>RPOG01000119.1:253786-859654 GCA_008086565.1 Thalassoma bifasciatum
AAGATAATCTAGGAGCCTCCAGATTCAGGTTCTCCTTTAGTCATTAGAAGTATGAGAAAAAAATAATGTAAATGAGAACTGACAGACAAAATGAGAAGAAAGGTTTGTCTTTTGTCTGATGTATACAATTAGGGAATCAAAATCTGCTTACCACTTGTAAACCGAGTTTCAGTGCTTGCAATGTTCTATTTGGGATGTCACAGGTGACAAATACATGAGGGCTGCCAAGCCTTGGAAGTCCTTGCACAACACCACTTGGAAGAAATTAAATCTTCACTTGGAATCTTGGAGCAGAATAAGGCCCCCAAGCTCTCAGAGCTTTTGATGACACTAATCCGTCATTCCCCTGGGCTTTTCATTGAAGGGTACTTGGATTTCACATCACTTTTGTATCCTCCTCAGAGGACTATACAGTGACAGGATAAACATTCCCGTGCCACATATAAAGCAAAGATATCAACACTACTAATCCACCAAAGTTGATTTCTCTCTATAGAAGAATTCCAAATCTTTAAATATCCAATATTCTTTAAGTACCCGCATGCATGGATAACAATAAGGCTTGAGGTCACTCAGGTAGACAGTAATGAAAAGTTCTGTTACAAACAAAGGGACAATTGCCTGGACTACATTTTTTTCTTTACAGCATAAAAAAACAGCAGGCAGCTGGGGTTAATGTTGAGGTTCAGGTTCCCCACCCCAACATATCTGTCATATTTGACAGGGCAAGCTTTTTTCCATCTCATAATAATCACACACTCAATGCATACACAGATGTACACACACAGGAACAGAGAGAGTGGGAGAGATAGGGAATAAAGACAAAAAAAAAAAATCAAAATTATTAGATGCTTAAAAATAAACAATATGAAATTTGAATGGCATGATGTTAACAGTGTTAGGGCCAAGAATCTATTAAAAGTGGCAGTTAAAATTTCTGTTGGTCACATGGAGATGCTAAAATTTCCGGCCCAAAAAGATGAAAACAGGAGTTCAGAAGAAGGCTGTGATAAGAATGAGTCCTTTTCTTTCAGGAAAGTTAGTAGTTTGCTGTTATTTAAAGTGTTTTTGGAGTTTTTTTTAATATTTCACTCATAGGTTTTTTAGCAGTCATGAGCCCTGAGGATGTGCCAGTTTAATCGTGCTTCATTAACAGATGTCACCCATCTGGTATCAAATGTAGTAACTAGATGACATTCACTTTGCCTCGTGTGGAACTTATTTTGGGCCTGATCTCATATGGGATATCAACTGTTATCATGGCCATTTAGGGCGGCTATGGTACTGGCAAAGAAACTTTTATGGATAGTACCTCATATTTAAATTTATTACAGGGATATGAGATGTGCGAGTATCAAGTGACTGTACACCACAAACGTTTCAGGGCATCTCCAAATCTAAGCTCTTTGTAGCTGACATGGCATGGAAACATCGCTGCTTCATACACTCTCCCAACATTTCTGGGACCAACATAATAAACAGATACATACAAAGAGCTAATGGCAAAGATTTTGATTGTTCTTTACATTAGCACATTGTAATGGGCACAGTGCAAGGTTTGATAAATACAACCTTGGTTTGAAAAATGATTTGACATCACAAAGACTATCCCCCTGACTTTGTATAACTTGTTGATACTTGTAAAACAGGATGACCTCTGAATAAATATGGGTTGGGTGCTGCATTAAACAAGTGTCAATTAAAGGTTAACTTTCTTTAATTTCAGATATCATGTCTGCAAAAGCCCTGTAATTGAATCTAAAAGAAATGTTAAGGATTTGCAATAATCATACAGTTGCATAAATTTTAAACAGAGATTATTTCATGTTATTACTCTAAGCTCTAAAACCCAAGAGCTGTAATGACTGAATGTGCAGACTAAACTGTGCAGAACTAAATAAACCACATAGTTTCCACATCAATTTCATGCCTGCACTTGGAGGCAGTAGTGGACCAACATTTGGAGCAGAGCAGAGCAGCTTGATACTCCTCCTCAGCTGATTCAAGTCAGTAATGCTGATGCACCTCCTTTCCCTTGTCATGATTTGACAATCAGTCCTCCTGAGAATTCAAGCCTTGTTTGGCTGACTGGTTTATTTCTGTATTTGAAGACAACAACTTGCATTTATATTCATATTAAAATATTAAAATATATTATATATAGACATATTAAAATCAATCCTTTTAAACTATGGTCCTAAAAAGTCTTACAATCTATTTTTTCAGTCTAACGTTGTTTTTGTCACATTCAAAGTTTTTATCAAGTTTAAGTAAATAGACAACAATAGTCAACTGGTAAAAAATCATTTTGCATCTTGTGATTTAAAATTTTGTTACATTTATTTGTGTGTACTACCTCCTGAAACATCACTGCCACAAAATAAGCAACAGACCTAAAAGATGCCATGACCAAACTGAGTGGGAGGCTGCTGCTGACCCAGCATCCCCACTCTCTATAAAAGAGGGAGCTCTGGGCTCATGCATGAACTGGTAGGCTCCCAACACAGGTAAGTGTCTCAACTTTGGACTTAGGTTTTACTTTTGTTGACTAGCTTGGTGAGATGTGTCTATTGTCTTTGGTTTATTTACTGCTTGCACATTTCAAAAATATTCTTCTTGAGATGATGTGACTACATTTCAGCAGTAATTTCTTTCAAAAAGTCTTCTATATATAAAATATATAAAACATCTTCACTCATCACATTTACACTTAATTCTTTTTAATAGCAACAGGTTTGACAGAAAAGGGCAGTTGAAATGATAAAACAGTTCAAATGTTGTTATCTACTTTAACAAAGTCAGCCTATGCTTCGTGACTAATTGCATTTTTAATTTTTGCAATTACTACAAACTCTTAAACTAAACTTATTTTAACAACTTTTTCTAGCATCTGAAGACTCCACCAGAGACTGTGACACTTATAATTTTTTGGGAAAGAGCTAAGGTAAATCAAAATGTAATCTAGAAAGAAATCCATTTTCATCACTGCCTCAATTAAATGAGAAAAGGAATGGCTTCACTGGAGAGAAAAGTTAACAGTTCTATGTACACTTCATCTTTTCAGTCCCAACTACAGTGCCACCATGAGCACAGACGCGGAGATGGAGGCCTATGGCCCCGCAGCTATCTTCCTGCGGAAGCCAGAAAAAGAGAGGATTGAGGCACAAACAGCTCCGTTTGATGCCAAAACAGCTTACTTTGTGGCAGAACCTGAAGAGATGTACCTTAAGGGGAAACTCGTAAAGAAAGAGGGTGGCAAAGCCACAGTTGAAACTGATTCTGGAAAGGTAGGCAAATGATGTTTTTTTATCCCATCCTCTTTTGGTGAAACCAACTCTTGAACTCTTGTTTTATTTTCATGTAGAGCATCACTGTAAAGGAGGATGATATTCATCCCAGGAACCCCCCAAAGTACGACAAAATTGAGGACATGGCCATGATGACCCACCTCAATGAGCCCTGTGTGCTGTATAACCTCAAAGAGCGTTATGCATCATGGATGATCTATGTGAGTTCCAAGAGTACTCAACTTTATGAAGCTGTTTTTGAATGGAATTGAATGTAGCTTGATATTTATCTCAGTGTTTATGCCTCCCTTGATTACAGACCTACTCTGGGTTGTTCTGTGTCGTCGTGAATCCCTACAAGTGGCTTCCTGTGTACGATGCTCAAGTTGTTGGTGCGTACAGAGGCAAGAAGAGAATTGAGGCTCCACCTCACATCTTCTCCATCTCTGACAATGCCTACCAGTTCATGCTCACTGGTAAGACCACTGTTGATAATTTTGAGTGAGTAATATTTCTTTTAAAAAAACCTGATCCTGATGGGGAGAAATCAAATTTCAAAAACATTTGTATTTCAGATCGTGAGAACCAGTCTGTCCTGATTACGTGAGTATATAAAACTCTTGTGGTACATACCTTTACAGAATGATCATGTGAAGCAGTACAATGATTATATGTCTCTTCTTAACAAGCGGAGAATCCGGTGCTGGAAAGACTGTCAACACCAAGCGTGTCATCCAGTACTTTGCAACAATTGCAGCTATTAGTTCCAAGAAGGCTGAGCCTGTTCCTGGAAAAATGCAGGTAAAAATGGTTACCTTTGATGAAGGCAAATTGGAAAAGCCAATTACCTACAAATACTTTAATATCTTCTTGTAGGGTTCGCTGGAGGATCAAATCATAGCAGCCAACCCTCTGCTGGAGGCTTATGGTAATGCCAAGACTGTGAGGAATGACAACTCCTCTCGCTTTGTAAGTGTGCAAGGGCAAACACAAGCATGAGATAAGCTATGATCACATATCCACGATTACACTCAAAGAAATCTTAAACCCATATGTTAAGGGTAAATTCATCAGAATTCACTTCGGCACTTCTGGCAAACTGGCCTCAGCTGATATTGAGACATGTAAGTCATTTTTACATTTTTCTCTGTCATCTGTTTTCATAATACTTTTGTTTGAAAAAAAAGGATTGAGAAATTTGTTGAAGCACTGTGATGTTAAAATGGGAACCCTGTCATCTTACCTTGTTTTGTCCCACAAAGATCTGCTGGAGAAGTCTCGTGTAACCTTCCAGTTGTCTGCTGAGAGGAGCTATCATATTTTCTACCAGCTGATGACTGGCCACAAGCCTGAGCTTCTGGGTATGTGTAAAGGAAGTTAGCACATATATTTAATAGGATATTCCCCGGAAATTTCATGTTCTATGTTTCTGGTCTTCCAGAGGCCCTTCTGATCACCACCAACCCCTATGATTACCCAATGATCAGCCAGGGTGAAATCACTGTCAAGAGCATCAATGACATTGAGGAGTTCATTGCTACAGATGTAAGGCAGCTGTTTTCTTATGTTGATAATACACTGCTGATGAAAAATTTCCGGTACCAATAACATTGCATCCTAAATATTTCAGACTGCCATTGACATCCTAGGCTTCAATGCTGAGGAGAAAAATGGCATCTACAAGCTGACTGGTGCTGTGATGCATCACGGAAACATGAAATTCAAGCAGAAGCAGCGCGAGGAGCAGGCTGAGCCTGATGGCACTGAGGGTGAATGTTCAAATAACACATTTTGATCATGTAAGTGTACATGGTGGGATGGATTATGTTTAATTTTATTGTTTGCTTATCTTTCTATCAGTGGCTGATAAAATCGCCTACCTCCTGGGCCTGAACTCAGCTGATATGCTGAAGGCTCTGTGCTACCCAAGAGTCAAGGTCGGGAATGAGATGGTGACCAAAGGTCAGACCGTCCCACAGGTAAAAATAACGATTAAAAACAATCAAAAAGTGCATCCAGAAATGACTATTCCTAGAGTAACCTCAAATAAACATCCTTTTATGCTAGGTCAACAATGCCGTCAGTGCTCTGTGCAAGTCAGTCTATGAGAAAATGTTCTTGTGGATGGTCGTCCGTATCAATGAGATGCTTGACACAAAGCAGCCAAGGCAGTTCTTCATTGGCGTCTTGGATATTGCTGGTTTTGAGATCTTTGATGTGAGTTCTTCAAAAATATCTGAGAAACTTCAAAGTTCAAACCTAAATTGCTGTGAAATTAAACATCTATTTGAACTGTAGTTCAACAGCTTGGAGCAGCTCTGCATCAACTTCACCAATGAGAAGCTGCAACAGTTTTTCAACCACCACATGTTTGTCCTGGAGCAAGAGGAGTACAAGAAAGAAGGCATTGATTGGGAGTTCATTGACTTCGGTATGGACTTGGCTGCCTGCATTGAGCTTATTGAGAAGGTCAGTGACGACTCTAACAATCCTGTTTCACTGGTTTATATGCCGATGGTCCCTCTCTGATGTGAAGTTTAAATTTTTCACAGCCACTGGGCATCTTCTCCATCCTTGAAGAGGAGTGCATGTTCCCTAAGGCCTCTGACACAACGTTCAAGAACAAGCTGCATGATCAGCATCTTGGCAAGACCAAGGCCTTTGAGAAACCAAAACCAGCAAAGGGCAAGGCTGAGGCTCACTTCTCCCTGGTTCACTATGCTGGTACAGTGGACTACAATATCACCGGCTGGCTGGACAAGAACAAGGACCCCCTGAATGACTCAGTCGTTCAGCTCTACCAGAAGTNCCTGAAACATCACTGCCACAAAATAAGCAACAGACCTAAAAGATGCCATGACCAAACTGAGTGGGAGGCTGCTGCTGACCCAGCATCCCCACTCTCTATAAAAGAGGGAGCTCTGGGCTCATGCATGAACTGGTAGGCTCCCAACACAGGTAAGTGTCTCAACTTTGGACTTAGGTTTTACTTTTGTTGACTAGCTTGGTGAGATGTGTCTATTGTCTTTGGTTTATTTACTGCTTGCACATTTCAAAAATATTCTTCTTGAGATGATGTGACTACATTTCAGCAGTAATTTCTTTCAAAAAGTCTTCTATATGTAAAATATATAAAACATCTTCACTCATCACATTTACACTTAATTCTTTTTAATAGCAACAGTTTTGACAGAAAAGGGCAGTTGAAATGATAAAACAGTTCAAATGTTGTTATCTACTTTAACAAAGTCAGCCTAAGCTTCGTGACTAATTGCATTTTTAATTTTTGCAATTACTACAAACTCTTAAACTAAACTTATTTTAACAACTTTTTCTAGCATCTGAAGACTCCACCAGAGACTGTGACACTTATAATTTTTTGGGAAAGAGCTAAGGTAAATCAAAATGTAATCTAGAAAGAAATCAATTTTCATCACTGCCTCAATTAAATGAGAAAAGGAATGGCTTCACTGGAGAGAAAAGTTAACAGTTTTATGTACACTTCATCTTTTCAGTCCCAACTACAGTGCCACCATGAGCACAGACGCGGAGATGGAGGCCTATGGCCCCGCAGCTATCTTCCTGCGGAAGCCAGAAAAAGAGAGGATTGAGGCACAAACAGCTCCGTTTGATGCCAAAACAGCTTACTTTGTGGCAGAACCTGAAGAGATGTACCTTAAGGGGAAACTCGTAAAGAAAGAGGGGGGCAAAGCCACAGTTGAAACTGATTCTGGAAAGGTAGGCAAATGATGTTTTTTTTATCCCATCCCCTTTTGGTGAAAATCTCTGTTTATTATTATTTTTGTATTTTGAATATTTTGTTTTATTTTCATGTAGAGTATCACTGTAAAGGAGGATGATATTCATCCCAGGAACCCCCCAAAGTACGACAAAATTGAGGACATGGCCATGATGACCCACCTCAATGAGCCCTGTGTGCTGTATAACCTCAAAGAGCGTTATGCATCATGGATGATCTACGTGAGTTCCAAGAGTACTCAACTTTATGAAGCTGTTTTTGAATGGAATTGAATGTAGCTTGATATTTATCTCAGTGTTTATGCCTCCCTTGATTACAGACCTATTCTGGGTTGTTCTGTGTCGTCGTGAATCCCTACAAGTGGCTTCCTGTGTACGATGCTCAAGTTGTTGGTGCGTACAGAGGCAAGAAGAGAATTGAGGCTCCACCTCACATCTTCTCCATCTCTGACAATGCCTACCAGTTCATGCTCACTGGTAAGACCACTGTTGATAATTTTGAGTGAGTAATATTTCTTTTTAAAAAAACCTGATCCTGATGGGGAGAAATCAAATTTCAAAAACATTTGTATTTCAGATCGTGAGAACCAGTCTGTCCTGATTACGTGAGTATATAAAACTCTTGTGGTACATACCTTTACAGAATGATCATGTGAAGCAGTACAATGATTATATGTCTCTTCTTAACAAGCGGAGAATCCGGTGCTGGAAAGACTGTCAACACCAAGCGTGTCATCCAGTACTTTGCAACAATTGCAGCTATTAGTTCCAAGAAGGCTGAGCCTGTTCCTGGAAAAATGCAGGTAAAAATGGTTACCTTTGATGAAGGCAAATTGGAAAAGCCAATTACCTACAAATACTTTAATATCTTCTTGTAGGGTTCGCTGGAGGATCAAATCATTGCAGCCAACCCTCTGCTGGAGGCTTATGGTAATGCCAAGACTGTGAGGAATGACAACTCCTCTCGCTTTGTAAGTGTGCAAAGGCAAACACAAGCATGAGATGTGCTATGATCACATATCCACAATTACACTCAAAGAAATCTTAAACCCATATGTTTAGGGTAAATTCATCAGAATCCACTTCGGCACTTCTGGCAAACTGGCCTCAGCTGATATTGAGACATGTAAGTCATTTTTACATTTTTCTCTGTCATCTGTTTTCATAATACTTTTGTTTGAAAAAAAAAGGATTGAGAAATTTGTTGAAGCACTGTGATGTTAAAATGGGAACCCTGTCATCTTACCTTATTTTGTCGCACAAAGATCTGCTGGAGAAGTCTCGTGTAACCTTCCAGTTGTCTGCTGAGAGGAGCTATCATATTTTCTACCAGCTGATGACTGGCCACAAGCCTGAGCTTCTGGGTATGTGTAAAGGAAGTTAGCTCATATGTTTGATAGGATATTCCCTGAAAATTTCATGCTCTATGTTTCTGGTCTTCCAGAGGCACTTTTGATTACAACCAACCCCTATGATTACCCAATGATCAGCCAGGGTGAAATCACTGTCAAGAGTATCAATGACATTGAGGAGTTCATTGCTACAGATGTAAGGCAGCTGTTTTCTTATGTTGATAATACACTGCTGATGAAAAATTTCCGGTACCAATAACATTGCATCCTAAATATTTCAGACTGCCATTGACATCTTGGGCTTCAATGCTGAGGAGAAAAATGGCATCTACAAGCTGACTGGTGCTGTGATGCATCATGGCAACATGAAATTCAAGCAGAAGCAGCGCGAGGAGCAGGCTGAGCCTGATGGCACTGAGGGTGAATGTTCAAATAACACATTTTGATCATGTCAGTGTACATGGTGGGATGGATTGTGTTTAATTTAATTGTTTGCTTATCTTTCTATCAGTGGCTGATAAAATCGCCTACCTCCTGGGCCTGAACTCAGCTGATATGCTGAAAGCTCTGTGCTACCCAAGAGTCAAGGTCGGGAATGAGATGGTGACCAAAGGTCAGACCGTCCCACAGGTAAAAATAACGATTAAGAACAATCAAAAAGTGCATCCAGAAATGACTATTCCTAGAGTAACCTCAAATAAACATCCTTTTATGCTAGGTCAACAATGCCGTCAGTGCTCTGTGCAAGTCAGTCTATGAGAAAATGTTCTTGTGGATGGTCGTCCGTATCAATGAGATGCTTGACACAAAGCAGCCAAGGCAGTTCTTCATTGGCGTCTTGGATATTGCTGGTTTTGAGATCTTTGATGTGAGTTCTTCAAAAATATCTGAGAAACTTCAAAGTTCAAACCTAAATTGCTGTGAAATTAAACATCTATTTGAACTGTAGTTCAACAGCTTGGAGCAACTCTGCATCAACTTCACCAATGAGAAGCTGCAACAGTTTTTCAACCACCACATGTTTGTCCTGGAGCAAGAGGAGTACAAGAAAGAAGGCATTGATTGGGAATTCATTGACTTCGGTATGGACTTGGCTGCCTGCATTGAGCTTATTGAGAAGGTCAGTGACGACTCTAACAATCCTGTTTCACTGGTTTATATGCCGATGGTCCCTCTCTGATGTGAAATCTAAATTTTTCACAGCCACTGGGCATCTTCTCCATCCTTGAAGAGGAGTGCATGTTCCCTAAGGCCTCTGACACAACGTTCAAGAACAAGCTGCATGATCAGCATCTTGGCAAGACCAAGGCCTTTGAGAAACCAAAACCAGCAAAGGGCAAGGCTGAGGCTCACTTCTCCCTGGTTCACTATGCTGGTACAGTGGACTACAATATCAGCGGCTGGCTGGACAAGAACAAGGACCCCCTGAATGACTCAGTCGTTCAGCTCTACCAGAAGTCTGCAAACAAACTGCTGGCCATGCTCTATGCAAGCCATGGCGGACCTGAGGGTAAGAAAATTGTGTGAGCAAGGAATTCAGAAACTCTGCACACCCACTACAAACACTGGTTTATTTGCTGAACGGTAGCGACCAACATCAGCTGATCAAATGATTTCTTTCTGTAATGTTATTGTAGGTATTGTGAGTTTACTGTAATGAATAAAGACACAATTGGTATCATGAAGGTCAGGAGGATTAGTAAATGGGATGAAGCCTGTTTCGTTGATGAAATTTGTGATTGAAAAATGGTCAATGTTCAATGTCCAAATATTTTCAATGTCTGTGTGAGGTCATTTTTAAGTGCCATTCACTCAGATTTGATTATTTCCCTGAACAGAGGCTTCTGGTGGTGGCAAGAAGGGTGGTAAGAAGAAGGGTGGCTCCTTCCAGACTGTGTCTGCTCTCTTCAGAGTATGTATTATTTTGTTCCTTTACATGACAAAGAATCCAAACTCAAATCAATAATGACTCATTTTCTAATCTTGATGAACCACAGGAGAACTTGGGCAAGCTGATGACCAACTTGAGGAGCACTCATCCTCACTTTGTGCGCTGCTTGATTCCAAATGAAACCAAGACCCCAGGTGAGAAGTGCACGAACAAGTTGTGAATATACATGTAGTATTGTCCTATTTCAAAAATGTTCAACAAATGTAAATTTACAACTTTCAGGTCTTATGGAGAATTTCTTGGTCATCCACCAGCTGAGGTGTAACGGTGTGCTGGAAGGTATCAGAATCTGCAGAAAGGGCTTCCCCAGCAGAATCCTCTACGGTGACTTCAAGCAGAGGTGACTTAAACAAAGAAAGTGAACACGAGAGAAAATTTATAAAAAACATTGTTAACAAGGGTGTACCCTTTTCTTACAGATACAAAGTACTGAATGCCAGTGTCATCCCTGAGGGACAGTTCATTGACAACAAGAAAGCTTCAGAGAAGCTTCTGGGCTCCATTGATGTGGACCACACCCAGTACAAGTTTGGACACACAAAGGTTTGTGTTCATTCACACAGTTTGTAGAACTTGTGGTGTATATGTGTTTTCTGACTTTTATTCATGAAACTACACAGGTGTTCTTCAAAGCTGGTCTGCTGGGTACCCTGGAGGAGATGAGAGATGAGAAACTGGCTGAGCTGGTGACCATGACTCAGGCTCTCTGCAGAGGATATGTCATGAGGAAAGAGTTTGTCAAGATGATGGAGAGGAGGTTAGTTCTTCTTAAAGTGTACAGTTATCCCACTCTTACTGCTGAATCATTTGTTAAAGCATCAAACTGTTTTTTTTAATGCCCTCTGCAGTTCAAGTGCAAGAATTATGTTTCATCTCTTCAATTTCCAGAGAATCTATCTACACCATCCAGTACAATGTGCGATCCTTTATGAATGTGAAGAATTGGCCATGGCTGAAACTTTACTTCAAGATCAAGCCTCTTCTGAAGAGCGCTGAGACTGAGAAGGAGCTGCAGCAGATGAAGGAAAACTATGACAAGATGAAATCAGACCTGGCTACTGCCCAGGCCAAGAAAAAGGAACTTGAAGAGAAGATGGTCGCCCTGCTGCAGGAAAAGAATGACCTGCAACTTCAAGTGGCTGCTGTAAGAATAAAGAGCAAATATAGTTATTTTTTTATATCTGCTCATTTGTAATGGAAAACTATTGAGGTTCATGTGTGACATACTGCTGTGGTTGAGAACAAATACACAAAATGAAAATAATCTCCAATAATCCATTATAGGAAGTTGAGAACCTCTCTGATGCAGAGGAAAGGTGTGAGGGACTCATTAAGAGCAAGATCCAGATGGAGGCCAAACTCAAAGAGACAACTGAGAGACTGGAGGATGAAGAGGAAATCAATGCTGAGTTGACTGCCAAGAAGAGGAAACTGGAGGATGAATGCTCTGAGCTCAAGAAAGACATTGATGACTTGGAGCTCACCTTGGCTAAAGTGGAGAAGGAGAAACATGCCACTGAAAACAAGGTCCATATTTTGATAAGTATACTCTTGAGCAGAAGACAAAATGATGTTAAAAAAGCCCTGTAAAGNTGAGGTTCATGTGTGACATACTGCTGTGGTTGAGAACAAATACACAAAATGAAAATAATCTCCAATAATCCATTATAGGAAGTTGAGAACCTCTCTGATGCAGAGGAAAGGTGTGAGGGACTCATTAAGAGCAAGATCCAGATGGAGGCCAAACTCAAAGAGACAACTGAGAGACTGGAGGATGAAGAGGAAATCAATGCTGAGTTGACTGCCAAGAAGAGGAAACTGGAGGATGAATGCTCTGAGCTTAAGAAAGACATTGATGACTTGGAGCTCACCTTGGCTAAAGTGGAGAAGGAGAAACATGCCACTGAAAACAAGGTACATATTTTGATAAGTATACTCTTGAGCAGAAGACAAAATGATGTTAAAAAAGCCCTGTAAAGTGTTAAAAATTGTGGCTTTCTCCAGGTGAAAAACCTGACAGAGGAGATGGCATCTCAAGATGAGTCTCTTGCCAAACTAACAAAGGAGAAGAAAGCCCTCCAAGAGAGCCACCAGCAGACCCTGGATGATCTGCAGGCAGAGGAAGACAAAGTCAACACTCTGACCAAGGCCAAGACAAAGCTGGAACAGCAAGTGGACGATGTAAGAAAAAAGATATTTTCTCATTTTTGAACCCAAGATGAGATGAATGAATCTCAGTATTGATATGTCTTTATAATTCCTTACAAAAAACTCTTTGTGACAGCTTGAGGGATCCCTGGAGCAAGAGAAGAAGCTCCGCATGGACCTTGAGAGAGCAAAGAGAAAGCTTGAGGGAGATCTGAAACTGGCCCAGGAATCCATAATGGATCTGGAGAATGACAAACAGCAATCTGAGGAGAAGATCAAGAAGTAATTTCTATTGTTTCGTTTTCTAAAGGCCTCACTCACAGCCAAATGCGAGATGTACTGATGAGTTTGTTTTGTTCTATTGTGCAGGAAGGAGTTTGAGACCAGCCAGCTGCTTAGCAAGATTGAGGATGAACAGTCCCTTGGTGCTCAGCTTCAGAAGAAGATCAAGGAGCTTCAGGTACACTTCTGATAAACACTTACCCAGAATGAGTAAAAAAACATTATTTCTCTGTTTAGAAGCCCTCTTCATATTGCTGTTGTCAAATCTAGGCTCGTATTGAGGAGCTGGAGGAAGAGATCGAGGCTGAGAGGGCCGCTCGGGCTAAGGTGGAGAAGCAGAGGGCCGACCTCTCCAGGGAGCTTGAGGAGATCAGTGAGAGGCTTGAGGAAGCTGGTGGAGCAACAGCTGCTCAGATTGAGATGAACAAGAAGCGTGAGGCTGAGTTCCAGAAGCTTCGTCGTGACCTGGAGGAGTCCACCCTGCAGCATGAAGCTACTGCAGCAGCTCTGCGCAAGAAGCAGGCTGACAGCGTTGCAGAGCTGGGAGAGCAGATCGACAACCTCCAGCGCGTCAAGCAGAAGCTGGAGAAGGAGAAGAGCGAGTACAAGATGGAGATTGATGACCTCTCAAGCAACATGGAGGCTGTTGCTAAATCTAAGGTGTGGGGTTTGTTTACAGGCAACGGTTTTATTGCCTCTCAAAAGGCTCAGAAAATGGAATGTGCTTTTTAATATGCAGCAGTGGCTCTAAATGTAAATATATTTTCAAATACTTAATTTTTTATTTTCATTTAGGGCAATCTGGAGAAAATGTGCAGAACCCTTGAGGATCAGTTGAGTGAGCTCAAGTCCAAAAACGATGAGAATGTCCGCCAGATGAATGACCTCAGTGCACAGAGGGCCAGACTGCAGACAGAGAACGGTGAGTGCTTAAACTCTGAGTCAGAAAATTGTTAATACTTGAAAAGTAAAATGCATTTTTACTATCGAGCATCTAATGACAACTCAAACATACCTAAATCAATATCAATCAGATTTTTTCTTTGAAACTGGCTTTCAAGTGTTCTGTTTGTGATGGATACATGAGAAAAGACTAAGTTTTTAAATTGAAACTAGATCTTATCCCATTCTAATGTTGGGGAATCGTCAAAAATATATCAGAATACAGTCCAAACCTGGTTCTACTATGGAACCTCTTCAGATGACATTCATTGTCAAAATACCCTGTTTAGATAAGGACAGAAGATTGTTGACTGAACATTGTTTATCTAAACATTAATATTTTGCTATTCAGGGGAGTATTCCAGGCAGATTGAGGAGAAAGAAGCTCTTGTGTCTCAGCTGACAAGAGGCAAGCAGGCCTTCACTCAGCAGACTGAGGAGCTCAAGAGGCACATTGAAGAGGAAGTAAAGGTATGAGAAGTCTTAAGAATTGGATATGCCTAAGAAATTAAATGTGTTGTTCAAAAGTCAAAGCCTCCTGACCAAGTTTTTGGAGATTTAAACTTTATTTAATAATCTTTGAGTCTTAAGTTTGAGTTGAAACGTAACAGTCATTTGGGTGAGATTGAAAATGACCCTCTGACATGGACTTTGCGCTGAACAGGCCAAGAACGCCCTGGCTCATGCTGTTCAGTCAGCCCGCCACGACTGTGATCTCCTCAGAGAGCAGTACGAGGAGGAGCAGGAGGCAAAGGCCGAGCTGCAACGTGGAATGTCAAAGGCCAACAGTGAGGTGGCTCAGTGGAGATCCAAATATGAGACTGATGCTATCCAGCGCACTGAGGAGCTGGAGGAGGCAAAGTGTGTATTTCTTTTCTTGAATAAACACAGTTATACAGTGTCTGGTTATTACTCTGTTACTCTGATTCTTAAAAATCTTTCCCACTCAGGAAAAAGCTTGCCCAGCGTCTGCAGGATGCAGAGGAATCCATTGAGGCTGTGAACTCCAAGTGTGCCTCTCTGGAGAAGACCAAGCAGAGGCTGCAGGGTGAGGTGGAGGACCTCATGATTGATGTGGAGANCAGCCCGCCACGACTGTGATCTCCTCAGAGAGCAGTACGAGGAGGAGCAGGAGGCAAAGGCCGAGCTGCAACGTGGAATGTCAAAGGCCAACAGTGAGGTGGCTCAGTGGAGATCCAAATATGAGACTGATGCTATCCAGCGCACTGAGGAGCTGGAGGAGGCAAAGTGTGTATTTCTTTTCTTGAATAAACACAGTTATACAGTGTCTGGTTATTACTCTGTTACTCTGATTCTTAAAAATCTTTCCCACAGTCCTTTTTCGAACGGGTCGCAGACGTCCTACGTCTCCTTAGGTAACTCCGACACTTGAGGTTCACACGGAGAGACCTCTTCTGGTTCGTCTCCGACGTCCCACTCCACCTCCTGGAGTACTAACTACACCTCTCTCGATTAAGAGACCGACGGTTGGAACTGTTCTTCGTCTCCTTGAAACTATTCCATTATCTTATCCCAGACAGCACTAGTGACAGTGAAACAAAAACAATACAAGAAGTATTTTCATTAACACGCACCAGCTGTATTAAGTTCCAGGACCGTCTTACCTTCGTCTTCATACTTCTCCCGGTTCGTCTCGAACTTCCTCGGGTCTTCCTCCGAGCAAGAGAGTCGTGACTTGACAAGTTCTACTTCTTGAGTATACTTCTCCGAGACCTAGTGGACCTCTGGTACTTCGCTCTCTTGTTCTTCCTGCAGCGTATGTTCATCTTACTGGAATGAAAATGTCACTTTCATAAGTTTAGCTTTGTGCCTGTTGTTGAAGCTGTCTTTAGTGGTTCAAGTCATTCTCACCAACATCTACATCTGTTGTTCACCTCAATCCCTGCTCTGGCTTTATTGATGTTTAGAGGAGATCTCAGACCTGACTGAACAGATTGGTGAGACTGGAAAGAGCATCCATGAGCTGGAGAAGGCCAAGAAGACAACTGAGACAGAGAAGGCTGAAATTCAGACAGCTCTGGAGGAAGCAGAGGTAAATTTATACGGCAAAATACAGACCTCCAAATGCAAAAGTTTGATAAAACAAAGCATCACAGATATTTTGTAATCTTTTATTTTAGTCTCTGCTCATGACAACTTTTCAATTTGTATGACTTTTTTTTGTACAGGGTACACTGGAGCATGAGGAGGCCAAGATTCTCCGTGTCCAGCTTGAGCTCAACCAGATCAAAGGTGAGGTTGACAGGAAGCTGTCTGAGAAAGATGAGGAGATGGAGCAGATCAAGAGGAACAGCCAGAGAGTGATTGACTCCATGCAGAGCACTCTGGACTCTGAGGTCAGGAGCAGGAATGATGCCCTGAGAGTCAAGAAGAAGATGGAGGGAGACCTGAATGAGATGGAGATTCAGTTGAGTCATGCTAACAGGCAGGCTGCTGAGTCCCAGAAACAGCTGAGGAATGTCCAGGGACAGCTCAAGGTAAGTTTAGTGCAGTTTTAGGTAAAAGGAAACAAACAATCAACAAAAAGAAATCCAAACACACTTGATTTTCAATGGTGAGTTTGCTGATGTTTTCAGGATGCTCAATTGCACCTTGATGATGCAATCAGAGGACAAGAGGACATGAAGGAGCAGGTTGCAATGGTTGAGCGCAGAAATGGTCTCATGGTGGCTGAGATTGAGGAGCTGAGAGTTGCTCTGGAGCAGACAGAGAGAGGTCGCAAAGTGGCTGAGCAGGAGTTGGTTGATGCCAGTGAGCGTGTCGGACTTCTTCACTCTCAGGTCGGTCAAAATCATTCACATGAAAACCTTTCTTCACATAAAACACAGAACTCATGAAAAAGAACTAACCCCCTTCCAAAATTTCAGGCACATAACACCAAATTATTGTCCAATCTTATTCAATATCCAGAACACCAGTCTTATCAACACCAAGAAGAAGCTGGAGGCTGACCTTGTCCAAGTTCAGGGTGAGGTGGATGACACTGTTCAGGAAGCAAGAAATGCTGAGGAGAAAGCCAAAAAGGCCATCACTGATGTGAGTTTATAATTAAGACTCCATTTTGAGTGAATGCCAGTACACAAAAAGACTTGGAAACCTATTAGTAGTTTTGATTTTGATGTTGGAAAATTAAGGTTTGGTGGTTGTAAAGTCCGACGGTACTACCGACTCCTCGACTTCTTCCTCGTCCTGTGGTCACGAGTGGACCTCTCCTACTTCTTCTTGGACCTCCAGTGTCAGTTCCTGGACGTCGTGGCAGACCTACTCCGACTCTTGGAGCGGTACTTCCCACCGTTCAAGCAGCTCCAGAAACTGGAGTCCAGGGTATGAAATGTATTTGGTGCTTGTTTCACATATAAATAGTCCTATCTACTCGAGACTAGTACAAATACAGTTACGTATGTTTATTAAGTATCCTGTATGTAATGCTTTCTTTCCTTTAATAAGCTACTTGAAAAGAGAAGTACAATGTCCACGCACTCGACCTCCGACTTCAACTCCGACTCGTCTCTGCACCGCGACTACGACAATTTCCTCAGGCGTTTATACTCTCGAGAGTGAAGGAGCTGACTTACCAGGTACTTAAGTATTTAACTAAAATATCATGGAGACTTTTTGCTTCTATATAATTCTAAAACAATCTCTTGAAAAATATAGACCGAGGAGGACAAGAAGAATGTCAACAGACTCCAAGATCTGGTGGACAAGCTGCAACTCAAAGTCAAGTCTTACAAGAGACAAGCTGAGGAGGCTGTAAGTTGAACTTTTTTTTTTATCTTGGAGCCAAAGGAGGCGAATAAGATATGGAATAAAGAAAATGTTCATGGATGAAACAATAAAAAATGTTATACTGTTAACACCTCACAGGAGGAACAGGCCAACACTCACATGTCCAGGCTGAGGAAGATTCAGCATGAGATGGAGGAGGCTCAGGAGCGTGCTGACATCGCTGAGTCCCAGGTCAACAAGCTGAGGGCCAAGAGCCGTGAAGTCGGAAAGGTAATTAGTTAACTCATTAAATTTCATGAAAATTGCCTTGAGCACAAGAAATAGTCAGTGTTTGGCCTGAATAACTCTTTCTTTTATTTTGCCTTTTTTCAGTCTGACTCTGCTGAGTAAAAGAAAAACCTCCTGAAACTGGAGCATTTTCATAGAATATGAAAAGCTGTTAAACTCTCACCAGAACTTGTCAATAAAGTACATCTTGATGAGTTGAAAGTATTGACTTGTTTTTCTTCAATTTCTGTTTTCTCTGTTTGTGTTGTGCTCAACAAAGCAGATGCATAGGGAGATCATTCTGACTTGTTTGAGGTTGTTCAAAATTAGACTGGTCAGTTGATTCTCACAGCTCGGGCATATTTTCCCATGTTATCAACTTATATAGTCAAGTGACAATAAAACTGCCAGCTTCCATCTTCACAAAGCACAAATCAATGTGCAAGCTTAGAATATCTTCGTCATTGATACAATTTACATGACAAAAATTGTGGTTATGTGCTGAGAGTTGGACAGAAAGAGATGTGCTTCAATTATGAAAAAAATATAGCTTGGTGTGATTCTGATCATTTTAACTCATTTAAGATCATGTCCTAAAACCTATTAGACACTGTTTTTAAACAAATAGTACAGTTTTATGGGGTTACATTGTTGTGACAAACACTCTACTGAAACACATTGTAGGTGGTTAACTCGATGTCAGGTTAGCGAATGAAGGGGGGAAAACAACAGGGTCCTTCTATGTCATTGGGCTCCATTAAATAAATGAGGAAGGTTGTGTTTTCTTGCAGCAAATACTTTGAAATGCTGAAAACACAGACTCAAACACCATCTCCACAAGCAGCTAGCAGGAGCTACCCAACAGGCGCCAGCCAAAAGAAGGTAAAAGGCCCTCAATGTACCACTCCACTGGCAGCTTGTAGCCGTCAGTTACTTCCTTTTTGGCATCAGTGAGTGGATGGCAAAGGGCTCCGAAGATTGTCTCTACAGGTAACTGGCAGCTGGCAGTAACTCTACCCTGGAGGCCAGTTAGCAGACAGCAAAGGGCACAAGAGGCTGTCTCTGCTGGCAGCAGGCAGTTGACAGTTGGCAGCAGCTCCCCTTGTGCCATGGATGCCAGTGAGCAGACAGCAGAAGTCTCCAAAGCTGCATCTGCTAAGAGGATGGCAACTTGCAGTACCTCCACTCAGGGCACCTGTTAGCAGAAGGGAAAGGACTGATGCTGTCTCTACTTGCAGCTGGCAGCTGGTAGTTTACTCTCCTCCTAGCACCTGCAGGCAGGAAGGAACCTCCTGAGACTGTCTCAGCTGGTGGCAGAGTGAGCTCCCCAGCATCCCTGTACTCTGGGTGCAAACAAGCAGACACCAAAGGGCTCCTTACACTGGTCTTGCTAGTGCCAGCTCCTGTGTGCAAACGCCAAAAGGCTCCTAATGCCATGCCTTAGTCGCTATGCGTTCCAAGTACCACCAGTCAGCAGTGGCACCTTCTTAGCCACTAAGGAATGGAGCTAAAACAATAGCTCCATACCTGACAGCCTGTGCCTGGGAGCCTGAGCTCAGAGCAACCAAACCCTCCTCTCACAGATGGATTTTTTCTAGTGTATGCGTGTCCCAGGTGAAGTACACACTCAAGCTTCCCTCAAAAGTGCAGCAACAAGAAATGAATAAGAAGCAATCCGCATGAGGTAAAACTGTGCAGTGTGTCTGTTGTGTAGTGATATTTACATATTGCAAGTAGATCAGGTCCTATAGACCAACGCCGATGCCATCATCACAGAACTTGAGTGGCTGAAGCGGCATCAACTCTCCAAGAAGACCACCACTTTTGTCAAAACTGCAGACAAGACCCTCAAAAAGAGCAACATATGGCATCCCGACTTCAGCAAGGGACTGGCAGCTGATGGTGGACCTCAGAGAGCCCCGGAAGTTCCCCTGCCAAATCACAGTCACTACTCTGCGACCAGATATCGTGTTGGTGGGAGTCCATCAAGCAAGCTGTGATGCTTTTGCTGATGGTCCCCCGAGACGATTCATAGCTATAACAGTCTTTAGCAAAGGAACAATGAAAAAGCTTAAAAACAAACAACTTTGCTTTGTAAGCATGCTGTCTAACAGTAAGCGTGGCGACATTTGCAACTGACTCAACAACATTATTTTAAACTGAATAAGTTAAAAGCAATACTACTCTGTTATACCAGAAATAAAACAAGGCCTGTAAACCCTCAGAAACAGATGTTACACAAAGGCTTCTGTAAACACATTCAAGCAATGAATTATAAATCCATTCACTGTTGTCAATCTTACTTCTGTAAACAAGCAAATTTGTCAAACAAAAATCAAACCTAACTGATGAAACTGGCTGAATAAACAGGCAGAGGACCTTCTGTTCAACCTTATATCTAGAGGTCTCTGTCAACAGTTCATACTGACACATGAGGCTAGACTTGAAGATGCCTTTCTATTTTCGATCATACTGTAGCTACAACCTAAACCTTAATTGAAAATATGGGCAGACATCAAATAAATATTTGCCACCCCACCCCTCAGCAGCTAATATCCCTCTCACAGCACGTATCAAACCATATTAGGAATGCTAATGCTATAGCAGAGTTTGTTATATTTCAATCACAGCTTAGCAGTGCACAAACCAAAGCCATTAAGGTTTAAGTATAAAAAATACTTTTTTTTTGTTTTCATAGAGGCCATCTGGAAGTCTGACTATGTTACAAATGGCATCTTTGTGCCCAAAAATAATCATGTGATTTTTCAATAAATACTCAATGTGTTAGTTTGAAATGTATTACAGTAACAGAAAAACTTTAAAAAAAAAACCTCCCGTGTGAAAAATATTGGTGCTGGTGCTACATTCAAGTAAATGCCAGTCATTTAGAAATAGATGTACTTTTGCACCTGCCAGCTGGTTTGGGATAATGAGGGTTAATGAAGCTGTATTTTACATTTTGTAAATTCAGACAAGACACAACAAAGTGGCAAGGCCAGAGGTCAACCTCAGTTTCACCAGCGAGCTTGTTTCTTATTTCACACAAAATGGGTGTGAGCCTGTAGTCAAATAGTGTTTGGGATGGAAAGTTGCTAAAAGTTTTTAGAAGTCTGAAGTTATACTACCGGTTTGAATCCTCTAAATGTTACGGAAAGGAGCTCTTGCTTCATCTTTTATCTCATTTCACGAAGAATACCCTGGAAAATCAGAGGAAAGTATATCAGGACCTACATTATTTATGATTAATAACTATCATGACACATATTAGAAACCAGAGTGAAACACATCTCTCAGACCAATGAGAGAAAAAAAATTCTGTACTTGACACCCCACTGGCAAAAGCCTTTCTTTGTCTCTAAATCACTAAAATCCATTCAAGAAATACAAGATAATTAGAAAAAGTAAACCTTTTAAACTTCTGTCATGGTGTTAACAACATATCTTAATGTGTCCTATTAATATATCCATTTGCCAAATATGAATCACTGTCCTCCCCTCCCCTGTCCCTTCGCTGAATTTATTTTTGACCAGGGTAATACCTTGTGATCTGCTGGTAAGAAGGAAGAAAAACGTTAATGAATTGCAAACTGTTGAAATATAAGAATCTTCCAGAAATTTCCCTTTCACTAAATCACTCATGGGCTTATCTCTTAGTTTCACAAACCATTAAAATATAGAACTACACTCTTTTAATTCATAACAGAAAAGGTCTGATAGCATTTGTGGGGAAGATTCTGGAACATTATTTTGGTATTAAATTATCCAGGCTGGACTTGATTCTGACTGTCTGATCCCAGGAGATATTTAATACTTGCTTAGGCTTAATGGAAAGACCATCAGGCTGAATTTTATTTCGGATATCTGAGATTTGCCTATCCTGTAACTATACACCAGTGACATTTCAGTGCTTCTCCAAATTTAAAACTCATTACTGGCTGTGATATCAAAATTAATAGGACACCGGTGTCTGCTATAAACTGTGTCAGCTTCAGATCATACCACCCCACATTTCTTGGAACAACTAATCTATAAATGATGTTGTGCACTTTGGCAATTTCCGACTCAATTTACTATTTCTTTTTCATTGTGGAATTGACTGGTGTGTTAAATGTTGCTAAACCGAACAAGTCATCTGTCATCTTTTTTCTCATACTTTTTTATTCATGAATTACAAATCAACTTTTAAGATAGATTTGGAAGATATTTGTGTGTCAGAAAATACAAATTAAGAATTTGTGTTCCAGCTCAGTCAAAAATGGATGATGTGTACATTTAGATAAATATCTGTATACATAGTGCAATTGCTTTAAAGAATTAGTAGATTCAAAAGTGTCTACCATCAGAAAAAGAGGCTTCTAGACCAAAAGCATTTTGGAATCAGGTTGTAAGCCTGTTCATTTTTACTTTAAAACATTTCCTTATGTATTTATTTCTTCATTCACTTTATTGCTTTTTGCAATAACAACAGAAATAAAATAAATTTGTGCAACTGCTGACAGCTTATTGTCTCTGATGGAAACATACGCTTTAAACTTCTACAAGTTCTCTAAAAGAATGTATTCCTCTTTTCCAGTTTGAAGACTCTCTAGTATTGCCTGTAATGGGCTTAATATCTGCCAAAAATTTCAAATATACTGATGACTTGACAAGGTGTTGACTTAGATTAAGGTCCCTTTTAACATCGAGCCAATGATACTTGTAATAGTTGGACACTCTCTGTTATGGTATGACAATCACTTATTATAAGCTCTAAACTATTGTAGGAATTTAAATGCTGTAGCCCTTCTCTCCTGTGGCTTCTTAGATGGAGTGAGCAGTGCTCTGACTTTTCCAAGAGGTTCCTCTGTCACCTAATATGAGTTTCAATAACACTCTTAATGTTTGACTATTCCTTGTAATTGCCAACATAGCCCACTGATAAAGTGGTCAGTGGTTTTTTGAAACAGAACAGTGTTCATAGTGAAGGTATGTGGCAGAAGTGACAATGGCAGTGGATTAAAACTTACGGTAATTAAGAAATCTGTAATGATAATTCTTTTTTTCTTGAAAAAAGGTGTGTTCACCTTAATTATTTCCTCCAAAGCTAAATCCCAAAGGAAAGCAAAACCATTGTTTAACAGAGAGCAAACCAACAATACTTACATGGGCTTTTTTCACTCAATAGGATATGGGTAGGCATAGCTGCAGCTCTGGGATTTTTTTCTATTATTTCCCTTAATATGTTGGGGATGTTGAGATTTTATATGATTTTTTTAAGGATAAATGAAAGTAGAGAGCTCTTGCCTTTGTTGTATTTCACACTCAGAGTCTGCAAATGAAGCACAGGTGTTGTTGGACTTAGAGACAGATGCTATTTATGTGACACACTACTCTGAAGCCTCTTGTCCATTTGTGAACTAAGGTATTTTTAGGAGCTGACAAAAGCTTTGTCATGCAGTCAATTTCTTTTGTCAGGAAAGACAAAGAAGGTCTCAATTCCCAATTGAACATATCTATGTTTTCACAAAACAATATCCAAGATGGCATATGAGAAGAGGAACAACAATTTATATTTTTCATTCTGCTCCCTTCACAACACACAGGTGTTCGGAAAATGTGGTCAGAGCTGCCCCAAACTATTCTAAAGGATAAAAACATAACTTTTGGTGTAAAAAAACATTCACCCATTCAATCTTTTATTAAAGGGAAATTGAAAAGAGATTATGCAGTATTGTATACATTTAGAGCTCTGTTTTACTTGCTCAAAAACTGCAACTATTTTTTTAAAGGTTGTTTAAGGTTGTCATTAAGTTAAAGCACTTGAGTGTGTTACAGTGAGGCTCACATTTTCTAATTTTCTCAATCCTTCTGTAATTTAAATGCATACTAATATGTTTATGAAGATTATCAACTGCATAAAGAAAAAAACTTCAACTTGAAAAATTCCAACACAATTCTGTATTTTCTTTTTATTCTCAAATGTAAAAGCAGTAACAAACCAAGGGCTTTACAAAGACAAATACAACACACTGGACCATCACTACCTCTTTTTGTCTCTCTGTTACTTGCCAGTCTAGAGAAGTCAATACTCTTTTAAACCTACCTCGGCTCCTCCTCACTAGACACATTTGGTATGATCAGTTCAAGACCTTGTGCAGGGGCTGAGCTATGAGCGTTTACCAAACTCAAGGTCAGACAGAGAAGGAAGTAGTGGAAGATAATCTTCTTTTTCAGAGACTGAAATTTTTATCCAATTATCAATGTCCCTTTTAAAAGTGAATGATTTGTTTAATATCATTTGAAACCAAAAGTATCTAGTAAAGAAATATTACAAGGTGAAGTGAAAATACAGGTATGACCATGAAGTGAATCACAATTCAGTAACTAAGTTATCAGGTTGCAATGAAAGAAATTAGGGTCATCATTTTACCCCCTCTGATACTTAACAAATCTTATATGCAACATTATAAAGCAAAATCAGAAAAAATATCAAGTCATAATGAAATTAAAGGAAGCTTGATTGATGATGAATAAAGACAGCAAAGGATAAAAAATCTTGATCCACAGATTTGTCTCCAGAGATGCATCAGCTAATAAATAGGCCTTAAATGACATGCTCTATATCCAAGGTGACACAGCTTCTAGATATTCATCTCTCAACTTAGGAAAATGATGAACCCACAATGAGATTGATCAAACAAGAAGAGAATGTAAAAGGGGAATAGTTGTTAACTATGACTAAAACTAACAAACCCTCAGCTTTCATTGTCGAAAAGTAGCATCTGGTGTATTTAACGACACTAAAGCTTCTGTCAAACAAGCTGACTAAAAAAACGACTGACGACCTCTGACAGCGTGCTTGACACGTGCTATTCAGGTTGGCTGAAAATTACTGATGACCTCTGAACTAACTTGAACAACTTGTGTGCAGCGCATGCTTGCACAATGGTGCACCAACCAATTGAGGTCACATGAATGACCTTCCACAAGGTTGTTTCCAATTTTGAAGAAACAAGGTTGGGAAGTTTTTTCACCCAGTGATAGGTACAGAATAAAAATTTTACATTTTAAAATCATTAACTAACAGGAAGAGCAGTGTAAGTGCTTCCTCCTCTACCCTGCAATTATACATTTTCTTTACAACCAACCTTAATCCTAAATACACTTTTCATTTGTGGTCCTGTTACAGGGCTGGAATCCCCACCATCTTGTTTATTGGCACTGGACTTATTTTGGGTCTTATCCCTGCCTAGATGGCAACTGTTCATCTGCTCCATTCCAAGGCGATATGTAATCCCTCCTCAGCTTTTATGGAATGGCGCTCAGCCTCAATTTTATTTCAGACATCTGAGATGTGTGGTTGTTCTGCAACTGTATACCAGTGACATTTACATGCTTCTCCAAAACAGCCCGTGTCTGCCATAATACACTACAGGGGGATTAATGCAACTAACAGCGGAGATCATAGAGATTACAATTTATTATTGAAACAAGTAGCTGACAGATCTGTCTCTTAATGAGAAGTTTATTTGCTTAAGTGTAAAGATCTTTCCTCATCATTTTCTATATTTGAATATATTACTTTTAATGTTGTTGTCAGTACAAACATGTTTCAGAACAAAGAAAATTTTTAAAAAAGAATTGGCAGTGATTGCTGCAATTTAAGACCAGAAAGAAATAATAAAATTTAAATCTAAAGGTGAGGCTTTATTTTTAGATCTTGAGACTGAATGAACAGACTCTAGCCCTACATACCCTGCTCCTCCAAGTGGGAAAAATACAGATAGTTACAACAAAATTCATCGCATTAGTTAACCCAATATTTGATTCAGTGACTTTACTTTGCAAAGATATAACTCAAACCTCTGTTTTGTTAATTTGAGACCTATTTACCCCTAAATTTTTATTCATTATCAAAGTTTCCTGCTTGTTAACAATGCAAACTAATTCACATCAAAACCTCTTTTTATTAAAAAAGAGCACAATGTACATTATAAATAATTTTAGAATGGCTGGATAATGCAATAGCTTTTGAGCAATGAATTAGAAAATTCAACATATATCAAACAAATTTGCTCAAAAGTGGAAGTCACTGTCCAGTTAAACAGATAATATCAAGTAGTTTCCCTTGCAACACACTTTTAACCATTCAGGTTGGATACAGGAAGAAGAAGTACCTACTGCAACAAATGTGTGTACAAGGCCATATCAATCATTGTAAATGTCAATGTCACAGTCTTAGCAACAACATGACAAGAATGCATGACCAAACTGAGCAGGGCACACCTACTGAGGAGACAGTCCTTCCACTATAAAAGAGACTGCTTGGAAGTCTTTCAATAACTGGTCAGCTTCCAACTCAGGTGAGTGTCTAACCTTGATATATTAGTATTATCTAAGTAGTTCATTTACATTCAGCCGTAACATTTAAGACCTGAATACCTCCACAAGTTCCTGTGTGTCGCTGTAGGCATTATAAGGGGATTTGAATGTGTAAGGATCCCCATTATCTTAAACAGAAGTCCTTGGCCAGGAGTTCAGCACAATAAAATATGGAGATAACAGTATTAAGCATCACTTATGGTTCCCACTCTTTGCCTACATTCATGTCTTTTAAAGTACTACACAAACAGTTTAATAAGAGGGAATCGTAAATGATATACATTTGCAAATGGATATTATGGATTATGGACTAATCCTTAAATGATTTTTTTGACAGGCTCAAAAGAACAGACCTGACTCTATACCATCTTCTACTGGGACCAGCGGAGGTAATTGGATGTACATTTTATGTACAAGCCACAAATTCAAAACATACCTCAACTACCTCTAAACAGCATATTTTCACTTTTCATAACAAAAACTGAGAAAATTTATATTTTATGACCTCTTTTTGTCCACCCCCCCAGTAACTTAAGGTGCCATCATGAGCACAGACGCAGAAATGGAGGCCTATGGCCCAGCAGCCATATTCCTCCGGAAACCCGAGAAGGAGAGGATTGAGGCACAGACTGCTCCATTTGACGCTAAAACAGCATACTTTGTGACTGATGTGGAGGAAATGTATCTCAAGGGAAAACTAACCAAACGAGAGGGTGGCAAAGCCACAGTTGATACACTTTCAGGAAAGGTGGGTGTGATAGTAACTTGAATAATCTCATAGACATTTTTAAGTAGAATAAAAAGACTAACTGATCATTTATTTCTGGGTTAGATTTGTTTTGCTCCTCAGGATTTGTTTGAAATAAAAGATGAGATGGTTTTCAGATAAGTGCGGAAAAAGCTATCTCGATGATGCTTAATTGTCTTTTCCTCATTCATATATGCTGAATTCAGACACTCACTGTAAAAGAGGATGACATCCATCCAATGAACCCTCCCAAGTTTGATAAAATTGAGGACATGGCCATGATGACCCACCTCAATGAGCCCGCCGTGCTGTATAACCTCAAAGAGCGTTTTGCATCATGGATGATCTATGTAAGAACAAGTCTTCTACATAAATAAGTTTTCTTGTCTGTAAAGCATGTTAATTTGTTCTGATTATGTTATTATTGTCTTTTGGTCAACAGACCTACTCTGGGTTGTTCTGTGTCGTCGTGAATCCCTACAAGTGGCTTCCTGTGTACGATGCTCAAGTTGTTGGTGCATACAGAGGCAAGAAGAGAATTGAGGCTCCACCTCACATCTTCTCCATCTCTGACAATGCCTACCAGTTCATGCTCACTGGTACGGTAAACTTTCTAAAAATATCTTTTAAGCAGATGAGACCAACAAGGGTGTCATCGCACAGTTTAAGTTGAGTTTGTTCTCTCATGTTTCAGACCGTGAGAACCAGTCTGTCCTTATCACGTGAGTATACCATATTTTATCCGTACAGTTCTGCAGGAGCTCCATGACTAATTACTTAAATTAAGAAAATCATATCTTATTTCCCTAGTGGAGAATCCGGTGCTGGAAAGACTGTCAACACCAAGCGTGTCATCCAGTACTTTGCAACAATTGCAGTGGCTGGCGCTGGCAAGAAGGCTGAGCAAACATCCGGAAAAATTCAGGTACATTTCATGTCTGTAGAAATCTACCAGAAATCCACGGTTGAGTTTTAGTGTTAATGTTAATTAAGTCTCACAATGCCTCCATGTAGGGTTCGCTAGAGGATCAAATCATTGCAGCCAACCCTCTGCTGGAGGCTTATGGTAATGCCAAGACTGTGAGGAATGACAACTCCTCTCGCTTTGTAAGTGTGCAAAGGCAAACACAAGCATGAGATACGATATGATCACATATCAACAATGACACTCACAGAAATCTTAAACCCATATGTTTAGGGTAAATTCATCAGAATTCACTTTGGCACCACTGGCAAACTGTCCTCAGCTGATATTGAGACCTGTAAGTCATTTCTACACTCTGCTCTGTCCTCTATATTTTCAACATTCATTTGTGCTCATAAGTCCACATACATAAACTTTTGATCAGGCTCATTTTGGTAGTTTCTGTTGTCATTATGTCTAAAAAGAGTTAACAGCTGTTTGTTTACAAAGGGCTTCACCCAACCACTTACAATCACAGACCGAAAAGTTTTTGTGTTATCATTCATAATCTCTGAAAGATGGCCATCCCTTGATTTTTTTTTTTGCACAAAGATCTGCTGGAGAAGTCTCGTGTAACCTTCCAGTTGTCTGCTGAGAGGAGCTACCATATTTTCTACCAGCTGATGACTGGCCACAAGCCTGAGCTCCTGGGTAAAAAAATACTACATACAAACATAATATGAGATTTAAAAAGGCAACTTTTTAAACTTATGTATGTCCTGTAATTTCTTCCAGAGGCACTTTTGATTACAACCAACCCTTATGATTACCCAATGATCAGCCAGGGTGAAATCACTGTCAAGAGCATCAATGACATTGAGGAGTTCATTGCTACAGATGTAAGCATCTTCTAGATCAACAGAATACAGATGCCAATAATAACTTTCTTTCCTAAAGGTTTTTCTCTACATACATTGCAGACTGCTATTGACATCTTGGGCTTTAGTGGTGAGGAAAAAGTTGCCATCTACAAGCTGACTGGTGCTGTGATGCATCACGGAAACATGAAATTCAAGCAGAAGCAGCGCGAGGAGCAGGCTGAGCCTGATGGCACTGAGGGTAATTTTAAAATATAATTTAAAAATGCAATTTAAGAAAGTAAACATAAAGACACTTCACCTCATTTTCTGGCATACACTAACACAGCAAAGATGTTATTAAAACATAATGACACTCCTGTAGTTGCCTGAAATGAAGCCATAGCTTATGTCTGACATATTGTCTGTGAGAATTACAATCAATAGCAGGCTAAAATTCAAGGCGAAATGTCACATGAAAAGTAAACAATGGTCAGTATTTTTTTCTGACACTCAATGCAAGTCTCCAACATTGTTTTTCTTTTAAACAGAGGCTGATAAAATTGCCTACCTCATGGGCCTGAACTCAGCTGATATGCTGAAAGCTCTGTGCTACCCAAGAGTCAAGGTCGGGAATGAGATGGTGACCAAAGGTCAGACCGTCCCACAGGTAAAGATAACTATTAAAAAACAATCGAAAAGTACATCCAGAAATGACAATTCCTACCTCAAATAAATAAACATCCTTTTTTGCTAGGTCAACAATGCCGTCAGTGCTCTGTGCAAGTCAGTCTATGAGAAAATGTTCTTGTGGATGGTCATCCGTATCAATGAGATGCTGGACACAAAGCAGCCAAGGCAGTTCTTCATTGGCGTCTTGGATATTGCTGGTTTTGAGATCTTTGATGTGAGTTCTTCAAAAATATCTGAGCAACTTCAAAGTTAAATTCTAAATTGCAATGAAATTTATCATCTTTTTGAACTGTAGTACAACAGCTTGGAGCAACTCTGCATCAACTTCACCAATGAGAAGCTGCAACAGTTTTTCAACCACCACATGTTTGTCCTGGAGCAAGAGGAGTACAAGAAAGAAGGCATTGATTGGGAATTCATTGACTTCGGTATGGACTTGGCTGCCTGCATTGAGCTTATTGAGAAGGTAAGACAATTTTGTGATGAAGAACTGTAATCTTGTTTGTTCCCTGAGTACACCCTCAATGCTTGTCTCTTTTCATTTTGGCACATATTTCTTTTAGCCAATGGGTATCTTCTCCATCCTTGAAGAGGAGTGCATGTTCCCTAAGGCCACAGACACTTCTTTCAAGAACAAACTGCATGATCAGCATCTTGGCAAGACCAAGGCCTTTGAGAAACCAAAACCAGCAAAGGGCAAGGCTGAGGCTCACTTCTCCCTGGTTCACTATGCTGGTACAGTGGACTACAATATCGCTGGCTGGCTGGACAAGAACAAGGACCCCCTGAATGACTCAGTTGTTCAGCTGTACCAGAAGTCTGCAAACAAACTGCTGGCCATGCTCTATGCAACCCATAGTTCATCTGATGGTATAAAAAAAAACTAATACTGTGACATGTGGAAATTCAGTGTTTCATTTAACTATAACTTGTGGCATTCATATTAAAGCAAGTTGTTCTCATTGTGTTTTACAAAACAGACGCCGCTGGTGGTGGTGGCAAGAAGGCTGGTAAGAAGAAGGGTGGCTCCTTCCAGACTGTGTCTGCTCTCTTCAGGGTATGTTTCGTGTTTGAAAAAAAAAAGCTCAGCATTAAATAAATTGCAAGCTGTTGTTTTGAATAAAATCTTGCCTATCAGGAGAACTTGGGCAAGCTGATGACGAACTTGAGGAGCACTCACCCTCACTTTGTGCGCTGCCTGATTCCAAATGAAACCAAGACCCCAGGTTTGGCATTTTGGCACCTTCATCCTTTATCTATTTCAACTCAGAAAAAGCCTATTTCGCTTTAACACTTTAAATTGGGTAATTGTACAATTTTTAGGTCTTATGGAGAACCACTTGGTCATCCACCAGCTGAGGTGTAATGGTGTGCTGGAAGGTATCAGAATCTGCAGAAAGGGCTTCCCCAGCAGAATCCTCTACGGTGACTTCAAGCAGAGGTAACTTTTAAATAGAAGGTGAACCTGAGATAATGAAAATAGCCAGTGTTAACAAGGATGTACCGTTTTCTTGCAGATACAAAGTATTGAATGCCAGTGTCATCCCTGAGGGACAGTTCATTGACAACAAGAAAGCTTCAGAGAAGCTTCTGGGCTCCATTGATGTGGACCACACCCAGTACAAGTTTGGACACACAAAGGTTTGTTTTCATGGGCTTAAAATTGCAGAACTTGTGTTGTGTAAGTATTTTCTTATTTTATTTATAAAATTACACAGGTGTTCTTCAAAGCCGGTCTGCTGGGTACCCTGGAGGAGATGAGAGATGACAAACTGGCCGAGCTGGTGACCATGACTCAGGCTCTCTGCAGAGGATACCTCATGAGGGTGGAGTTTGTAGAGATGATGAAGCGGAGGTAAGCTTCTCATTCAATAAACTGAATGTTTTCAGATACAATGTGGATGCTATTGTGAACTGATACACCACATGATGTTTTTTCAGAGATGCAATCTTCACAATCCAGTACAATGTCCGATCCTTCATGAATGTCAAGAACTGGCCATGGATGCACCTGTATTTCAAGATCAAGCCCCTTCTGAAGAGCGCTGAGACTGAGAAGGAGCTGGCCCAGATGAAAGAGAATTATGGCAAAATGCAATCAGACCTAGCTACTGCCCAGGCCAAGAGAAAGGAACTAGAGGAAAAAATGGTTTCTCTGCTTCAGGAAAAGAATGACCTGCAATTGCAAGTAGCATCTGTGAGTTAAATTAGGAAGCAAAAGCAGTATCATTTTCTGCATGGGACATATCTTATTCTTTTTTCTATTCGAAGGCAACTCATAATGAACTTTGGAAATTGTTTCAATCAAACTAATCACATATCACATATGTATGATTAAACCATAGGAAAGTGAGAACCTCTCTGATGCAGAGGAAAGGTGTGAGGGACTCATCAAGAGCAAGATCCAGCTGGAAGCCAAACTCAAAGAGACAACTGAGAGACTGGAGGATGAAGAGGAAATGAATGCTGAGTTGACTGCCAAGAAGAGGAAACTGGAGGATGAATGCTCTGAGCTCAAGAAAGACATTGATGACTTGGAGCTCACCTTGGCTAAAGTGGAGAAGGAGAAACATGCCACTGAAAACAAGGTTTGCTATAGCAAGTCTAAACATACAGTCCACTAGTAAATTTTCAGGTATATTCTTGCTGACTAACATATATTTTTGTTTTCAATACAACTTCCAGGTGAAAAACCTGACAGAGGAGATGGCATCTCAAGATGAGGCCATTGCCAAGTTAACAAAGGAGAAGAAAGCCCTCCAAGAGGCCCATCAGCAGACCCTGGATGATCTGCAGGCAGAGGAAGACAAAGTCAACACTCTGACCAAGGCCAAGACAAAGCTGGAACAGCAAGTGGACGATGTGAGAAAATATATACATTTTTAGTTTTGACCCATGATCATATGAATGAATCTTTGCACTGGTCTGTTGATGTATAACCTCTTATCAATTTTAATGAATTTCTTTGTGACAGCTTGAGGGATCCCTGGAGCAAGAGAAGAAGCTACGCATGGACCTTGAGAGAGCAAAGAGAAAGCTTGAGGGAGATCTGAAACTGGCCCAGGAATCCATAATGGATCTGGAGAATGACAAACAGCAATCTGAAGAAAAACTTAAAAAGTGAGAAAAAAATGACCTTTTTTTTTACACTTTGACATACTTTGTAATAACCAAATTTTATAAAACTGAAAAAGACACCATCATTTTATAAATTCTTAATGTTTTCAAAAATCAAGGAAAGACTTTGAGACCAGCCAGCTTCTCAGCAAGATTGAAGATGAACAGTCTCTTGGTGGTCAGCTTCAGAAGAAGATCAAGGAGCTCCAGGTACACACTTTTTTTTACTATAGACCCTGAAAATGAGAAGCAAGCTTTCTTATTTCCAGCTAAAGAATAGCTATTGCTATTGTCAAATGTAGGCTCGTATTGAGGAGCTGGAAGAAGAGATCGAGGCTGAGAGGGCCGCTCGGGCTAAGGTGGAGAAGCAGAGGGCCGACCTCTCCAGGGAGCTTGAGGAGATCAGTGAGAGGCTTGAGGAAGCTGGTGGAGCAACAGCTGCTCAGATTGAGATGAACAAGAAGCGTGAGGCTGAGTTCCAGAAGCTTCGTCGTGACCTCGAGGAGTCCACCCTGCAGCATGAAGCTACTGCAGCAGCTCTGCGCAAGAAGCAGGCTGACAGCGTTGCAGAGCTGGGAGAGCAGATCGACAACCTCCAGCGCGTCAAGCAGAAGCTGGAGAAGGAGAAGAGCGAGTACAAGATGGAGATTGATGACCTCTCCAGCAACATGGAGGCTGTTGCCAAAGCAAAGGTATGCACCAAACACGGAAATAACAACAAATAATTCTCATTCGATGGTCACTGCTCTAAATAGTTTCATTTACACATCATTCTTAGGGTAATCTGGAGAAAATGTGCAGAACTCTTGAGGATCAGTTGAGTGAAATCAAGTCCAAAAACGATGAGAATGTCCGCCAGCTGAATGACCTCAGTGCACAGAGGGCCAGACTGCAGACAGAGAATGGTAAGTGACCAGTATGTGAAAACAATAATGCTAAATATATCTGAGATGATATTTTTCCCCCCGTTCAAAGAGATACTCTCTTGTTTGTTTGTACATCTCAACTCTCTTTGCCAAGTTATGTGGCTCATATGTTACATGTAAAGCTTTTGTGTTACTTTATATTTTGAAACACTGCCAGGGGTTAAATTTAATAAAATGTCAAGTGTTTAAGTTTGTGCACCGTCGATTTGTTCCTCAACAGAAAGTTGCTGTGATTGTTTCAGGGGAATTTGCTCGCCAGATTGAGGAGAAGGAAGCGCTCATTTCTCAGCTCACCAGAGGCAAACAGGCTTACACTCAGCAGATTGAGGAGCTTAAGAGACATATTGAGGAGGAAGTGAAGGTACAAGAGTTTTTACTTTTACTTTATACAATTTTTACCATTATTACACAATTATTGGTTCACAAACTGGGGAAAACATTGTTAAGTAAACATCTAGATTCTAGATTGTAGATTGGCAATTGCCAACCAATGATGGGCTCGGACAATGATTTTTGTGATGTATGTCTAGGCCAAGAACGCCCTGGCTCATGCTGTTCAGTCAGCCCGCCACGACTGTGATCTCCTCAGAGAGCAGTTTGAGGAGGAGCAGGAGGCAAAGGCCGAGCTGCAACGTGGAATGTCAAAGGCCAACAGTGAGGTGGCTCAGTGGAGATCCAAATATGAGACTGATGCTATCCAGCGCACTGAGGAGCTAGAGGAGGCAAAGTGTGTATTTCTTTTCTTGAATAAACACAGTTATAGATTGTCTAGTTATTACTCTGTTACTCTGATTCTTAAAAATCTTTCCCACTCAGGAAAAAGCTTGCCCAGCGTCTGCAGGATGCAGAGGAATCCATTGAGGCTGTGAACTCCAAGTGTGCCTCTCTGGAGAAGACCAAGCAGAGGCTGCAGGGTGAGGTGGAGGACCTCATGATTGATGTGGAGAGAGCTAATTCTCTGGCTGCCAACCTTGACAAGAAGCAGAGGAACTTTGATAAGGTAAAAGAATATCCAGACAGCACTAGTGACAGTGAATCAAAAACAATACTTCTTCATAAAAGTAATTGTGCGTGGTCGACATAATTCAAGGTCCTGGCAGAATGGAAACAAAAATATGAAGAGAGCCAGGCAGAGCTTGAAGGAGCCCAGAAAGAAGCTCGCTCTCTCAGCACTGAACTGTTCAAGATGAAGAACTCATATGAAGAGGCTCTGGATCACCTGGAGACCATGAAGCGAGAGAACAAGAACCTGCAACGTATGTCAACTGCTTATTTTCTTTGCTTAGGGATCATTTGAAGAACCGTTGCTTTTAAAGGATCTATCTATGTTTGTCTCTTTTGTCATTTGTTTTTTATCTGCAGAGGAGATCTCAGATCTGACTGAACAGATTGGGGAGACAGGAAAGAGCATCCATGAACTGGAAAAAGCCAAGAAGACAGTAGAGAGTGAGAAGGCTGAAATTCAAACTGCCCTTGAAGAAGCTGAGGTATTTCACTACATAATTTCACAAATATAGAGCTTTTTGTTTCAATTTAAGACTTTATGTTGTTTGAAGCAATACTCAGGACTAAAAAGAATGTCCCATGTGACCTCGTACTTCTCAGGTTCTAAGAGGCACAAGTCGAACTCGAGTTGGTCTAGTTTTCACTCCAACTATCCTTCGACAGACTCTTTCTACTCCTCTACCTCGTCTAGTTCTCCTTGTCGGTCTCTCACTAACTGAGGTACGTCTCGTGAGACCTAAGACTCCAGTCCTCGTCCTTAGATGCCCTGAGAGTCAAGAAGAAGATGGAGGGAGACCTGAATGAGATGGAGATTCAGTTGAGTCATGCAAACAGGCAGGCTGCTGAGGCTCAAAAACAATTGAGAAATGTCCAGGGACAGCTCAAGGTAAGTATGGTTATCAGGTCATAGGATAAGGACAGCCGGCACAGATTGTTGATTGTTCCTCTTCCTTAATGTCAGGATGCCCAACTGCACCTTGATGATGCTGTCAGAGGACAGGAAGACATGAAAGAGCAGGTTGCCATGGTGGAGCGGAGAAATGGTCTCATGATGGCTGAGATTGAGGAGCTGAGAGCTGCTCTGGAGCAGACAGAGAGAGGACGTAAAGTGGCTGAGCAGGAGTTGATCGATGCCAGTGAGCGTGTCGGACTTCTTCACTCTCAGGTTTGCTTTTTTTTCATTTAGAAATAAATTAATAAATACATGAAAACAATGTGAATCTGAAAAGTTATGCAGTCTTGTGTAAAAGTGTTCTCATCATTCAGAACACCAGTCTTCTCAACACCAAGAAGAAGCTGGAGGCTGACCTTGTTCAAGTTCAGGGTGAGGTGGATGACACTGTTCAGGAAGCAAGAAATGCTGAGGACAAAGCCAAGAAGGCCATCACTGATGTGAGTTTAAGTCTCCTTTTTGAATGAACCATCAAAATTAATACTACAACCTTATAACTCCAAACCACCAACCTTTCAGGCTGCCATGATGGCTGAGGAGCTGAAGAAGGAGCAAGACACCAGTGCTCACCTGGAGAGGATGAAGAAGAACCTGGAGGTCACAGTCAAGGACCTGCAGCACCGTCTGGATGAGGCTGAGAACCTCGCCATGAAGGGTGGCAAGAAGCAGCTCCAGAAACTGGAGTCCAGGGTACACCAATGTTTATGACTTATTTAAGTTTTTACAAAATCTTGTTACCTGTAAAGCCTAAGAAAAAAGTTATGACCACATCACAGGTGCGTGAGCTGGAGTCAGAAGTTGAAGCTGAGCAGAGACGTGGCGCTGATGCCGTTAAAGGAGTCCGCAAATATGAGAGGAGAGTGAAGGAGCTGACTTACCAGGTAAATCTGATTCCTTAAAGGGCCCATAATAAGTCACAAGTGTATTCAATGTACATGTTATGATATTTTCAATCTATTTTTTACAGTTCACAGTGATTTTTAATCTGTGATAGTATATGTTCAAAATAACTGAATTTTCTTTTTCTTCTTTTTTCTGCTTTAATACATAATAAGTTAACATTCTTTGTGCCTACAGACTGAGGAGGACAAGAAGAATGTCAACAGACTCCAAGATCTGGTGGACAAACTGCAACTCAAAGTCAAGGCTTACAAGAGACAAGCTGAGGAGGCTGTAAGTGAACTATAGACATATGACAAATTACCCACTTGGATGACTGACATAAAAAAAAACTACATTTATAAATCTCTGCACCCCTCACAGGAGGAACAGGCCAACACTCACATGTCCAGGCTGAGGAAGGTTCAGCATGAGATGGAGGAGGCTCAGGAGCGTGCTGACATCGCTGAGTCCCAGGTCAACAAGCTGAGAGCCAAGAGCCGTGATGTCGGAAAGGTAACTCTTACATCAGCTTTGACAGTGATGTGTAATCTTTTTTTTAAACAACCTCTGAAATTTGTGACAGTGAGTGTCAGTGAGGTGAGGTGACAACGTTGATAAAAACTCAGCAGCTCTGAGAGATTATCCAAATTTTATTCTGGATTTCTTGTCCTTCAAAACGACTTTGTCCAAGAAATTTTAAATAGTGTTGTCTAACCATAAAATAATTCTACAAATGCTCTCTTGAACTGACAATTATCTCTCTGTTCTTTTAGGGAAGTGACTCAGCTGAATGAACTACAACATCCAGCTGAGGCAAACAACCAGGGTTCATACAATATGGGCCACTGAAAATGTTCTTCTGTAAATCTTCAATAAATAGAAATCGTTCATTGGGTGTTGTGTATTGTTTTTTTCACTTCCTATTTGTCATTTGGGATTGTGATCAGACATATACCTCGATATGACACTTTTCAAGATCACTTGTACAGTACTTGGACAGTCCCTTTAATTCAAACTGCTTGATATATTTTGTTACATGCTCCATGACTTTGCAAAATTTAATACTCATAAATAAATACTCTTAGAGTCCAAGGTTTTGCCAAATTTCAGGACAATGCCTTTCCCTCTTTCCCCTACCACTCCCACAACACATCCATGACACTACTGACCCTACCACCTTTAAGAACATATAAAAACACACTTCTTTCCCACTGCTTTTGACCCATAATTCCTCTAATCTTCAGTGACTTATCTTTTTACAGCCCTTTGACTTTGTTTTCTATTTGCCTTTTTTATGTAAATGCTTTATTTTCTGTGCTAGTTGGTTTTTACTAAATTATTATTTTTATTTATTAAATATTATTTATAATAATAATAATAATAATAATAATAATAATAATAATAACAACAACAACTACAATGCAATGACTGTCTGCCTAAAGTCAAATCCTTTTGTAAAGACCAACTGCCGCCATTGTTGACCGTTGGGTTAGCAAACGTCAAGCTAATACTGGCTAAAACCCATAGACTGTATAATCTTTCTATATACAGTCTATGGTAAAATTCAGGGTAAAATCAGGTAGTGCTGGCATGAGCTGGAAATTAAAATGGAAAAACTCACTTTATACTTCGTTACTTACCGTTTGACTTTTCAAAAACATACCACAAGAAACTTTGTATTGTGTTCATCAGTGTAGCTATCAGCCCCGGGAAAGTTGAGGTTTGTTCACTTGTTGTGTATTCCTTTGTCTTCTTTTACCTGTTGAATCTACATTTGCTTACCATTTGCCTTTACTACTGCCACCTGCTGGACTTAAGTGTTAAATGGGAAATTAGCAGCAGCTACTCAATTAATTCATGTGAGCTTCACTCAAAACATTAGTAAAATGGCTTTGTTCATTTTTTAAGTAACTCTTACTTCAAAACAACTGGAAGGAACTCCAGATTTTAATAACTCAATGATGGAAACTCATAATTGTGAGTCAAGAAAGCTAATGGGTTTTTACAGTGTTTATTATGTGTACATAAATTTTACCAGCAAAAAAGATGAAGAATAAACTTCAGTAAGCATGAAGAAATAAAAGTGATGGCCACATGTTTTGTTTCCTTGCTTGGGATGTAATTCATCATTTATCTTGCTGACAACCAACATTTCTATCTTTTTTTGCCACCACCCTTTCCTTTCCCATGCTGCACTTTTTCCTTCCTATTTTCAGCGTCTGCTCTTCTTTTTTGTCCTTGTGCCGCCCCCTTTTGCAGCTTGGCAGCTTGAAACCTCTCAGTCATTAAAAAGCAATCTGCTTCTCCTCCTCTGCGACTCATAACAAGCCTTTCATTTTCATGTTGGAACAAAGTGTCAGGAGATGTTTTTTTGCTTGCTCCAGGGTTGGGAGATGGAGGTCTTGAATGAGCTTTTCTGGGACTTGGAAGGCGTGGAGAGCAGGGCCTGGACCTAACATCATCTTTTGGGACAAGGTTTAAGTTTAGGGACAGCGGCCTGCCGGGTGTTGGACTCAGTGGAATCACAAGGTTATCTCCAGGGGCCCCCAGTGTGAGGAAGAGTTCAGGGAATGCACATGGTTGAATGATTTTCCTCTGCCCCTGCCAAGTATCAGAGTCAAAAAGGGACATTTTCAGTTAAATGTATTTATTTGAATCACAGTCTGAGGTAACAAACTCACAAGCTGCAGCACAGCTCACCTGCTGTGGTGTGAAGCTCATCGACACCCTCACTGTCACCTTTAAAGAAATATTATGTAATTGTATTATGTTGTTTTTTTCAAGCAGTCAAACTTATTATGAGGTAAAACATTTTTGTGAGTGAACAATGTACCTGAGCAGGGGAATTCAGCTTCTGATATTCTGTCTCAGGGGTAAAGGAGGCAGACTTAGGAATGGTCTTTGGGGAGACAGACTCAAAGGAAGCCATGTTGAGTTGAGAGGATCTGGGAGAGTTTTTCCTTGATGTTGTTGGTGTACTCACTGCCACATTGATGTGTGGTGGAAAAGTCTTGTAGAGAAAGAAATAAAAACAAGGGGCAATTGACCCTTCAAGGATTTCTATCAAATATCAAATAACATCAAATGCAATTCACAAAAGAATTTTCCAATGTAGAATTCTTTTGATTAAGCAAATGATACTATGTTTTTTTTTTTTCCATGAAAAGGTTGGTAGAAATCATTCAAGGAGAAGCCTCAAAAACTATTTGCCTCAACTGTTCACCAGGGTAATAGCTGACCTAATATGACATCACAGCTATCAGCAGCTCTTAAATTACTCTATTGTAGATGCAACAATGACATACTGACAGGTATGTCCCACACATCATTCACAGCTAAGAGTGTGGAAATAAACTGTAGGGCCAAGCATCTGACAATATGATTAATGTCTGAAATACAGACACTATGAATTTTGAGCAACTTACTGGGACAGCAGCTCTGTTATCTCTTCTATTTTGCTTTCCTTCAGACCTTGGACTTATCCCAGGCAAGTTAGGAAGGGCGACACGCTGACCATCGAGCCGCCGTGCCTGGCTAGTGGCAATGGCCTTGAAGAATGCATCAGCCTCTGCACCTGTTATGGAGTGTCAGGATTTATTTCTGTGATGTTTTAGAAACAGAGAACACATAGTTGACCTTGGTGCAGTGTGTGTTTGGCTAACCTGTCGACACGTTATTTAAAGCACTTCCATTGTGTGTGGGTGTGGAGGGTGTACTCCTGCTTGGTTGCAAAACGCAGCGCTGCTCTTCCATACGTCCCCTTTGAGCATGATTCATCATTCTGAGGAACTGCTGCTGCTCTGCAGGAGAAGCCTCCTTTAGAAAATGAGAGAAAACAATAATACACATAAAATCTCACAAGCAACTTCAGTAAACTCGGGGTTCATCTTAAAATAATCAGGGATCTTGACAGAGCAACACATATGAGATGCACATTCCTAATGTCTTACTTTAGACTGAATGACAGGGCTGAAGAATTATAGGTCTAACTCCAGTATAAGCTTGAGTAATGTGGTGTTAAGCCTCACCTGCTGACGGCGGTCAGTTTTGGTACTGTTAAAAGAGGTGGACCTTTGAAGGGCTTTACCAGGTGGGTGGTTATCTTTGCCTAGATCCTGAAAGATTTGAGGTGCAGAACATCGCTGTTCATCTATTCGTGAGCCCTGTAGGGAATTCATTTCCATTATGTTGGACAAGGAAGTTTCTATAAAATTTTAAGTTTTTCGTATTTTACAACTATGTAAAGCAATAAAAAGACAATTCTGTCAATGGTCTTATGGTCTTTTCAAGCTTTGCGTGGAGCAAACCTGGACTCTGGAGACCATGGAGAATAAGTAGTTTGCATCCTTCTCTGTTTGGGAGGATTTTGAGTTGGTAACCCCATTCTGTATCCCTGGTAGGGAGGGCAGAAATGCTCGTTGGTCATCAAGTCGTCGGCCTTGAGTGTTTGCCACAAGGCTGAAAAACTTTTCAGAATCTGGACCTGTAAAAGTCAAAAAAAGACATTTATATTAGTTTCATCAAACATGAAACAGTTATGAAATACTTTTACAAGAGAGCTAAAGTGTCATTAAAAAAAATCAAAAGAGAAGAAGGACAAACAAGTTATAACTCTAACCTTTGGACACAGTGCTCTCACTAGACTTGTGTTTGGGTTTGGACTGTGGACTAGCATTTAAAACACATCGCTGCTCATCCATTCGACCACGTTGGGAGTGACTCATGATATTTAAAATTTCTCTCTGGTCATCTGGGTTTGTGATCTAGAAGGGCAAAGCGTTCACAGTACATATCAAGGACAATAAATAAATTGTCTTAAACACGTATTGTTGAACAACAAAAAAATCAATGAGATTGGAGACCTTGTGACTTTGGAACATAGATAAAAACAACAACAACCAAAGTGACTGGATCCCCTACCTGTTTATGAGATGATAGATCTTTACTCTTTGGTCGTTCTATATCAGAGCTGGGGCTGAAGGAGGCAGAACGTGGTGGGGCAACTTCAGGCAAAGCATCATTAGTTCTTTTTATTTGAGGTAGAGAGCATCTTTGGTCATCCATCCTCGAACCCTGGAAGTACAGTGAGCCAGTTTTTCTCAGTCTGTCTTGCATGAACGTACCCTTTAACCAGCATTGTGTTTTGTAAAACTATCATTTCATATAAAAATGTTAGCCTCACTATCAAGTGGTTTAAAGTTATACAAACTACATATCTGTATATTTGGGGAGAAATCTGATCATCTGCCAAAAAAAATAAAGAATCCAAAATACAGAGTCCAACAGCAGTCTACAAACTCAAAAGCATACTCTGAAGAATAACTGCACTTACCTGAACTTTAGAGACCATGTAACACAAGTAGCTTGACTCTTTCCCTGCATTAGATGTCGCGTTTTCAGTTTGTAATCCTGGAATCGATGGGAGAGAAGCTCGCTGGTCGTCAAGCCTGCGGCTCTGGGTGTTGGCCAAAAGGTTGAAGAACTTTTCAGAATCCAAGCCTGAGAAAGAGAATGGTTCACTGACTAATCCTGGACTGTGAAAAGTATAAGTGCCTATTGCAACACTTTCATAGAAGTATTTACAGAAGTGATTTGTCTATACAGCATGTATGAATGATCATCTATGTTCAATATACCTGCAGCAGCAGCCTTTCTGTCTGTGTGTTTAGGCGTGCAGGGAGCACTCTTGCTCAAATCCAAAGAACAGCGCTGGTCCTCCATTCGAGCACGCTGGCTATGACTGATCAGATTCATAAATCGTTCCTCCTCAGTTAAACCAGTCTAATGTAGAGAGGAAAAACAGTATGACATGGGCTTGTTTAAACGAAGATTACCACAGTTCAATGACACATAGGCATGTGGCAGCATGGGAGGAAAAAAAGTCAGTAAAGTGAGACGGGAAAACTAAACTAACCTGAAATGAATTTGGCCAGTCACCCTGAGAAGGGACCAGTAATTGGTTGACTGGTGCATACAGAAGTCTCCTGGTTCTATCTGGTGAACTCTCTGTCACAGAGATCTGAGGTGCAGAGCTGCAACGACTTTGACTTCTAACAACCTGAGAAAACAAGTCGTTTTGGTTGTAGACTTGAGTTATTTATTCATCAAAGCACCTGAGCAAGCGCATGCACTGTGCCTCTTGTGGAGCAAAGTTCTGGAAATAGTAGCTGTAATTTTATAGGGTCTGTCATACTTCTATCACTACCTATTGACAAAACAGTCTGAGCGGCAATCAGTTTCATATTTTTGCTTCATAATCAAGTGTAAATCTAATGATATAAATATTCATTCTCATTTAATGATCCTCTATTGTCATCATCATGAAAATAAAGCCTTGAAAATATAAATTACAAAGAAAAATTACGATCAGTAAGACATTAAAGCATAGATTTTTCAGTACTGAGACAATCATCAAAGAAAAAGTATGCATTAGTCGGTAAAATACACAATCACATTCTTTGAAATCAAACAAGACATCTAAGTAGGGAAGATAATGCAACCATAGCAAAACGCACACACTATTAAGCGCAGGAATGACTTTGAATAACAAAGGTTGGCTGATCTTACCAGCACAGCACCGGGAGAGCCTGAGCTCAAATCCTCTTCAGAAGATGCCATTATGATGAAATTGTGCAAAAAAATGGTCTTATCCTGAACGTGTCAAGATGTGAGACTATATAGTTGCATAGCCCAATCTAAGTCTGTGTATCAGGCACTAGTTTCAACACATCTTATTCAAAAATTTGTATGTGTAGTGGAAATGAAGATCCTGATGAATGAAGATTGATTGTTGTCCAAATGTGCATTAGATGTGGCTTGTTGGAGGGCTTTTAAATAGAGTTAAGTCCCGAGTATTAACCCATTGCCATTAAGACCCCTGCCCGTGCGTCAATCTTAATATCGCTATATGTAATCCCAGATGAAAACATAATCCTCTGTATGGAGGGGGATGATCTTTTACACTGATAGGTGTATACGTTCCCCCTTGTGACCTAATACTGTGCTTAGGGTCGAGGTTTTTTTCTGCATCAATCAGTCACCACTTTTCACATGAAATACACATAGACATATGTCCAGGATGCAGTTTTTAGATGAACTGAGCAGCCACTGCAGTTATTAAATCTGAGTCAGTGAAATGCACAAAATGATTTCCATTTATGAAATAGGTTCTTTAAGCAGCTGACAATTCAGGAATGAAGGATTTGAGTTGAGCTCAGAAACTTTGAAACAGTGAAAATGCAAACAGTTTACGGTAACTTAAGATATGTTTTATCAATTAAAGATTTCATGTAAAAAACTCTGAAGATAAAACTACACAACAGTCAAAGGTTTATGTCAATATTATTCCTCCATTGACTAGTTTGGGTTGTCTGAAGAGCTAACTCATAAACAGTGTTTCACTAACAGTAACCCCTCATTTGGAGATGCTGGCAAGAGCACTAGTTCCACTTTGGCTCAGTACCATTGTAGAGAATGGTAAACTACCTATACAGAACTTAACCCAATGGAAAAATAAATCTTACTATTTACAAGTTCTTGTAAGTACTCATATGTATGTGATATTAAGAAGACAAGATAGCAGGACAGTTAATAAGATACTGTAAAATGAGTTGTAAAACTAAAAAAAAGCACTAACATCAATTTAAGGTCAAAGGCTAATTCTCAACTTTGCAATATGTAAATTAATAATTCATGACAAATCTTTCATGCCAATTTGAAGTCACCACACACAATTTATAGTGAATATTATGCTTCTTTTATTCATCACATGTAACAACAAAGAAACAAACACCACACTTGTTTGAAGCAGTACATTAAATCAATTTTAAATGTGCAAGAATTATTAAGACAGCAGGTGAGACATTTTGTCTGAGATGTAACTTTCCAAAAAGGGAAAGTACCTAGAAGGAAGAAAGCAAAACCTCCTAACTTAAAGTTACTCAAGTACGATAAATACTTTAACTGACTTATGTACATCCACGTTAGACTACAACATAATTATTTAAGTGTAATGATCTGGTTTACAGCAGAAAATTAGGGGAATCGGAAATAACGTGGTTTCATAAAAATAATCTGAATGACAACAGGGAAATTATCAAAATAGTAGGATTCTCTCATTAAATTATTTTATACATTTTAAATCACAGCAGTAAATGGGAACCAATTCACAACAAAACAAATAATATCTAAAATAAAATAAAATATAGAATCACAAATATTTCCTTCCACACTAAATACATATTTATTATTTATCTTCATTTTCCACTGCAGGCGACAGATTTTCAAAACAGAATACCAACAACCCCTCATTTTAAATGAAAGACTTAACCCTAACTCCAGTGTGCTGATCTCTAAGGAAGATCTGACAATCTAACAATCAGGATTTGGAACTTGGTCCAGGCTTTTCAGGTCATTAAGGAAGCTGGTAGGAGTCATGATGTGAGAAGACCCTATGAAGAAAAATACAAGTGTGTTTTGAAAAATGGCAAAACCATAGGAATGCATGTTTTGGACACAAAGTTTTAACCCATAAATTAATTGCTTACCAATCAACACTTCCCATTTCCCATCAGTGGCACGTGTGACCTCGTAGGCAGAGCGCATTTCTGAGTGTGAAACCCCCCCAATCACAAATACGATAAGCCGAGGGCCAGATCGGTATTCCGTAGGGGACTTGTTTTTGTGCCAGTGTCCAAAGCGTGCACTGCTGCAGAAAATAATACAACAACGATTAACTGTAAAGTAATAATGTGAAGTTCTTGTATATCCATCGTTTGTTTTTTTCTGGCACCCACCTTACTGCAGTCTGAGAAGTGCTGATGGGAGCGGGATCAGAGATGAATGGCCACTGCTTTCTATCCAGTTTGTCTTCAATTGCATTCTACAAAAAATAAAAAAATAAATTAAAAAAAAAACACTTAAGACAATAATTGTAACGACATTTGTGTTTGCAACACTTGGAACAACTCATTTCAGGCTGATACCTCCATTATGCCCTTGATGGTAGGTGTCCATCTAGACAGCTGATATGTGCTCTCTGTACGCTCCTTTTGCTCCGGCAAGGTTTTCCCAGCATTTCGGCCCTAATTAGTAACATGCAGAAGCATTAAGTTAAAGGAGGAGGGGGTCAATCTTTAAAAACATTCAGACTGGAACAAACGCATTGAAGAGATTTACCCCTGCTATTATGTTACAGCCCAGGTTCTGCAGGTTGTAGATGATGTTGCTTTCTGACTGGATGTTTGCATGCTGAATGAGCTTAGCCAGATTCTCCTCCCCGATGCCTGCATGGGAACCCAACTCTTTAGTTAAAATTTGTTAAGGACAATGATGCATTTCAATCACATGCTTTTCAATTAGAACAAACAATGAATAGGTTTTCAATAGGTCTCCATCCATCTAACTTACTTTTGAGAGAGTTGTTTTAAAGAAAGCTTTACAAGAAAGACATACCTTTTTTCTTGTGGAATATGTAAAGTAGAATGATGCGTATTTTGTCATAGGCATCAATGTCAGTGTTGAGGAGTACAGGAACAATGCTCTTCATTGCATCCTTCAGAGGTTCCCCTTCTGCATTTGCTCCCATTGCCAGATCCTGATGGAGACACACCCATGGCAGACCATTAATAAAAAGTGTAATCTAAATCACTGATCACAAGCTGCTTCAACATCACACAGGTGATGCTGCTTCAACACTCATTGTTCACTTCCATGGCCACTATTGTTCTAGGAACACTGTGCTACCACTTATGCTGCAGCCTGTTCTCTGGTCATTCCAAAGTTAAAGGACATCTAGAAACAGGTACTAAAGTGCTCCTAAAGTGACAGATTTTTCATGTGCCAGAACTAATATTCTAGTAAACTGTTCCAGACTGCTTAGGAAGCTTCACACGTTGGAGATCTCCATGTGGACTCGAGATTCCCCTCTTCTGCACTGCAGCTGAGCTTCATCTAATAAGTTGGACTACACCAAAGCCAACAACCAAAGCTACAGAGATGCTTGAAGACGCCAAAGAATACACTTAACATTTTGATTATAACATCACACACATATATTTGTCTTGGGCAGCCCAAACAATGCAGAGCACTTAAACAAATGACAGCTGACAGAGAGCTGTTGCTGTTTGGATCACAGTGTCCATCTTAGAGCCAAAACATGCCCATTGGATTAAAGAGGCAGCTTTCAGACATGCTGACAATCCATTAGTGCAGTCAAGCGATTCTCTCATACAAAAAGGCCCCATTAACACATGCATCTCATAAAGCCCCGACTATGCATAGCTTATCATTTCCTGTGTGCTTGTGCTGCTTTGGATACAGGACTAAATGTGGCAGAATACATCCCCTCAAGAGACAAAGCCTGTCTGGCGCAAAGGCAACACAGTGGAGCATGGCATTGATCTGGACTGTAGCCTTATCCCAGGCTCATGTTGATGGGGGCGGATTTCTACATTACTAAGGAGTAGGGATACATGTTATTAAATGCTTTTACAACTTAGTAAGACATAAAAGCTCCCTCTGCTTCTCTGCAGATATACAAGTGTTGACATCCGGTCTCAAGCTTGTTATGTAATAATACTATTACAATTTCCCATTAAATATCACCAGTCTGAGCCACTGGCTTTTATTATAAACCCCAGTGAAGCTATAAATAAAGGCACCACTGAGCTGAGGTCACAGTGTGCAGAGTGAATGAGACAAAGTCCATCTCAGACATTCTCTGAGACACTTGCTGTCAGTGACTAAAAGAGAGGGACAATTAAACTGTTGCCCTGCTATATTAACACTCCAGACTAGCTGTTTTGCCAACAGCTCATGAGCAAACAAATTCCAAGAATATAAATTTAATGGCCCTAATGGTCATCTGTGGTCGCCTTTCTCCTCAGGGATTAGAGACCGTACTCATGTTTCTAATTTTATCTCCAACCACTGATGTACAGTTTAATGAAAGCTATAATCACATCAATGCATAGCAACAGCAGATAAAATTAACTTTCACTTTGTGGTATTTTACATCTATGCACTTTGAAGCTACATAACAAAAGCTTTTGAGCAATTTGATGTTAGTGTTGATGAAAACACTTTGCTTGTACATTGCATAAGATTACTGACCTGTTCAACTTCACAAAGCTTGTCAAGAGATGCCTTGAATTTCTTCATGCAGGCTTCTGCTAAGTGCAGGTGGGTGGAGTACTGGTATAGGACGATGAATAAAAGAATCATTAGTCAATATTAAAAAAGTTGGATGTAATCTTTATAGATTTGTTTCAAAGTTATGAAGCTTAACTCAAACACAAAGGGAAGAATCTTTATCATTTTCTCTACTGAACACAGAGGGAGACTCTTGTTAAAATGAACATTCAAAAGGTTTAAGGTTAGCTTTAAATCATCCCACCTACCATACTCAGCTCCTTCTGATACTGTGGCATCTTCTTCAACATCTGAGAGAGGTCTTTCAAGTTGGCCTAAAATTACAAAAAAAAAGGGGGAAAAAACCCCCACTAAATTAGAAAAATGTTTTTTTCATATCATATCATGGACATTATTGCAACCGAACACTTACATTATCAGTGCACATTCTCTTGCTCTCACAAAAAGTGCGAAGCAGCTCTGTCACTTTCCTGCAAGAGGATGTTTTTAATTAATGAGTCATTTTTGCTGGAGCGAAGTTTGGGACTTGCTGGGGATGAGAGTGTCCATGTCAAGCAAGAGATACTACAGATGTTTCTTTAACAGACTTACTTGGTGACATCTGCGATGTGCATATGTCTGAGTTGGACCCAGAGCTCATCATCTTCATCCAATAACACTTCTCTTTCTTTTGCGTTCCCAATGCCAGTAGTCTGATAACTTTAAAAGTAAATTTAAAAATGTCAAAAGAACATGTTGAAGGATTGTGTAAAAGTATTAAAAGTGTACAAAAACCAGCAGCAATGATTTGGACAACAAAATAAGCAAACCTCTCATTTAAAAATATCACTTACGTATAGATGTCCTGTTTAATATCCAGCAAGTCATAGGCCATTGCCTGCAAGGTCAACTCGTGTAGAACAGGTGAGATGGGATCAAACCCACGATCCACAATCAACAACTGGGATCGGGCTTTGTCTGCACCCTGAAACAGAATTGATATAGGTCACTGCAAAAACAACAACAATGTAAAATAAATAAATATAGAAAAAGTTTCAGTGGAGCAAACACTGTATAAATCCATTGCTCAGACAGTCATTTTAATGTTTCACTGAAACTTCAATAACTGCTGAATGGGGTCAGAGGTAGCACTCAAGAAAATGTGCAGAGGAAGTAAATAGAAAAACAAAAACAAAGTAAACATCAGACAGCAGAACAAGATGATGCATCTTGGAGGCAAAGGAGAGCAGATTAATACATGCCTGTCGAGACCCATCTCAGAAGGAAGGAAATGTCAGCTGAGAGAGAAACTACAGAGGAAAGGGAAAAAGAAAAAAGCTCTAGGAGAAATTTGAGAAACGTAAGCAATATGAACAAAACTCAACCACAGAGAGGTTGATGAATGAGATATTTCAAAAGAAGCACATTTTCTCAAAGAAAAAGAGACTTAGACTAAGATTTAAAGAGAAGGACAGGATTTTTGATCAGCATGTGTCACCAGAGAGTTCAAAAATGTTGTGGAGCAAATTTCTGTGAAGGTGGTCTAAACAGTTATTAACCTCTCCCATGCTTGGGTTGTCTGCTTTATGGGCAGTCAGGCGCTGGTAAACCTCTTCAGCTAGTCGAGCATTCTCCTCTGGTCCCCTTAGAAACAGAAGGATACACAATTACATCAGTGAATCCATGGAAAGGTGATTTCATTATAGTTAATGCAAGGGTTCATACTTTCGGTATCTGATTGCAGGGTACTCTTTAAGAGTGTCGCATAGAGTTGCAATCTGCTCTGCCAGATTTTCCATCATTTTGTCCTTTCCCTCATTTGGCTTAGTACTGTAGAAGGAGTACAGGGAGGTAGGATCATCCAGGGAGAATACCTAGAGGGGTGTAAGGGGTCGAGACATACTTAAGTTTGATGTTATATTACCCACTGTAAAGTATGACATCACGGCACGGGCAACAGATTTTACAGTCTAAACTTTGTGCTGATCCCCCATCAACCTTTGTACTCACTGTACGGTTCCTTAAACTAAGCAGAGAAAATCACTGCTAAACTGTGAACATGTTGTAGCATTTATAAGCTACAGTCAGGAATTTATAGCTTGTAGTTCAACTAATGATAAACCATAGATTAAATGATGTGTCAAGAAATAAAGAATACCTGGGACTCATATGGCAGAAAAGCAACATTGATCTCTTTCAAAGTCTTGACAACCTTTGCAACCCGAGATCTGCCAATCTCTGCAAAGAGACCATCTGGACAAGCTATATCAAGAAAAAGAAAGGAATTTATTCTGTCAGTAACCTTTTGTGTGTGTTAATGTGCCACCTTCCCACCTTCCCACACAAAAACACAATGCAATAAACTTACTGTCAGTGAAGAAGATGTGTGCTGCTTTGTAGGTTAAGGCAGCATCTTTGAAGTCATTGATGAGAGCACGAACAGACTTTTAAAGAAAAGAAAAAAAATCAAAATTAAAAAATTGTGAATTTAAGAATATATATATGAATGCAGGCAATTTCACATTTTAAAGAAAACTCAGATGAAATTGCAATAACTAACTTTTTCAACAGGTGAAATCAGATAAATGGCTTCCAAACTGCAGATGGGCTCCCTTCGTTTGTTGATGTCCTCCACAACTAATAATGTAGGAAAAAGAAGGCTCATTAAATTGATGAGACAACATCACTTGAATGGTGTAACATGCCACACCACAAACAAAGTTATTCAAGTACAGGATCTGATTGGTTATTTCAACACTACATTTCTATTCCTCAGATCATAACAATGCATGGTGTCTCATGGGTTATAATAATAATAATAATAATAATAATAATAATAATAATAATAATAATAATAATAATAATAATAATAGCAGAGGATGAAAATGTGGTGATGATGGAAAAATCCAATCAAGGTAGATAGTGTTTATTTTCATAGATTTATAACCAACAATCTCTTAATGAGTTGTTGTAAAGGCTTCTGACAACATCTTCCTGATGTCAAGTATTAGTGTTTGTTTCATCATGTTTTAAAAACCTAAATTCTCTCTGACCATTGTAGTGCCAGTTCCCTGTGATTCATCCACAGTAACCACAGTCAACTAAACATCATCAATACCTAGAAAAAGATAACTCATATATACATTTTAGATCTCGATCTCTTGAGTCTACAACTGCAGGGTGAAAAACCTTCAGTTATAACTTACTGGTTACTCCCTCTGCCAAAATATCCGACATCTTGCAGCAAGAGGACAGAATACGCATGCTCACGTGATCCACAATAAGAACCTGAAGGAGAGAAAATCTGGAATTAAACTGCAGTTTCTGGAGTTAATTCTCAAGTGTTTTATTAGACAACAATTACCTTCCAATCCCCATCCTTTTTTACACTCCTGATAACACCATTGAGGATTTCTGTAAGAGGAGAGGAAACAGAGTTGGATTCAGAAAAATCAATGCCCTTCAAGTACAAAACTTTGCTACTTCAAGATGATAACAAAACAAATTCAGTACAATGGGGGCACTAAAGTTGCTCCACAAAGAAGTCAGCTATACATCTCGTTATGGATCAGGAACCAGGAACTCTTTAAACAGACTCAAATGTTGTGAATTCATGCAGTCACAACTTTCATGCAAAACCTGGGATGTTGTTTTGCTGGTAAACAAATTGCAAGTCTGAGAGTTCGTGTTATCTAACCCAAGAGAAAGTACCTGAAGTATTTCAAAAAAAGTAATATCTATTTCATATGACAAAGCATTGGTGTTTGGTTTATTGTTTACAGATGATCTTGTTTCCTCCATTACAGAAGGAAGTACAGAGTGGAAAAGGTGAAGTAAACATACGTACTTCAGATTTTAAGACCACATGAAAGCTGAAACAACTCGTTAAAAATCTGAACGCCACTTTGTAAGAGCTAGGTTTTGACGGTATTAACTAATACACTGACTTTTTTTGCTTACGAATAAAACAAACTTCCTCTTGCGCTGGTTGTAAAAAGTTAGCTCGTGACTCAAGTCGTCAACACATTTCCAAATCACTAACAACTACTTCTCTCTACATCGATAAATCCCCCTTTCAACTGCGGTCACTCGTCTGAACATCACAACACTGCGACTTTTTATCCATGTGAACTTGACTAATGTTATATTCCTGGTTAGAGGAGCCTATAATGAAGCGACTGAAGCAGGAAGAAACTTCTGGTGAGCCGACGTCCCCAGTGTGTTAAAAGTTCACCTTTAAATCATCAAGCTTGTAGGTGATATGTTGGAATAAATAACCAGAGTCTAGAGCTGTAGATAAACATACTTCAGATAGATGACATTGTTACAAGAAATGTGTCTCTTACTTTCCCCCACTACCGCCTTCAGTCCACTCGGTGCCATCTTGACAGCAGTTTGCAAGTAACTCGATCACTTCCTTGTTGTAAAGTGTGAGTCAAGCCCACACTGTTTTGTATGGGAAAACACTGCCCCCTGCTGTCTGTTAATACTTATGATTGATACTTTGTTACTTGGTGTTTTTAGTTCGTTTTAAGTCGGTATTACGCATTGTAACCATGCAGTTTGGACAGAGCAAACTTCGAGCCTGTGAAAGCAGAAAATGTCCATCTGAATTCACATTACGTTTTGTTTTGTTTTTGATGATCAGGTGATGGAATTTTCACAAACATTGACACTTCACTTTGGTTATTTTTAGTTTGGCTCAATTAGAATCAGAATCAGAATACTTTATTGATCCCCTAGGGGAAATTGCTTTTTTAGTATACAGTTACACCCATTCAAAAAGTGCTAGAAATATAAGAAAGTACAATACAAGCATTTGTCTCACCAAAAAATTAAAATCTAAGCATAAAAATAAAATAAAATACAGCATAGATTTTTTTTTCATTAAGTATGTACACTCTACTTAAAATGTTTAGTATATACATGATGAGATAGGTGTGGAATATTGCACAAGTACTGACATAAATAAATCATAAAATATGGATATTGCACAGAGTAATGACATAATTAAAGGTAATTATTGCACTTGTTATTATTTGTCCATGTTATTGTTGCTTGAATGAAAAAAAGCAATGTCTCAACTTGTCAAATCCTAGACACCTATATCGATATTTTTGATAATGGTTTGTGATACTGCGAAATTTGGTATTTATCTGATACTAAGTAAATATGGGGCCAGCATTATAGATATTGATACCGATATCAATACTTTGTGCATTGCAAGGCAGCTTGTTGAAATTAATCAAGGATAACACAACCACTTAAACTGTCTCTGCTCATGAATGGAAGTAAATAACTATTATTTCATTCAGGAAATGGTCACACTTTATTTTTTATCTGCTTTGTTGTAAAGCAATAAATTGACATGTTCATGTATATGAACATTTTTTATGTTCTAGCATTAAATGTATAATTTTGATCAAACAGCTTCACATGCTGGTAATTTAACCATCACAGAGACATTTGGTTTTTCAGGAATAAGCAATATACTGATAATTCTCAGTATCAATCTCATCATGTCAGTGTTGATTGATACTGATATCACTGTTGGTATCGAGATTTTAGATCAATCTGCTCACCATTGATTTTTAACACCTTTTAAAATAAATGACGGTTGTAGTTAATAAAAGCTGCAAAAAAGAAAAACGTACAGCCCATGTTACCAATATGACTGTCTGTGAGGTTTCCAACTGGACTGGTTTCAATACCAAATACAGAAGGAGGTATCATTTGAGGCATCTTGGGAAGTGCCGTTACTTGAGGGATGTGTCCAAGACTTAGAAGTATTTTAACAAGACAAGTACAGTTGCCAAAGATACATTCATTCCCAGGAGGACAGAGATAGTTTTGTTGGTCTGATGATATCCATGGTTATGTTTGATATTTCACTGCCTTTGGCAAATCCAAAACATTCAGAGACTGTAATCCTTGAGTATCTATACTGGGGTTATCTGGAATAAAGGCTTTTACTTTTGCGTGTGAGCTTTGGCATAGCACCTTTATTTCACTTCTAGCTGAGTTGTGAAGCCCCCTGTTTGCCAGGTTAACTTTTGACCCTCAGAAGACTTGCTAATTATTCCCGATCTCTTAAAATGAAATGAAAAGAAAGAAACATCAAAAGCTAGAAGTTTCAGCCACTTTCATCATTGAACATTTTTAATGAACACAGAGCATATAAATAGTCTTTAATGACTACAACTACCATGAGGAGTTTACTAAATATCAAAGTGTGTCAAATTAAACACAGCTCCACCTTATCTGACTATGCAAGTTGTGTATGAAAATTAAATTTGACTTCTAGTGTGATTAGATTCCAGGGAAATAAAGAATTGTCTCAGTGTAATGCATCTCAAATACTGTAAGTAAATACACCTCGTTACACAAATATTCAGGGTGTCTTGACCAGTGTTTCCAGAGGTAGGTTTCTCACAAAGTAGAAAGATGTCACATGGACCAATCGTATGATGAAATATTTTTGTTGAAGCTGAAGCTGTGTACAATGTGTATCAAATACAGACATTCATTAAGATGTACTCATTTTTGTAGCATTGCCTGCTCTGGCATTATCCAGACTTGTTGAGGTTGGCCCTCAATTCCTAAAAAGCCCAATAAGGATTCATTTTATTTAGATGTTGAAAAACACCGACCAATGAAATATTCCAGTGGTGTGATTCAATTTCGAAGGCAATATACCCAGCAACAGATGACTATGATAAGTCATCAATGATAGTTTGGTGAGTGAGCAATGCCAGCAGCTCAACCAACAAAGCATTCAAGCAAAAATGAATTGAAAAATAACATGGAAAAGTCACTTCTTTAAATATTTAAAAGAAAAAAAGCAAAACGCCATTCCTGGTAAAGACACAGCACACCTTGTGGATGTGCATCAGTAGATTTCAAATGCACAAATCAGTTCAATCTATTGTCTTTTGCCCAACAAAGCATCCTTTATTGGGGCTGAGGGGTTCCTTCACTGGTGAAATGATACTTTTCTTATCAAGGAGTCGTCAGTTCTCAGATTCCACAGGGATCTCTTTTAAAAGTCTTTGTTCCTTTCGGACGCGCATCCGCTCTTTGAAGTCCTCTAACTCTTTCCTCTGAAAAAAAGGGCCACATTTTAATGTTTGTGATCAGGTAGATGTTGTCAGAAGCCTTTACAACAAGTCATTATGAGATTGTTGGCTATAAACCTATGAAAAGCTGCTTCGGTGAAACCACTTGGACAAGTATTTGGTTTCAGATGAATCAGCAATGGTAGGAGAACAATTTTTACAAAATGATCTTAAATTTGAAATACTAATGGTGTGTTAATGAGATAGCACAATAATACAGCTCTGCCAAGTACACATTGCTGGGCAGGAAATAATGGAAACTGAAGCATAAAAACATTATATTTTGAGGTGTTTCCAAATTACTTTTTAGCAGTGAGCACTTTTTCTTGCCATTAACTACATGACGTTCATGAGCACATGAGTAAAGCATCACACTTACATGCATCCCCTCGTCAGGTGGGAAGATCTCTCTCTAGTTGCCATAAAAGATGTCATTGAAATACAGAGAAAGAGACACTTGTTATTGAACAGGCAGTTATGTGTCACTGTCGGTTGAGTCATAAAATAATGAAAAGCAGCGTGACTTACCTTCCTCTTGACTATGTACTCTTCAAAGTACTCTGCTTGATTTGAGATCCAGAACATGGTAACAGGAAACGATAGATACAGCATCATCTGCTCAAAACGACATAAAAAGATAAACCAATGTGTGAGAGTGTTGAACTGTCGTGAGCCCCAAGATTGAACCAACATCAAAGCGACCCAAGATTGAGAAAATTGAGACTTAGATGATGATCCACAGTGAGGACGTATTGGTAAATTTGTTGGCACTTACTCTAAAAACCTCGATTTTGACACCCATTTTCACACAGACGTCGGTCCTTTGCTTGTTATCTAAACTCCAACCATACTACAACTATTGCAAAAGACCTTCAAACTACTTCCGGGTTTCTGATGAAGTCCAATCACTCGAAAGCCAGAACGCATGCGCTTTAGCCATCGCACGACCACCGAGCACGGGACAATTTTGAACTGTAGTTCGGTCGTTTTCCACTGAGGGGCGTGCAAACCATTGAATTTGGCTGGATGAGTTTTGTTCAGTGTAAAAAGCCCATGATGCATTCAGATCTTGTTGCACCACTTCCTGGTCAATTAAACTAATGCACATTTTGTATTCAAATGGTTTACAAAATATGATATTACATCAAAACACGCATTCTCTGGTTAGTATATATTAATATAAGTCTCATTTTATTGACTGTGTGATTATAATTGTATTCTTTCTATAAATTCAAAGTGGGATTACAAGGTGCTTAAAATTGTTGAGGATTTTTCAGTTTTCTCAAGTATACATCAGGGCAGGCAATTAATCACAAATTAGATAAAATCTCAGTATTGCCTGCTGCAATATTCTAATTGCAAACAGTGCAATATTTCTTGAACCTCATATGTGTCTTTACTTCATTATTTTTTTTAAAATGCTACTTAACCATACTCAACAAAAAGGCAAAATTGTTAGCAAAACTACTTTTACAAGAGAAGCAACCCATGTGGGGTAAAGTGGCAAAAACTGCAAGAAGTAGCAATAAAAATAAGTTTAATGTGGCATAAATGGTCAAAAATCAGCAAAATGGGTGAGAGAGAAGGGAAGAACTTGCAAGAAAACTTTAAAAATTGTCAGAAAACAGGCAAACTTTTCAGAGGTCTGCCATTTCTTTATTAAATGTTGTATTTGTTAATCAATATTATTATTAAAGAAAAACTACGACGACAATATTGAAATTTCCTTTCGGGGATTAAGTAAGTATTGTTCCTTTTATTTCATTTTCTTTTCATTGCAATTTGTATTCTCGTCATTTCATTTCATGTCATTTCTTTTTAAAATAACCTTTTAATTACGTTCTAATTAAATTAATGAATTTTAGGTTGTCATTACATGACAATAAGGCTTCAGAAAATTCTCTCTATTTTTGAGATTGTATCTGAGTTCCAGCTGTTTCTTAATATTCTAATGTTTTTGAGATATACCTGTATATGCAAAGAGTTGCTTTTGTGGAATTTTTTGTTTTTACAAAAATACTTCCTCTCTTCTTCATGTGCTTTTCTCATTTAAAACCAGAATAATCATACAAATATCACCCACCCATGCAGCAATTGATATCAACAACATATAATCGCATAATTAATCAGTAATCTCAGTTGGATAATTTCTTGTAAATTGCTCAGCCCTTGTGTACCGTAGTTGCAGTCCGTCCGTGTCACGCTCTCTTTACGTGTTCTACGATAGACCTACGCGTGACGTCATCGCCAACGAGAGGTGTTCAGGATCCTCGGAGAGACAGATCCCGCGCGCCCTGGCAACCTGAGAAACCCAGGTAAACGCCGTTGTTTCAGCATTATTCTGTTAGTCATGTTGTCTCAGAATACAGTGTGAGAAGACAGCAGGACAAACGGTAACAGCGGTGTGAGTCTTGATGTGTATTGCTGATGCCCGGCGCCCACAGAGACCGTTCACTTGCTCGGCGGCCTGTTCTGGCTAACGAGCTTGCTAGCTTAAGCTAGTTGGCAGTTGTCTATCAAAAGACACAATAAACGCTCCTTCATTGTGTGCCTCTCTACTATCCCTTGTCAGTCTCATCCAATGTTCGCCACAAATACGTCATTAATAGCTGGAATAACGTTGTTATGAACACCACGATGAGCATCTAGTGCTAGTTTGCTCGTCGACTGTCTTGTGTTGTGGGAGACGGTGACGGCGTCACCGTGATGATGGCGCACACTCAGACGGGCTATTTGAACAGAATGCAGTCAAAGGATCTAATTACACAAAAGAACCATTATTTCAAGTTTTGAATATGGTATGCGTAATGACATGTCAGCTCATTTGTAGGGTTTCTGATTTCGCATGCACTGATCTCACGTCCATTTCGAAACCTTAGCAATAATCTGTGCCCCGTGGCCTAACGTCAGGATCTTGGCTCCTCGACGATGGGCGCTCGCCAGCAGTCATTACTTTGCAGTTTGCCGTTTTATCTGCCATATCGGGTAATGGCCCCTAACGTGGACAGACGTGTTTGATTTTGTAGTATTTGTATAGCCCTGTAATAAAGCATTGGCATCCACCCGACTGGTGTTCATAGATTACCCATACAGAGGCCCGTTACCAAGCAAACGGCGTCTGCTGTTTTCACCTGTAAGAGTAACCCCTGATTTTCAAGGCACGAAACTCTTTTCTTTTGTTCGTATACTTCCTCAGATCCATATGTGATGCAACATACACACATATCAAGTGTCAGTTTCTGTTTTACTTGCAGTCACATGCTTGCTTGGATATGTACTTCTGCCTGAAGGTGCACTAAGGCTGATGCTGTCTAAACCTTAGATCATGATTTAACTGACAACAAATTCTGCATTATGTCTGACTTTTTAGTAATGTCTGTCTTTGAAACTCCGACCTGTAAATACTGGGAATAGTTTAAAAGCATAGGGCAGTTTTGTGACAAAGCTGTGTTGATGGTAGATGATGGATTAATGGATTGTCAAGTTTTGTGATAAACAAGGAATGTAACGGTCTTTCTAAACAAAGTTATTAAAGACATTATTTTCACATTTTAAACTTTCTCATTTTTTTTATTTAAAAAGGATTAAACAAATGTTTGCAAATAAACTTTGGTTAAGGGTGCAGGGTTTTAGATAGCTGCTGAGCTGATAATCTTACACCTTGAATTATCTGTATAAAATACTTTTGATTTCAAATTAAAAGTGAAAAACTACTCAGAATATTTAAGGGTCTAAAATATTTTTAGCCAGAAAATCTTGCAAAGGTGCTTCATCTTCAGATTGTGATTTGTTTTTTGCACACTATTATTTCACATCAAGATGTTTAGTCCCGTCAGCTGATACATTTAATGCCAGCTGATAACAGCTCTGTTTCAGGTTATTGGCATATGATCCAAAACTCAAGCATTCAGTAGTTGTAGTAGCAGATGTATAGCTGTTGCACGACATCAATCTGATATTAGCATGGTATTAAGCTCTGTGTTTTAGCCTCCTGCATATTGTTTTGCATAAGGAATGAGATACACTTTGTGCAAACAAAATCACAAAGGCTGAAAAATATCCCTGTTAATATTGACTTCAGCTGTAGCCAAATGTGACACATTCAGTTGGAATCCATCTTTGCAAACTTCAACAGAAAACATTCTTTTGCCCTTTTCACGCTGATGAAAAATCCTTGAAAATCAGTTATTTTTAAACCTTTTCTTTAGAAGAAAAAATAAAAAAACCTCCCAAAGACAGAGAAACATCGACAGCATATACTCATCAACGGCCTGCTATGTTGTTGTTTTTTATTCAGGAATTCATATTGCCTCAGATTCCTCAAACCTGAACTTCTCTCATTTATTTTCACTAAATAGAAATGTTGTCTTCTTGGTTTATGTGTGTTTTAATTTCAGTTATTAAGATGGGTTTGTAATTTATAGTTTTCTTCCACCTGGTATAGTTTCCATGGCAACATAGCTATTGGCCAAGTGGAGAGTGACCTCTGAATGAAAAGAAGGGTTTAGTCAAAGAACCAATGAGCAAGCAACATGATGTCTTCTTATTTGCATCTTGTCTGCAGGAGTGCTTTACTTGAACAGTTCTAGGGCATGTTTGGATGTCACCTACACTTTACTTTCATTTTCAATACCTATGAATGTGACTTCTTTAAAAGACCTGTGTGAGACCTGGTGTATGCTTCATATCAGCTTTCCCTCAACTCCTAGTTTTGTCCTATATCAGTTTAATGGTTGTTACTCATTTTGAAGAAATAGCTTGCTTTCTGAAACACATGTACTTTTTTATTCATTAATTATTGACTCCCTTATGAGCTCATACTGCGTATGAGAACTTGTATCAGAAAGTCACAACATTTTCTTCTGATATTGGGATTTTGTTGGTTATTCTTGTCCTCTCTGAACTACTGCTACAGAATTTAAGTTCCATAAGCTCCTGCAAGCGTGTATGTTATTGTAAGGAGCACCACTGACAATCCCAAGAGTGCTCTCATTATAATCAAGGTGAACACTTAGACACTCGCTGGAGTGTTGGTGTACAGTTTATAGTCACTGCACAATGATAGCCCCTATAGAGCATGAGCCACCAGCAGGGACCACTTTTGCAAAATGTCATTCATTTAATACCCTACCGCTGCAAATATTGAGGAAAATGCTAAGCTGCTGTCTGTCTTCTTGCTAATTTAATTCCATCCCCTCACTGTTTACACGACAATGGTTTAAGGGTGAAACGCAAAAGTATTATTGCTTTTTAGCCTCTCCTTTACACAGAGATGGTATTTCAACTTTTAAAAACCGTCTCAAGAGTGAAATTTTTCTAAAGCACTTTTTCCACTGTTGCTGTGTAAACAGCAAACAGGCATTTTCAGTTGATAAGCTGACGTCATGCTCAGCTTTGCACACGTGTATTAAACCTTCTCTGTGGATGCAAACAACAACAATAGCAACCTACCGTTCCAGTCTTGTGCTGCTGAATACTGACTAGTTTTCACTATTTCTGCAATACGTGAAAAAGTTTTTGGTACAAACTCCAGATGATCAACTCACTTCTTCTTCACCTCTAAACAGTTGTCGTGTATACAGCTCATACAGCTATATCACCTTCTTTAGGCCTTAAAGACAAGGCGTTTTCAGTCCCTCAGCATCTCTGTGTAAATGCAGATTTTTTTCAGTGCGATTTTTTTTTGCATTTTGGGGTGAAGTGCTGTGAAGCGTTGTTGTGTAAACGGGACCTTAGATCACTGCAAATCATTCTTGTCATTAACAAGCCTCATTCATGCACAGTCCCCCCTGTTGGGATAAATGAGTAGTGAATAAAAGATGACAGAACACAATTTGTGTTGTTTGGGCTGTTGATTAACACTGTCAAAAGATCAGGCACAGCTGTGTGAGAGGAATGCTGCAGGTGCAGTGTGGGTAAGATGGTGGAGGCAGCATCATTGAATTGATAGAAAAATCACTTAGATGAAAATTGTTGTAAGTAAAATGGAGCACAAAGTGTATGTAATGTACAATTAAAAAAGCATAATCTACAGATAGATGTCAATGTTAAAATGTTAAAACAATAAAAGCCTAACTATTTAAACAATTGGAATATTCTTTTCTTTTTGAATGATCTGGATGGAATTATTTCCTTACCTTAATATTGGGAAAGGAGAAAGGTTGCCAATGGCTGATCCACTTTGCCTTGTAGTTGAGTAAAGAAAGATTATGTTCCTGCATTGAGGTACACGCTGACAAGCAGGGGCGTAGTCCAGACTTTGTCATCAACTAGGTTCCCCAAATGGGGCACTGACTTATACATGAAGTTGGTGAGACCTTGTCCTTATAAATGGCATTAATCATTGCATATGTACCCACAGAAGAGGTAAAGAAGAGGAGTGGGCGAAATAATAACGTTGTCATCAGTGTAAATAAATGCAGACTTCTTCTAACCCGAGTTAAGTGCTCTGGTAGACGTGTGCGATATTCTTGCCCGTGTTGTTTGGGAATGGAAGAAATCGGGGTGATCTTAGGCAGCACAAGCATGATCTGAAAATGAATTTAGTTGCTTTAAAATTGTGATTTACCTACCTGAAAGTTCAACTCTTTGTATTCCCTTAAGTAAAAAAAAAATCAATTTCAGTTCATAACTTTCAAATTCAGTTTTAAATTCAGTATCAGTTCAGCATGGCACAACCAGTACGTTATATAAATCTGTGAGGAAGAATATTTGAGCATATTCACAGTGATCCTCTTCATGTCTGGTCTAACCTTAGTTAAGCCCTATTTTCTTCTGACACATTGAATTTTCAAGTAGGTAAAATACAATTTCAAAGCAAAGAAAATCAGTTTCAAAAAGTTGATCCGAATTCTATGTCTTGGGGCACAGAAATACTTCTATACTGTGACCCTAGTCGGACCGCTGCATGAATATGAACAGACTGACTGAATAGTAAACTTGGTAATTGATGCTGCTCTGTTGTAGACAGTGCAGTATTGTCACCTAACCTGGCTGCACACCCAAACACGTGTTCGCTGGATAGAGGCATGGAGAGAACCATGTCTCCATGACGCTTTCCTACTTAGACATTGTACCCTAAAGTCATGTAATCTTGGTGTCTCAGTCGGTGATTTCACACTGCGTCATGATGTTGCAAAAGCATGAGAGGCAGGGCTTTCAAACTGAAAGTGGTAGCTTCAAACACAAACACACTCGTGCAAATACCCGAAGTGCTACCCCACCTCTCTGCTCTGACACTACACATTCCACTCCACCTGTTACTATCTCTGAGGGAGGATGAGAGGAGGAACAGCTTTGCCTTCCCATGAAAAGTCTGTGTGTTACACAACTAAACTCAATATGAAGATCCCACCTTGAGAGTAGGGTGGAGTCAGGAAGGAGGGAAAGCGCAAGTGATGATTGTAAACTTACACGCAATGAGGTTAATTGCCTTCAATATTCTATAAAAAGACAGACAGTTGTTCATCTTTTCTGTCATGGTTAAAAGAATTGCGGAAAGATGTCAGATATTCAGAGGCAGAGAAAGTTATCTCTTTACAATATCACTTAATGTAAGATTTAAAATCAGTTATAACGTCAAACCCCAAAGTGTCTATGCTGCATAATCTAAGTTTGAGTGAATCTTCATTTAACTTTTAATTTCCAAAAATATTGTGCAACCTCCATTAGATTAGGTTTGTTCAGTATAATGAAGAATGTGAGTCGGTAAAAAGGTGATCCTGAAGTGTGGATTAAAAAAAGCTTTAAATTTGATGGGGGAAGGCGCATACAAGATCACTCTGAGGGGAAGAGAGTCGGTGGGGGTGGGGCATGTTGAAATGGACAGGGAAAAGACAGGAAGGGGGTGGGGTGATAAAGGTGTTGAGAGTGAGAGAGAGGAGCGAGCAAGAGAGAAGAGCTGGACCTCAAGCTATTGATGGGGAAAAAGAGGAGGGGTAGAGTGAGCAAGCGCGTAGGAGAAAGGGAGGGAGGGTGTGTGGGCTGAGGCTCCCCTGAATGAGGAAGCAGCAGAGCCATTTTTTACTGTTGAGTAACTGCATGCTGGTCTGTGCTTGAGAGAGGGTGAGAGAGCGAGCTTGAGGAATAAAGTGCTCCTCCTGGATCTTATCGGAGCCCTCTCTCCCCTCTCTCCCCTTTTCCTCTTTCTTGGTTCACCTCTTTTTTTACGTCTGGTGTCCATTTAAGTTTGGGAGGCCCTGGAGAGGACATACAATGAAGCGAAGAGCCTGTGGCAACTGGGCCGTTGTACTGCTGAGAGGGGGATGGGGCAGAGAGAGGACCGGTTCACACAGCTAACACAGCCTGCTGGCTGAAGGCTTCCTTAGCCTTTTCTCAAGGCCTGGACCATCTGAACCCAGGCTGAGGCTTATTACTTCCAGCCTCACTCCAGCTTCATTCAGACTTCCCTGAGGACTCCCTACCATGCTTTATGGGATGTTGGGATACGCATCAGCGCTTGAATTCCAAATCTGTGGATAAGTGAAAAGGGAAAGCAGACTTCTGTGAAAGTCTGTAGCGACGATTTTTTGGTTTCTGTTTGGTGGAGATCATAAATGGATTACAAAATGCAAAGCACAAAATGCCCGTCAAATGATTTGCTGGATTTCCAAAAATTGGATGCCCTTCTGGAAAAAATTGCTCATTCAGTCTCTGTGAAAAGGTATGATATCCCTCTGAAAAACTTTCAGTCTTGAGAAGTAAAACTGCCTCATGTGTACAAACTACTCTTACTAAACCTAAGACTGATTGAAATACATGATTGAAAAGCTGAGGAAGTTAAATTAAAGGCAGCCTAGAATGACGTTTTTGGATCTATCATGTAGTTGGCACCATCTCTACTTTTACGCGTCCTAGAATAAACAATCCAGTTTAGATGTCTTTTGAGTTGTGTTGAGAATAGTATTGTTATTCAGGTTTTAGCCAGAAGCACTACCACTACCTCCTGATGAGAGAGGGGGAAGGGGGGGCCAGAGAGGAAGAAGGGGGTTGTGTGTGTGTGTGTGTGTGTGTGTGTGTGTGTGTGTGTGTGTGTCAGGAGTAGAAATGACTTGTGATTCCTGGTAGTGTTTGGCCTGCTTAGCCCAACCAGCTGGAGGTTCAGCCTAAAAGCGCTGGCAGAGTCCTTCCTTTTTTCCTGTTATGATATGCCTGACTCATAGTTAGTCTATTTGAGTCAGTGTGTGTGCTCAGGCACTGAGTCATTCAGTCAGTGCTCGTAATCAGTACCAGGGGAACTTGAAAGGCCTAATGCTGAGATAAATGATGGGGAAAAAACATCATGTAAAATTTTTATTGTTGTTATACTCATGTTACAAACTGAAAGCAAGTAAAGCTCGCCTGTTTGTTGTACTGAAGCTGATGGTGGTACAGTTCATGGGAACTTCCTTCATCTTGCCTATCACTGACAAACACCAGTATGGGTTATGACTGTTTTTTTATTTAACCAGGGAGTTTTCAAAGCTTGGATGGTTAGCTTGTAGAACAACATTGACCAGGAAATGGATTGTTAAAAACAATGGCAGCTTTTCTCATTGGACTCAAACAAGGCAGCCTTTTACCATTTACAGCTCTAATTTTTTTTTAGCATTTGCCTATGATTCATAAAAAAACAGCAGAAACACGAGGCGGTAGGGGTTTTAAAAGTCTTCTATAATATGAAACCCAGAAGGATGCAAAATCCTGGTTATCATCAATAGAATGATAACCAAGTCTGTTTTCAAAGCTTTCAGCCATATCTCACAGAATCAAGAAAATGACCCCTGCATGCATCCATGACTGGCATGTTTCACCTTTGAGAACCTGGTCTTATGCTTCAGGAGGCTTCAGTCATCTTGACCATGCCCTTATAATCGAAAAGGGTATTCTAAAGCATGTAGTAAGCTTAAACCACAATAAAATGTTCCACCTAAATCCACCTAAACAGAAGTAAACAGAACAGCTAAAATACATGATTAAAAAAGCAGAAATGGGGTAAAAGGCAACAAGAGGGTAATGAGAAGATGACATCATGTGAAAAAAGCCAGTTAAAGAGTACATCAGGAAGTGATTTAAAGATGAAACTATTCTGCGAGCCTTATTTCCTCTGCCATTTTCAAAAAGGCTCTGTCTCCTTTGTTTTTTTCAGCCTCGACTGAAATAATCTGGTGGTTTCCTTCCGGGGATACATGGCTAAGAGGTGGCTCATGGAACAACTTGGGGTGAACCTCATGGTTGCTTCAACTGTTATTCGTTAAATCTCAAAATCTGTTCTAAAACTGATAGCGAGCCAATGAAGGGAGGCTGAGGTTAAACTGAGGTTATGTGATGTTGTCCATTAAAATCTGTCACCTCTACCTTTGTCAGTTGTTATAGCAACTAGTCTTGTTGGATCTTCATTGTGATAACAGCTGGTTTGGAGACAATCAATTTTCATCTCCCAAACTTCCATAAAATACATTCTCACTCTCATGGCTCACAGGTCTTGCTGGACCACATACCAGTGGTCAGGATAACGTGAGACACTTCTGAGGTGCAGGGTGAGACTCAAGTTTCAGTGGACATTTTGGCAAAATTATTGCAACTAGGTAGCTGGTTCCTTAGGTCAGTGGGGTTCAGCTGTGTTGAGACATTCTGTATTACAGTTGCAACAGTGCCTGTATCTTTGGTGATACTGTAGCTTTGGTAGAACCAGTCCGCCTAAAAAAAAAAAAAAAGAAGAAGAATTGTGGTTTTGTTTAGTTGCAGTAGGCTGTGAAGGTTCCTTTTTCTGGATTGGAGTATGCAGTTCTTCATAAATGTTGTGCTTCAACTTTTTGGTTTGACTTGTTTGAGGCTTGTCCATCTGGAATTTTACCATCTCTGATAATCATACCACTATTATTCATGCTTTTTACCAACCAGCTCCTCTGCAACAGGCACACTCCCATCAGCCTCCAAGCTGTTGCTATACAGACGTCTTGTGAGCAGGGGGAGGGGCTTTTTTTGAGTTTTGTTTTGCCCACGAGGGAGGGAGGCGGGACGGGGTGAAGAGGGGACAGAAAGTCTCAGGGGAAGCAAGCAAACTGGCAGTTCTGTAGAAGAAACGTGAAATTTCATTGAGCATACTAACTTTATTGACACCACAATGTTTGCTAACTCAGTGTCTTTATAGCAAATTTTATACATTTCTGCTACACCTGCAATATGTCAGTCAAGAGAAGTGATGTCTGGAAGTACTTTGACAAGAACAATGCAGTGCAAGATATATGGTGTTAAGCTTTCATTCCATAGAAATGGTTGTTAATTTTACATCCTCTTTCACCCTCATATGATTTCATGAGCTGCCATAAAACTTGAAACATTTGAAATTTATGTACAAGTAAACCATTGGTTAAAGTTTGCTTCTTGCAGAAACCGCCTTTATTCTCCTCTCAAGTAGGACCATCTTCACAAAATACATTGCACTTGCCCTAGAAATATCTCTAAACATCACTCTTCATTGATTTAAATCTCTGCAAAAACATTGATAAAATGCAAAATGCAGGAGGTGGACAAACTTTGTGTGCTACTGTGTCTCTGCTCAGACTGTCTTTTCAGATGTTGCAAACAAGCTGGAGGGGCACAGCATGTTAACAGGAAACAAAAATATTGCAATATTTTTCTAATATCCTGTAGTTGTACTTCACCATCACAGAGAACAACAGATACAGAAATGGCAAAGATTTCTCATCACAGTTCGGGAGGTTCCTGTTATGTTAGTTTAAGCTTTTCACTCTCAAGTCATTGGTTGCACTGGGCTGTAGACATGTTTGTTGTTGCTGTTAAATTCTACTTTTTGAATCAACCTCTTGCCACATTGAGCAGTCGCTGTGATGCAACATGTAGGGCTAGAGGTTTTAATTGTGTATTTCCCTTCACCCTAGCAGTCTGAACTAGACAACATACCACAGCATTCCTTCTTGCTGTTGTCAAGGTCAAAGGTCAGCTGTTAGACCAGAGATAAGAGTGAATTAGTGTCAGCAGCACCATTTTATTGACTTGGTTTATTCATCTTGTGTCACTGCAGATGGACAATTGGCCATTGATATTTGTGAATGCTACTTTATCATACAAAGTAGAGATAAAAGGTAATAAAAGTTCTATTTATAAACACCAGGTATTAGCCAGTGTTAAAAGAGAAACAGGAGATGGGTTTGAAAGCGATGCAGAATACTGAAGCTCCGTCAGTCTGCCCTGGCAGCTCCATACTCTAGGTAAGGAGATGTCAGTCCACTGCCAGCAGCTAAGGAAGTATCAGACAAAACAGTGGGTGTAAGAGATGAAATGGCTGAATGGGAGAGATGCAAGTATCTGACTCCAGATCTGTTTGTTTACTGGCTTCTACAAAACTGGTACGCTGTGTACTATCACACACAGACAGATTTATTCCAGTGTTATATTTGGTCCAGTGTTGAGAACACGCGAGCTTCAGATCTGCTGCTGCGAAAACACTTCTCTGCTGTCTTTAAACTCAATGAGAACGGTTACAAAACAAGGAAATATGTTCAAATAACTTTGAAGGAGAATGTCAATGCTTCTTGTCTTGTCTTTCCTTGAATCACGTCCCAAGTGTGCACGTGGTTCATCAGACAGATTTTGTGACGAACTTCTCTGTGTGAAACATCTTGTAGTGCGTGACCACCTGTTGCTAATTACTTACGTAATGTACAATCCTTTGCTGCCTCTAAGATTTCCACATCGTCTCAAACATTTGTCTCAACAGCAGAGATGTCTGCATTCTGAAAAATGTGACAATGACAAGGATACAGTTCTGCGACCTGATCGCAAAATCTTACTTTTAATGGGCAGCGATGTGGAATTGTCTCACACCTTGTTTCTATTTATATTACCCTTTTTACACAACAGCTGGCAGGACACCATTATATTGAAAGAAGAAACAAGAACCTGCAAACAGCATACTTAATGAGTTTTATGCATATGGAAATATTGAGAAGCCGACAACAGTAATATGTACACAATATAAACAGCAGACGTCTCAAAGAAAGGAAACAAAGTGAGTAATGGAGAAAAATTAGGTTAAAGTTATATTGATAATCCAACAGCTAGCATATGTTGATTTAACTTTGGTTTTAAGACAGAATTTTGACATTCATCACAGAAACATATCACAATTAGTCTTTGTAAACACTACTGAAAACTCTAAAGGTGAAAATACTTGCAGGCAAAAGTTTTTCAACTGGAGGTTAATAGAGAAGTAATATGCAGTCTCACGTCCAACTTCTGCACAACAACGGCAAGCTCAAGGTTCCAAATGACTCAAAGTATTGTTAGATAGCCTGCATCAATCAATAAAGCAACCAAAGTTAGTGCATCGATGTCATGTGGCTTGTGATTTTTATTTATTTTTATTTATTTACATACAGAGATTTAGGATCTGGTGAACACAGCATAAAAGCCAAGGTGATGCATCTTTCAAGTCTTTGTTGTGTTATAACCTTAATAAAACTGAATCTCATAAGACGTACCACATACAAGGTGACAAGACTATTTGTTAAGGTGTTGATAAGGCCAGCAGTCTCTTTTATATCCTATAAAACTACTTGAAATATCAGCATTTGTTGTCTGAAAAGTGACCTTTTGGAGTTGTAGCTTGATGATGAAAACAGATGTTGACTTAATTTCTCTCAGACTTTTTTTGTCTTGGCTTTTTCTGTTGCCTCACAAACACGTCTCTCTACCTCATGTAAGGCTGATAAAGAGTAACTTAACAAGGTCTGAAAACACCATGGCAAAAATTCAAAAATTTCAATGAGCCTTTTAGATCTGCACAGTGAACTGTTCCTTGGCCTCAGATATCCAATCTAATTTTTTGAGTCTGTAATGGATCAGTATCTTCATCTCTAAACTGTTTTGCACTGCCAACATCAATATCTCTGGAAACTACTTGTGACCCATTCTTTTGGCTGTAATATAACCAAAAATCTTAAATTCATGTACCATCCTCATTTCTTCCCCGTGTGAATTATGTTTTGATTGAGCCTTACGTACTGCTTTCTTCAATAATCATATGTATTCTTTTAGTTGACTCCTGTCTTGATTTCCCACAATCCCCAACCCCTTCCCCTTTATCTTCAAATGTTATGGACTTCATAAGGTTTGCTATATTGAGCTGGGAAACACTCACAGACTTTGTGTGTGTCTTGGGAATGCAGAGTTTTGAGCTTGTTTGTTTTGGTCTTATTTACAAGTTATTTTTATCTCCAGCCATTTAAGTGCCATCTGTGCTGCTCGGTACTGTTTCTTTTCATGTGTTGTCAGTCAACATACTGGTCAGTTAGTCACATTCTCTGCTGCGTTTTAGTGCCTTGGGAGGTAGAGGCAGTGATCATGTGGTGTGCGAACTGCTTATCCCCTCACAGAATGTGACTCATCAAGAATGAGACTAGTCAGATCTATACAGTGGTGTGTTTTTTCCTTTAAGGCTCGTATATGGGGGAGCATGTCAGCATGAAAGACTTTCTTCATTTCCAAGCTTGATTGTGCAACCTCTCATGATAAGTGTTAAAAGCATCCGTTTTATCTCTTCAAATCTAATTTTAGCCCTTTTTTTGGCCTTGTGGTTGTCCAAACAGCCTTTTGGTTTGATTTTGCTAGCCGACTTGAAGAGTATATTATGAAAGACTGAGCCTGATGATGCTAAACTTCTCTCACAGTCACATCTCAAAACAGTTTCTGATCCTGAGCCTGTGAAGAAACGCTCGTCCTGTATGTAAATTTATGCAGATTCATGCAAGATTCCCAGATCTGTTTTTCTCCTGCAGGATCAGACTATTTGCTGCTACAGGTAGATATTTTAATCCACAGTTGAAGGACTTATGAATGATGTCAAGTAAATGAATAACAAAAATCCATGTCATAAATTGATGTTTTATTTGGCGTACTTTTACGAGTACTTCAGCGTGGTATCAGCACCAATATGCAATACTGATCCCTTATGATTGTCTTCCTAAGTTGTTGTCAGATACTAAAAAGATAAACATAACACCTGTAATTCAAAGCTCATTGCATTTTTTTATCCATTGACTTTCTGTTGCAGACTTGTTGTCCAAAATCCATCCCAAAACTGACAAATCTTGTTTAAATAAAACTGAAAAGCATATTTGTCAATGTACTAATGACTGTGCAATTCTCTTCATCTAGAGAGTCCAGCGAGGAGTGCAATGGGATCAGCGGGGCTCTGTCAGTGGAGTCTGTACCAGGACCAAGACTAAACTGGTGTCCCGCCAACACCACTACCCCTGCCCCTGCTCCAGCTCCCGCTCCGGGGCCCGAGCCCACGCCCAACCCTGCTAGAATGGGGGACGGCGTGGATGCAGCGCAGATGTCGGGCAGCAGCAGCCAGGGGCAGGCCCAGCCACCGGGTAACCCCAGTGCCCCAGCGTGTCTTGATTCCAATAGGCCCAAGCGCCAGACCAATCAGCTGCAATACCTGCTCAAGATGGTGGTGAAGACCCTCTGGAGGCACCAGTTCGCCTGGCCCTTTCATGCACCAGTGGATGCAGTAAAACTTAACTTGCCTGTGAGTACTCTGTCTGTATATGTGGGTGATGTTCCAAAAGCAAACACTTCAAGAACTTATTGGGAATCAGGCACAAACTGTCACGTGGCTGCATCTGTGGAAGGACTGGGCAATTGTTGGCAAATTAGAATAAATCACAATTTGGCCTGCTGCAATATTCTGATCACAAACAGTGCAATATTTCTCTGACCTGAAATGTGGCAAAACACTTGATACAATTCTGTGCAGTAAACATTTTGTGCTCTACACCAGTGTAACTTTACCCTGCTCAACCAAAGAAACAAACTGTTGAAAACTGCCTTTGCAAGAGAAACAGTCTAAGTGAAGAAGCAGCAATGAAAATATGTTTAGGGTGGCCAATATGGCCAAAAAGCAGTGAAAACTTGCAAGAATATTGAAAGCAAACTTTTTTATTTATTATGCAATTGAAAGCCTTTACACTCATGAACTTTTCTCTCCCTGCAGTTTTGAGTATATAATGAGAGCTAATAAGAGCTAATAAGAAAAAACAACATAAAATTACTGATTAACAACATTTTCCTGCACGTCTTTTGTCGCCTTAACAGGGATGAAGTCTATTTAAATAAGTGCCACAGAGATTTGTTTGAGTAAGAATGTTTACAGATGTCATTGACTTTAACTCTTATGCAATCTTCACAGGACTACTACACAATTATCAAAAATCCTATGGACATGGGAACAATCAAGAAAAGGCTTGAGAACAGTTACTACAGGAATGCCCAAGAATGTATCCAAGACTTCAACACTATGTTTACCAACTGCTACATATACAACAAGGTAACATCAACACTGGAGTCATTCTGAACATAAACAGTCATGGATCTTTTTCTGCTTGTTCTGAAAGTGTTTGTCTCCCTCTGCAGCCTGGAGATGACATAGTTTTAATGGCTGAGGCTCTAGAGAAGGCTTTCCTTCAAAAGGTCTCAGAAATGCCTCAGGAAGAAATAGAGATTGTTGTCATGACAGGGAAGGGACGTGGCCGGGGCCGGAGGGATGCAGGTTTGTAATGAACTTTATTTACTATATGAAATTTATTCTCAATCCAAGCTGTGCTCAAATGTTTACCTTTGTGTTCCATTCCCTCATCCAGGTCTGAACTTAAAACCAGGGCCCATCATCGAAACATCGTCCACGACTCCTCAAACACGTGGTCTGTCAAATCTCTCAGCAGTACCCCAGATAAGAGCACCAGTCCAGGGTCCGCCTTCACTACCTCCCCAGCCTTTGATGCAGGCCCTGCCGACCCTCATGCCCCCAACGTTGTCCAGCCATGCGCCGCAGCTAGGAGCTCCCTATTCGCTGGGCCAACCAGACTGTGCTTCACAAGTTCCCATCATGACTTCTGTGCCTCCCTCTGCTCAGACTTCCCTGCCCCCAGCATCCATCCATAGCCCTGCCCCAATGCTGCAAAACCCTATCACAATGACCAAAGTAAGAATAAACGACACAAGAAATCAGACATGGACTGTGAGGCACACTTTTGATCATACATTTCACCCTATTTAAATATTTTCTTACGCTTGTGTCTAATTTTTTGCTTTTTTGTTAAACCTTTCCAGCAAAGAAAGAGCCAGAAAAGGAAAGCAGACACTACAACGCCCACGGCAAATGACCAACTGAGTGAGTCTTCGCCAGCAGAGTCCAAATCTGGGAAGACGCTACCCAGGCGAGAGAGCACCCGACCAACGAAACTCATAAAGAAGGACGCTCCAGATTCCCAGCATCAAATAGGCATAGGGGTCGGACTGAGTGGACCAAGTGGAGGTCATAGCCCAAAACCACAGGATCAGCTGGGATACTGTGCTAGTCTGGTTCGGGACATGCTGTCCAAGAAACACGCTGCTTACGCCTGGCCTTTCTACAAGCCTGTTGATGTGGATGCACTGGGACTACATGACTATCATGATATCATTAAACATCCAATGGACCTCAGCAGCATCAAGGTGTGCAGATGAGTTCATCAACAGTTTCAAAAACAGAGGTTTTGTGCTGTGACAAACATCTAAAATTCTTCATTTTTTGCAGGTTAAGCTGGAGAACAGGCAGTACAGGGAGCCCCAGGAATTTGCTGCTGATGTTCGATTAATGTTTTCTAACTGCTACAAGTATAATCCTCCAGACCATGAGGTGGTAGCTATGGCTCGGAAACTACAGGTAAACGAGACGACCCCATTCAAGAGAGGACCTTCTTAGTGATATTGAAAATGTCTGATTTCTAGATGTATGCCTGATCATAATCTCTAATTTAAAATGGGATCATCAGTGCTAAAATAAGTCATTTCTAAATGCTAATCCCTTTGTTTGATCATTGCCAAAACTGATCATTATATTTAAGAGTGTTTTGTTTTATTTCTTCAGTTTGTCTTATCCAAGAAGTTTCTGTTTCACAGTTGTTCCTCTGTGTTTTATGTTCTCTCATTAAGGATGTCTTTGAGATGCGCTTTGCCAAGATGCCAGATGAACCTGAGTGCAAGCCTCTGGTTTCCACCCCAGCTCCCCCTCATCACCATTCTGCCCCTGTGAAGCCCCAGCCTCCTCTCGCCCATGTCGCGTCGTCTTCAGACAGCTCCAGTGACTCGTCCTCTGAATCTGAATCCTCCACTGATGACTCAGAGGAGGAAAGAGCCCAGAGATTGGCAGAGCTTCAAGAACAGGTCAGTGAGCAGATTGGTTTAGCGATGGCGGCAGACTTGTAGTCCAGCCCTTGTTGCCCTTATGTTGAGAATCGGTCTCCTCTCTTGACACAGTTGAAGGCTGTTCATGAGCAGCTGGCCGCCCTGTCCCAACCACAAGCCAGCAAACCAAAGCGTAAAGAAAAGGATAAAAAGGAGAAGAAAAAAGAGAAGCATAAAAAGAAAGGAGGGATGCCCAGCCTTGTAGAGGAGATCCAGGATGCTACACCTGTTCCCCAGCTGTCTAAGAAGACAAAGACCAGTAACAATAACATCAAAGAAGTTGTACCCAAGAAGAAACCGAGGTAGGTTTTAGGATAACTCGTGCAATTTCTAAGGCAGGTGCGAATATATTAGCTACTTTTTATGTATTAATTGATCTTAATGTCTTCACAGTAAAAAGGAAGGGATGAAAAACAATCATTCTTCCAACTTACAACCGGTTCCCAACATAGAAGACGACCTTGGGACTGCTGGGTCATCAGCTTCAGGGGAAAAGTGCAAACCTATGACATACGAGGAGAAACGGCAGCTTAGCTTGGACATCAACAAGCTTCCTGGTGACAAGTTGGGCCGTGTGGTGCATATCATCCAGTCCAGAGAGCCTTCACTAAAAAACTCAAACCCAGACGAGATTGAGATCGACTTTGAGACACTAAAGCCTTCCACTCTACGTGAACTCGAGAGATACGTGTCTTCCTGTCTGTTCCGCAAGAAGAAAAAAGTTACAGGTCAGACACTTTGAAAAAAACAAAATCAATTCTCTCTCTATCTGGTTCTGCAGACGAGTGTGATTCTCTACTCCCATTTTAGTGATGAAACTACCCCTGAGTTTTATTTTGAGATTTATGCTTTCCTTTTGCAGTTGAGAAGCCTGTGGAGTCCATGGCTACCTCCAAAAAGACTGGATCGTCCTCAGAAAGCAGTGGCTCCAGCACAGATAGTGAAGCGGAGGGAACAGGTGACTTACCTCAACTTTCAGAATTACTTAACTATGACTAAGTGATTGAAAAAGTCTAATCTCTAGATGTATGACTGATTTTAACATACAACTTCAAATGAGATAATCTCAGCTCCCTGATAGGGTCAGACTGGACTGAATTGTTTGACTGCATACCTAAGTCTCTAAGACAACACTTCACTATATGGGCCTAGCTAAAGGCTAAAACACAGACTAAGCTGTTTGGGAAAATGTTCATTTCAACCCGCATGCAGCAGTTATACTGTGGTGGTCTGATACTAAAACTAACACGTCTTGGTTCATCACACCAGTGGGAAGCAAAGGCTTATTGGAAGTGGAGTCTTTTGTCGCTGATGCTAGCATTCCTGCTGTTTTAAATGGCATTTTATTTGACATAGAAATTTAAGTGACTTCTCTTTGTTTCACACTTTTTCAGGAACAATAAAGCAGTCAAAGAAAAAGAATCAGTCAGTGAAAGAAGGGAAGAAGACACACTCTCATGGTCAGAGCGGCCCTCTTCAGATGGGGCTTCATCCTCAAGCTGCTGCACTACAGCCCAGCAGCCAGTTGAAGCACCTTCAGCAACAGCACCAACCATCTCCTGCAGGCTTTATTGTGCCCCCTGTAGCTGCTCTGGAGTCCTCACAGTTGCTGGAGACGAGTTTCGAGTCCCTGCCGCCTTTTGGTCAACCACTCATGCATCTGTCCCACCACACAGGCAACGCCTCCTCCTCACCTGCTCCTCCACATCTCAATGCTCATACTGCTGCGCCGGTGTCTCCTGAGACTCATCCCTTCCTCAACCAGCATCCCATTCTAACATCTCCAGGTAAAGCTTTACGGGTTCTACACATTAAGCAAACATGTCAGTCGTAGTCACAGGGAAATCTTGCAGGGTGAATAGTTAGTTTAATAAGATACTTTAATTGATTATTTTTGCTTCTTCTCTTTGTCATGGCTGGATTCTGCAGCCCTGCATAGTTCCATGCCTCAGCAGCCTTCTCGACCCAGTCACAAGGCAGCTCCACTTCATCCCAAACCCCCTCAGCAGCAACCAACAACTCCCCAGCAGCAGCCAACCCTGCAGCAGCCACCACAGCAGCAGCTCCAGCCCCAACCAGCACCACCACCACAACCTCACCAGCTCCCCTCTCAGATCCTTCATCCTCCTCAGCCCTTGCACCAGCGGCCCATGTCCCCTCCAACGCTCACACCCCAGGGCTTGCTGTCTTCCCAGCCTCCCCAGATGCTGCTCGAGGATGATGAAGAGCCAGGGTCTACAACGCCTTTGAACCAAGTACAACTTTACCTGCAGCAGTTCCAACAAGCTCGCCAGCCTCAACAGTCCATGCAGCCTCTCCAGACGCCGGCTCGTCAACAGCAGCAACCACAACCAGGACAGACCTCTCTCCTTCAGTCTGTTCAGACACAATCCCAAATCCCCTCCCAACCCACACTGCCTCCTCCACAGCTTCCCGTTCAGTCCCAGACTCAACCGGCCCCGTCACATCAGGCGCCATCCCAACAGATGCCTCTACATCAGGCCCGCCACATGCAGCACGCTCAGCAGCAGCAGCAACAACAGCAGCTGAACTACCAGCAGGGTCCTGGACTAGCTGGTCAGACTCAAGGATCCCAACACAAGATATCCATGCCTACCAACAAAGCACAGCAGATCATCCAACAGCAGCAAGAACAACCCTCCCCTCGCCTGGTTAAAGCTGACCCTTACAACACTGGTGAGTCCAGAAAGGTGGTAAAAAAATGTACTTCATAATTCAGTCATAGGAACGAATTCAAATGGGGTTGCCTGAATTGTCTAGTAATTAGAAAAAAAGACTGGACTAAGTATTATTTTTTTGTAAAATTAAAACGCCACGCAGTCCTCAACAACTGAATTCTTAACTTTCACTTTTTCAACTATACATCTAGTTCAAATAAATAGCAGCATATAAAACTATCTGAGCTGGCGGATCTTGATTGATGCCCACGATCAGGTGACTGCACAGTTTTCCCCTCTTGAGTTCCCTGGCTTCAGCCTATATAAGCACAAACTTACCATCTGGAAAAAGAGAAAACAAATGGAAAGATTTCTTTGTCAGCCTGGCACAGGATAAAAATCTTACTTGAAACCAGTGTTGTTCTCAGAGGGAGAGCAGTAGAGGCAGTTAATGAGAAATAGACTCTGAAAGGCCCTTTTTGGAGACAAAATGTGCTCTAAACTGTCTTGTTGGAAACCAAAATAAATGCTTAAGTGTCCCCTGGTTGGGGAGCTCCTCTGATCTGCTCCTTTGGCTGGCAAAAAGATGATAAACTAACCTCCTGGGGGCTTAACCTCCCATCCTCCAAAATTGTCTGTGCACGCCACTGGGTATGACTTTTCGTGAGTGGGCACTGAAAGCATTCTTAAGGGTGAGCTGTGTCATTGCTAGGGCAACAAAGCAGTATACTGTTACTGGGAAATTAATTTTAGAAAGTCCAAAATGTCTTTAGGGTCACCAGAAAATTTTGATGTGAAAATGTGGTCACGGTCCAGATAAGGTTGGGAACCCCTGAGCTCACTGTTGTGATTCTCTCTCTCTTGTTTTGACAGGTAATGCAAGAGACAACCCCTCCCCTCTAATGATGCATTCCCCACAACTCCCCCAGTTCCCACCTGCCTCCCACCATTCACCCCTTCACAACATGCAGTCCAAAAAGGTGAGACATGTTAGACACAGGTATCTGGAAAAAACATCAGCACACCACTAAATATTATGCCTAACTTTTTTTTTAAATTTGCTGTAATGCAGCAGAGGGCCCCTGGGAGTCAAGGTGGAATAAAAGAGGAGAAACTTCCTTTATCACCAGTGATGAGAGGAGAGCCGTTCAACTCTGAAATGAGACCAGAACATAACAAACATCCTGACATGAAACCTTCTCAAACAAGCCATGGCCAACAAAGTATGTATCAAGACTTAAACTTCGAGATGAAAAACATATCCTGATGTTACATGTGAAATTGAGATGATGCCTGTTTGGTTTGTAGATGTAAAGTCCATGGACAGTTCACGACCAGTCATCCGTTCCTCTGAGCCCAGTGGGCCACTGCAAGACAAGGAGAAGTTCAAGCAGGAGTCTAAGGCTCCCATCACATCCAAAAAAGTACAGGTAGGTGTAAGGGTCACATTTGCTCTTTTTGTTTGTTTGTTTGACTTTTGCCAAATCATTTGACCTTTCTTTTAATCTGCGGGTTTTTCCTCAGGATGTAAAACTGAAGAATATGGGCTCATGGGCCAGCCTGGCACAAAAATCTACATCAACGCCGCTATCTGCTGTGAAGTCATCGAGCGACAGCTTTGAGCAGTTCCGTCGTGCTGCCAGGGAGAAAGAGGAGCGGGAGAAAGCGCTCAAAGCTCAGGCTGAGCAGGCGGAGAAAGACAGGCAACGCAGAGAACAGGACAAGTTACGGTAAGTTTGTGAAAGGAATGAGTAGAAAATATTTAGATAGCTGTAGTATTTACCCTAAAAAGATTTGCGCCATATTTGCTCAACAAATACAGCACAGAGGCTGTCTCCCTTGTTAGCAAGTTAGCTAATGTGAAAATCTTTGGATAGTTCCTCAATGCTGCAGTCAATACACTCCTGAACAAAATCTTAGGACTGCAGGAAAAATGACGAGAATTGGCATTTCACTCTGGTGGTTTGAAGCGGGAATTAAAAAAATAACAACAATTAAAAAAAAGCAAAACAAAAAAACCTTGTCCGTCCAGAAAAATACGACATGTAAGTTGTTTTGTATAATTTTCAAGCATCCATAATATTGACTTGAAGCACTAATGTTGGTTTAATAGGATCAAAGATGTGGGAAACTTAGGACTATTATGTGATGTGTTGTGCCCTCTAGTGGCCAAATAGTAGAACCACTGAAGCTTCAGACCCAAGAATGCATTGCTGGTTTTAAAATGAAACACAAAGGTATTGTTGTGGTTCGGCCTCTTGTTTACACAGAAACGGCATCATAGAGGACTTAACATGGAAACTTTTGAAAACGTGCAAAGGCAGGTTTTTTAGCGTCTTTTTTTCTGGGTTTTGGATGAAACGTTGTGAAATGTTGTGTAAACGGGGCCTGACTCCCCGTGGTGGGTATTATTGTGCTTTATGTTTTCAGAGGTCGGGATGAAGAGGATATCATTGAGCCGAGCCGGAGGGTGCACGAAGAGCCACGCAGGCGCCTGGAGCAGCACATCCAAGCTCCTTCACAACAACAACAGCAGCAGCAGCAGCAGCAGCAACAGCAGGCACAGCAAGAGCCACAGCCCACCATTCAGCAACCTCCTCAACCTCCCACACCACCTCAACCTGCTGCACAGAACCCACTAGACCAACAGAGGGAACTAGCACGTCGCCGAGAACAGGAGAGGAGGAGGCGAGAAGCGGTGAGATGTTAACTGTGAAAACGTTTAATGCTCAAAACTGAAGCTCAGGTTCAGCTATGTTCTAATCAAATGTTTTTTTTTGTTTGTTTTCTTTCAGATGGCAGCAACTATTGACATGAATTTCCAAAGTGACTTAATGGCTATCTTTGAGGAGAACCTGTTTTGAGGAGAGGAGCTACTGAAACGTAACTGCAAAAAATGGATGATGTAAACCTTCTCGAAGGAAAGATTTGGTTACCATGAACCACACAGAGACGCGGTCTGTATGTGGATGTGGACGGGCAGCCACACCTTTGTCCCAGTGAACTGAAAACACACAAGACATGGAGGATCATCTCAATGCTATGGATGTCACTTCTTGGGAATCTGACATTGCCTGCCTGATACGTCGTAACAGGAGAGAGGACCCTGTTGGCACAGTTGCCTTTCTTACACTTGCTTCTTACAGTGTTTGTGGGCACAACAATAATTTGCAAGACTAAAGACATCCAAATATCTATGAAAATGCTCTGATAATGTTCTGACAGGCTGCGCAGAGGTGTTTTGAAACTGCCAGATGTCTGAGGATGTGAAGAAGACTGGTCTTTTTATGTTCTGTTTTGTTTAAATGGTTGTACGTGAACACATGACATGGTTGGGGGAGGCGACTTCCATACTGTAAATCTTGTATATTTCTCAGTAGAGAAGGTACAATTTGCCTTACACCTCTTTCCTAAACAGACCATTATGTTCTGTGGCCTGCACACGTGGACAAACAATAACATTTACAACAGGAGAAGGAGCAGTGCAGAAACTGTTTTTTCATCAAGTATCTACTGTAAAGAAGTATTTTCTTATACTACAATAATTCTTTATTTTGGATCTTTCTTTTTTTTTTTCCTCTGTAGGTCTTTGAATCTTCACACCAACACACTCCACCAACTATGTCTATGCCAAACAACCCATAATCTTTTATGCTAAAATACTTTTTCCTAAAACATGGTAGGTAGCTGTTGACAAAACAAACCCTAAATATATGCATTATCATAGTTCAAACAAATATTTATCAAAAACAAATCACAAAAAATGTTATTCTTTTCCTCTCAATCAAAAGCCACATCAAGAATTTGTTGGTAGAAGAATGGCAAAGTCCAGTTTAAGTTTTTATTTAACTTCAAGTGTTGCACCATTAATCGTGTTAAATTTTTTTGACATCATGTTCAAAATGTCCATATCATTGCTCGGTCCGCAAAAGTCCCCGGACTGGGTCATTTTTTTTTTTTTTTTTAACTAGCCAAGGATCTCCTTGGTGCTCCCTCCTCGTCCGCTCTGATCTTACTTTAAGGTTTCCATCAAATGTCATCATGCAGAGAAAGGAACGATCAGAGGGATGTAACTGAATACTGTTATGTTCGTGAAGAAATCACTGAAAAGAGCTCCCATTTTGCTTTTGCATCAATCGTCTTCTAAATCACTGAGGGCACACTGTAGACAGAATAAAAGAAAAAGACAACCAATACAAAAGTTATGAAGCGGAAACTGCTGAAAAAAAAAATACAGTTCTGATTTTTATCTTTGTTCTTGTTCAATAATAGTGGATGTGAGTTATAATTCTGTTCTTTGAGACATGGTTTGACCAGGGATGGGTTGAAATCTGAATGCATCTCGCCCTCTTCACTTGTCTCTTTTGGTGTTTTTCTCCAGTGCCTGTATTGTATTGCAATTCTCGTTGGCTTATATTACACTTGGAGGGAACTGAAAAGGGTTAAGTCCAGATCGGGGGTGTAATATTTGACTAGGGAGGGAGGTTTTTGAAAGAGTTTGTGTAAAAAAAAAAAACAAATAAAAAAACCCAAAAAAAACTAATGACAAAAAAAAGGAAAATACAGCATTTTATATTTTACCCGTTGTCAATATTCGGGTTTTAAATTTAGTTTTAGCTGGACTTCTATGAGTGTACACACCTGACAACTTCTTTCTCTATTTGTTCAATCTGCAGACTTTAGGTAGATATGTTTCAGCGTTGCCACACTAGCGTTTAAGTCTGGTGAGTGTGACTTTGTACATTTGGGCGGCTGTGTGACTGCGTGTTTGTTTTTGTTTCTTTTTTTTTTTTTTTTTTTTTTTTTTTTTTTTTTTTTTTTTTTTTTTTTTTTACAGTGTGTGGTGCAGGGAGGCACGTTCCCCAATGTAGATAAGCATTCTATTGATGAAGAGAATAAACAGATAAACAGTACTTCAGGAGAACTTGTTTCTGTGCTTAAGTCACCTTTTTCATTTCTATGAAGTTCACCATATATGAGTATAGAACTTTTATTATTAGACTGGCTTTGAAAGGGTAGAAACTCACAACTTCATTCCTTTTTAGCCTTTTTTTTTTCTTCTCACAATAACTGTTGGACATAATGTGCCATGAGTTCCACAGAGAATGTGCTGACCCGCAGCTCAGCCCAGAGTTTGCTTTATTCAGGTATTTTATTTTGTGTTATTTTGTTCTGTTTTGGAGGGTTTTGTTGAAACATTTTCCTCGATTATTGTTTGGTATGTGAGTGGTCTATCGAGGTCTCTGATTCAGTCTGTTATGATCATTGAATAAACTCATCTGTTTTATAGAAAATAAAAAATAAACTGAATTTACCTTTGTTTCTTTTCATTTCATCTTAAGAAATGTGGATTAAAACTAGTGTAAAGCCCACTGGACCTCAGTTTATGAGTCTCATACTTGAGTTTCAGCATCGAGCTGGTTCTTTTGACTAAAGTGTAAAAAGAAATAATTGCTCTCCTGTGGCCACATGTCTAAATCCCATCATATCAGCTTGGCTAAAGGTAGAGCCTTATAATATAGACATCCCACTCTATTATATGTTATAAAGCTCTCTTTCCACATTAAACTGATATCACATCATGACTTTTTACATGGTGAAAAATACCTCAAATTGTTGTTCCATGAAAAATGCTATCTGAATATATGTTACATACCCCGTCAATTACATGTAATGTTTTTATTTGACATGAAACTGCTGGTGTTAATTGTTTCATGACATAAATCTGAAAAGTGGCTTCATTTACATCAGGGGTGTCCAAACTTTTTCCCAAAAGTTCCGTACTGGAAACTGTGAAAATGACCAAAGGCCGGTGGCTCTTAAAGACTTATTTACTAACAGTGAAAGTTACAAATGAGCTCTCTATTGGAAAAATATTTCTTTTTGGTGGTTTCTGGAAAAAAAAAAAAAGGTTAAATCAAACATGCTTTTGCTGTTAGTGCAGACCTTTGAGATAAAACCAAACCTGGGAAAAAAATGTCCAATAAAATTTTTGACAGGATCAGGATCTGGACATTATCACGTTTGTTCAAAGGACAATCATAAAAACATTTTAAACCCCAAATATCTCTTTTCCTGCATTCTGAACTATTGTCTTTTTTGGACCATTTCATATCTTTAATTCAGTTTTTTGGTCCTCTCAAGTGTGTCTATTTTTTTTTTTTTTTTAATTCTAAACAACTCATGAAACACATTTTGCATCATGTCAAATGCAATTAAATGTCAGCTGTAAAAGTTGAGTTTTTGCAGATTGTACAGAGCTTTAGTTTTATAAAGTTGCCAATGTAGAGTCCAAATCTTTGTTAGATGTTGCCAGATATATTAAGATTTATTTCAAGCACTTGACAGAAAGTGTAAATGTAAACAACTAGAAGATGATTAATTTAAGTAACACATGGTAAGATGAGAGCTGGGGGCCGCTTAAAAATAGACGGCGGGCCACGATTGACCCCCGGGCCGTAGTTTGGACATCCCTGATTTACACGGTTTTATTCCGAGTCTTGCTGTCATTTTTCTGCAGTTCAACCTGGGCTACTTTCAATTCACTGCAGACACTGCCCTCGTGTGGTCACACCTGTGAACTGCAATGTGATTGGCTGAATCAAGTTAATGACAGTGTCAATTTTGGACCAAAGTATCACTCCCGGACATGAGGGGAACAAGTAAGCGAAAAACAATGATATTTTGATTTAGATATTAAGCAAAAATGAAAATGCCTGTTTTTTGTAACAGAGCAAATGCACAAAACGGTACAATTATGAGACCTTTATAAAAATGCTGAATGCAAAAGGGTTAATCATTACAGACGATACAGGGCCGACGACCACACACGACGACCAGAAAATATATTTTTCCTAGCAGGTGCATTGTCAAGGGCTGAAATAATTTGTCTCCCCCTATAACTTTTGCTGTGTTAGATGAAATTATTCCTAATACTCAAGTTTTCTTATAAATGATCATAAATGCTTACAAAATTAACCACAAAAAGTCGAAATTCTGGGATAACCAAGTCAAATTACAGAGCTACAGTCGAAATTATGAAGAAAAAAGTCGAAATTTTGGCTTTTTTTCCCGGTAACTTCAATTTTTATCCCAAAATTTTGCCTTACTAGGTTGCCAAAAAAGTGTTTCATTTTTATATTTTTAATCTGGCTTTTTTAGTAAGTGTTGTTAGCCAAAAGATTTATTTTTAGTCTTGCAGTTTCGCATCACGTCCACATGAGGGCAGGATGGAGCCATCGAGCTCACCACTTTAAAGCGAGCTGGAAATTCCAACACTCGTTCAAACTTCACCGTCAGACTGAAACCACAAGTGCTTTTAAGTGGATAAAATGATTCAGTTGCCTCGAAATTACTTGAATTCACCACACTTGTTTTATAAATATTTGGGAAGTCCCCTAATTAAAAAGAAAAATCAACCTTCGTAAGGCGCGATCTTTAAAGGAAATGATTCTGGTTTTTCCGACATTTGAAGCTGCCAGTGGAGGCGTCACTTGAACCTGTGTGTTGAGTCCAGCTGATCTGTGTAGACATGATTCCGAGGAGACGAGCTGAAAGTTTCGGCGCGTAGGTGACGGGGGCTGACAGAAGTTGTCCTGTTATTGTTTCACATGTCACTTTTAGAGTAGAGCTGTCTGGATGGAGGAGAGCTTCAAATTACCGGTGAGTTTTTGTTTATATGTTTCTACCGTTAAAAACATTCACGGGCAAGAGAGGCAGATGTTAAGCGTCAAAGTTCAGGCGTGTTTCATTTCTATTTTCTATTATTTTTATTGAAAATCGAGGAGTAACTCTAAAAAGAAGTTTTAACCTTTGAGAAAATAATATTTTACTTTCTGTTTTAATAAAGCTGTGATACTATTTACTTCATCTACTTAATTTTTAATGACCTTTTTCTTGATTCAACTGCTTCCTAGTAAAGTAACTGTCATCTACTGGAACAAAGTGTGTGTGTGTGTGTGTGTGTGTGTGTGTGTGTGTGTGTGTGTGTGTGTGTGTGTGTGTGTGTGTGTGTGTTTGTTTTATTTTCTTTTAGGGAATGAAATTTATGATATGATCCGCATTCAACTGACAAGTCCAGAAAAAGGACTTATTTCAAGTTGTTAAAAACAAAAAAACACCTGAATTGTTTGTAACAAGTTGAAAAAAAAAAAAAATCTTCCCTTTGGATTAGAAAAATGTGCTCCTCAAGTTTTGAAAGTAGATGATCTCAAAACAAGTAACATTTTTCTTACCCTAAAGGCAGATTTTCTGACTTGGTACAAGCTGTTGAGGTTGCTTGTAACAAGTCAAAAAAATATATGCAAATGAGGTAATAAAAAAAGTCTCTTGTACTAAGGTATTTTTCTTACTTTCAAGAAACTTGGTGAGTGCATTTTTCTTAAGAAATTCAGACTTCATTTTTGTTCCCAAATAACTTGAGATAAGACATTTTCCTGGACTTGTTAGTTGAATCTGGCTCATATCAAGACTAATGAGACCGTTTTGTCAAAAAGAGGACACCATGACTTGTTTAGATTTCAGTTTTTGCACTGTATAATTTTGTCCCAGGTCAACATTGACTGATTATAAGAAAGTCTTCATTCCAGTTCACTGTATTTTATCACCTCTGAGACAGCAAGGATTTACTGAAACACAGTTCCGGTTTCTGCAGAAATGGCCTTAGAGAGAAACATGTGGAACACCTGTGACTACAGCCACAACGTCACCTTCTTCTACAACCTGGTTGGAAAGCAGATCAGCACAGAGTGGACAGCTCGGGACTACGTCGTGATTGGACTGGGGTTGACAGTATGTCTTGTTGTTGTCCTGGCAAACCTGATGGTGATGGTGGCAATCTTCATGAACCAGCGCTTCCACTTCCCTCTCTACTATCTCCTTGGTAACATGGCAGCAGCAGACCTGTTTGCAGGTATCGCCTATGGCAACCTGATGCTGAACACTGGCCCCTGGACCAGCACACTCACAAAGAAGCAGTGGTACATCCGTGGGGCTTTGATTGACATCAGCCTGACAGCTTCTGTGGCCAACCTGTTGGCTGTGGCAGTGGAGCGCCACCAGACTATCATGACCATGCAGCTGCACAGCACCATGTCCAAGCGGCGTGTGGTGCTCCTGATCGTCTGCATCTGGGCCGTGAGTGTCATCATGGGCCTGGTGCCTTCGACTATTTGGAACTGTGAGTGTGATCTGGACGACTGCTCCACTATTGCCCCTCTCTACAGCCGCCGTTTCCTCATTTTCTGGGCAGTTCTCAACCTGCTGGCTTTCTCCGTGATGGTGGCTGTCTACGCCCGCATCTTCATCTATGTGAGATACCACGCCAGATACTCATCGCAGCACTCCTCTGAGACGTGGAGCAGTCAGACTGTTTTGAATCTGATGAAAACCATATCCATGGTGCTGGGTAAGCAGTGATTTTTTTTAAGTCAATTTTCTAGTGTAAATGCTTCAAATTAATCCTCTCAAAAGAAAGACAGGGGGACTTTTTTTGTTTAGTTCTGATGCTTCATGCTTGAGGTCTCTCACTTCCTACAGAAACCAGTTTTGCGACTTCAGTCCTCTCTGTTCGTCAGACCTTGTCCTTATACAGTCAGTCCTCTTAGTGAGTAGCTTATTTGGAATTTCAGGTGTTTCTCAATGAAATCTCAATCCAATTCCTTGTAATAAATCCATGTTTAATATCACTTTTAACCCCTGACATCCCACCCTATTCTGGCCTATGCACCAAACTATGTTTAAAAGTTTATAACTCAAGAACAATACGGTCAACATTCATCATGACACCTCATTTGAAAGAGTGAAGTCTCTAATCTCAGAAAATGTTGTGTTTTAATATGTGGCTAAAGTCCACATCCAAACACGTTTTTTCTCCTTAATTTTTCACAACCATTTTTGAAATTGAGTAACTTCAAGATTGTAATGCCAGACCTAAGCTATTCACCTTATTGTTTCTACACCTTGTCATCTACATACATGGGTGAAATTTGAGCATTCAGGGTAAGACCTTGTGGGGGTTTAAAAGTTTTTAGTCCTGTGTGACTAAACACCAGACAGAGTTGTACTCACTGTTCACGCTCTCGTCCAAGGACCCCATGCAAACAAACCAGCTTCGGCAGAGCTCAGTGTCCTCTTGTTGGTCAACTTTGCTCTCTTCATGAGAAAGTTTACCAAAAATCATGAAATAGTAGTCCCCAGTCACAGATTGTACCTCTTCTCTCATGCACATAAAAATAAATAAAGTTAACAAACTGCCCTGGGATGAAAACTCAACGGAGAATAATAGGGCCACTTTTGTCTTGCAGCTAGAGTCCTAACAAAAACAAAGTTACCCAGCTTTGCCAGACTCACACTTTTGGAGGAAATGCTTTAAGACCGCAAAGCCAGAAGGGATGTGACAGACATAAAATAGACTTAACAAACTTAGAGACTGAAATATGAAGAATTTAAGCTTTATAACACCATAAAGCACTCTGATTTCTGTCAAAGGCATTACTGTTTATTCGCTGACTACCCAGTAGAGTGTAAAAGGTTAACTGCTGTCATGATTCGTGGCTCACCTGAGCAGACGTGCTACAAACATGAGTCAACCCTTCTGCACTTTGGTACATTTATATCCCTGCATTTATGAAAGACTTTACTGGTAATTACTGTTGACTTTCTGACTCATTCATGTTTACAGGCGCCTTCGTAATCTGCTGGACGCCTGGCCTTGTGACTCTCCTACTGGACGGGCTGTTAGGTAAAGCCAGCAACGCCAACTCCTTCGAGAAGTTCTGTTTGGTGATAGCAGAGTGCAACTCTCTGGTCAATCCCATCATCTACACCCTACGAGACCATGAGATGCGAGGGACATTCAAGCAGATTCTGTGCTGCCTGTGTCGCAAAGGTGCTAAACAGCAGAGGAAGCAGTCACCTGTGGAGATTGCCTCATCGCTTCCAGAGGTACAGAGTTTCATCATCACACAGGTTGTTGACCTACAGTAAACAGACGGCTGGTGAAACCATTTTAAGCTCAGGCTGAATTTCATCTTTTACAATAACGTTCTAACTGGAAAATGCCAGTACTCTTATTGTGGATAAATTATCTCATGTACAGTATTTGTTGTCCTGCATTTCACCTCTGATTGTCATGCAGGTTCTCGCAAAACACACCACTGCACATACTGATTTTCAAGATATCAGATATCTTCTATCCTGCAACAGAGAAACCCGGAAATTCTCTTGGTTTTCTCTCTCTCTATCTGAGTCAGAAGTGTTTCTCTCACAACTGTAGCTCATGCACTAAATTAATGTTGAATTGAGTCCTGTACTGTTCTGTCAAGTTTACTTCCTGCTGTTTTGATTGCCAGTGTCTCCAAAAGGATAGCCTCTAATTTCTGTCATCAAACTGTATTTTTTTTAATGCAGGAAACTCTTCACTGTGTCCAGAAGTCAGAAGATCAGGCTGCATTTGTGGAAACGAACAATAAAGACAACAGTTGGACAGTGACAGGGCCATGACGTCTGCAGGTCCAGAAATCTGAAACTGTAAATCAAACTCTCCTTGTGTAATAGATAATATCTCACTGAAAAGAAGCCAGTGTTCAAAACTACCTCTCCTCCATGTTTGTGTTTGTAAATATAATAAAAATGTATTGAGATGCATCTGTTTGAGTTGCTGTGAGGAGAATCAATGAGAAGTTTATAGCAGCAACTTCTTCTGGCTGGAGGACTTGTGCAAATTGTTGTGACTCATGTTTTAGTTTTGTAAGATGAATGGAGATTGGCTCTTCCTTTGAAATACTTTTCCTTGTTCAAGACAACTTTTAATTGGATACAATGTGACAAGGTAATGTAATTACGCTGCGCTGTTGCTTGAAATGTGACAGCAGGCAAACTCTGTCAGTTAGTGCTGTAGCTTAGTACCAGGCTACATCTAGTGCTACTCACAGCCTGGTGCTCTGAGAAGTGTCAGTATTGTTAGTGAATCCTGGTTTTGTTATGCCAGAGCTAGCGTAACCTGCCTGTTTGTTTTCTTTATAGACTCACATGTTTGAACAGACCACTGCAGTTTAACTCCTGCATGATGGTTGTAATGAACATCATGACAAACAGTGTAATTTCTTTCAGTCTTTAGCCTGTGCTCCATCACTCTCCTGTTTAGCATTCTTCTGCTCTTCTGTTCTTCTGCTCTCTTTCGGACAGTCCAGCTCCAGCGCTCACTAAATAAATCACAGGAATAGTTTTTAGAGAGAAAAACAGATCTCTCTTCTCACTGCTAAACTTTGTTTACTGGTGTGGTGTTGTCATAGAGACTTCAACTTGCCATAAGTCAATCTGGTCCAGTCTGACCCGATCTGGACGCTTGAATATAGCATTTAAAAATAACCTACTTTAATGCTGATAGTCTCATCTTAAGTAGTGGATTATGATTAGGCAAATATCCAGACAGACTTTTTCAAGATCACTTAGAAAGTCCACAATTCCTTTAACTTAAAAAGGATTCTGACACTGGAGAGTTTTTTCCAGTGAAGTGTCCTCTCAGTCTCGATGAGGTCAACAGATATCCACATATTAACCATCATATGGTGCAGTCTCTCCTTTTATTACATTTGACTATCACAAGAGCATTTGTGACAAATTATAAAATGAAACACTCCTAAAATCTGAAATCAAATACTGAAAAAAATCACACTAAATCATTTTATTAATTTTCTAATAAGAACACTACAATTTGTCATATTCTTCCTTTTGTTGTACTCTTTCTAGAACAATTCTAAAGTTGAGGTATAAAAGGAGTTCATACAGACTCACAAGTCTGAAAACAGTGGGGGTTATATACAAGAGAAATGGAAAGACAGAGGTAGAGAGAGGGGTAAATACAAGGGAGAGTAGGGAGATACAAATATACTAATAAAAAAAAAGAAATCAAAAAGGTTTAGGAAGACATTTGGTGCTGTGGGGATGATTTTGATGAGAGCCAAATCCAAACATTGAAGCAGAATCTATGGAGATATTTTTTTTTTCAAAGTTCAAGAAATGCAGATGTGTATTTGTCCTTTCATATATCAATGTTCAGGCATGTAAGGCGGCTCTGACTGTTTTCTTTAGGTTTGTTTTTAGTGAGCTAAGAAATATTCAAAAACAAAACAAGGCCTAACTTTCACATGTAGTGTGTAAATGTATAACTTCTACATTCTGACAATGTCTGGAAGGAATTAACTCTCCTGTAAACTGTACAGCCTTTTGTCTTAACTCCATAGACTTAACCCTCTCAATAAATTGAGTTACATGAGCACATTTGAAGGATGAAGAAGTAAATAACGCTGACAATTTCTACAATCTGCTCCCCAAAGCACCAAATGTTACACCTGTAAACCCTTCCTCTCCTCCAGGTTATGTAACAAAGACCTAAATAATGTTCAGAATTAATAGTTATTGTGAATTCTGTGACACAGAGGCCAAATAAAACTGGCATCTCAACCAAACATCAAAGTTTATAAAAGAAAAAAATACTGAAACGTTACACAAACTGTACAGTGACATCCATTACAACAGGTAGAAAAGGGGAAAGGATGATAATTTGGTGTGGTGATAACGTTATCCATAAGATACACTCGTATGAACTGCATGAGTAACAAAACAGTTAACGCCGATGTGTGGTAGCACATATGACCAGTTTACAAGCTCAAGTTTTGTTCTGTAACATGGTTCAACAAAGTTTGACGGACACATTTTTATAAGGCTTTACCTTACTATCAAAATGCTTTGTTATTCACATAACGGTTAATGTATAAAATAGTTCCAAAGAATGAAAATCCCCTAAAATGTAGCAGGTTTGTCTTAAACACAAGTTGTACATCACCCAGTGCCGCCTCTTTTTTGGTAACAGAGGAGAGAGAAGCCCTTGCCCAATTGGCCGTTGAACAAAAATCAAACAGAATCATCACGGTTTTACCAGAAGGTATAAAAGGATGAAGCGAGGGGAAAGCATACTTTCTATGCTCAAAACCAACAGATGTGATATGAGTCCTCATTCCACCCACCCTCCCATAACACCCCACAACAAAAAACCCCCAAATCAAATGAACTCAGGGCATGACAACCACATATAGAGACACAGATACAAATATAATTCCCTCCTCTCCTCAGCTGAAATGTGGCTGTGCACCAACTTCAGAGAGACATAGAGTAGCATTATTACATTGCTGAACGTGGTATTTTTGGTTTTGATACAACAGAAGGTTGTAGTGTGTTGCCTCGGGCTCACAAGCTTAATGTTTCAACACAAAGAGGAGATCTCAGTTGAACCCCACCTGGTAAGTCATCGGCTGGTGGAAGCACCCAGTCTTGATAATGCTTACAAAAGGTCAGAGGGCACCAACCAGGTCGACTAGGACATCCCAAGAACACTGTACACACGCCCACACAGAGACACACATCATAGCAATAAATGATGCACTTTTCCTTTTTGGTCTGACTGTAATAATTATACCCTTTATTTTTTGTGAATAAAAACGAAGCTAAAACTTGGAAGGTTAAATGAAAATAATATCACGCCTAGAAGTCCTACATGCATGGAAGACAGTCACGTTTCTATATTCATATCACGTTTGTCCCAACAACACATCAATGCCCCACAATCATTCCACCCTTTTCTTCCCAAAGTTATTTAGATGCTTTATTGAGCTCATTTTTGGTGGTGGCTGGTGTATTCTTGGTGAAACAGCATTAGAAAATAGCCTACAATCAAATAAACTAGTGGAAAGAAAGCAAGAAGTCAAGTCTACAAGCCATCTACCAACACCCTCTATTGGTTAGCAACAAAAAAGGGCTATTGTTACAGCCACTCAACCAAAGATAATCTCCTTCCTGCCTGTTCCTCCTCTTTCCACCAGCCCTATCATCAGCTGTCATGTCTGGTTTAGAACAGTGATCCCCTGCTCCACCCTCTACAGGTGGAGACACCCATATCAAGGATGCTAACTGTTGTGCTTGACACATCTTTCATGTCAGCCCACGATGAAAACCACTGAAAAGTTTTGTATGTGTGTGTTAAATGAAAGGAGTGTGCAAGCACGTTTGTGCATATCTCAATTATTCTCTTAGAAATCTTCAACAGAATGAAACATCAAGCCGTAAGGACTGGAAGATAAAACAGTGTCTGGCGTTGAACAGGGGAAGGTTGATCTTGAAGATACAGATGTGTTGACAACCACTGGGGTAGCACTTTGGTACGAGCAAGGTGAGCAGAGCTCCCTGGTGATCTGTATCAACAGTTTGGCTATCAAATGCCAAGGCTTCAAGAGATACAGGCAATCACACACAGTTTTCCAAAGCAAAGGGTCGAGTGCAGAGGTCGATAGCACATGACAAGCTGTGTGATTACTGTGTGAAGTTATCGTGCATATACACATAATGTACAGACATCATGATCATCTACACGGCTGGATCAGTGGTTCTCAAAAAGTACTTGATGTTGAAAATGATTCCCCCCCGTCTCAGCATCAGCCCGCTCCGTCCCTCTTTTGTTCGGATTGAAGGAGCTGCTAGCTTTGAAGTGGAGCTGTGAGGTGGAGGCAGAACATCTCCTGACTGCTGTTCGGCTGTCCTGTGTTCCAGCACAGTCTGTGTGTATGAAATGGGAGTATGGCCTTTTCGTGGTTGTTGAGTTGAGAGACGAGGGGATGGTGACGATGAGGACGGAGGATGGTCGTCGACTCGGACTGCAGTCGGAATGGAGTCATGGCAGTGAGAGCCACCGATCAGTTGGAGGTGTCGGAGTGGACGCTGCCAGGAGGACCAGGAGGAGAGGTGACGGAGTGGGGGTTGGTGGTGTCCTGCCAGCTGTTAGCCTGCAGAGGAATCAGAGCGGCATTAGTCATCGTAATAGGCTGAATTTGTGTCACATGGAGGAAAAAGATCAAAATGCAAATAAAAACAAACAGAGGAACGTGTATTGATTTAAATTGAACAGCTGCTGCTAGAAGAAAGGGTGCATATGTCTCTCATGGCAGTGTGACTTAATCTCCCCCTCTATTCACACTCTCTGTAGTTACCTGCTCTGTTTGAAGCCCCTGCTGTGCACATGCATAGAGCTTCAAGTAGCAAATGGCAGAAAAATAGCAATCTCTTTCTCTAATCTCAGAAAGCCATTTGTTCACTTGATTTTTTAAAAATAAGCTTCCCAAAGAAAGCCAACTGTATCTGGTTACTCAGCTTCCACACAAAAATGAGCCTGCAGTTGATACTTACATCCAGGCGATGAGGGGTGTAGAGGCCACTACCTGACAGCTCCTCATAGCCGCCCGTCAGGTGTGTAGCACGGTGCAGGGTATCCACCTATCAGAGACACACACCACAAACATTTAGCTGGGCCCACATTCAAGCTAACAGGTTTGTTGTACAGCTGAGCAGCAACCACAAACACAAACAGAGAAGTGATCACAACCACAAACCTCTACACAGTGACTCAGGGAGCGTTTTTTTTACAAGAGCTACCGCTTCCACTCTTGTTTTGGCTCAGGTGACAACTGAAACTCAACGTTCAGTAAACTTTCCCTTTCATCTAACAGAGGACCTTCGTGAGAGGACTTCATTGTGAGGAAAACCTCGACAAGTCTACACGACAAGGAGGACACATGGAGACATGGGTAGAGGGATTTGGAGGGCACTAAGTGGAGTGGTGTCGAAGGTTGAAGGAGCTACATAACCCAAAGATAGAACAACTGAGGCTCGGTCCGAGGGGTGTCTGGTTTAAGCCCTGAATAAAAATATCCCAGCTTTATACCGTTAACTACAGCAAGGGAGGAAAGGTCCCAATGTACCTTAACTCGACCTGTGTTCTTGAACGTGTGTGGTAAATATTAGGACTGAACGATTTGTAGAGATAATCTATTTGCAATTATTGGGCAATTACTTTGAAGCTCACCTCTTTAAGTGTTGTGAAAAATAGAACACTACTTAAGATCAATAAATTAAGGGAAATTTTGAATGGAAATGTCAGGCCTCTGAAAAGTTTTATACTTTCTGACCATTTTCCAAGTTTTTTCCCAAATTGTTGCCCCTTTTGTCTGCTGCTATTTGACCATCTTGAACTTAGTCTAATTGCTGCTTCTTGCTGTTTTTGCTACTTTTCCTTGCAAAGGTAGTTTTCAACTATTTAGCTCTTTGGTTGAACAGGGCTGAGTGACATCAGTGTAGAGCATATAGTATCTACTGCAAAAAATATACATGTATATATGGTTATCTGACACATTTAAGGTTAAAGACATATTGCAGTGTCAGCGATTAGATTATTGCAGCAGGTCATAAAGCGATTTAATCTAATTTGCAATTACCTAGCCCGAGTAGTTAAGTATCAATAGTCTTAAAAAACCTGACATAATTCCTCTTCAGTGAACCCATAAGCTCCTCACAGCTCACTGTTAAAAGCAAAGACAGTTCAGCTTGTCTGTTGTTGGGTTGGGGGGAGGAGAATGATGGGATCAAAGGTAGAGTCAGGACAGGATCTGAGGAAGACGGGAGATCTAAAGGGGCTAGGCTAAGATGACATATCCAGGAACTCGGGGTCGCTAGGTTAACAGCATTGAGGTCAACTCGAAAGCTGTCCTCAGTGCGTACCTGCGGCTGTAGAGAGGGGGCGATGGAGAGACCCTCCCCGTTGAGTGAACGCAGGCCAAGGTAGATGTCGCCTGTGTGAGACAAACTGAATGACCCCGGTGACCCTGCAGGCAATATATATGTAGAGCCAATACTCAATTAGCTCCGGCAGACTCCTGGAGTTATCTCTTTAAGAACAAACTGAAAGAAGGATATTCCTATTACCAGCTTTAACAGGAGGACAGGCCTTTGTTAGCTCAAACGAAGTGAATGGATATTGAAAGGTTGATGTAGTTTCTTGGTTGAGTTTTTTTAGCAGATCAAATACAGGACTTTAGCAGGGCCAGAATAACAGACAACTGACCCAGAAAAGTAGCTTTGCAGGAGCTTTGCCATCAAGTGATGGCTGGTGGGGGTGTGGGGGGTGTCTTTTATTCTTTTTCTAGTTGTTCTACACTGCAAAAACAGAAATCTAAGCAAGTCATTATGTCTTATTTGTAGTAAAAACTGTCTTATTGTTCGTAATTCGAGCCACATTCACCAGACCAGGTCATAAAAATGTCTTATTTCAAGTTTTTTTAAGACAAAAATGTGATGTAAATTGCTTGTAACAAGTCAAAAAAAATCTTTCTTCAAGTTTAATGAAATTAGAAAGATGTCTTAAAACAAGAATATTTTATCTTATCTCATTGGCAGATTATTTTTTACTTGTTACAAGCAATTGATGCCTCATTTTTGTCTTTAAAAACTTGAAATGAGACATTTTTAATGACCTCTAGTAAATGTGGCTCAAATCAAGAATAGTAAGACACATTTAACTAAAAATAAGACAGAATGACTTGCTTGGATTTCAGTTTTTGCAGTGTATTATGACGTGGACTGATGTTTTTTTTCAAAAAAGATCATGTACAAGAAGGAGAAGATAGAATAAAAAGTCAAGCCAGTTGATGAAAACTGTTCACAAACAAGTGAATAATAACGGAAGTACTGTAAAAAGTATCAGAGTATGTTTGAGTGTTTGGAAACATTGCATGTTGTAAAAGTATCGACCAGCAAACTAAACATAAGTGAATTCAAGTTTCATTTCACAGAAAACCAAACCAACGACCCACACCACCCCCTTTTTCGTGAAGTTGACTAGCTTAGAAACCAAGCATGCTGCTAAAATCAAACCTAACCACTGAAAGGGGTTAAGACAGCTGCACGTTTTACAACATCTGAATTCACACTTGCAGCACATTAGAAACCTCTCAGTGTTGGTTTCTTATGTAACAGTTAAGACAGTTAACTTGTATATTTGGGTCTGTTCAGTTAGGTGTAAAAATGAACATGCTTCAAAGACTTGGACAAAAATTATGGGTGGATGAGATGAACAATGTGTTACCTGAGTTGGGCGTTGCTGGAGAATTAGCCTGGCTGGCCTGCGCAGACACGTTGGCAGCATCCACCGCTGTTTTAACTGCGTAGAGGTTTGCTTCCTCCTGGAACTTACCAATGTTCTTCTTGTAGCGTATTCTCTTGTTGCCAAACCAATTAGAGACCTGAGGGAAGAATGGATGTCCCAAATTTTAATGAATGGTTTCATCGCAAAACACAGGAAAGCCATGTATTTCTTAAATAAACTCACCTGAGACACAGTGATTCCACACTTTTTGGCCAGTTCCTCCTTGGCTTCCTCACTTGGGTAGGGGTTAGACAGGTGGGAGTAGAAATACTCGTTCAGCACCTCTGTAGCTTGCTTGTTGAAGTTGCGCCTCTTTCGTCTGACAAACAGAAGAAATGGTAACTAAAATGCTTGGAATGTAACAGCAACAACATGTTTGTAGAAACAACAGCCCCCAAAACAATGACCAGCCACATAACACACAGAAACACACACCTGGCATCAAGGAAGCGTGAACGCAGAATCATGACGGCCTCACAGGTGCTCTGCTTGAGCTGCATCTGGATTGAACTGAACTTGCGGTGGATGATGGCAACCATGCGCTCAATCTCCTTGGGAGAGATGGGTCGTGTGCGAGACTGCTCTCTCAGCAGGTTCATTACATGGTTGGTGAACTCACTGCAGGCCTGGTCCAGGGAGAGAGAAAAAGGAGTTAAATGAGACTGTAAAAGATGTCTGGGCAGAGATACTGACCATTTCAAAGACACAGATCTGATGACGACAATTGGGCCTAAACAAATGATAATAACAGTGCACAGTGGTTGCTCGAACTAGAGTCAGTATTTATTTCATCAGTACATAAGGAAACATCAGATTGATGGATTTAAGAGCTAATTGCTTAAGTCAAAGGATGCATGTTTTGTTTTAGTTTTTTTAATAAAAGAACATTTTCAATTTAATGTTAGAGGGAACATTTGGATATATTGTACCCAGAACATAAGTCTGGTATGTGAGAGGTAACTCAGTTTTTGATTAAATGTTATCCGCAGACTGCAAGATGCGTATATTAGCCCACTGTGTGCCAGTTTGCATTTTAAATGAACTACAGCAGCTAATTAAAACAATGAAAATACTTTCAAAGGCGAGAGTAGGGATAACTAGTCTTTTATTTTGACATGGTTAAGTCCTCAGAGTTGCATTAAACCAGACCATTTATCTTAATGAGGCTGGCCTACATCTAACACATTATTACATCTTAAAATGTGTTAACAGGTTAGATTTTAGCTAAGTACACACCTGTTCATACTTCTCCAGTTCAGAGTGATAGATCTGACGGATCTGAGCGAGCTTGGCTCTGTAGTCGGAGTGTTCGATGCTGCTGTCGGTGGGGGAGCCCCCTGCTGCTGCGGCAGCCGCAGCTGCAGCGGCCGAGCCTCCTCCCTTCTCTGGTCCTGACACACCCTCTGCGAGCAACATGTTGTCCAACCTCATGATCTGAGGATCTGGGGGGTCCTCCTCCTGCACACCTCGTATACTCAGCACTGTGCAAAAGGAAAAAGAGGGAAGTGGAGAAGAGAAGTTAGTATTCAGATGTTTAGGGGAAAATGTTCAAGCAAGATTGCTTTTCTCTGGGCTGAAAAAAAGCAGTTAGTTTTAAAGTATCTGAAAATCAATGGAGCATACTTTTCCCTTAAAGTTGAAGGCCAATAAATGTGTTAAAGGGGTCCATAGAAAGGTGCTTTATCACTGCTAAAATTCAAAGAAGTGCTGTCCTGTCAAAACCCAGTCAAGTTCCTCCCCTGAGTCATGGCTGTGAGCGCCTGAATGAATTCTCAATGAGCCTGAACTTCCTGAAAACCAACAGCAGAGGGCAGTGTAGTCCCTTTGTGGCAGGCTGCCAGAGATAAGGGCATGAGGCATGGGACCAGTAATGGGAGTGCATGTGCTGTCACTATGAGCCCCAGTGGCCATAAGTATAGTTATCAGTCGCTGCTCCCCACCACTGCATTATACCAGGACCTCTGTCAGCCTGCAGCCATGCTCTCATCTCTCTCTTTCTCACATACACACTCCCTTACAGATACCACTCTGTTACTGAAAAGTTTTAAGTACAGACAACCATCTTTTCTTCAGAGCCTAAAGCTTTTGAAACTGAACTTAATTTTCTCTTAACCCCTTTGCCCCATAATCATTCAACTTCAGAAAGTAGGAGGAGAAATTTGCTATCACAGTTGTGAAGCTCAGGGATATAACAGTTACTTACTAACATTTTTTTTGTAAATTGAAATAATGTGTCAACAATTCCAATTGCCCCAACACAATGAATCAAATCAAATTTTTCAAAATCGTTTTTTCCTTGGTAAATTCTTCACATTCGGTTTTTCATGTTAGAGTTTTTGCTCTGTCCATTAATGAGAAATGTCTGAGTTTTGAACTGTTGGTCCAACATAAAATTCATAGAGCAACACTAAATGTAATCATAGTAAAACTTGTGTTTATTTCCTTTTAATTAATCTAAAAAGTAGACTGAGCACTAATTCTGTGTGTTAGATGAGTTATTAAAAAGCATACAAATATATGGCTTCACTGTATGATATCGATTACGAGCAAATCAGGGATGATAAAAAACCCTAAATGATCCATTTTGTGTGAGGTTGGAATAAAAGAGTGGAAATATTATTCGGTGTCAGAGCTACAGTAAAAGAATAGGTAGGAATAACAAAGGATGGTTTATTTTTTATGACAGTGTTCTCACAAGGCATCTAAAATATGAATCCACTTCTGCTGGGCTAATCCCTTATGGCAGCGTGTTTGACAGTATGGGCATCTTACCAAAGAAGACATAGTAACCTTTCCTCTAAAGATCTGAACTGTGCAGCAAATTAAAGGCGTTGCTCAGGGACCTTCGACTTTAACCAGGACTATAAAACAGTTAAAAGGTCAGCTTTATAGCTGAGGGTCAATCCATTTCTCGTAATGTAATGAGTCAAATTTTACATCAATACTACATCTTCCTACACCGGCCAGTGCAGTATGGAAAGATGAAGGTGATGTGATGTGCACGCGGAGAGGTAGTTAAACCTTTTGTTCAAACTAAAATTAATTTATGACCCAGGAAGGCTCAAAGTTAGTGGCCTAATTCTAGATTAAATGTGATGAACACCTTCTTCAAAACCAGCCTATAAAACATCTTTGGCATCAAATATTTGATATCCTGCAGGTAAAGATTCAAGACTTAAGGCAGTATGGATCATCATGTTTGACTGTGTGTAGAAAGCACAGCTATGGAAGGTTTTGCATGTCAATTGAGAACCTGTTTACACAGAAAATTGTTCAATAGAAGGACGCTGAACTATTGTGTTACTGTATTCTTGAGGTATCTGTACATGATGTTTGCTGTGGACAGCACTTTGCATATAAACTGACTGATATATATAAGCACATCGAATACAAAAATTTCATGATCTAAGGCAGGGGTTTCTAACAGATGGTCGCTGGGTACAAATCCAGTCTGCGTGAGGACTTGACAAAGTGTGAAATTTCAGGGTTTTTAATAATATTTTGTAAGAGTATTGTTGAATGTGAATATTTTCAGAAGGCCTCTATAATGTTGACACTGTAAAAGAGTTATGACCAGATTTTACTAGTCAAAAAGACTTTAAGTAAAAATGGGCTGTGTGTGACAAAGTGAAGTTTGACACCTCAGAGCTACGAATTTGTAATATTATCATAAGTCATAAATAATTAAAACTGAACACTTCTGATTATTTGCTGCATTGACTATATATTTGTTGAAATTTAAAAGATTGGTTAAGGTTAAAAAAGTACTCTGTTGCAGATTTTGTGAAATTTCAGTCTGATCTAAACAAAGTGATATTTTTCCATCAAGTATTAACAAGTGGAGACTTCCTCCATGAGGTAAAGTCAATGGAAACAGTGGTGAAAGCAGACAGGGCTCAGAAAGAGACAGGTGCCAACAATATGGATGACAAGATTAATCCCTGTGGAAACTGGGTTAGGTGCTTCTCTTCCTTAGGGATTATGCTGGTTAGTCAGAGCTCATCTTCAAAGGTTACGGGGTGCATGAACTCTCCATTCAGTACAACTCTTATTAGCACAACTCTCAGAATTTTATGAATCATTATGTTTGGTCAAAGTTCCCCTGCAGAGGATTGTCTTGAAAAACAAGTTTGCTGGCAACAAGCAGCCTGAGTTAACAAATGAGCGAGCAGTAGAGTAGGGCTAACAGATGTGAAAGAAATGAGGACAGAAACAGTTTGCTTAAAGTTTCCAAGTGCTGTGGAGCAGATGAGATTTTGCTTTTTCAAACTTCATTTGATAAATGAGTCTGTTGCACCATTTAGGGCCTCTCTATGCAAAGCACCCCCTCTACTTTTTTCTTGTTCCTTCTTGTCTTTTTCTTTCCCTCTGCTTAGGTCTCTTCTCTCTTCGAGGCACATTCCTGCTCTGCTGCTCCCCCATCTCAGGGCTCAGGAATGCAGCAGACCCAGCCGCCTGAACTAATGACCCTGATTCGCCCCATCTCATTCCCTCCTCTTGTTCTTTCTTTTCAGTCATTCTCTAACAATCTCTACACTTCCTATCCGCACATAATACGTCTGATTTGTTGACAGAGGTGAGGAAGTATTTGTTCAGTACCTGTTGAATCTGCATGGGAACGACTCTTTGCCTCTGCTCTAAGAGCTTTTAAAGTGCTGTGCTCAACAAAATGAAGGCCATCCTCTCTTGTGCAGGTCTGACAGTAAACAGTCATACGTGGGGTTGATATTCACTGTCCATTCACTGAAGAGGGCAACTGCAGCTCTTGAAGCTTCTCACCTCTCCTCCCTCCCTTTTGCCCCCACTCCTCATTATGGCCCCCAGCTGTAGCCTAATACCCCTACATTCTCCTAATTACTCCAATTAAGCCGCGATTACCCACAATTACACTGAAGCACAGTCTGGAGGCCTTGTAATATTATAGCAGCTGTTAAGATGAGTTAAGATACTGCACAGAAAAAGGCAAGAAAAGAAGGGAGAAAAGATTCTGAAAGACATAAAAACACTGAATTTTAAGCAACAGAAGGATCCTTACAGGTGTGAGTGCTTGCTGCCGGGTTGTTTTGCTCCACTATCTAACTAGTGCTGCCTTTTGATCGACTGGCTTCTGACATTGCCGCTGGGTTGGTTCGGTTACTAAGAGACTAAAACTCAGAGTGCCGTAAGTAATGATACTTAAATTCCTTTTTTTTCTCCTTTTTTTAAATAGGAAGACAGCTTAAGACTCACTGCCTCCATCCACAGCCTTTAGAAATCACACCATTATGCACACGTTACCACCCTAACTGCGCTGTGTGGCATTGAGAGACGGAGCAAGCAACACATACTATAAAATATTCAGGGTATCCAGCTGGGCTTTCACTGCATACATAATCATTCTCATTTCTGCACAGCCAATGTGGAAATAGTGCACTCTGCAGACACAACACACAATATATGAAGTGGTGAAGGTAAGGGTGAACAGCCTAACTAGTGGTGTAGTGCTGTACATTAAGTGTAATACCTTCCACACAGGAATAGATGGGACTTAAACGCAGTCAGTATATCATTGCTCAGCTCACAACACAAGCTTTATCCTTGTCTGTCTTTTCCCTCCCTAGCATCCCCTTTTTCACTCTGTCTCCCCCCAACACACATCCCCTCCCCCTTCTCCCTTTCCGCTCCCCCCCCCCCCCCCCCCCCCCCCCCCCCCCCCCCCCCCCCCCCCCCCCCCCCCCCCCCTCCCCCTGTGCCTGCCCCCCCCCCCCCCCTCTGTTCTCCATTTCAGTCGAGTTCTCCATGTGAGCCGCAATCCCTCATGCTGTCAGCCCCCCCTCTCCCTCTCTCTGTAGACAGACAGGATTAGCATTTTAATTGCATCAGCTCCCTTGGGTATTCTCAGCCTTTCACTGGGAGAGAGCAAGGGAGCGGGAGAGAGAGAGAAGGAAGGAAAAACAGGGGGGAAAAAGGTACGAGCGAGTGAAAGAGAAAGAGAGGGTGTAAGGAGAACCAAGGAGAATTGAAAAAAGGACAGGAAAGATATGTGGTTGAGAGAGGGAGGAAGACAGAGAGGCTGAGAGAGAGAGGGGAAGACAGCAGAAGACAGACGAAAGGATACAGAAATTTATGGGAGGGAAGGATAGGAGTGTGAAAACTGTGATGTTTCCACAAATACAGATTTTGTATTTAAACAAAGCGTTTAGGCCGGAAAAAGTGGTTTACGTCAAAAGATGCTACATTCCTATGCGAACTTGCATCAAACCTCAGCTGCAATTTAAAAAATCTTCAATAGTTGGGTTTAACTATAATTGTTTGAGACTTCACTTTATTTCTATATTCTCTGCCTTGTATTAGGCCTTTTACACATGTAGCTGGGTATTTTCAAAAACTTTTGTCCACACCTGATCATTCACAAAATAAGTCGTCCATGAGTAAGTGCAAATGCGTTAAAAAGTGCAGCTCAAAGCATGCCAGACCCATAGGTGGCAGTGTTTTTCATACATAAAACCTGTGTCACTCAATCAAAATGAATCCCCGTCATTCTGTCTATTCTGACAGATTTAAACATGGCACTGGAGGCTTTATGTTTGGATCAATACAGAGATACGCGGATATTTGTGGACATGGCCTTAGTTTCCCCTTCTTAGCGCTGTACGTTAAAGAGGATGGGATCACAGCCAATCGAGGGGGAATGTTTTGGTCTAGAGTCTTCACCTTTACTTCCTTATAGTGAAATGGAAATCTCAGCTTATAGATTTAGTCACATGGTTGACACAAAATATGTCCTCACAACAAGTGTGCTTTAGCAGTCAAACAACGTTAACTGATGCAACCTGTATAATTTTTTTTCCAATAACTAATACTCACTTCCCATGTGTCTGAAGTGTTTCTATTTTGTAGAATAAGGACAGCTAAAAAGGCTGCAGGGATGAATTAAATGTTGCCATGTTGGCTATTTGTAGTTAAAAGCTTATTTCCCTGATGGGCTTTTTGCCAAATGGGTATGAAGTAAAGCTAAGTATGTACTGCAAGTTAACATCAAAAGCATGTTCTCCATCCCTTTAAAAGAGTGTTTTTGTTAAGTACAGTCAACTTAATGAGCCTAATCCATATGTCCATTCCCGCTTTAAGCAGCTCACGTTAATCAGCATCTGTTTGGGTTGTTCACCAGAGTCATGTTGCACGCAGCCCCCCATTCTGGCACAAACCAACATATGAACACACACAAACGCAGAGAGAGAGAGGGAGAAAGGGAGAGAGACTGTGTGACAGTAGTCAAACAGAATAAACACACTGAGGTCTGATTAAGGTGTGAACTGGAGAACTCAAACCTTGGGCCAAAACAACACCTCAGTCCAACACATCATCAATCAGCCTTTAATGAACTAAAGAAAGAGGCTCAGAAACCCCAGTGATGACTGAATATACCCCTATTATCATTTATAGAGATATGGTGAGACACACTTCAAAACACTGAAGATTATCTTCTGTTGGCACTTGCAATCTACATAAAGGATACAGTGCCAAATAGGCTTCACTTTTAATCTTTTACAGTGAAAAGTGTTAATAAGATATCCCAAAGGTTTTCACTTGTCTTTGAAAATTCTGAACAAAGCCATCTACAACTTTGTTATATTGACAAATCTAGAAACAAAAATTAAAATCAGCATAGTATCAGAGTTAAATGTCCCAGGTTACACATCTGCAGCCACCTCCAACAGAAGTACATTAGGACTAATGCTTGTGGAAAGTGAAAGCTTAAGAAACCGTTGCACCATGCACCCATCATCATTTCTCTGAAGCCTCAGATACAGTACAGAGTTAAATGGTGGCAACTGTGGCTCAATGACAGAGTCGTGATCTCTCATTAGGACTGAGGGTTTGATCCCAGCTACTGTAGTTACACACCGAAGTCTCCTTGGGCAAGACACTAAAGGAGTATGTTCAATAAAACTGACTTAACTTCCTACAGCAGAAATCTCCACCTCAGTGTGTGAATGTGGTGTTATTTAGGATGGCCAGGTTGAAGAATTCAGAAGAATTGTAAACACCAGAGCAAAATTCAACAAAATTATCCATCATGGCCATTGGATCAACATTACACTGGCCTCATGCAGGCAAATTGTATTTTACTACTACTATATCTGACTTCAAGAGCATCTCAGACCATATCAAGACAATATCTGATGTGTAATTCTCAATATTTAAACTGTTTTGCAGTTCAATGATGCACTTCTTTAGAAATAATAATAATAACTTTATAAAGTGTGGACAACATTTTGGGCAAACGTGGTAAAATCACTTCAACATGAGTAAACAGAAATGTCAATACTCAAATCCCTTCAATAGGGCCTGTAGGGAATAGGATCTTTATAAATTTGCATTGTTTATTGAACAGTTTGTAACCATATACATGTTCAGTGTTTTTGCCTAACACAATCATGATCTTCACTTTTGTTATTCAGCCTACTGAGCAATAACGACCGTTTTAGCCAAAGCTGTGAAGGTACGATTGCCAGGCTATGGTGTTTGAAAGGATTTATTGAGTGCTGTGGAGTACCTGACTCAATTATGAACATGATATCCCCAGTCTAGAGCAGTTCTGCACACAGAGAAGGATGTGAAAACACAGAAGAAAGATTCAGAATGTCACGGGAGAAAAAGAAGATGACGAAGAGCACCTAAGCAGGAGGCTTGTTAAAGCACTGCTAGGATCTTCCCCCAGTCAACTCTCATCAGGCCAGCTGCCTCCTGTGCTCATTAGCACAGACTCTTAAGGAGCTCCTAAAGACTTTGTGAAAAATGAACGCTCATTTGAGAGGTCGTTAATTTGCACTGTTATGCAAATTAGGTGGCAATTAAGCGATAGATCAGAAGAGCAGTGCCCATTTATAACAAGTGAACAAGCATTATGACACAGTCAGATGCTGCCAGAAAGAGCCGATGCTCCACGGTTCGTCTACACAGGTATTATCTACTAGTTTTGCATTCACAGTAAAGGAAAGAATAACATTAACCTGCCAACACTGTGTCTACAAAGGCTGTGGTATATATCTACATTTATAAAACTTGAGAAAAAAATTATAACATGTAACAACTCTAGTTAAATCTACACTATTAAGATAAGCCACACTTCTCAAGTTTTCCATGATAACCTGAGGCATTCTGCTAAACTACAGGAGGCTTGAGACCCCTCCTCAGCCATTCCTGATGTTACCGTCTCTCCCCTGCATTTATGACATGGTGTGAAAAAATACAAACATACTGTCTGAGACAGCAGCGTGCACTGCTGTAGAGGGGTGGAAGGCACCCATCAATTGTAATTAATCCTTAATTAGTCAGGATTAGGAGCTCGGCTCCAACACTCTTCCAACCCACTGCCACCAAACTAATGCAATCCAGCTGAGACCACATTTACATATCTTTAATTAAGGAGATGCTGGCTTCCTTTAGAAGCAAAGCCCAAAAAGCAGAGAGAAATGCATCAACATGCTGTGAGGGAAGGCACATGAGATGAAGAGGCTGGGTTTGACCAGTGAATGATCCTCAACCAATACTTATGGGTGACTCATCTTCTGATCTGTTACTGGCTTATAATGGTCTGCAGGTTTTGTATCTGAATAAAAAGGTTAAAGTGAGGAAAACATGGCATCCTGCCAATTGGTGCAAAAAAAAAAAAAAAAAGTCACAGAGCTGATATCTATTGACCTGAGTGTCAAATGATTTTCTTATAATTTGTATATATTTTTTAAACAATATGACAAAAGGAAATAATTAATTCTGTGTACTTTCACCCCGTTATGCTCTTAGCAATGCAACGCTATTTTTACTTATGGTAAGCAATTGTTTAAGTACAACTTGATTTGTTCTTTCCTTATTCAGTTAATATTCTGATAAGACAAATAAAACCTGGAAAGCTTCATTCTTTCTATAGAACCACCCACTCCATTCAAACTAATCTTGTTGTCAGTGTAAGTGAGCCATCAGAAAAATATAAAGTGTCATTCATATCAAGCTCAATCCTAAAAAATAATAAGCGACAGTAAAACCAAGCAATTTCTCTCTCCAAGTCGTGTTACAGCAAGTTGAGCAATTTCACTTTGTTTGCCGTTGAAAAAAACACCCCAGACAGCGTTTTCCCTTGTTAATATACAGAAGCTGTGTTCCTTTAGGAATAATACCACATGGGGGAAATCAGTTGGCCCACACACACCATTAGACCCAAGCTGTAGGTTAGGGTCTTCTGCCTCCCCAGTTTGAGTTGGGGGGTGGGGGGCGTTGGTGTGTCTGTCAGGGCCTGAGGTCTGTGTGATATTAGCCGTCTGCCAATCTGGCTTGGGGAATGGACACCGAGTAATTACTCCTGCTCTTACTGCCTCATCAATCTCCCTGTATCACTTCTGCACCCCACACCCCCACCCCAAGACACACACTATCTTTTTTTCATTCTCTCCTGCAACAGAGCAGGTTCAAGAAAAAAAAAACAAACCATTGAGTGGCAGGACAACCAAAAAACAGCCAACGGGGAAATCCAACTCAGTAGTTAAGTGACTGTGACCAGCCAAATATAAATCTAATTAGTATACATGCCATTAATAAGTCCAATAAAAATCATTACCTCATGGAAATGATGCCATAAGAAAACATGAGTTGGAAGAATCGCAAGGGAAGAAAAGACTTAAAGTTTTAACAAAAAAGATCTGAGTCACCTAAAAAGTCTTTCATGTAACATAGACTGATAAAATGAACGCACAGAATCATCAGGTACTTCACTTTTGGATATAACAGTACATAACACACGACCCAAGAGCTACAGTTATTAATGATAAAAGCCTAAATTCGGGTTCTCACTTTTGATTAATCTGACAAAACTGCACCAGCCAATGGCAAACCTGAAACAGTATCTTGAATCACTGTTACTTTCTTGACATCCCTCAACCTGCTCTGTATGATTTGACCGCTCTCTACGACAACACATTTTTACAGTCTGATGGACAGAGATGTCAGTTACTTCAGCTGTGCTACTGACGTATGGATTTAGGGCGCTAATCTGGCAAGTATTAGAGATTGACCTATGTGTATTTTTTGATATGTATACTGAGTATTAGTGGTCAAGAAGGCCAAAAACTGGTACAAAACAAATACTTGGAGCTGATATTCATTTGCAGAAACTGTAAAAATACCGGTGTCAAAATTTTGGAATATATACAATTAATATCTTTAAGCATGTGTTTATGAAGAGAATATGAGGATCTTGAAAAAGTTTCATCTTTAGATATCTTCCTGATCATAATCCACAATTTACAACAAGATAATCAGCGCAAAAATGGTTAATTTCTAAATGCTTTTTATCTTATTGGCCATTGGATAAAAAAAGGGCAGATGCTGATATGCATCAAAATGTGAATATCAGCGCAGATAATCAGTCTATCCCTACTGAGTATACCGAGTTTGATATCCCAGTGGCAGGATAAAGACCTTAATGACATTAATTCTGTATCATGGATAACAAGAGAATAAGAGAGACAGTCACTCATGCTCAGTGAATTTTAGTCATTTCTACTGCTATAGTCACTGATCTTCTGTCACCTGCTTTGAAAAATTAAGACAAAAATAAATGAAATGCTTCTTTATGTGAAGACATATTTTATTCCATTAAAAACATATCTAATAGCTAGCTTATCTGAAGAGATGCAAACAAAAATTACACTTTGCTTCATTTACACAACATGAGAAACTATCATACTGCTTAGACCACTTATGTTCAAATAATATGATCAAGTCCTTGTATATTCTTTGCACAATTGCATTTCTTGTAGTTATTGACAAGATGCAAACCAGAGAAGCTATTTTTATACAGAAATAACCAAAAATGGTGATGAAAAACACTGAGTTTGCAATGTCAACATTCATCCAACTTGTAAAATCATTAATAGGATGTGTTGGAGGGTTGTCAGCGAGCTGCGGTGCCAACAAACTAGTTCCATGCTGCTGGCTCGGCTGCAAGGCAGTGAATCTAAAACTCTGGCCCTATTAGGTATCTTGGAAATAAAACACTTTCAGTTTACAGTTAAACTGGGAAGGACTCCTACTCATTTTCAACCACAGTTAATTAAATTGAAGAGTCAACAAACAAATAGGTTAGCTGACTAAAATGATGGTCACAGATGATGTAAAAAGATGATAGAGTTGTTTTAGTTTTGGGCAAACAGCAAATTGTCATTGCTCCGGATGCACTCCAGGAACCCCATCACAACAGACCTTAAAAGAGCAACAAAAGCTGCTTTAATAGCAGGAACTTTCCCCAGAAACTATGTGCCTTTTGAGGAACTCTCATACTTTTTACATTTTCATTTAAAAATGCTCCAAAAATAAACAGGAAACATTCAAGCTTCAAATATCCAGACTCAAACACAGTGACAGAGCAGAGTGAGTGACATGCTCTCTGTTGTCATGTGCGAACCACAGGGAATGCATGAAAGTGAGGAGAAACACCTCAAACATGCCCAAACTAAATAAAAAACTTCAGAGAGTCGCTGCATTGGCTTGTGAGAGATTTTGGCATAAGCTGTCCCATTGCACCAAGAGCTATTTTTACAGCAAATACCCATGAGAGTGAGGGAGAAGAGAACTGAGTTGAAGCAAAGCCACTGGCTCTAAACTTTGATCATTTCCCATCTCTCTCCAACTGCTCCTTCTCCTTTTTTATTGTAACTTAAGTATTAAAAATGTCCATGTTTAGCAAAATGAGAGCAGAGGACAGTGCATGCAGTGTTGTTAAACAGGGGTGTTTTGAAGTGTTGGTGGTGTGAGAGGGGTACTGGCATTAGCGCAGAACATTTCCTTTACAATGAAAACAATCTAACGAACTGCAGCACTCAGAGGAATTCACCACCCATCCCCCACCCCCACCCTCACCCCCCCTCCTCCTCCACCGCCATTACATTACCATATCAAAGCCCTGAGTTCAGAGCAAGTCTTCTCTTTCAAGAATGAGAGCGAGGCATAGGGAGGGGGAGAGGACAAGACCGAGGCAGTAGGAGTAGACCCAAGACCGAGTTTGCTTTTATCCCTGTGTTCGCTGTGTGTACATGTGCAAAAAAAAGACAGTGTGTATGTGGCAGAGTGCCGACACAAGTGCATGTTTGTTAGCGAAAGAAAAAGACTGCAGAAAATCTGTGGAGATACAAGAGGACTACAGATTGGGCCTTCCACAAGCAGCGCTGAAGAGAAGTCAATTCAAATTCCACAGGCACATAATGGGGCCTGCAGGGGGTCTGATGGGGTTGCAGAGAAAATGCCAAAGCAGGTACACAGTGTGGTTAGGGGGCCGCTATGTGGCAGATGGCCAGCACACTACAGGCAAAGATCTTTTCATCACATGGCTGGCATATTCACTTAATGCATAAATGTGCTGTTAACCTGCCTTCACGCCTTGTCTGTTTTTATGTAACTTACTGTATGAGTACTCACAGACCCTCTGGTTTGCTGGGAGACTCAATGTGAAAATCAAAGTGAATGGCATTAGGGTAAATAAGACCACTGGTTGCCTGGGAAACAGTGTACCCTGCCCCACTCACTCAAGCTTAGCCTTTACTTTGGTCCAATCACTGGAGAGCAATAATACATTATTGACAGAGGGCCACAACAGGCAGCAGTGCAGCATTTTCAAATTGTGTTTGAGCAAGAGAGATTTGCTATTAGAAGACACATAGAGCCAGTGGAAGAAAGAGAAGCACAAAGAAGGGCAAGAACATAGACAGAAAGGCAGAGAGAGTGGGTTTAAAATGCACCCCATTTACAGCACCATAACCATTAATCTGCCATCCTTCCCAGGCCTGGACCTTTGAGCCACTAGTCTGTCAGACGGCTGTGTCGAAAGAGCTGACGAGATGAAGAATTCTTTATAATAGTTTCAGGACAATTTACACTAGTTTATGTCAGATAATGTTATTTGTATATTCAGTTGTGTGTAAGAAAAGCAGCTTCATTTTCTGTTGTGATGAAGATGTGGTCAGTAGTTTATTCTCTTTACACTGTATTATTTGGAAAAACAGTTTTTAATTCCCTGATTAGACAAGATAAGGCACTGGAGCTGCTGATATGTCCTGCAGGAAGTTCAAACTACAGATTTGAATTCACTGATTCTCTAAAAACCTGAGCCTACAGGTGTGTGTAAACTCTGGACAGCGGTTTCAACCAGTTTCAGCTGCTGCCATCACTTGGCCAAAAGATATTGTGGTGCATACATGGAAAAACCGCAAACTAAGTACATGCACAAATCCCTTTTTTAAACCTTTGAGACGTCCCATGTCGAGTCTACCGGAGCACATCTACATTTTTACATTCTTTAGAGTGTTTTTTTTGCATTAAACTCTTGTTTTACATGAATACAACCCTTATATCCCAGATGTTAATAAAACATTGAGACTTGTGTCCAGAGTAAAAAAAAAATTGCAAAAAAGTGCAATAAACCATAAAAAAATGGAAATTTTACTCCAATTTACTTCTAATTTTTCCATGGATGTATTCCCCAAAGTGTCATAAAAATCATATCGAACACAGTAATGTGAACAGCTGCAGCCTGGATTGTAACATTTTTGTAATGAACCCTTTATTCTGGATTTCTGCAAACACATTGGTAGAAGGAAACAGTGCTCTGGGACATACTGAAAATGCAGTATGAAAGTGTAACTCCCCAGATTTTATATGCAAAATGAACAACTGATCTATTTCATCTGGTTTCAAATTTACTGCCAATCGGAAATTAATGTGCAAATCGTAGCAGTGGCGCTAGGCTGGGCTTCAAGGGGTTAATCAAACAAAAGCCAGTAGTATGAGATCAACAGATTTCTCTTTTCAGGTTGAGTATACTGGAAAAGTATCAGGTTACTGAACTAAAAGTACACTGCAACTCAACACTAGGAGAATGAAAATACAAAGAACGAGTGAAGTAGAAACTCACCTGTCTTCTCTTTGATCTCGCAGAGAACGCTGAAGAGGGCTGGCTTCATTCTGTGACAGTTCAGGGCATGCTTCCTGTAAGAGAGGAGAGGGAATAAGAGAGGGAGAAAGCGAGGAAAATTACGAGCCACAGACCTCTATCTGAAGTCATTCCATGTCCTCTCCTCTCACAACAGGTATGAGCTGTATGTGGAGCGCATACAGTATTTCAATATTACAATGAAACATAGATAGAGCCATGATATTCAAAGGCATTGTCAATATCAGAATGCCTTTGTCAGCATATACACATCACTGAAGCATCAGTCTGAACAGGCAAGAGTAATGTTGTCATTTGGGTGCTCTGCACTGTGTGACAGGTAATGATGCCAAACCTCAAGGTCATAATCACTGAGAGCCAGATTCTTCCTTTAATACACATTAATCAATTTTTCAAACCTACAGAAATTTGCTTTTTAGAAGGGCATGATGAGTTGTAAAAAGGGTAACTGTAAAATTTGAATTTCTTTTCAACAACGTATTTAACTTTTAATCACAGCTCCTAGACTTACAGTAACTCCTACACTGTTATAAAAAAAATGAACAACTGATGACACAAGTTAGAATTCTGATACAAGTTTATTTTCCTGCACATGCTAACATGTATAAAAACCATGTGGAACAGCCGTACTGTAGATTTTCTGCTACACTGAATGACCTCACTCATGAACTGAGTATTGTGACAGTTTGATCACAGGGGGAATCAGCCTCAGAACAGAAATACAAACTTTTCAAAGTCTTTGTTTTTCTTTCAGGATCAATCTCATGAGTGAGGCTGTAACAAATACTCATAGCCAACCATGCAAGATGATCGAGTGGTTAAAGCAAGCTTATTACATTCCTTCAGTTTTGAGGTCGTGAGGAAGGTGCCTTTAACACTATGTTACCTGTAGGGCCAAGTATTAAAGTGCTGGTGTAATAAATAATTTTCTTATTTCTAACTTGTTTAACTTATAGTTAACACAAAGCGCAAAAGTATTTGCTGAGTTCAACAAAAAAAGGCATCATCTATTGAAAAAAAAAAAAGGATTCAATTGCACATATTTTAGGTTTAGGTGAAAGGCTAAACAAAGCCAGCATGGGACCTTTTTTTCACACATGAATCAGAAACTTATGAATCAAGAACCTAAAGATCCTTAGACATGAAGCATTTATTCCCAAAGACATTGCCAAAAGCACTTTAAAACAACCACAGATGATTATGATTTGGCTATGACTGACCTCAACAACAATTCCAGTTGTGTAAACCCACAGCAGTACAAGTGAGGGGACTAGCAAACAGAAAACACAGACTTTGTGTATCCTGGTGCCTGCTTTTCTGTGTGAATATTGGGCAGATTGAAGTAAAGACTAATGTGTCAAGTATTTAATATGTAATTAAGTTCACCAATTCTATCACTGCTGGATTTGAGTTGGGGAGGGCTGCCATCAGCATGGAGGGAATGAGCAGGAGGGGGAGAAGGAGGTGCTCATGCGGTCCTGTACTGACCTGTGCTGGAAGTTGAGTGGCAGGCCACCCCCTGCCATGCCCCCCCCTGCTCTCCCTCCCTCTGTGGGGTCGTCTGATCCACCCCAATGCGCCGGCGAGTCCTCTGGCCAGCATCTGAACATATGGCGACAGGGTGAGAGGATGAGGGTGGATGGTGCGCAGGAAGTGTACTCTGCAACACCAAGTTCTTGCGGTGCCCTGGGCCACTCCCCATCCCAACACACTGCCACCCTTACCAACCAGGGTGTCATGCTCATGCAACACATGTCACATGTCAATTTGTATACAAACACCGTCACAGGGTTTAATGTGGAGGGGAAAATCTTGAACTGGGTTAGGTATTATGTCGATAACTACAACATTTTCTGTCATCCACCTGCTTTAACAGCAAAGCTATTTCTGACAACTGACTGAAAGATGTCCCAAAGTCTAGAAATGTTTTGGCCTTCAACCTAAATTAAAGCTGGCAGGGGATACACACATCTCAAAACATAAAGCAACATAGAAAAAAATCCTCAACAATGCCTCTATTAACTACACACTCTATGCACGGCATCCTGAACAATGTATCTGTAAATGACAACAAGCGTGATTCCTTTGCTGTGGCTGATGTATGTCACATAGTAGGCTTTGCAGGCATGCATACTGTTTGACAGCTCTGGCACTGCTTTAACAGCCACACCTGTGTCTTTTTTCTTTTAGAACAGCCTCACATAAGGTTCATATATAATGTTACTCTAATTAGTTTTTTGAACAAAATGTCTCACATTCACTTTGGTAAAACCAATTCATATGATTTTAAATAATCAGCCTGAACCACAGTCCAGAACAGAGTACCAGTCCTGGAAGGGAAAATATTAACTACTGATACAAATACTTCACAAAATAAAGCCAGATGAAGTCATCAAACTTGTACCAGAGAAATGGTATTATCCAAGTATTCATAGGCTGCTGGTGTAGCATCATCCCTCCCCCTCACCACCATCTCATTAATAGAAACTCGATTTGCGGACAGCTGCACTCGCGTACACATTATAGGAGAATTGATTGCACCCAGCACACAATGAAAAGGATGAACACCAGGGAGGGAGGGAGTGAAAGAGGAGTGAATTAATTAAGAGAACCAGGTGGTCAAATGTTGGGTGGAAAATCACTAGCTAATGACACATCACACTGTGGCCACAGTCTTGCAGTGGACGGTTGTCTATTGTTGAAATACTGACGCTCATTCTGTGACTGACCTTATGCTCTTTAAGTCACTTGGCAAGTGAGTGGGGGTCATTTGCTCTCAACAGTACATACACCTAAAAACATCTCTGTGTAATAATACCTCAAACACAATCATTAATTGATGAATGAAATAAATGAATGACTGCTGTCATTACAGACTCACTCAGCATATTAGTGGGACAATTGAGCCATCCTTTGCTTTCGTTTTATTTCAGCCCTCATTGACACATCAGTGACTTGTGTTATTGACACAGATTTGAGGTGTAGCACCATGTCCTATATCTGTTATTACAACAAGGAATTCTAGTTTTACTTAGAATACATGCAGAATCAATCAAGAAATACTCACAAGCTTTACAGTATGATAATTCTTCTATGATTTTTCAACTAAAGCACCATTTCACATGGAAAAGCTTATTTAAGGAATGTTTCATATTCTGTTTTGTTGTATTACAAAGGGACTCCAGGTGATAGTTTACGTTACTAAGCTTGTATACACTGCATAGTGCAGGAAAAAAATAAGCCTGGAAATATTTGTTCAAATTAGGACTTTATGTAGTGTGGGGTAGAAGCAAAAACAAAATGAAAACATTAACTTTTATTTCGAAAAGTCGTGGGGCTTTGTTATTCAAGGAGTTGTTGCAGGAATATTTTTAACTCTTATGTTCCCTCTATGGGAAGTCGAAACTTTTTTTTATGGAATAAGTCTTGAATAAACCTCGCCAGATTCAATTTAGTGTTAATATACAAAACAGTGAGCACGTCTTTCGTTTAGTGTGCCATAAAACAAGATTTGAGTAATGAAAAGCCTCATTTGAAACTAAAGACAGTATAGTGGTAATGTGTTAGGTGAAGATTGTAGTACAAATGTGTATTTTTTCAGCTGTGGTATTAAGTGTGTGGATAATAAAAATGAGTATAGGGGATTTTCATTGGCGTTTTCTGCGAAAGGCTCACCTCCTAAATAAAAAATAGACGAATACAATGCACTTTAGCTTAGCAGTCTTGAGTGGAAAATGGCTCTTCGCCTGCCTTACCTGGCCTGTGCTTCGTCCAGGCTTTCGTCGGTGATGGCCATTATTTGCTGTAGGATATCCCCTATGTCTTGTTGAGGCTGACCGAGAGACTGCTGTTTCCTAACCGAGTCCGGGTCGCCTACATCGGCTTGTGATAGTCCACCGAGTCCGGTGAGACCCGTCATCATCCTGGTCTGGTCATCCATACTTTCAAAGAAAACTCGCCGTTTTCCTCAGTCGAAGAATACACACAAATAGCTAGCCTGTTAGCTAGCCAGCAAAGTATTTTCTGCGACAAATCATACAACACTTCTGTATTTGCCCGACAGCAAAGATACTAAAACAGTTTGGAGCCGCTGTCACAAAACAGATTGCACACGCACGCTTTACATTCGCTTATGTTTTCCTCCTGAAGTCAACAAACGCGGCCAGGCTAAGGTTAGCTCAGCACCGAGTGAAAAGCAGCTAGGTTAGTAGCTGTAGCCCAGCAGAAGAGCAGCAGGGACACACATGCACGGACTGTGTGAGCTTGCCAACAGCGCCTCGCACATTTTTTAAAACGTGGTAGAATGAAAACTACAACAATAAACGATCGCTTCCCCTCCAAGCACAGGGATAGACCGTTTTAAAAAGGAAATAAGAAATGAATACTGCAACTAAGCTTTCAGACCATCAAGCTCCAATCACAAATCTTCTTCTACCATAACAGACTACGGTTTGCCATTGTTATTGATGTCGCGCGAGTATATGGGATGATTTGAGCTGCGCGAGAGGTGTGCGTGGCGATGCCCATTAAACACACAGCATTACAAGTGGGGTTGAGTTAAAGAAGACTTCTAAAAACATAAATGTAGGCCTCTTACTTTAATGATAAAACCTATTCAAGAAAAGAAAAGAAAAAACATTTTTTTGCATGATGTCTTATATCCAAGTGTCATGACTGTACTTTTAACTATTCTCAAACAGACTGATCCTGACACATTTATTGCAGTGTTACTTGGTTTCACCGACTTTAGTTGTAAATGCAATTATTCATGCCATGCATATTGAACTATTGGAGCCAATTCTTGCTCATGAGGTTTGCCATTCTGCAAATTTGCCATCCATCCAATACCAAGTAAATATTGAGCCAGTATCATCAATGCAGATACTTTTTAAATATAAAAGCTGCCACTCATATTAATCAAGAATAACACACAACCACTAAACCTAATGTTTCTGGTCATAAATGAAAGTAAATAACTAATTTTTCAGTCAGTCAGTAAACAATCATGTGTGTCAGTTTTTCTGCTTTATTAAAACAGTAAATTTAAATGTTCATAGATAACAACTTTTATTTTCAGCATTAAATGTATCATTTTGATCAAACAGCTGGCACATACTGGTAGATGGACATCACAGAAACACAAAAGTATTCAGGAAATTGGGAATATACTGATAACTTAGGGCAACAGTGGCAAACAACTTACACTAACATACATTTGTTAAGCAGTATATATAACATTCATATCTTTGTGTAGTTACATATTTTCAGTTCCAGTAAAACAATTCATTCAGATTTAGTCACCTGGCTGGATATACATATTTTATGACAATCTATGTTTTATTTAATTAGTGTTCTAAAACTAAACCTTTAAGACCAAAAACAATCTGAAAAATAACGTGAACAAAAGTTGGAGATGACTTCAACTTATTTTCACCTCCATAAATAAACTACTTGAATATTTTTGGTCATGCTTAAAGGACTCTATTCGTGACTTCTGTTTCTGAGCCTGGGGTTTAGTTGTAGTTGGAGCAGTCTCCTCCTTCTGTTTACTTTGTAGCTTGCAGTTCTTTTTTGGTGTGTTATTGGACATTTGTATAAAAATGTGGCATTGCCAATTTTTTTCTGAAAACATCACAGCTTGCAGTATTTTGTTATTCAACAGTGTTAAAACATCAAATAAAGCTCTTCTGACATCATGCAGCGAGCAGTGTTTGTCTGAGGGCTGTGACTGTGAGCAGCAACACTCAAGCACAAAGAGAAAACAAACTAGTAAAAGGAAACTGGAACTTAAGTATGAGCTCAGGGCACAAGAATTGATGGATCCTGATACCAACCTTTGGTATCGCTGTATTGGTAAAACAGTTATTTTGCTTTTGTTAAAATAACTGATGCTATGGATAATGAGCTATTGGAGCCAATACTTGTGGCTTTTGCACACAACTGTCAGCTAAAAAAGCATGAAGTAGTAAAAACCCCTCCCTTTTTGATTGCAAATTTGGTTAGAAGATTTTTGGAAAATATGGAAATATAACATAACATAACATAACCTCCTGCTTGGAAAGCATAGCAAAAACTAAGGGCAGAGTATGATTGGTCCCCTCTGGTTAGTGCTGTGTCTCAAGTTTTTGCTTTAGCTCATTCATCCAACATGGGCAAAATGTAGCGTTTTTAACAACAGTGTCAAAGCACAACAGCCCAACCTAGAATATTATTCTGGCATAAACCCCTGATGAATGAAACATCCCATCAGTTTTCGGTATGAAAATGTTGACAGCACAGATTGAAAACAAGTGTCCTTGTTTTTTGCAAACTGGGCATTTCTGCTGTAGTTTATCACTCAGATCAGAGAGACAGCTTTCCAAGACGAATGGCTGGCTGAATGGATGTGGAGGAGAGCTGCAGCCAGTCTCGCTGTAGTGAGAAAAGATGATGGGTGTGCATGAGAGAGTAGGACCAAACTGGCAATGGTTTATGCTGACTCTCTACACATCCATCCAACACAATCTGTAGCTTATCTATCTAAAGTTAGACAAAAAGTATATTAAAGACAGTAAAGTTTAACAGTAAATGTTCCATGCATGAAGTGCAAGTCATACAATTTAACTGTTTTGATTCCTTCCAAGAATCTACAAGCCTAGAAATATAACCCAAACCATGGTTTAAGATGCTAAAAAAAAAGATTTAAATGTCTCTCTTTAATATTTTATTTACACTAACTCTGGAAATCCCATGATCAATCCACAGACATATTTAATTGAATGCACCCAGCAGCCTAAACATTAGTTAACATCTTACATGCCTTTCACTTAAGTTTTAAGGTCACTTGAGTTTTCAAAGCCATTAAGTGTAACACCATGGTAAGTGAGAAGCAACATGGGGTAACCATGTAACCATGTATGTGGCTGTCAGGGGAAACCTTTCGCTATTGTAAAGACTCCTATTATCTTTGTAAACTTCTTTACATTTTTGTTGTTGATGATTCAGTTTAAGATCATTGCTGTGAAACTTCTATTCATTTGGATGCTCAAGCTGCCCTCCTCTCACCCCACAAGCATCAAGCCTCATTTTCATCTAAATAAGAATCGATCTCTCCTGCTGTGCACCATCCTCCTTTGCTCACAACTCTCACGGTCACAACCCCACTTGTCTTCTCTTTGCTTGATCCTGTGCTCTGTATTGACTCCCTTGAATACAATCACAAGCTAGAGTCTCCATACTCTATGGTGCAGATGCAAACACTCTGGAATAGGATATTATTCTCACTTCTCGTTGGTCTCTGTGGGTTGATTGGGGATTTCTTCTTGCCCTTTTTCTTAATGAAACATGCAAAGTAAGAACACCTATGAATGAAAAGGGGACCAGGAGAACCAAGCCATATGGAACAAAGCTTTGACTGACTGGTACAATGTCAAAGCTTCGTTCTGCATCAGTGACCCAGCCGAATGCAAGAGATGGGGGTGAGTCACTGTGGGGGAGGGGCCTCCTCCTGAATGGTCAGGGGACACTGATAAGTGAAATGGATGCAGCACCAAAAAGAGAGTAAATGTGACTGAGGATGAGCACGTAGCAGGATTGGGGCTTTGAACAGAATTTATCCTTCAGCACTAACTAAAACTGTTCCTCCAGCTTTAGTTGTGCATTTCCTTTCCACAACTTTCTTTTTCACCATTGGATAATAGGGCTCCTCCTTTGTAAAAAAAAAAAATATATATATATATATATCCACTTTGGTGATAAAAATCAAAATGCTACCTACTACTTCATAATGAAAAAAAAAAATCAATTTCAGCAAAATTTCAATTTCAATCATTTTGTTTGAACTGAAAAAAACAAGAGTTAACCAATACAGACTTGCTTTTCTTCCAGAAACACTTCCGTTTCTCATTTGAAACAGACAGTTTTCAATTAGGGTGATAAAGGTGATCAAAAAAAGGGGTTAATTAAGGCTTTCTTGAGATATCCACTCCAGTCCTCCAAAATGCAGCTCAAAATTTTATAAAGCTTGGCAGTGCCATCTGCTGGTCTAAAACATTAACTACCCACCTTCACTGTTATAAATGCTTTCATGGACAAGCATTTATTTGTAGTAAAAGCATAAAACTAGGGTTTATTTTGTTAAAATAGAACACATCAAAGTCATTCTCTTACCAAATCATTCAGTGTTAAAATAAAGAGTGAATATTCATATTTTAGGTTGTATTTAAATGTCATAAAGATCCATCCAACGGTGGTTGTGTTTGCCTCCTGACAGCGTGACTATGTAGTTGTAGAGGATAATGGTGCCATCATAAGGTTCTTGACCACGTTGGGTGAAAGGTCCTCGAATCCTGCTTCTGCCGCTGCAAAGAAAGTTATAGTCTTAAGAAAAAAATCAAATGGAACAATAACTTTAAAAAATATGAAAGATACATAAGAGACTTTACCCAATCGCCCACTTGTCTCTTTCACAAATAATTGGGACTGCTCCTTGATGGATAGAAGCCCTCTGACCATTGTACACTGGGTGTCCATCTGCATAAGAAATGCATTTATGAGTTCAAAATACTTCCATGATGCCAATTGTTTTAAAGGGATCATTGGTCCTCTTTGACCTGCAGTCATTCACTGAAAGCCCCTGAAACCAAACGTTAAAGTTTGTGGTGATGTTTTCTTGATATGAGCCATAAAGTACCAAAGAAAAACCTACTATCATTGACATGGTGTGAAACATGGACTGTTGTCTGCGGAGGAGACCATGGTAATCAGGTTTACTCTGTATGAAACTGTACTGTGAAGACCGGGTCACAGATGTAGAGTCCAATGACAATCCTTTCTCTTGGCCCTGCACTACTTCCCTGCAATGAAAGAAGAACAGATTATTAATGCAAAATGGAGAAAAACATTTATTAACTTACCCAGTATTTCTTAATGATAGAACATATGTTCACCTTTCCAACTCTTCTGCTCTCCTCTGGTGTTTTTTCAGGAGTGTCTCCCAAGATTCACTCTCTGCCTGGAGCCTTTAGTACAACAAAAGTTATTAAAATCAACCCAGAGGTCATGCCTATGCTCTTATGTGCTGGATAATAGCTATTTACATGACGTACCTATAGATAGATTTCTGGAAGTTTTCCATTGCTCCCTGAACTGCAGGATCACTGAAAAAAACAAAGGCATGAGTATACTATAATTTGTGAGTCTGTGGTTAACAATATGAACTGTATGATATGAATCAAAGATAATATGAAAAATGAACACTCCATTACCTTGCTGCATTGGCAGAGATGGGATGATCCTCTGACTGGCTGCACATTTTTCTAGCTAGACTGCTGCATTCTTTCTGCATGTGCTCAACTGTAGAAACGGAGACAGATCACAGACAAAAATATCAATGAATTTTCTTTGATCCATTTTCAGTTCAACCCCCCAGAAGAAATAAAACACTGCAAGCACTAACCTTGTTTTTGAAAAGTCTCCATTGATGCATTAGGCACTGACTGCAGTGAACTTTGTGTTGTCTCTATTGCGAGCTGAAGACAATACAGAGATGATTAGACAGAAACCCATGATGAACTTCTATTAAAGGACAATAAAAACTATTATAAGCACATTTACAACCTGATAAAATGCTGTTGTAACCTTATGAAAATTGAAACATAATAAATCAGTATTTCTTAAGAGACACATAGTGTTGTTACAGTCCTGTATTGGTCTCAGTGTCGTCTTAGTTCAATACATTTGTCAAGATTGAAGAATTTTGCATGTTGTGCTTTGAAAGATTTGCAGAAGTCTTTCAAAAGTCTTGGGCTTGTCTTGGTGCATTCTGGTCTCAGTAGAGTCTTGGTTTTATACAGTGTGATCATGAGCACAACACTAGAGCCACATTTAAAACTAACATCTAACAACTCTGATTTTATACCTTCATAGAAGCTTCAATCAGTTTCTCCAATCTTTCTTGCTGTGGTAGGGATGGATTTATGTTCCTGCACAGAACTATAACAAACATGAGAACACGTATTACTCTCAATATAAAATACAATAAAATAGGTATTGTCATCATTTACTTATTACAGTTGGGGAAATTGTGAACATACTCACCCTGATATTGGTTTTGAAGGGCAGGGAGAGACCGTCGGGTTATAGTTGCCCTCCTCCAGGACTTTCTCCTTGCACTGGGACTTCCTGTGGGGCTAGCAGACCCATGCAAGCTCCTGGTCTGAGTCTCCTGTTGGCCTGTTTCTGCCTGTGCTTCCACAGACTCTGGTGTTTGAGAGGTGGATGGTGAATATTCGGTTCGGGGTGATTTGTGTGAGGGCGCTGTGGCACCCGGGCTTGTTGAAGAGCATCTTTTCCTCGCTGAGTTGACCTGGGAAATTACAAACACGAAACGAAGAATGATGACAACGACATATGGTTACTTTGGCAAAATGTGTGGCAGAGATAAGTATAGTAATAGTTTAAACCCCAGTTAATGAAACTTATTCATATCGTTACCTCATTCTCGGTGTCGGCAACGGCGACACTCCCAACACTAGAAAAGATGTACAGATGAATATTACATGACTATCAATGCACATTAAATCGGCAACATTAAACTAAAAACACCTACGGCCAAACCCTAAGAGTAAATTCATATACTGTTAACGACACAGTGAAACCATTAACATTCATTTACCCAAAAACCTTTCAGAAGTATTAGTTTGGTGTTTTAAACTAGCAAAAGTAATGTCTTACTACACCATCTCATTTTACTGTAAAGTTTCAAAGCTGCATATGCTGTTATAACGATTGAAATGTTGTACAAACCCGTCTCTTCCAGCTTCTGTGTATTTTTCCGCCATTTTTGTTTGAAATGTCTTCTGTACAGCGCGCGCCCAACCAGCTCAGCCCTGCCTTTGCTGAAGCATCATGGGAAATGTAGTGTTGTTGTAACACAATGGGCCCTAAATTTAACCATAGACTGTACAAAGGTTTAATCATAGGCTGATTAAAACAACTGAGTGGGAATTGATAATCTAGCAAACAAATTTCAAATACAATGGGTTTCAAATTTCACTTTTTTTTCCTACACTTGTTAGAGCCAAAGAGGTCAGCTTCAGTCACCCTCTTCTCTGTACATCTTTTTAATGGACATTTCTATCTATTACACAGTTTATGGGACATACAAGGTCCTATTTAAACACTTAAGATATCATTAGGTGTTTCATTGTTAAATGTATAAGCACTACTTTGCTGTTTTTCTTTATTTGGCCACAGACCTCAATCATTTTAAATGTTACTGCAGACCTATCTGTTCTTTTGTTTATTGTGTTATTTTATCTACTAAAAAAAAGGGCCTTTTATTTATTTATATTCAATTCTCACTTCTTTTTATTTATTCACTTTGTATCGTGTTTACTGTATTTAGCTTATTTTAATTATTTACGATATTATTTCCACTTAATATCTTAGTTTTTTTATTATCATTATTTTTAACTTGTATTCTTCTTTAATGGATATAGTTTAGTTGTTTGTGCTACTGTTAAATCTTTCCTTCAAGTATGTTTTTGCCGTTTTGTGTTTTAAATTTTTTCTGTTTTGTATCTTGTTTGATGATTTTTTTTTGTTCAATCACAGTGAAAGAAACTTTGACCTGCATTGTATTTGTATGACAGGTGCCACATATATAATAGTTGATTGATTTCTATTTAGCAGAGAAGCAATTCCTGAACAATATCTGTAAAATGCTGAATGAATGAATCTGACTATCAGACAAGAATGTGGTTATTTAAATCAGAACTACAAAAAACAATCTCTAAACTGTTGGCAACCACATGTAGGGTTTGAATTTTAGGGTTTCAAATTACTGAATCCTGTTTTTGTTTTGTCAACTTCCATCCCAACAACTGTTGTGGCATTTGAGTTGTACTAATTCCTTAAGCAACATTTGGTACAATTTAGCAGGCAGGAATCCAAGACTGCTGACATTTAGATTTTAGTGTCCCTTCACAACACACGGCTGAATGAGATGGCGGATTTGTTTGTGCCATTGTCCTGGGGCCTTTAGCAAAAAGGCCACAGCTGATGAATGCCTTTTCTTGTATGAAGACCCATACTCTTTTACTCTTATCATCACCTACCTTTTCCTGGGATATAGACAGCTTATGTCCAGCCGGACAAGCATCCATTGTATGTGCAGACGCTTAAAAACATTGCTACTTGAAAAACACTCAACAAACTTCCAGTTTTTTATCTGTAAGTCTTTATAAGTCTGTTGGAGATGTTTTTCACTTTTTACAAAATCAAGGTGAAGAATCCAAAACATCAAAACACTTTTGCAGTTCTCTTAGAGAATGCCTCTTTGTGTGCCTGTTTCACGCTTGCTGGCACACAGTCTCACACGCTCCACTCAATACTGTTATCTTCATGGCTGTGTATCAGCGGGAGAGACGGATGACAGTTGAATGAAAGAGAGATTTGTAGAAAATAATAAAGAGTTGCAAAGTAAAAATATATATAAATGAAAAAAAACAGTAGAGTCAGGGATTGTTAAGAGGGGTTACAGCAGGAAAAAAGGAAGGAAGGGATACACAGAGTGTACAGTATTGCACGCCATGACTCTCAGCTGTCTTGTGTATGCCACAACAGCTTTAATCCTCTTCCTCCTTCAGAGTCTTCTCTCCCTTTACAGTTTGGTTGATAAGGGCAGTGGTTGTTATTGGCACTGAGTTCAAGAAGGCAGCCTGAGGGTTCCTTTTCCAAGCAGGAACTGCAGAATACGGTCCACCAGCAGAGCAGCAACAAAGTCCACCACCAGAACCTGGGCTATGATTAGTTTGAACTGCAAGGAACATGGCTTAGGTTACTACATGAGGTGCATAATTACTTCAGAGCTAATATAATAAAACTGCTATGAAAGTGGAGCCAAAAGAATATAAACTCACCTCTGTTGGAATATCTACAAGAGCAAACTGTTCATTGAATTCTGGTGAGGAACCAGTAAGGAGCCCAACAATGGCTAATCCCGACAAAGCAATGCTCCATAGAAGTGGACGATTCTCACTGAGAGACTCCATAAAGGGATGACCCTATTGAAAACATTAAGGAAAACTGTAAATCTATTATACTTTAACACAGACTAATTGAGTAAAAGTCCCAATGAGAATCAGTACCTTGTAGTTAATGGCAAAGGTGGCCATCTGCATGGCCATGGACATGATGTAGACTGTGCTGTTGATTAGACTGGGTTCAAACTCTTTGTACAGGTCTACAAACATTTCTTCTCTGAAATAAAGTAAAGAAAAAAGAGGTGCAATGTTATCACAATGTAATACCGATACAATGACATTTCTATAAATTCTTGTACTTTCTTTTTTTTTTTTTTTTTTGATCCAATCTGGGATTTACCTGGGCGGACTTCTGCTTTGTGCTTCTCTGTAAAGGTACACCAGGCTACAGAAGTGAACAGCAAACTGCAGCAGCACAGTCAACACCGTATAAAGATTGAAGATGTTTGGAAGAGGCCGCTCTCTAGACAACGTTTTCAGTGGCTGTGAAAATATGAGGGAAAAAAGTTCAGCATCCTGTCATAGTGCTAAAAGCTCAATTAAAAAGTTCAACAATTTGTTACTAAGGGCTTTTGCTTTGTAGTATAACTTCTTACCTTCGATCTGGAGATGAAAAGGAAACACCCAGCCAAAAGTAGGCCTTGCAGTGTTGCCTGGAAATCACTAAACTTGACCCCCTCGAGGTAGAGTACAGACTGGCTGTAGGCCAACACCAGGGCGTTGAGAGCGAGGATCTTAAACATCTGGAGCGTTGTCACCAGAGTGCAACGGCCTTGCTTTATTACATGGCAGACTGGAGAAAAGGGGAAACTTTTAGAAGTGGAAGCACCTTTGTGTAGACATTATAAATAACTGTGTGAAGAGCTGCAGCTAGAAATCAATGCTACCCACTGCACTGTATAGATGAGAGTTTGGAGGTAAAGGGGGCAGCGATGGAGGCATCACCAAGTTTCACTACTTGCACCTGATCTTCTTCAAGCTCCCGTAGTACTTGACTAATCCTCTCCTGTTACAGAACAGAGATTAATGGTGAGACCATTTTGTTTTTAACATTTGAGTCTGTTAATTTATACTGTGATTGATACATTCTGAAGAGAAACAAAGAAGACAAAATTTATATTTTAAAGAATATTTCCCAAAGATTCAGAAAGAGACCCCATCTTGATGTCACACACCTTTTGTGCTGCTAGCTGCTCCTCCCTTTGGGCCATCATCCTCTGCCTGGCTGCTCGCGAACTGAGTTTACCCCCAGAACTGACAGGTGGTGGGGGTCTGGATTCTTGTGTTGCTGCCTCCTTTTCTCTCCCTCGTTTCTTTTTTTCTGGCATACGCTCAGGAGCATTTGCTAATAAAGCAACACCTGAGGAAAAAAAACCATTACTTCACTTTTCTGGGGTCATAAATAGGGAATTTCTGCTGTTTGTGTTGGTGGTTAATATGTCTTACCTATATGGGCATGCTTAAGAGCTCCAACATCATTTGTGCCATCACCACACATCAATGTCACATAGCCTAGCCCTTTAAGACTTGTGATGACAGATTCCTTTAACAGAAAGACAAAATAATCTCAGAGAAATCTTTTTTTGTAAATCATTCAGTTGAAAATAATTTTAGTCATTACATCCAGAGCCTTTGATTGGTCTACTCTAGAAAACTGAACCCTTATAATTCAGTGGAAAACCAATAAATCTGCAGAGTTTTTTTCCAGTTAAATGTTGGAAAAAGTAACTACTGTTCTCTGGTTGGAACAGTTATCTTTTGTTTCACGACTGACAAACTACTGTATTATAACCTTCTATAAATGTGTAATTTGGGATAAAAAGCACTTTATTTCTGGAAAACCAAGAAGCCTATGCCACTCCAAAAAAAACACAACTTGCGTAAACTGTGTCAAAAATGTCAGTTTCAACCGCATAAATTGAAGAAAATTGAAAATTGAAGACCTCACAGTGACAAAAGCAGCTAGTTTGGGGCTTACCTTCTGTTTTGGACTGACTCGGGCAAACACTCTTATGTGAGGTAAAAGGCTGCTGAGAAGCCAGGAATCATAGCTCAGTCTCGAGAAACCTTCTCCTGTTACACACAAGTCATACTGACGAACAAATGAGGTAACACAAGGAGGCGGCAATGGTACATGAACACTGCCATCAATGGACTCCCATTGCCATTGACCTGGGGGAAAAAAACAGAAAAAATGTGGTCAAAAACCCCACCAGCACAACCACATCCACCTAGAATCTAAACTTTTTCACAATCATGTTTTTATTACTGAAAATTTCATACCTGAACTGGAGCTTTGCTGTAATATTAGTGTGTGTTCTTTCTGGATGAAGTGGAGCTCTCTGGCTACATGACACGCTGTTAGAGGGTTGTCACCAGTGATCATCACCACCTGAAAGCAGGGGAACAGAAATTGCTCAACATGGCACCATGCTTTCTGAATAAATAAGAACAACAGATTTAACAGTTAACTCACATGATGAGATGCTTCCTGGATTTCTCGAATGACTGCCTTGCTGTCGCTTTTGAGGGGACAGGACACAACCATGAACCCAGCAAAATGCAGGTCACACTCCAGCACATCACGATTCATCTCCCGAACCTGTGGGACCAAAAAATATTTAAGCTGTGTTTTTTTTTTCCGGATATCTACCGTCAGCAGATAAGATGATGCACACAGTACAAACAATCTCAGAAAGCACAATCAAATAAGAACCTGTTGATGACTGAGGTGTCCGATCTCTTTGTAACCCAAGGCCAGCACTCTTGCCCCTTCCCGTGACATTTCTTTGTGGACATCATCATAACTTGCCGGATATTCTGAAAACTGTATCACAGCCAGATGAGAGGATTAGCAGATAAACTTGAGAACATGAAATACCTCCACTGGTTCAGGGTAGTGTCCATACATACCATTCCTCTCAGTGTCTCTGGTGCTCCCTTTACTGTTGAGATGTAGCAAAGTTCAGTGGAACCAAGTTTCTCATAAGAAGCCAGAACAGACATCCTCTTCAGAGCACTGGCAAAGTGGAAACGCTGGTGGATCTTCAGTCCCTGGGTTTTGATGCCTCTTGCAAACACCTTTTCATCTTTGCAAAAAGACCACAGAGTATGGTAAGCATTACGTCATTCAAAGTGAAGTTAAATGCATTTTTATATCACATCACTAAGCTATGCACAACTGCAAAAGCCTCGAGCAATCTTAAAGACATCAGTGAGTCAGAAACAGCTCTAAATTTGAGGGATGTCGAAGAGAAAAAACCCCCACAGACTTAAGTTCTCATTAACACCTGCTGCTGCCTCACAGTGTGCTCGTGGTAGAGGTTATTTATCTATACCTTTAGTTAAAGTCCAGTCTGCAGCAGTAAGCATGGCTTTCTCCAGAGGATCTCCAACAAGCTGTCCATCATCCAAAGTGACCAGTGAATGACAGGTGGCCACCACTCGATGTGTCTCAACTGGTATCTCTGATACAGGCATCACCTCTTTTCCCTCTCTGTTAAACACCCAAAGACAAGGTTATGTACACCACTCAATGCATGCACACTTGCAATGTATGGCTCACGAAAATTGTATGGTTTGCTTTTTGCATTCAAATTGTGTGATTTCAACCAAAAGACTTGGAATAGTGGTGGATTTACCTGAGGCCTGCTACTCCGCGCACTACCAGACTGTCGCTGGTCAGTGTTCCTGTCTTATCAAAACAGCAAACTTCAACTTTGCCAGCAAATGGTATCCTGAAGGGCTCTGTGCAGAATACATCTAAGTAGGAAGAGAAAGTGTTGGGAGACAAGACACTCAGAAGATTAATATGCTGCTTTATCTAGGTTTCTCAATATGTATGTGACATAAAGGGGCAGAAAACAAAGCGACATACAAAGTTTAGCCAGCGCGATAAGGGATGTGTTGACTGCCAGAGAAAGCTCTATGGGGAGTTCTGGTGGAACAACTGAGGTTAGGATTAATGTGCACTCCAGGAAAAGCTTGTAGCGGTTTCTGCTGGCATCCTTGGTCCCTGAGGGAGTAATACAAAGCACAAAGTATTTTTGCTTTAGAAGTTCTCAGCTATTATCTTCATCAAAAACACATCTAAATGGTTTGATTACGTGCACCTCACCTTCAACCCAAACATAAACAGCAGCAGCAATTGCAAAAACAAGGAGGAAGAGGATGAAGATGAAAGTCTCCAGGTTGTTTGCCGTCACTCTCTTCACACCAAAGAGGATGGTCCGTAACAGTTTACCCTGGCAGCACATAAACGTTTTACAAAGGCATGACAAAAGCCTGAGCACAGTTTTTTTTTACAGAGATACATTTAGTAACTTCCTTACCTGAGAGGTGTAGAATCCTGTTCTCAGTACATAAGCCACACAGCCGTTATCTACAGCTGCACATAAAGAAAAAGGTTCATGAGCAGGCACCTTGTTATTAGTGCTGAAGTCATTTCAAAAACCCAATATATGCCACTGGTAACAGACAGATGAAGTGAGGAATTACGTTTTAGTCCAGCACTGGCCTTTAAAGGAGGGCTATGTTGGACCACTTTTGTTCCACCAGAGATGATATGGAGTCTGGAGTCTGTCTGAAGGTCCAAAATTCTCTCTGGGTCCAAATCCTCTACTGGCTCCTGAACAGCACACATTGACAGCAGTGAGTGTATATGGAGCCTTTTTCTTAATTATGTGAGAGTAACATCACAAGTTATTGCTTTTGGTTCTATATATTCTAATCAAATCAGTTAATCTCTAACCTTCATCTGAGGCACAGATTCTCCGGTGAGCATTGCCTCATCCACAATACATCGGCCCCTGAGCAGCAGAACATCACAGGGTACAAGGTTATCCTGGGGCGAACGGCCTACGAAGCAGAGAGCACACATTAAAACACATCATTCTTAAGTTTATGGAGAGCAGTTGTGAAAAAATTGCCAGGACTTTCACCTATTGACACAATGTCACCAGGGACAAGCTCATCACTTGAAATTGGTCTCCACTTCCTATTACGATATACCTGGGTCAAAACACACAAAATCAATTTAGAGTGTTTGAAAAATATGGTAGAAGTAACACAGAAAGAATTTTAAAGCAGAAAAAAAGTTTAAGTTTGATTGCACCTACCTGAATCATGTACGGCTTGTTTCCCATTCGCCTGATCTCAGACATGTTCCTCATCTGCTGTTGGACCAGTGAGGCCTCAAATGCCACCAGCATGAAAAGTGTGAAAACACTGTAGTACCAATACTCATCCAGACACCACAGTCCCACACAGAAAACCTAATGTATGCATATAAAAGAAATCAAATTGGTGTATTTGAATATGAGGCCAACTTTTACAACTTAAGGGGCAAATTTTTAATAATACATGCACACAAAAAAACTGAGACACTGCATGTGTATGCTGCCTCACTCAGTCACACAGATTACCTCAGATTGTTGGGCTGTTTTCTATAATTACCAGGGCCTCCAACATGATAACCATTTCAGTGCACAGACATCCAAGTGTCCTACATACCTGAAAAACGAAAAAAGGAGCTGTCGCCCTCTCTCTGAAGAGCTCCAGAAAATCTGGCACAACCATCTCAGCGCGGTTGGTGCCATAGCGCTTTTCAGCAGCTCTGAGTTCACCTTCCTCCTGATAACCACGCCAAGATTGAAAGTAGCCCATTGGGTGGTTTATAGGAAAAGCTATGGGGAAAAAATGTTTCTTTTCTTTGTGGTCGTATATGTAACGTATCTTTTGGAATTCAAAAGATAGAATTTCCTCCCCATTCTCATCCTGTTGGCGAAGCAAGAGAAAGAAAATTAAGAAAGTATGGGACAAACACAGAAAAGTACTTCTTAGTAAGGAGAATTTCAAAGCAGTTTTTGAGATCATTCAAAAGCTCATATGGTATGTGATAAAATCTGAACTTCCCTGAAAGCTTATCTAAGACATCTTTTTGGTCATAGAGCATGCATATTTCTGAGAGCAAAAATGTGAACAGACCTGGTCCCTCTGTAGTGCCACAAGTTCAGCAAACCCATTGTTTGGGGTGGGTATAACCTTTGCCAACATAGCCTTCTTTGGGTCAGGTTCCTAAATTGAAGAAGAATGAACAAGGCAAAGCAAGGTGAGTTTGTTTATATAGCACATTTTAGCAACAAGGCAATTCAAAGTGCTTCACATAGACATAAACAAAAAGGACAGCAAAACCCATTGAAAATCAAATTACAGGTAACAAATATACATTCTTTGGTAAGTTATTCATGGTGACTGTGCCTTTGTAATGAAAGACATCCTGATGTACAGCAGCTTATCTAGTATGAAGTCCAGGTACATTACACACTACAAAAAGTGTCTTATTTGCACTGGTGTAGCAAAGATAATATTTTATTTTTGAAAAAGACCTAGAATTCTTGATACAACTATACGCTGAAAAACAGAGGTAGTGTCGGGATCTTAATGGTCAGTATCAGTGATACTTGCTTTAGTTTCCTTTTAGCATCTTCACATCATCCATTATCACATGGATGGTTTCTAGTACATAACTTTATTTTGTCTTGCTGGGAAACTGAATGTATTATTCATTAGGAAAACACCAGTATTTATCCACAGTGCTTGGTTATTTTTTTTCCACATTAACAGTGGCTACAAGGACAATCTCTGAAATCAGCAGCCAAAGTTACAGTTGTGCCTAAAACTTTACACCCCCTCCAGCAGAATTTTATGATTTTTTTGGCCTTTTCTCAGAAAATATGAATGGTAACACAAAAACCTTTCTGTCACCCATGGTTAGAGGTTGGGTGAGGACATTTATTAACAAACAACTGTGTTTACTCTTTTTAAATCATAATGACAACAGAAACTTCAAAAATGACCCTGTTCATTTTTTTATACACACACACTGATTACAAGCAAATAGATCACAGGTGAGGCTGGTTACCTTTAGCAGACATTCAAACACATTTGTGTTAACTTTTGTGCATTTATCAGGCCAAAACCACCAGACTTGTGTAAACTTCTTAACAGGGTCATTTTTGAAGTTTCTGTTGTCATTATGATTTAAAAAGAGTAAACTATTTTTTTTCAATACATGTCTTCACCAACCGCTAACCATGAGTGATAAAAAGGATTTTGTGTTATCATTCATATTTTCTGAGAAAAGGCCAACAAATCAGAAATTCTGCTGGGGGGTGTAAAAGCTTGCTCTGCCCTAAAGCCTTTGAGCAAGTCATCATTCCTCTACTGTCCCGTATAGTGCCTGACCTTTGACCTGCTTTGACCTCTGTGTACATAATCTGAGTAATACGAGGGTTCCCACAATAGATCAAAACAATATTTTAATATTCATCATGTTTACCTTTGAACAAGTGAGCCAGCAGTGCGCGTGCACGGACCAATAGCCAGAAAGCGCTGTGAGGACGTGCGCGATCCCGATAGCGGCTAGAGCCAGGAGGCCTGCCTCCGGATACTCCGAGGCACCGTAGACTCCTAACCACACGTAAAGCCACCCTGGGTATAGAACAGCCAGGAACGGTAGGACAGTGCCGTGTAGCAGCCGGGGCCGTCGCCTGTACAGCGTCACGGAGCTCACCAGCTCATCGCCGGTGCCGCTGTCATGCTGGTTGTGGTTCACAGACGGGGCCATTTGCAGCTCACCCGGTCCCTGCATCCCGTCTGTAGCCAAACTCCCTTCCTTCTCGGAACTGTTCATTGTAATTTGTTTACTCCTCCGGTCCCCTCCGTCATCCACCTCCACCCCGTCGTGTTGTAGATGGTAGAAGCAGATTTTACAGCCGGAGCTGGTTCAGTCCAGTGTACGGAGCCTTTTTACTGAATCGCCCCTTCTCGGACCTTTGCTTCCGCATACGTAAATACGCAAACATACGTCATATTGTCGTTGTACGGGAAGGTAGAAGCGGAAAACTTAACTATGTCCTTAACTTCCAGACGGTTGAACTGTGTTTATTGTACACTTGCGTCTAATTGTGAATAACACACCAGTTTGAATGAATCTATCCACACACATCAGACGCCATTCGGTGTTCCTTGCAATATATATGCGATAAGGAAGCTGGCCCTTTAATAATTTCACCCTTATAAAAGATGAGTCGATGGTCTGGGTGATTGACTCAAATTCTGACCAATGAGAAAACAGAGCGTTTTTTCATTGCTGTTGTCACATCCAATTGGAAAGCAGGGGGCGTGACCGCGTTGCATACTGTCCAGCCATGGCTTCACACATGGAGGAATAGTTTCTCTTCCCATAACCTTCATATTTCAGCTTCTCTGTGAGGAGAATTGGAAAAAAGCACCATGTAAGGAATTTACAGAAGACTTTCACCAACATTCAATTTACCATGCGCTCTAATAAAGGAGAAGAGACGACCCTTATTGAAATACACGCTACCTGTGCTAACAACCTTGCTGTGTGTTTGTTAAGACTTAAGATGATTTGTGCACATCCGCTGAATAAATGATTGTTACCTTTCAGGCAAGCTGCAATGGATATCACGGCAAGGTTTTGCCATAAAGAAATGGAGGCATATGGTTCATGTGTGGCCTCAAACCCATCGACATGGCAAGAAAATTGTCATGAACTTAAGCTGAAGGTTGCACAGTGCACATCCTCACAGTAAGTCACCATACCTGTATACTCACGCAATTTTTTAATGATAGTAATTTTACTTTTAAAGAACCTTTCAAAACAAATGTTTACAAAGTGTTTTGACTGTCAAAAGTTATTACATGACAAAGAATCAAAGAGATGACAATAATTGTTTAAAAAAAATCCAAAATGAACTTAATCTTATAATTGATAATTAATTTGCAGCCCAGTTATTCAGAAAATCAGACAGGACTGTTCGAAGCAATTTGTGGAGTTTGAGCGATGTCTGAGAGAAAACCAGGGTCAACCTACCTCCTGCTCACCACATGTGGCTCGCTTTCTGGGATGCGCAGAGACTGTAGACATCAGCGGATTGGGTAAAATCTTGCTCAGCTAATTTCCTTCCTCCTTACATTAATATAAAGAAAACCCTCCTGTTAAAATATCTTAGGAATGAGACTAGTATTGATTTCTCATGGGGATTTTTAAGCAATAGTGAACTTACCAATGAATCCCTGCTCTCTTTCCAGGAACAGATCCTGTGCCTCAGCCGTCATAGCAACCACACATCTTTCACCATCTGCAGACAACCCTGTGATGAGCAGGTTCTACATTCGTCGGAAAGTTGCTGATGTCTGTACAGAGACTGAATTTTGTTTACCTGTGTGTAACAGTCTGTACCAACTGTAGCAATCATATAGGAGGAAATTGCAACATAAGGTTACATTGATCATGGGCATCATACTATAACTGTTGATAACATTTACAACTGTCATCATGAGTCTTTCTTTTTATGTTATTTTTGCCAATTGATAAGTCCTGAAAAGTCTAATTAAAATAATATAAAACTTGTACTACATGACCAGTTTAGACATCCTTTGTTTTTCTAAGTGAGTATGTATGTCCCTCCCAACTTTGCCCTCTCCAGGTCTGACTCAAGAGTCAAACATTAAATCTGTGTGTTTCCCTCCCACACAGACTCTCCTGACTAGTCAGTGACTGAGAAATAAGGAGTCTGGGAAGAAATGCAGGAGAAGAAGGAGTTTCTCTGTACTTCTAATCAGCAAGGCTACTGAGACAGTCAGAGGGAGGATGTTGAGTTATGAGCCCTGTGACCACTAAGCAGAACAGGCCTTTTCTGGTTCAGTTATTAAATCTTTGAAGGAGGTTAATCACCGGGAAATAATTTTCTCCTTAAGTTTAACATATTTTGTGTGAGCCAGATGAGAAAGTAAAAACTGCATCACATGCGAAGTATTTAGGACAACAAGTGCACTCCAAACGTGAAACCGTAGATTGTATTGAAGATACAGCAACATTACATTCAAAGCACATCACCTAGCAGTCACTGAACAAATTAAAGTAAGATAGGAACTTTCTTCACAAATAAGTTACATTCACAAAAATATCACTGTAAAAATACCATGATTCTGGGATCAGAGATAAACACAATGCCATGAAAGAATCTCACAAGCTGTAGCCGATAAATGGCACCTAAATGAAACAAGAATTACCCAAGTCCTATTTTATTTTGCACCACATTACGACTCTTCGCCTGCTGCTTTCTGCAACACTTGCTATTTCACTCCAGTTGAGAGGCTATTCCTGTAGATCTACCTTGAGACACATAAATAACATGCTACTGTTTAAATATATGCAGATTATCACAGAGGAAGGTACAAAATATCTACCTAACATCTCATTTTAGATGTTTGTTAAGGAAAAGTGACTACCATTAATTATAACACAGCCATACTCACATTTACATTCTGTGTACATCATTGTGTACCCAGTGTCATAACTTTTGGGCATTATGTTAATGTTTGTTGTCATTTACCGCGCTGCTTCTTGTTTCTTTAATTAGGAAAGAGACTGAAGGCTTGTGTTGTTAATCTATGTAACCCTGTTTCCACTTAAGGCTTTTTATAAGACCCTGTAATATTGACCCTGACCAAATATTTGCTTCAAAAAAGAATATTTTGGTCCATATAATATACATCATGCATTACTAAAAAACTAAGAACACTGTTGAAATGTTTCCAACAGAGACATTTTCCCTCCTTTACAATCTATAATCTTGGAGTCGTTGGGCAAGTTAAACTGAATTCTTTATCCAGCTAAATATCCTGAGCTCCAACCCAGGTTACATAAACACACACACTAACCTGAGAGCAAAAACAATACTCCAATCCATAAACATCATTGCATATGCTGCAGTCTTTCACACAGTTTTTCTAACTAATCACTAGTCTTGTCAAAAAAAAAAAAAAAAATCAAATAGCAATTCACTATTTCTGGTTATAAGACCTGCTGAGAAACCTAAATACAAATAACTTGATTGAGGAATCCACTTTCAGCTATCAGTTATCCTCTGTCGTTCATGATATACATATCAGTGTTTGATAAGAGTCTTTTAATTGTCTTTTTTGTTTGAAAGTGCTGTGAAATGTCCAACATTACATAAATACAACATGAGCAATTAAGGTCCTTTTAGATTTCATGTACAGTGTCTGTAGCTCCAGCATGAGATTCTCATCAAGGAATGGTAATGGAAGAATACCAATCTGCTGCAAATTGTTGTTGTGACTACGCTTGACTTGTGATGATTTTAGCCTGTGATAAAAGCTCAGTGTTTGGGTGTAGGTAATCTCATGGAAAATGGTCCCACAGGCGTGTTGATGGACAGACTCCATTAGCTGCATCTCTGAGGTGAAAGGTGGAACAGGAGGGGAAGGGTGCTGGTTTATAAGGGTCAGGAGGTGAAGTAGGAGTTCTGCATGGAGTAGAGACGGTCAATGGGATTTCCCACTCGCCCTGCCAGGAGACTGCCATCGCCCGTTGCTAAGAGGCAATCACCGAGGTGACCAAGGCTTCCATCGCTGTCCAGGTCATGGAACACTGTCTCTGAGTCTGCAGTGAGAAAAAGCAAGGTTACGGAAAGCTACAGCGGAGCAATCATAAACCAGAGAATTTGCATTGTGGTGCAGCAAATGTGTGTAAATGCTGGAAAAAAACAACTAGATGGTAAAAATTGCTCTTGTGTTAAACAAAGCAGGCAATGAAAATTTTAGTAATTTTTTTTTTTTTTTGAAAGGAGTGAAAAAAAGAGGCACAGAATGAGTGGAAAAGGGCATGGAGAAGCAGAGGGGTAGGAATAAAAAAGGAGTGAAAAAGTGCAGAGGAAGAAGATGGAAGGAGCAAACAAGCAGAGAGGAAGGATAAAAAAATGAAAACAGAGAGAAAAGAGAATTGAAGGAGTTATGAAGCATAGAGGAATGAGTAAAATAGAAGTAAAAAAGTAGAGGAAATTAGTAAAAAAGGAGTGAAAAAGCAGAGAGGAAAGAGAATTGAAAGAGTTAAGAAGCAGAGGAATGAAAAATGAAGGAGTGACACCTGTAAGTGTACATACGTCATATACAATACGAAGCAACCTCTTTGAGTACACACTCATTTTTAAGGCAATAGTGAAGCAAATACTTGTCAGTGCCAGTGTTTGACTTTACAAATCTCAAATTAATTCTATTACAGAGATACATTAAGTATAAAGTTGACAAAAAAGGTCATTTTCAAGAGAGATTTCCCTTTAAATTTGTAGCATTAACGGTCTGTCTCACCATAGGAGTGGAGCTGCTCACTGCTCAGCTGTGGCGGTGTCAGCCCATGTCGAAATGGCTCTCCACCGTAGATGTTTGGGTCTAGTGCTAGTAGCTGCTGACGTGGCAGAGAAGAATACCCCAGTATCCCATCCATGCCATGGGTACTAGAGCCATCTGTGAAGAGACAATAGTCCTTTTGTTGACGCCTTCTTTTTGTTTATTTTTCTAATCATGGCACATTATTTTATTCTACCATCGTTTTATGCTTGAATGAGCACTTTGAGCTTTTACCCTCACTGTCATCATTGCTCTGGCGGCCTCCTCGGCTGGGTCCTCTCCGTGTTCCTCCCAGCTGCTCCTGTTCCTGCTGCTGCTGCTGCTGTTGCTGCTGTCGGCGAGCAATCTTTTTCATCTGAGAGACAAGAGCATGCAGTGTCATTAAGCATTTTCATTATTTTTCCTGACGAGGAAAGCAAAATGTGTTTCTAGGCAATATGCAACATCTGACCTTGGCTCTTTGGTTTTGAAACCACACCTGCACAACACGCACTGTCAGTCCAGTCTCAGCAGCCAGTGTCTCTCTTACCTGGAGATAGAAGTTTGTGTTTATTGATTTTGAAACATCATTTCAAGCTTGCAACATAGCTCAAGGCAAGGTAAGGTAATATTCAGACCAAGATTAAGGCAAATAACACAAAAGTGTGAAAGATATTTATCTTGTTTATAAGATAGGGTAGACATCTCACCTTACGGCAAGGTTTAGCAGACACTTCAAAGGAGGCCTTGAAAGCTCTGCGCTGTTGAGTGGTCAGGATGGTGCGTGGTCTTTTCGAACGCTTGTGCTCCTTGCCTTCATCACCACCTTTCCCACCACCAGAGCCTCCTCCACCATCCTCATCCTCACTTTTCACTGAGCAAGTTAAGCACACAATAAAGCAGTCTGAGCAGCCAGAACAACAAAAAATCTTTTGATTCCCCAGATGATGTAATTCAACTTCAAAGCTGACACTTGGCAGAAGTTGAAAAAACAAACTGTTTCAGAAAATGGAGTTATTATATCTTAATTATTTTAGGAAATTTTTACTTTCAAACATTTACTCTCTTTGACCTTCATCATCACCAGAGCTGCTTCATTGATATAGAGTGGAAGAACTTATTGAGATTTAACACGATGTAAAAAATGCAAGATACATAAACATATCAGGAAAAGTTTGCTTGGATGAAGTATGCCAGAAAACAAAACAACTCTGAGGCCATCCACTGCAAAAAAATGAAATCTGAGCAAGTCATTGTCTTATTGTTTTGCAAAAGTTGTCTTCTTATTCTTGATGTGAGCCACATTCAACTTAAGTCCAGAAAAATGTCCTACTTCAACTTATCTAAAAGAAATATGGGATCTGAATTGCTTGTAAAAAGTAAAACAAAATCTGCCAGTGATGTAAGAAAAAAAATCTTGTCAAAAGACATCTTTCCAATAAAGAATCCTGGAAAGCAATTTTTTCTTATTCCATTAGCAGATGTTTTGGACGTTACAAGCAATTCAGACCTCGTTTTTGTATTTAAATAACTTGAAATATGACGTTTTCTGGACTTGTCGGTTGAATGTGGCTCATGTCAAGACATTTTTGGCTAGAAATGAGACATAATGGCTTGGATTTCAGTTTTTGCAGTGTTTATATGTGTTTCAGGAAAAGCAGCCTGATAACACGACCCTCTTTACCTGATTCAGTTGGTGTGGGGCTAATAGCAGCCAACATTTCCCTCTCCTTCTCATAGTCCATACGGCAGAGCAGCTGGCCTTCTTTCAGCACAAACTCATCACCTCTTTGCAGCCGGCGTTCACACTCACAGCAGGTGAAGCAGCCCAGGTGGTACACCTGGCCTTGCACGCGCATTATCAGCTCCGAACGCCCAACCACCTGCAGGCAGGCACTGCACTTCCTCACAAATAGCCTGAGAATGCAGAGAGGGATTGATCAGAGAAATACCTTAACAAGACACAAAGCTGTGGAAATCAAGGAGAGCAGATAAAAAGACTCTTCTGAACTATAATTACAGTCAAAGAAGCCTTGAAACACTAACCATCAGCTCAAACGATTCTACAGATTAACATCATCTCTTAATTAAAGGTCGTATAAACATTACCCAATTCACAGAGCAACAAGGTGAACATCTGTTGAGGGAAATAACAGTAATCTGCAATTCTACATTGTATTTTCTTTCTGCTTTCATAACAGTAGATGGCAGTAGTTGGCTTATGATGAAAGAGCTGTCTATTATAAATCTTTCCATTTTAATTCATGAAATGTTGAGATTTTCTTGATGAGATTAACACCAGTATGTCCACATCCCACCCACAATCTCAAAGTACTTATTTAACCAGATGAAATAAGCTTGATTTAGAGTAATTCTCAGGTCCATTGCCTTTCGCTGTGACTTCTATCCTCCTTTTGTCCTACTGTCTCTCCTCCTGTGAGATATTCTAACCCTTCAATTTCTCTCCTGCCTCGCCATCCCTTTACATCCCCATTGCCATTCACGGGGTCTTAGACTCTGCCTTTAAATTCCTCTCAAATCCCTGCTCTTGCTCTTGGTTTCCTCCCCCTTCCTCTCAAGTATTTTCTGCCAGCATTCCCAGTTCTCCCTCATGCCCTCCCAGCCTGCCTCCCCAGTTCACTGAAACTAATAAAGACAGGATTAATTAGATTGTTGTTTAAACAGTGCGATGGCCAGACAGACGCTGTAAACTCATAACCAGGGATTGGGGATAGCATGGGGTTAATCTCTCTTCTCTCACTTATACACACTAAAACACACATACACACAAAAACATAGACTCTCACACACACATGCACACACACGTGCAGGCATGTGCTCAGACATTTGCACACTCACAGAACATTAGTATACCTAGTCTGATATTGGTTCGTTAACAATCACCACAAGCAATAATGGCATAAAAGGAAGTGCTGTCAGATGAATTTTTTAGAAAATGCTCTCAAGGAAGAGTTACCAAGTAGCTGGAGGCATAAAAAGGAAAAGGTCAGTGAATACCAAAATAAATAAATAAATAAACAAAACCCTGGAAAGGAGGGATGGAGGAGAAGACAGGAGTGAACAGGGGGAGGAAAGGACAAAGCAGAAGTGTTGTGGTCCCTGACCGAGTGATAGGAAGGTGTTGTTGCCCAAATCTGGAGTGTTAAGAGGGAGCCAGGTCTGCACATTAGAGCTCCTAATCTGTGATTCCGTCCCAAACGCAGCTGCTACAGCTAATCTTTCTCAATCCATCTGCCAAATACTTTCCAAATTCCCCAAATGACAGTGTCGCTAACTTAACATCAATAAGCAAACACAAATGTCCTCATTAGCAGATCAAGGCATATCTAAAGTGAAGGAACATTATGCTTGACTTTGAAAGTTGCTATTCCTATACTTTCTTTTAGAGAAAAAAATTGAAATAGAATACATGTGAACCTAATACCTGCATTCTGACATACAGTTACTAAAGAGAGAGCGCCCAGCCTGCTCAATACAGACCTCATGCTTAGTCCAAACACACTTCACCTCCCTCAATGTGTCCTTTCAACATGGACAAAACAGAAGAGAGCAGGATTGTCACAGGATGACTTGACATTAGACGGATGATGTGGTTAAGTCCCACACTCCCTAATCAGGGTGTACACAGCACGGTAGGAATTTACTCAACATGGCAAATGAAGGCAACTTGGGGCAACTGCCTCAGAGGGGGGTCTGTAAGTAGATCAGTCTAATCCCTCTAATAGAAGCATTACTCACACTGGCCCTGACCAGGGTGCAGCTTCCAATAAACCACTGTGGACCTGGTCGCCTGGGCAGGTACATTTTTGTTTGACACAAAATTTTAACAATAAGTAACAATCTATCAAAAAAGGCCTACACATGTTTGTTTCATATATTTCTAGAGAAATTTTTAAACTAAATTTTTAACTGTTTGTGTTTGTGCATGTGTACGCTAATTTTTTCTTGCTACTACACTGCAACTACTGTTTTTTTCCCTGTTTTGCAAGATCTGGATATAAAGTATAAGGCTGAAAGTCAAACCAAACCTAAGTTTTGTAAAAGGCAGGGGTGCGTAAAAAAAAACAAAAAAAACAATGCATTGCAATATTACCCCACCCAATTCAATATTGGTTATTGCGTTGCATGGACAGAGTAATAGACCAAACAGCAACAAAATGGCAACCAACGCAAGCAGCATTAGCATGGTACAGCCAACTTCACCAACTTCATGGGCAAGAAAATGAAAGTGTATTTCTAATTATTACTAAGTTGACATGGAAGCAACTAAATCAATATCAAATTGAATTGAAACAAATCGCAACCTGGAGAATCGACATCGAAATCCTCTTGAATCGAGAGGTTCCTAGCAATACCCAGCCCTAGAAAAAAGGCATGCAAGTAGCAAAACAAAAGTTTTCATATTGATTGACAGCTCAAGCTTTATTTTTATGCATCTTAATTCAGGTAAAATAAACATGAATTGAAGTATGAACCCAAACAGCCAGTGTATACGATCGAGACCAGCTATCCGGAAAGCTATTTTGAAAGGACTTTACAATGGATTTAGAAGGCTTTTCTTTTATGAAGAGATGTATGCACTGTTTATATTTACATAATTACAATGCATTACAAAGCTGACAGAAGACTGAAGGCTGATTGTGAGCTTGAGTTCATGATGTACAAACCTCATGAACTGGGGCTGCACTGCTTTTGCGTTTCCTGCTATGGATTTCTGCGGAGTTAGGAGGGCACAGCTAATCATAAGCTCTCTGATTATGAGATCAAATGCAGACGCTGATGTGTTGTAAGAAGTGGGTGGAAATAACCAACTCTTTCCTCCTTGCTTTTATTGTATACAAACAGAATTTCAGGGCTTTTGTCGTCTCCTAAAGCTAAGTCATGTGGCATCGTTTTGCAGTTGAGCTCAGACAAGCTCAACACTTTGTGGACCACAACACAATCATTCCATGAATATGTAAGTGTCTCAGAGCGAGCTTTGTTATTGTGTCTGTTTTCATAATTGATCAAGATTTATATTCTAGGGTGTCTCCTTTTGCAGAAGGTTCAAAGTGGCCTAACTTGGACGAATTCAGTCTTAAAATATAGTTCACCAAAGAGCTGCTTGACTGACAAGTTTGACATGGATTCCCCTTTCTCTAACATAATATGCTGGTGGGAAAAGTTATATTTCCAACAACTGTGATGTGTTTAAGTGACCACATGTGTGTTAACATCTTCCTTTAAAATAAGATACATCCAAGGATTCATGTGGTTGAAGTTAAAGAAAAAATGATATGCAACATTTTTACTTTTTAGTTGTACTCTGTTCGGTATCTATTTCTCAGGTATGTGTGTGTGTGTGAGTGTGTGATTGTGTGTGTGAGTGTGAGTGTGTGTTTGTGCATGCGCGCACACACTTCAGGCGGATATTGCTCTGTGAAGCAAAATGGCTCAGAGCCAGGGTTCAGTAATCACATCATCTCCTTTTATTAAATCTCCCTGCACTGCTTCTGTGTTATTAAAATCTCCCAGCATTCCCCACGATACTCACTACCCCTGCCACCACTCACTGACGCTCACTCACACAAATACACACATGTATATAAATAAATATATATACAGTACTGTCACTAACACACACACACACACACACACATGGATGTATGTACAGTCACATGCACATATAAACACAAATATGCACAGTTGGTGTAAATACAGATAAGGGGCCTGGGTACAAACATCAATAAAACACTGACAGATGCTCTCATTTGTGCACCATCCATGCATCAATAAAGTAAAATCATAAACAGTCCTATTGCTCAGAGAATGTGAATGCTAAAATTTGTAAAGGCTGTGTCAAACTTGTTGTCCAATGGGTTTGAGGGCCTGCAGTCTGCGGAAGAGGTATGTCTGCACAAAGCATCAGCCCATCTCACAGTTATACAGTTACATGTCATGACTCTCACTGTAAACTGTTCACAGTGGTAACAAGGCCAGCTCGACATGAGAGCAGCACTGACGCCAGTGTTTTTCAGGACCAACTGTAATAAACCTGTGAAAGTAACAACAAAAAACTATAGTTTGCATGATAAGTGTCTCTGGATGTGTGCAATTTACACCTGATGCTACCAGGAATGGATGCTATGTGTGAAGATATAGATGTGTGTGTATGTGTGTATGTGTGTGTGTGTGTGTGTGTGTGTGTGTGTGTGTGTATGTGTGTGTGTGTGTGTTAGTTTAGATAAAACAGTTAATCCCCAGGCCACCAGAACGCAATATCCTGTCTGCCCGTTTCTCATTTCCTGTCTGTCTCTGGCGGAGTGGGAAGCAGCGGGGAGGGGGTGGCGGGGGACAGCGGGACCCGTTGCCCCAGAAACAGGAGATACAGCCGGTCGATTTGAGAAAAGTCTACGCCGATCTCCCTATCTCTCCCTCTCTGGTGCGACCCCCTATTCTCTCTTTCTTTTCCTCCCTCTCTCTGCTTTTATTATCTCAGATTTAATAAAGCCAAGGCGAGCAGCTTGTTCTGCCATGAAACATTTATTAGCTGTCTGTTATAAAATTGTTGTGGGGGAGGAAAGATGATGGGGTCTCATCTCACATTATGCAAAAACAGTGGCAATATCATCCCCTCCATACACACCCACAAATTTCAGCCCATTCTTGAGTGTGTGTCCTTTCCCAAAACCCAAGCTCCTCATCTGTACTCTATTTATTCCACTTCATACCCTACTGTCATCATTTTGATTTCTCCTTGGTGTGTTTTCATTTCAACATAAAAACTGACAACATAAAACTACAAAATCTGCGCCATCCTGACTTTACTCTCCCCTGGCAGCTCTACGACCACCATGTGTTGAGCTGCAGGTTTAGGTAACTTAAAACTCTAGAGAGAGGAGATATTTCTGAGCTTCATGCATGGATCATATGTACCCTGTTACTGAACAACCAAGAGTCACCCAGAAACACAATGAACCACAAACTTTCTTCTCCAAATTCATCTACTGAAAGGAATCGCAAATTACTCAAAGACAAAATAAATATTCCCTCATTCCTCCCGTAAAATTTTAGCTGTGATAGTTTGGTGTAATCTGTGGAAGATATGAGAGTGTCTGAGACTCCTGCTGCCATTTTTGTGGCATTTTTCTCACAAATGAAATGAGTTTTGAAAGAAATTTCTGTGAGCAGCACATTAACATTTCAATCTGAGGTAAAAATCATTAAAAGCAACATTTAATCCAGAAATGTTTCCCTAGCAGTTGAAAAAACAGCAATAGTTTTCCTCTTCAGGCTTAATGCAGTAAAATTGTTTTAGAAAAATTGCCCTGAGTCATTAATCTGTTGGGAACACGGTTAAAGCTTGTTTTCTTTCTGATGTGTCATTGCATAATTCTCTCTAATAGTATTTCCCTGCAGCCTGGTGTCAGGCCTGTCATCACAGGACAGCAACAGAACACTGGGTAATTAGCACCGTACCAATCAGCCTCACCACCTCCTCCTCCTCCTGTCCCCATCCTGAGACACAAAGAGGCGCTCAGGGAAGGGAGGCGATTAAGAGAAAACAAGGGATAAACGGGGAGATAAACTGTTTGGTGTCATGGCTGCCATCAATCTCAACGAGAACAAAATGAGGTTTGGAATAGAGAAATAATATTACAAAGCAGACAGTGATGAACGAGGCGAAGGATAGAGAGACAGGGAAGAGGAATGGTGGGTGGGGTGAGGGTACATAAGGAGGGAACAGGGGGAGAAGATTCAGTTTCCTGCCTCAGTCTCAGTATTTTAGTGCAGGAGGACTCAGAAGTTCACTTACATAAATGCACAGTAACTTGAGAGTATACTCTGTCAGGTTTGTGTATTATACTCACATTTATCTACCTGGTCAGCAGAGGGGGATCATGTAACTGTGGCAGTGGGGTCTCCAGCACTCTGTCTGCAAAGACAGGGATTGAAAACCTAGCTATAGACTCAGTGCCTTCCACCCCACAGAGTGAGGTATTAAAGCTAAGGTTTAGTGAATATCCACCCCGGTGACCTGTTTTTCACAGGGGTGAAGTTGCCTTTATGGGGCTTACACAGGGGCTCCGCACAGCCAGACTCGCTTCCATTCTGTCCAGGTTCAGCACTATTGACTGGGGCACTCTGGCCTTATACTGCTCAGTTTGGCAAGGAACCATAGAGTCTAACAAGCGTGTCAAGTGAAAATGACTGTGAAAGAGGAAATGTATGCTATGTGTAGTTGCCAGTACTTATTCATGAAACAGGTGGTTAAACTGACCTGTTATAAAAGGAAATACAATCATTTTATACTGATATTTTTCCTTAAACTATTCAAAACACACCACCTTATTTCAATCTTTGGAGCAACTTGCACCCTCAAACTCCCCATGGAGGCTGTTTTCCGTCATTTTTGTATTTTCTGCCCATATCAACAACAAAATTGAAGCATCGCACCAGTAAATAAAGACATCATGATCAAAACTTCAAGTGTGGAAAGCGGTCTTGCCACAAATTTATTCTAAAGCTTTAATTTGAACATCTGGTCCATGCCTAGACAGAGTTCCAGAGAATTTCTTAAGGTTTCAACACCAAAAATAAATCCAAAAGAGAAATCCACAAGATGCACTTCAGTTTATTGTGCCTAAATCCCCTCATTACCATAACAGATTGAGACAGGGGAATCTCTAAATTGAAGGCATACCTCCTGCTTTATTCCAAAGATAATAAGTGCCACAGAATGATCACTTATTAATTTAAATACTTTTCAGCAACTTCACGTAAAGATGCCTTACAATTAATGACCTAAAAAACCCCATAGCCCTTGAAATAAAAGCTGTTTTGATAAGAATAACCAAGTTTGTGACGACATTACGTTGGTGCCAGGTGTTGTCTTTTTGAGCATTGAAGCGATCACTCAAGAATTATTTCAAATCAAAATTGTCTTTGGAAACATTAAACATGCAAATTCTGCAGAAACTTTTGCCTCAAAGGCAAGCTATCCCAGGGGAATCAGCATGGGGGATGGGTCACGTTTCAAAATGAGATTTGTCCCCTCATTTGAATTCTTAGACGTTCACATGGTTGAATGTGTTGGAACATTAGAGATAATTAGAAAATATTTGATAATAAAGCCTCAGAAAATATGATTCATCTTTGTTTGGTATATTATTTGGCAAAACTAAGACAAGCAACAGTAAAAGTGTTGTGACATCTTTTATGATGAGACTCGGTTTATGCTATGGAGAGAGGGAAGTTATGCCTGTTTGTTTGTGCAGGGTGGTGTATTCAAAGTAACTGATACATTTCAAAATATTTGGACAAGACAGATAGTGCATGGTGGTGCGATGGGAAATAGTTATGTGGAAAAAAAAGAAAAAAAAAGAAAAACATGAATATGTTTATTAATCTACTCACTATTTAAACATAACATAGACAATAATATTAACATAAATAGATGTATTAATACCCCACCAAAAGAGCAGCTGGTTTGTTTCTGCCTTATGATCAAGATTAAACTAAAATAGAGCTATGCTTCAAGCAAAGGGTGAGGAGTCTCTGAATTCCCCTAAAATTTTCATGCATGTTCCAGATTCTTGGTAATCTGTAATAGCGCACACACCTGCTCCAGACGGGGAGTGTGGATGTGTGGTTTAAGGCACTGATGGACAGACTGCAGGGAAAACAAGGAGACATTGTTGCTGATTCGCTGAAGGTCACAGTCAGCACTGTGTGCCAAGTCTGGCACACACTCACACAACAAGGCAACTATCCATATGCAATGTATAGCAGACTAAATCAACACCATGGTGAATGAGCCACTGACTTTTAATTGAAATCTACAATTACAGTCATTACACGAGGAGAGCAAATACGCCTTTACATTCCATCACTCCAAACGAACCCACTGCTTCATTTCTGGTAAACTTCTGCCTCCACTTTTCCCACTCATTTTTCCAGATAAATGCCACACAATGGGACTTTCCTAAGGCAGCTACCCCTTTCCTTCCCCCTCTGCTTCTTTCTTACTGAGTCTACTGAGTCTCTCTCTTCCTCCAGATGTCAGGTACAGAGGGAGCGTCTGTGCTGCTGGATGCCGTCTGACACTTTTCAAAACAATGATAACAAGCTCCAAGCTCGTCCTTCAGCTGTCTGTTCCTGTAGCTCCCACTGCAGGCATGACCACTGACCGCAGGTACACATCACACACACGCTACACACACACACACACACACACACACACACACACACACACACACACACACACACATCATGACCCCAAAAATGATCAACGTCAGACAAACATTTTTTAAAATCACACTTCCCAAAAGCTTTTTTTTTGTTTTTTGTCTGTTTCTTTTTACGTTTTGTGTGTTTGTTTATCATTGCAAAAAGGGAAAAAAAAAAGAGTAAAAAGCATGGAGATGAGGATGGTCAGCTCAATGAAGTAGGAAGTTAGAAAATCAAGTAAATACACGCTGCTAAAAATCTACATTAGTCTGAACAAATTATTAAATGTCAGACATCTTTGGAAGTTTAAGTGATAAAAAAATTGACTTTATTTGAATTACTTATAATTTGTCCAATCCTCCTCTAGATACATGACAGTTATACACAGTCACCATGTATTGAGCATCTGTGAGTTCAGTTATATTCACATTTACATTACACCATGTTTGTATCCTACATTGGTGTTGAAATACAACAACATTTAAACAAACAAACAAACAAAAAGTCTGTGCCGCATCTCATTGTTCTTGAAGCAATACAAAATATAGAATTTTACCACGGGGTCATTGCAAGAAGTTTACCCTTTCAAAAACTCAGGAGCTGAATTGTTACAGGTGTAACAAAAAAGCAAGAAGGAAAAAGGACTCTCACTGAGGATCTGTTGTGTGATATTTAAGGAAAAGTAATGACGACCAGTATAAAATTCCATCCCAGTTCCCTTCCATAAGTCATTCATACATTTTCTTGTAGAATCTTTATGTATCCACAGATGTACATTACATTTTTGCCTCTCAGACACCTGATACTTCACTTTTTTAAACTTTGACCCATTCATTTCAGTGGAAAAAACAGTGTAGTCATGAACAATAACACTTACAACTACAGACCAATTGCGAACTAATAACACTAAAACATAACCTCCGGTACAAAGACCAAGTTTAGTTATTATACTAATCAGGTCTGACTTATCCCAAATAGCAAGGACAAATTAAAAACACACAGACTAAAGCTTTGGGACTTAGTAGGTTACAACAAAATTATTTGGTAATTTTTGCCTCCTCTTATAAATAGATAGAAAGCTTCCCTCTTATATTGTGACTTCACGACAAGACATTGAAATTCAACCTTGATGGACTGAGAAATGACAATCATACCAACCATGAAACAAATAAAGAGGTGATGAATACGGGTGTGGCATGGGGGAAATTTTCATATTTTGGTGAAGCCTGAGCACATGTTGTATTTGTGGACACCTGTCAGTCAAGGCTCAGCTGTGCATTGTGTGTTTGAGTGTGTGTTCGTGTGTTTTAGAGTGTGTGTACGCTCTCTTACTTCTCATAGTCAGGCTTGCAGTACAACAGTCGGTCCCTGCAGTAACAGGTCCCGGTGAGCGCGCTCAAACACACTGCGCACTTGACGCAGGTCTCGTGCCAAGAGCGCTCGTTGACGCGCAGCAGGAAGCGGTCGGCGATGGGAGACTCGCAGCCCGCACACAGCTCTCCCCCTCCCCTGTACTCCGGACCTGCAGCACATCAGCGTGTGACAAGGACACAAACAGAGGGAGGGACAGGTTGTTACAGGTCCATGCGTCTTTTTGATTCCTTCAAGAATGGTCTCTGTCTAATTTCAGGAGTCTGTAAAATAATTACCTAGCGTGGTGTTTAAATGACCTATGGATTAAATAAATTTATGGAAAACACATTTGTGGGTCGCTTATTTTCTGTTTACTTTTTTTTGGATTATTTTGGCACGGATAGCCGTCCTCCCAAACTTGACTAAGTTCATCCAACCCGGACCAGGTGGGCCTCTGTAATAGGCCGGACCTTTTTTTTTTTCCTGCACAGAGCGAAATCTAATTCACTTCTTGTTTTAACTCTATTAACCTCTGATATTTACAAGCCCATTTAAGGACCGCATTTTTTTGTGGGACCTTCTGATCTAAGTGTCCCTTATCATTTCAGAATTTACGCACGGGTGGCAATTCATGCAGATGGTTTTAAATTTTTAAAATCTATTTCCTCCTAATTTATACGAATAGACCGTTCGAGTTTGTGTTATCAACATCCAAAATCGAGGTTTTGAAGTGAGGTCCATATCTTTATGCACTGATCAAGTTTTTCACCTTTTTTTGTCAGATTAAAACAATATAAAAGTTTTTCAGTATGTATGACAGATATATTTTCCCGTGTTGGTGTTTCCTCTGTTTTATTTGAAGTTCTATTTTCAGTGCGGGCCTTACGGACATGCTGTCCGGTGTGAGACACTCACCGAAAGGCGTTGAGGATGGAGGCTGCTGCAGACAAGATTGCTGGCTTTCCTCTGTTTTCATCCCTTCTCTCCTTCCCTCAGTGTGATCGCTACAGTGGACACAAAAGGCATCGATTTTAATCCAGTGAGCTTCACCACGTCAAGTACTTTTACAGAAACCAGTACCAAAAGGCAGCTCAATATACAAACAGGCACTTTTGCAAAATGCATGTTATTCACAAGGTGAAGGTTTCGTTCAGATAAGAAAAATTTTGCAAAAACACACACACACACACACACACACACACACACACACACACACACACACACACACACACACACACACACACACACACAAATAAGTATCTTTATTATCCAGAGAAAAAAGGGCAGAAATTAAAACAATTAAATAAAAAAATAAGACGAACATAATTTCAGTAAAATTGAAAATAATAACCATGAAAGAATAAAAATGGTGAATTTTGAAAGGGACAAAGATGAGGATTCTGTCCTCTCACGGCTTTTAGTTCACAGGCCCCAAAAGTTCGGGCTTGAATTTCCTTATTTCATTTTCGGATACACATGTGGGACTTTAACCCCTGTATTACATTTCAACATTTCAATTTTTGGAGAATTTGGCTTTATTTAAAGTCTAACTCTTTTATAAGGGATTTATAAAAAACCAACACCGGTAGCTCCTTTATGTTCACTTAATACTACATGGATTTTCCCAAACTAACCAGAAGCTTTGAAAATTGCCAATTTCTTCATGAACAAGTTTTCTTTTGCAAAAAAGGAAAAATACAAGCTTACTTACAAGCGAAAAAATTTGGCTTAGGATATGAAATAATAGAAAAAAACCTCTTCATTTATAAGGGCTATTAATTTATTTTGCCTTTTTGATTTAACCCCCAACCTCCGTGGTATTTTTGCTCATGCTTACATGCTCCCTGAAATAATGTTTGTGCGATAAGTGGGCCTGCAGCATACAGGCCCATGTGCCACCTGGGTAAAAAAAAAATGTTTTTAACATTTTGCTGTGAAATCATTTTTCTTTTAATTTCTTCTGGGCAGTTGTTCAGTTAAATGCATAGATTATATGTGTGTTCAAAAAGTCTTGAATTTCCAGAAATAGTAGAAAATGATGAACTTAAACAAATAAATTATGTAAATGCTGCCTAATTCGATGATTGGCCTAATTGCTGGTTAAATGGATTATTGATCCATTCATGGAGTTACATGTAAGACAAAAAGCCCGACAGCATTAAAAAGATGACAGGAATAACAATGTTAAATTATACTTCAAGAATTTTGGCTTCGGTCTGATTTATCAACAAAGGGGAGTTTATTATGACAAATTGCGTTTAGTAAGCGGACCGTTGTTTGGAAGAGACGCACCTTTTTTTGTTATTGATTTTAGGCTTTAATAAGCAGAATTGTATCATTTGTCACCTCATTCATAGAAGGTAAAAAGAATAAGTTAATTAGATATTAGAAATAATTTCATTTCTCACAGAACAGACTCAGATATCCACAAGGAGCTTTCGATTATCATCAAAGCATAGATTTGAATCTTCTGAACCAAAGCTTACCTGTAGGATCAACTCTCCTCTGTTTTCGCTTTCTAAGAAACAAGGTCACCGTGACTTCACAGTTCTCAACCATAGCATAAAAAAAAGAAAAGAAAAAGAAAAAGAAAAACATAGCAGTGTTGGCTCACATTTCAAACTAACCCGAGCACATGAGAGAAAGACTCCAGTTCAAGCGCAAAATCCTTTGGACCTGACAAGGCTGCTTCAACCTGTTCATAGGTTGCGGGGTCTTACCTTGAGGTTAAACACACTCCTCCTGAAATCTCAGTTGGCAACATGAAAACCTGCGGAAACTTCCGGCCAGTGGAGGAACACGCGCGTTCACAGATCGTTCACCTGTACCTTCACAGTCCAGAGCGCATGTTACTTCTCACAGGAATAATCCAAACAGCATGATGACCCAAACTATTCTCTATTGTGTCTCTTCTGTTTCTGTGCCAGCCGTGCGTGCGCTCTGACTGCTCTGTGCGTAAAAGAGGGAGGAGATGGACAGACAGAGAGAGAAAGAGGGAGGGAGAAGGTGCGGAAGATGATGGGGGATGATGAGCGATGATGTAGCCTATCGATAACTCACATGAGGATGAGCTCGTGCGTTTGTGTTCAGTGACGGGGACTCCAGAGGACGCAGGTAAAAGATCAGATGTCTGACAGCGAGAAAAGAAAAAAAAAATCACGTCTGCTATGACTAATTCTTAAACTGTCTTTTCTCTGTCATTCATCACCAAAAATAAAAACATTTAAGAAGATGAAAGCACTCATACTTCATCTTTTTTCCTTCAAAACCTCAGAAATATTGCTTCTGTTTATACTTTCACAATCTTGGTTACACGTTTACTTGTATGACAGGTCATTTTATGAGTGTAAAAAAATCCCGGACAATAAAGTCTAATTAAAAATAAGTGGTTAATTACCCTATACTATTGTGCTCGTTTCCTTACTTTTAGGAAAGATCGCCCCCTTGTGTCATAACAGGGAAGGTGCATAAACAAAAAAGATACCTGCATTACAACAGCAATGAAAGCAAATCTTTAATTGTACTGAGTGAAAATTACTTTTTGCTTTACCAAAGAATTAAAAGCCTGAAGTATTTAATAATATTTGACCCCCATCCATGGATGTTTTGCAGTTTTACAAGAAAGTTTGACTAGAACACCCTGAGAAAACACAAAGGCTTAATGTGCTGGTTGTTTGTAACCTGAATCTGTTGTTGTAATAAATACAGTATTTAAACAGATACATATATGAACTCTTTGAGCCAGGTGTAAGATCAACACAATCAAAAAGAGGATTAATGGTGATACAGCATACACTGTAAAAACGAAAAAGTTGTGTCAGCTCAATATTTCAAGGCAACTTCCTGCACTGGACTTGTGAGTTTTGAAGCCAACTAAAAACTTTTGCATTCAAACCAACTTATACATTTTTTGCTTAGATAACCATTTATTAATATGTAAGGTAACTTATGATTTTAGGTCTACATAATTAAAATTGAATAAAATGAGTACAAGTAAGATTTGATCCATTGACCTTTATAATGGTGGCCCATGACTGTGCCACTGAGCTACATCTTTCTTTAAATCTGTAGCCCACAAACTAAAAAAGTCATTATAAGATGAGCAACTGAAAAGCTAGAGTTTTATTAAAACACTCAAACAGAAATACTCTCCATTATGGTGATAAAATCTGCACTGAGCAGGAGAGATGGTTGCACATGTGGGAAATTAGAAATACGGAGGAAGACCCCTGGAGATTTGAGTTGGAGACCCCATTCTTTGCTGAAGCACACTCAAAAAATGTAGCTATAGCCTTAAGGATGTGGTTTCAAGTTTTGCCTACTTAATTTATGAAATGAGACCAACTTAACTCTACAAATGCAAGACAGGAAGTTGAGAAAACCACTTTGAAGTAGTTAGCAACCAATAGAACATTTTATGTTGACTGAACCAAAAATAATTTTCAAGTTTTCATTTTTACAGTGTATGGCATCAAAGTATATCAACTTTTCAGCTGTGTCCCTATCAAAGAGTGACTCACAGGAGCCATTTGTTCCTTATTTTTAATGTTGAGATATCATATCAGTGTGTAAGACATAGAGGCATTGTATTCATGAAAGCGAGGGTAATCTCAGTGGCAGTAGAAGTGGTTCCTCATCATAATGATGATGTTAATATTACTAGATCCTGTTCAGTTAATTTCTGTGTGTACAGGTTGTTCAGTCTCTTAGACAAAGAGCTGCTCATCTTTTCCTGAATGGCTGCGTCTCAGCTTCAGGCCAGAGAGGATTTTATGAGCTGGTGAGGTGAGTTTGTGCTCATTAGGAAGTGTTCGTGATGACTGACACAGAGGCTGACTCTGCCCTCTGTTGTTAGAATGATTTATATTTAGATCAGCATGATTCCCAGCTGATGCAGACTCCTGTGCTGAAGCTGGTGAAGTCACAGTTTCAGCTGATTCAGATGTTGAGTCCAGACCCAGCATGTACTGCACAACCTCACGGGGGCTGAGATGCGTGTCCGCTTTACTCTCTGAGGCTCCACTGGTCTGGTGAGGCTGGCAGCTGCTCTCACTGTGGAGGTCTGGGTCTGGCGTCCTTGGCTCTGGAGAGGAGCTGCGGCTGCTGTTGGCACTCTCTGGATGGCTCCGGCTTTCTGGGGCCTCTGGTTGTCTAGTGGTGTGAAATGATTTAGAGGATTGGGTTGCAGGGTTGGTGTGCCGGTGATACTTCACAAGCTGCCTAGTGAGGCGGTAGCACGGCTCGGTCCCCAAAACAGAGTCTGATTCTCCTTGTGGCACAATCTGAGGGTGGCTGGATGCTCCTTTCATAGCCAAGACTGAGGCAGGACAGGGAGAAAAAGATATGACTCATAAGGTCCAGCTCAAATACAAACACAGACTATTGAATATCATAAGATTTCCCTGCATATTGTTTAAAACAAACACTACACTTAAACCCTGGACACCCTGCAACAGTGCAAGCTGTGTCTAAATTTGCCTCTATTTTGGCAGTAAAATGCGATTTTACATATATTATTATGCTTGGATGTAATTAGAAGCTTTGGAAATGTTTTATGCAGCCACAGAGAAGAGAGCACCACAAAACTCGGGCAACAGTAAAGCAAGCAAAGAAGAAATGAAACATACTGTGTAGCAAAACCAAACTATTCTCATTTTACAACAAAGTCAAAATTCTAATAAACATGAACATAAAATACTCACACTTTCAATATTAATTAAATTATTTCTGAACAGTTTGACCCGCAGAATACATTTAGAGGGTGTGAGCAGGCAAAAAAGAGGAAAGTCTGTTTCCAAAAATAACCAGAGGAAATGTGCAAGAGAAATAAAAAAGGGAACTTTATTAGAGTCTTTGGGGACTTTGCACTCACTGTGCTAAGAAAGGCACTTGGTAACTGTAAGCTAAAGCACTAAAGTGTTGGTGAGAAATAAAGTAAACAGCTTAGGAGATGTTTGCACCTTAAACAACTCCAGCAGGATTAATGTACTGTAAATAAAACATGTCCTCAACCCACAAAGGTACAAGCTTAGACATTTATCCAGAACTCATTCTCCTGACAACTTAAACAGATCATCATCTGTAAACTACACAGGAAATCAGTGAAATGAATCCTATTCTCTCATATCTTGTTTACCCATTCTACTGACAAGGAACTGCTCTGTCACTAAGACCCGCCTACCTGCTCTTTCATTGGCTTCAGGGCCGAGCTGGTCCACTGCTTCATTGGATGAAGACTTGTCAGATATATAACCCTCGCTTGACTCTCTCTTGATTGTTCGATTCTGTAGAAATGACACAGATTGAGTAGTGGATTTCTACAAGTTTAATGAGACTAAAGCTTAGCCCCAAACACTGACTCACTCTAGGGCACAACAGTGATTCTTACACACCAAGACCATAGATAACCACATGAATGTGTGATGTAAAAAAACAGGGTCAGGGGTTCTTGAACTTAGAGATTAAGAGAGACTTTTTGAGAACCCCTGTTTTTAACCTCGCACAGAATGAAAGTCTTGGAATTATTATTTTTGTTTATCATCTATTGCATTGAATTGTCAAGGGCAGGAGGCCAGAGAGCAGCAGAAAAGCAGCAGCTGTCCAGCGTGTTTAATCCTAACACAGTCAGCAAAAGCTGCCATTAAGCAACCACTAACTTCAAGCTTGAACTGAAAGTTTCCCCACTGCTTTACTTACTTCTAGAGAGAGCGGCCTTTCTCTGGGAGAAGTTTCATGTTCTGAGTCAGCATACTCGTCCCCATCTAGGTGACAGGAAGCTCTGGGCGGGGTGTCAGGAAGAGGTGCTGTAGGTGCTGGGGGGGTGGGCGTACGATTTCTTGGCTCAAGGCCAAATATCTCATCATAATGTGCGATGAGGAACTCAACTAATACAGCCTGGTAACTGGTCTCCAGAAGTGCGATCATTGACGTGTCTGTAGACACAAGAGGGCGCAGCAGTGTGGGACCAAACACAATGCCCAAATTGCTCGGAGACATCTTGTTTTCTTGGTTTTCTGACACCCTGTGAAGACAGAGAATAGAGAGATTGGTTAAAAGATAAAAAGCAGTTCAAAGAAATTTGTCTGGTTGTGGGTAAAATGTTACAGTTTAGCTCCATGCTCACCTCTGCAGGTGACACAATAGGTGCTGCAAAGTGCTGAAACAATATGAAGGGAGTCTTTGTAGCAGCCTTTGCAGGCTGGTAATGATGTCCACTGTCTCATCAGTGTCTGGTGTTTGCTCCCTTTCATTCAGGTGCTGGATGCTTTTGCCCACACTTATAAAATTGTTGTACAGGTCAAAGGTGAGTAAAGGCTCTGGAAGCTGGGGGAGAAGGAGGAAAAGAGAGATTACTTACTGAAAGTAAAGAGAAAAGCTCTAAGATCTTAAGTGCTTCTCTGGCTCTAGTACCTCCTTAAAGAAGTGTTTAAGGATTGAAGTGATGTCATGTGGTGAGACGTCAGACAGGTCCACCTGTTCCTTTTGTGTCTCAAAGGCATGACAGAGCCTCTGGATGCGAGGCTTTGACCCACTCACTCGATACACTCCCTTAGAGAAAAAAAGAACAGAATGAGTTTTCTGATCTTGGCAAATGCTTGACTTTTTTCTTCTACATCTCAAACACTGTGACAGTAAATTGTACCTGGACACAGAGGGCGCGACTCTCAATCTCAGAAGTGCACCGCAGCACCACAAAGGGCACCTCATCCGGCCTGTCATGTGAGGCGAAGGCCAGGTCAACTCCGAACACGGTCCCCTTCCTGTGTTCACACTCTGACTGACACACCTCCATGCACTTCCTGTGCAAAGCAAGGCCGCACTGAGGGTGGAAGAGAAACATGTCAGGAGATATTGCACCTCTCAATCAACACAGAAGACTTTGTTTCTCTAAAATTTACGTCATACCTCCTCACATTCAACTCCGCTGACAACAATGTAGTTTTCACACTGCTTGCATTTAATCATCTTGCTCTTCATCTTTCTGAGTCGGTGCGTCAGTGCAGCTCTTGAAAGTGAGCGTGCTTTGACTTGCTGACCATCAATGAGTTCTTCAGGGGGAGAAGAGAGACGGATGAATCATACAAGGGGTGATTTTAAATTACAATACAAAAGTGTTTTGTTCAACAAGGCATGGAAAAAGGAGAGACAAACCACATTCTGAGGCAATATCCCGTTCATCCAAGTCATCTGATGACACTGTCAGAGTGGATGCACACTTAGGCAGCCTCTTCGGGTGAGCTTTAATTATCCATTTTGCAGAGAAAGAAATCAAATATGTAAGTTTTGGCAATGATTAAAGAAACAGAATATGAAAACAGAATACGAAAACAAATGCAGACCAATACACACCTGGACTTGATAGAGATTCTGAGCTTCCTCCAATACTATCACAATCGCTATACCCTGTCTTCCCTAAAGTGCAGCAAAACACATAAAAGCCACAATTAAACAAAAAGTGAGGATTTTTCTGTTGCTGTGATCATATTTTATTTCATGAAAAGTGCATACTGCCGTCGTTGGGTCGTCTTAAAGGGCTTCCCTCTGTTACAGACGAACAGTCAGGCTGTGAGCTCTGAGTGCTGCTGGTTTTTCGTTTATTCCTGCAAAAATCAAGGATTGTGAAGAGCAGTTTGTCAAATAACAACATACAGAAATACTGTATCAAACAGTTTTAATGTATTAGGGAATAATTTAAGTTTGTTTATTGATGCTGATTGACATTAAACAAATTTTCTTTGTTTCTTTTTAGAAACCTTTGTTCAGTCTATTGTACCCTTTGCCTTGAGGAAAATATTCCTGGAAGGTAAACGTTTGGAGAGGTTGGTCAGGGCGACGCTTGCTCAGGATGTAGAGCATGTACGGCTCTCCAGGCTCCAGAGACCTGCATGTCACCTCCAGGTTGTGGTAACCCAGAGGAACAGGCTCTGTCTGCTGACGCTGGTAGTAAAACATGTTGACTGTGGCCTGATAGAGAGAAAGGAGGTATTTTATAATTCAGAATGAAAACGTAAGAATGATGAAGAACTGAGATATATTTTGTCTATGATAGGACAAAATTAATGACAATAGTGCTATTTAATTTATTTATTATGTACACACTTGGTTGTGCAGAGCTCAATATTACTGCATCTAAATATAGCTATCGATTATGTCCTGTTAAATGTTTATAGTAGACTTAATCACAATGATATATTTTATAATAAAATGAAGGTATCTTTTTCATCTATTATTGCATGTATTTTCCCTGAACCAGTGCCAATGTTGAGTTTCCTCTATCACAAACCTCTTTAAGCACGGTGTCACCCTGACAGATGAGCTTGCGAGTGTGGGAGATAATTCTCTCTTTGACCTTCACCAAGTCGTCCTGGTGCGTCTTGGCAGCAGTCACACAGTCTCTGTACAGAAGCTCCGCCTCGGTCATCTGGAGGATTAAGAGAGAAGAGGCGTGAGGTATTTGATGAACACAAATCATTAATGGTGACAAAAACAATAACAAAATAAAATATAGACATGAAGTTATTTAAAGTAACAAATTAAAGCTGTTTGAATTTAAGGGGACACTCACCTTAGACTGAGCTTCATCCTTGGACTTTCTTCTCTTGTCCAGTGTCTTGAATCCAGCAGTGTCGTCCACAGCTTTGGCAGATATAGCTTTTGCCTTTTCTAGGTCTTCACAGCGCTGGAAGTATTGCTGACGAGCCTTTTTCAGAGCTGTCTCTGAATCATTCTGAACACACACAGATACACACACATACATAAGGACACTAAAAAAATGCTATTCTGTCATTCTGTCTTCTTATGTGCCTGTTAAGACATTAAGCTGTTATAAATGCCTCATATATAAGAATAGGACTTTTGGCAGGCTCAACTTGAAGTCACAAACAAGGTTTTCATTCCTTACCATCCTCTTTTGTTGTCTTGCCCACTGCTCCTTAAACTCTCTGCGCCATTTTTCAATTTCATTCCTTTTGGCAGCCAAAGCCTTTCAAACGAAAACACAGCATTTAACACAATGATTGCAGCTTGGTTAACAATGTTAGTCAATATGAACTTCTGTATTTTTTGTGTATTTTCAAAGCCCTTGCTGGCAAGCTACTACCTTACCTTTTGGAGCTGTTGGTGTTTTATGATGGACCTCACATGACTCTTACTTTCTTAATTTTACATACTTATGAAATTACTTCATTAATTTACTCTTAAAGGCCCTCATATCCACACTGAACTTGGTAAAAAAGCATTTTTTTTTTGACATTCCCCACTCATGGAGTACCCTCCAAAAAAAACCTTCTACAGATAATAACCTTTCTCTTCCAGTATTTAAGACTTTTATAACTGATCACAGTTATTCTTACTATAACTCTTTAAATATAACTTTTTTTTTGCTTTTATGATTGATTAGTGTCATTCATTATTGTTTGTGATCGCAACAATATTGAATATTGGGAACCCTCAATGTCTTTTCCTAGAAAGATAAAAGTTATGACTTCTGTACCTGGTAACAGCGGTTCTGCAGAAGGTCTGCAGTCTTCCTCGACGTCACACTGTTCTTGATATCTTGCTCTAATGCCATTGTGTAGATGTACTGCAGGGGCATCATTTCCTGTGATGACAATGATCAATTTAAACAGTAATATATTTTCAGTGAAATGACAAACACATTGTTATCAACAACACAGATGACATGAATAAAGCGGTACCTGTTGTGCCACATTGATTTTTGCTCCTTCGGCTGTCTTCATTACATTTTTTGCAAATTCTTGTTCTGTTAAAGAAAGAAAAGTAGTTAAGAATTACTCCTGATATGTGTCTCACAGGATACTGCACAACAGAAGGACCCAAGAAGAGCAGGATTAATCTGTGGACCAGTCTGGACTGGACACAAACACAGCACTGAGCTACCACTACAAGAGTGTGACTAATATGGTGCCAGCAGTGCGGTATCACCTTGTCCCTGTGTGTCCTCAGAAAACTCTACTCTTTTTAATGAGGGACACTGATGAGATTTCAGTGTTTCTCTACTCTGTAATCCTTGGAAGTGTATGGGTGAGCTCCAGTAAGTGTATTTTACTGTCATCAAACATTTTCTCCTCATGTTTCTCCACACTCTGATGCGACAGACTTGAATACTCTGCAATCCCAGTCTGGACACCTGTGCTCGCTGATATCAGGATAATGACTGTCTCTGCTCTGCTAATGTACCCATCTCCTTTATTACCCTGCTTTGCCCTGCTAATCTGCCCCATAATCCTTTCGCCCTGTGTACGCTCAGTGTGTAGCTCACTTAAGTAACTGCACCACCCACCGAGGGAGACAACACAGACACACTGTGTCAAAGCATGGGGGTCGCTGTCAGTCACTGTTGGCAACACTGCTTTTGATAGCTGCAAAACGAAGATTTTTGTTGTGTTACTGCGTTTAAATTTTTTTTTCTTCTTTTAACTATATGGATATGAATTTTATAAAACAGATCCATCTCCTTAGTTGACACTCATCTGAATGGGTAAAATGAACCCCACACAGCTTCTTGATTCCACTCTATTCTCCATCTCTCCCTTTCTCGACTTTGTTATTGATTAGAAAAATGTTCATTGTTAATTATGTGGTTCTAAACTACTTTTTGAAATGTCTGAATACAATTATAAAGACACAACAGAACCTGTAAAATCAAGTTAAAAAGAGGTGTGAATGTTTACTTGGAATGTTTGTAATACCAATGCTCATTAAAAAGATACTTGAGACAAAATGAAGACTTTTGATCTGTATTGGCCTTATCATTGAAGAAAGTCACATAAGATTGCAAAATGTTCCACAGCCTCTTCTCTGGTCTATGTTCTGACAATAATATGCACATCATGCCGTGTCCTTGTGTACTTACCCAGACTGATTCTCTTCTCCATCCAAGCCAGGAGGTCTTTGGCATAACGGCACCACATCTTGGCATATTGCAGCGCCGTCTCCACTCCACCTTCACAGCGACAAAGAGCCAGGTCTGCTTCCTGAGCTGAGAGGGAGTACATCAGCATCACTGCAGGACACTCAAACTTGGAGCTTTACAAACTAACCATCAGGCAGCATCCATTGGAGCTACAGCTTGTCTGTCCTCGAGGACCCAAAGATGGAAAACCACCCCCTTGATAAATCATCACACAAGCTAAAGCTGTTTGTTTCTTATAAAGAGTCAATGCCACTTAAAAAAAAAAAAAGTGTAAACAAACCCAAAACAGGAAACAATGACAAATTGCTGGCCATATTTTCCCATCAGAAGAAAGATCCTGTAGTCAGTCTCAGCTCACTGCATGTATCCCATGAAAAGATGGATCATTTTCTCTTCAAGAAAACAAAGTCTCCGGCTCAAATCAAATGGGTAGCAGACCATAAAGAGGAAATCCTCTGTGATCAAACCCCAACGGCTTTTAACTAAACAACTTCCCTCCGTCCCCTCTTCCTCTCTCTTCCTGGCCCCTCCCCCTAACACCTGCTAACCTCCAGTCAGCCTTACAGAGACAAGCTGTGGTTAAGGCAGTCAACTTGACTCAGTACCAGTGTGCAGTGAAGGCAGAGCTGTGTCAGAGGGTGTTGATAGGAAAACAACTCTACTTCCTCCTCTTTGACCCAAACCAACGCAAGACATGATACATGTAACTATCCCTTAACCCCTAAAACAATTCAGACACAACTTTCTCTGTGGTTCCCTGTGCCCCATTTCCAGGATGACAATTACAAAAAGAGGTCAAAAAAGAACAAAAGCACTTCAGAAGGTTTCTCTTCCTCTTACAGCCCACACCACACTTCCAAGCTTCTAGCTGTGTTGAACTGAGCAAGCACGCCACGCCAGAAAGACTGCTGCAACTTCTCTTTTGAGTTCCGCTCTCTGACATGCAGGTTTTGTTGTGCTCAGTTCCTTTTCAAAGTCATCAAAACGCAGCTGAAGTTGAACCAACTTCCAATCAAGGTTTTCTTCTCTGTCTTCAATCAAATCCACGCGGCACATCTTAAACATTATCTGTGACAAAATCATCCAAAGGAGTTTGACCTCTCTTGCTCTTTTATCTCTTTCAGAAACTGGCCTCCATACTGATTCTGTGCTGTTTCATTGCAGTGGCTCTTTCTGCCTAGATTAGAGATTATCCTTGTGAGGTCTAACTCGCAGAGTGACAAGCTTTAAAGAAGCCCTGGTTGAGATTGACTTCCTGGTGTGACACAGACCGGGGGGGGGGGGTTAAGGGATTGATTGGTATCTTGTCTTAACCAATGGCTGGACATGAAATCACATTACCAAAGCGCATGTTAAGGTAATTTGCTTGGTGGATAAATAATTGATCTCAAATGAAACACAAATAAACAGGTATCTTTGAGGAGCTGCAGGATAAATCATTTAATTAGACTGTGGCTTGGACTTGAGATCAAAGATGACCTAAAAAAAACTCATTTACAATCAGGGATGTGGAGATTTTTCTTTATTTTTTATACTTAGCTTCAGGCTAGCCTACTCTGAATTTCTATTTCTAGTTCTCTAAATACCATCTGTTTATCCTGTAATTCCTAATCTCTTATTCCACTGCAGTGAGCTGTAGAGTCAGTCAAAGTGAGGTTGAACACTTGGCACTGACTCTCTGTTTTGACTGTAAGTCTACTCTTCCTTGGAATTCCTTTTTTTTTTACATCCTACATAACTCTGACTTCATCTCTGAGTGTGGACCCCTCTGTCTTTGCTTGTGTCTGAGGTAAAACCTGAGAGCAGCTGTCTGCTGTCTTTATCCTAATCTTATTACAACATAGCAATTACAACTAACGGCTAATGGTAAGAAAACAAGTTGAAATTTAACTTCATTAAGGGCTACAGGCAGACAGCAGGGTGTTCACGGGTGATTTGAGGTAACGTCATTTAAGCAGTAATCTAAACTGACAAAAACAGGCAGCAAACAGCATGTATATTCAGGGCTTTACAGTTTATATCCACCAGATATGAACTGACTCATACACAGACACACTCCTCCACACTTCCTTTTGCTCATTTCCAACTCTACATCACACACACTCACACACATTAATACCTGTCTGGTTTCCATCAGCTTCATTTGCCTCAACACACCTCAGTGCACTAAGAGCATCTTCACCCTGATAAGAAAAAAAAACAACAAAAAACAGACTCAATCATTATTAATAAGGTCCATGAACAAGACATCACATGATATCAAGAGACACTTTGACTTCATCTCAGCTTTGAAGACAACGATTGTCCAAATGAGGTTAAAACTCCTCACATCATGTTCTTCTTTAAATTCTCTACTTTCTTCATAGGTGGATTCTGGTGTGGTCAGTGAATCAATGTCTGTCAGCAGATCCTCCCCCGACCTAAACACAAGCAGACTTGATTAAGAGAAACACAGGTAATCAAAAAGCAATGCCTAAGGCTCTGTTTATCATAAATGTTATTGGTAAATCGACACTTTACTCACATATAGCCATATGTTTTTATGTCAACCTGACAGAAATAAGCAACACACTCACTGACTTTTGGCCTGATCCAAATTACAATATACAACTATATATATGTATTTAGATAAATATATACACAGATCTCAGCTGTCTAATTTATCCAAGCAGTTTTGCCTTCTTTGTTTTCATCTTATCAGACAAGTTACCAGCACCTTTGAGTGACACTTTACTGATGACTGTTTTTATTTTTGCAGAATTCTGTTCCAAGTAAAAAAGTAACATGACTCTAAGAGGTACAGGATGTAATGGAGGTGTACAAACAATACTCACGATGAGATTAAAGATAAATCAAGATTATCAAACTCCCTGAAGATCTCACTGTATCGTTTGGTTTCAGATTTGTGATGCACCTTCTTCACCTCTGCAATAATAAATAAAAAGAATTAAAATTACAAAATAACAAAGACACAAATGAAGAGCATAAAGTCTTGTTGTTATGCCACACTGTCAATATCTCAAAACGGCACAAATATTCTCTCTCATGAAGAAATGCAGACAAATTTAAAGCCTAGGAGACTCAAAACATACAGCTGGTGTGTTTTCATTTGGTAAGTTACCTTGTGGGTTCAAATATGCTATACAAATAAAGATGCCCTGCTTTCTTTGCCTGTAAATCAATGGGGTTATACAAGCCTAATTCTTAAAAGTCAGATGCTGTGTTTGAGGATTTTGCAAATCTGGAGAAATCTCTATTGTTAAGATATGATAATCCTTCATTCATCCTGCATCAGGGAGATTTACAGAATTACATCAGCAAACAAGATGGTGTACAGTGCAAACATTACAATAAGAATAAATCAAATAGAATAACAATAAGCTAGAAAACGTACCTATGGAGCAAATATACAGGTGTGAAAATGTGCACAGACAATAATATAAAGATAGAATGTCTCCTGAAAGTGGCGGGACATGTTGTTCATCAGAGATGACAGCTTGGTAATCAGTCTCCTGCCAGAATAAAAAAGGATACAGCCAAAAACCAATAATGGTATGGTTGTGATCTAGGGCTTTGGGGCAGCACTGAATTAAAAAACAGAAATGACTCTGCTGCTGGAACCACAGCATGGGCTCAAAATCATGTCCATAAGTCATTGTCTGTATTCACATGTGGATCATTATGGTTTCATGCAAAGAGGAAACCATACTTATCACAATATGATCCACAGATGAGTGTCTCAGTCTATTTAAGCCTGACTAAGGCGAAAAGGAAAACTGGCCCGGGGTCTGACAAATGAAAGATGGACACTGGATTTTTGAAACCATGGTTTTGGAACAACATTTGCTGCAATCCAGATGATTCCTCTTTTTCTGGGGAAACCTTGCATAACATAGAAAGGGCATGCCAAACTAAATTTAGCACTTATTAAAACAGCATGGCTCTGTCGATGAAGAGTCAAAGCGCTTGGTTGGTTAACGTGCAGTCTAAAATCATTATGCAGAACGACATGACACAAAAAATACAACAAGGTGCTGGACACTGGGTACACACAAAGGCTGTAGATCAGTTAAATCAATTTTCCTAAAACTATTATTTTTCTATCTTTCACATTGTGGTTGCGGATATTTTGTCTGTGGTCTCTGTGCTAATATTAGCTCTCTTAAAGGCATCTGTCACAATGTCAACATTATCACAGCATGAAATGATGGTGCAAAAGGCAAAAAAGCCAAACTCAGCTCCTCTCTAGAGTCACATCACAAACTGCTGTTATAACTTCCTTTACAAAAAAAATTTTTTAATGAATGTGGCTTTATATATTTCATGGTACAAATTGAAAAGACAATGTCAACCTTTGCTTTTCCTTCTATTTTACTCATTGGATCATTGTGTGCGCCAATAGGTTAGTAACTGACGATTTACAGCAAGCAGTTTCCCTCTAAGAGAAGTCTCCATTTTGGTCAACCACATCCTGCTTGCAGTTTGTGTCACTTCACACAATGTTCATAAAGTTCTTGTTTTTCACACCAGTAGTGTATCTGTGTGAGAATTTGAACTGAGAAGTGTCAAATGTTTCAACAAGAGTAGCATTTAAGTCAATGCATCTTAATCAGTTTCATTTTGAATGTTTTTGCTCTCACGTGTTACAATCAAAGTGTTGAATAGAAATTTAAAGTCTTTTCAAACTATTCCTAATTTAATGTAAGTTTCGTCACAGGAATCAGATTCTATTTTATGTAAGTTTCCTTGTGAGGATTTTTGAGACATTAGAGCATGAGCTGAAATACATCCCAGCTATCTAACCATTCTCAAAAATGAACTAAATGGCAACACTTCTTCAGGCTGAAGACACATGACATTCTCTGCTCACCTGGTGCTTGAGAGGGCTCCTCACTTGAAACTTGATCTTCTTCCATGCCTACACAAAAACCACAGAAGCAAGACCCCAGTAGTGTCACTCACACATAATTTGCACCCAAGGTCACACCACAGTTCACCATATTACTGATGAATAGTGAGTGAGTAGAAAATTCCACAATAAAGAGTGTTTACACACTAATTCACTTGAGCTGAATTATTAGTGTGCAGCTCTGAGTTAACTGCTGTTTGTGCTCACAAAAAGATCCTCCTCTGGTAGATTGGAGGCTGGCCAATATTTTCATCACCACAGGAAGAGGAAGTGTATCTTGTTGTCAGCGTAGGCCCCACCTACGTGAACACACCACATGGTGAGAGGGTGCTGCTGAGTTAAGAATATCTCAAGTTCAGACATCGATTAATTCGAGTGAAGAGTTAAAATAGCATGAAATGTGATACCTAAAGAGTTGTGTGACATTAATAATAGAAGTGCTGATGGATATTAGTGAATAAAGATAGTGAATTTTATTAATAGTGTAAAAAAAATTGACAGGGGGTACGTCTGTTTCTTGCACACAAGGGTGGCTCAAAATGAATAATGAGGATGTTAAGTATAGAAACACCATCTACCCTCATTTCATCACTCAAGGACTTTCAGATGAGTCTTCTGTCAGTCTTTGTTCTACTTATTGCAGAGGTGCCTGTCTAGCTGTGACAGTTAAAGTAGGCGATCAGTAAAATGATGAAACTTTGAGGTAAAACAAAGTAGAGCAAAGAACACACAGTCCTACACACCATGTAACATTTTAGGATGGGAAAGGTGGAAAGGTGTCACTTATCCTCCTTGGCCTCCTTAAAGAGCTCACAACAGCTCGCAGCACTGTAATCCTGACAACTTTCCATTGGTGCATTCTCATACAATCCTGTTTACAGACCTGAATGACAGACAAACTGCAGAAAAGTCAAGAAACGGTTATGAGTAGTGGAAAAAAAAACCTTGTTGAATACCAAACTTCTGTTAAATTAATATAACTGCACCTGACTGTAAACAGAAGTCAGTTTTTACCTAACAAATAATCCAATACACAATATATTGTTATAAGTACAAAATGTACTGTATAAGCTTAAAGTTTTCATCAAGTGTTAACATAATTAAATCTGTTCATTGAGTTTTAATATATTTTACCAGTAAACTTTTAAAAGAGGTTGGCAAAGATTGCTCTCTATAAGTAGGGACAAACCACTGCGCCCCTCCTATAATTTTCTTGTGGCATCTTGTACCTTGTTTAAATAAACAGGAACCAAGTCCCGCATGCAATGTGGTTCTTAAAGCAAGCCCTACATGAAAATACCATGTGAGCCCATGCGAGAGGCACTGAAATGACTGTGGCAACTGCTGTGGCGTAGCTTCAATAGCCAGACTCCCACAAAACGATACAGACATCAAGTGTTGCTGTGAAAACAAGTCTTTATAAAGCAGATGTGCCACCTCCAACTGTCCTGGAGGACTCAAGACATTTCACAGCTAAAGTTAGATAAAAGAGATGAGTCGTGAGAGATTAAAATGGGTTGCAAAAGTGTTTTTAGAGATTGTGGAAAAAGTAACCTTCTGAACTTACAGATAAGTCTCCAGGTACATACCTTTACCTGTGAATCAAACTTAAAATGAATTCCTTCTAATCTAGTTTAAACATGGAGACTTTCACTCATTTGAAAAGCCTATCTTTATTTGAAAAAAATGTGTTTCAAGAATTTTTCTATTGAATTACATTTCTTTGAATTCAGTCTGCCCTTTTTGTAAGTTAAAGTGAGGGGACAACTTGTGGAAGCAAAAGTTATCTGTAAGCATCATCAACCAAAAAATGATACAGCAGCACAAAAGCATTCAGTACCAGTGACTGCAAATTTAACTTTCATTTTTGTTCAAAAAACAGAGAAATTTATTTTTGTGTTGGCAGATTGCAATTCTGACATGTGTGTGCAGAATACATTACTGAATGACTACCATTATTATCCCACCAAAATAAACTTCCTGGGGGCTCAGGTTGGATTCTGATTTCAGCAAGTATGATTAAAAAGTGGAGACACAGCAGCCTGTTCAGATGTGGCCGGGCTGGTTCTCTTTATAGCATTGTTCCTCCCACACCATCAAGCCAGAGGCGTGTACAGTGGTTTGTCTCATCTAAAACCATGTCAACAGCTGGTTTGGCAGCGCAAGTCTGGAAACAATCCAAAGTGGGCCACAGAAAACTGAAGTGCGCATACTCTACAGAGATACTTTAAAGTCTGTGAACAGCAAGTGTTGCATCTGTGTTTTGTTGCTTTGGTAATCAGCTGTTACGGCTTTAGAGATGGCTTAATTCAAAACTGCAAACTATGAAGTCATTAGGAAAAATACTGAAGAGCAAGGCCAAAGACAGAGAAAGTTTCTCCCAACTTGAATATTTGAGACTAAAATCTTGTTTTGAACATCTTCTCTTAATTGTATTATGAATTTTTGTTCTTCGGTAATTTATGCTCTATAAATAAGGCATTTCACAGTATATTCTTATACAAAGTTTAAGTTATGCCCTAATGTGAATGACACGGTAAAGTCTGATTGATATCCCTGCTAATGTGAAGGTTAATTTCTGTATGACAGACAGAAAATGGGTACTGCAAATGCCATTCCAAATGGCAAGTCTAGTGCCTTAATAAAAAACTACAAATCAACAATAAGGTAAATGTAGGAGAAAACAGATCCTTCTTAACCTGTCATATATGGAGAAATCAAATGTTTCTCAAAACCCAATGTCACTCAACTACTGTCCCATAAAATCCAAGGTATCAAAGATGAGACATGAATAAAAATGAAAAATAAAAAAAAATTCTGCTCTCTTTCAGTTCAGCTCCTTTCATAGCTCGTCTCGTGCTGTGCTGTCCAAAGGAGACTGGAGCACATCGGTGTTCTGTGCCTCTGAGCTGATCTCAGCCTGCTGACGAGTTTTCCCCGAGCGCGTTCTGTCCCAGTCTGTGCGGACCTTGTCGTTGTCCCATACCGTGGAGGTCTCTGTGTCGCTGATATATCCTTTGTCACCTGTGTAGTGTGTTGGATAAACGAGGAGAGGCTCTGCTGAAAAAGCCTTCAAGTCTCTGGTTTCAAACTGCTCCATATAATCAGACCTGTAGAGGAGACGGCAGTGCCATAACAATCAGAAAAGCAGAAGAACGAAATGTTAACGTGTGTGTTCCTGTGAGAGACAAGGTATAAATACTTACTTGGGATGTTTATCATACATGATAGGAAGAAACTCATCGACTGGTAAAATCTTTTTAAGTGGTTCTGCTTTCAAGAGCTTCTCTGCACCTTGTAATGATATCATGTAGCCTAGAGTCCAATAAGAATAGTCAGCTTCCACTAAGTTGTGTATATGAGGCACTGCTTTCTCTGGGTGATCCACTTGCATTCTCTTGCGGCCAATATAACTGGAAGAAAGAGTTAAAAAGGAAAAATGAGAATCAAGTTTAAGTACAAAGCAGGGATGCATGATATTGAGGAAAAATTTATATTGCAATATTTTTTTTAAAGTTTACTGCTTCACTCTGTTCAGCTGACTCCCAGACTCCACACGAAATGTTGATAACAGACTCTCAGACAAAGCTGAATGCACAGATCTTGACGCTGCTGCCTTTAACCTCAAAAGTATGAAATAAAGCACCTTATGTGATATTAATTATGAGAAAACTATATAATTCCTGCTATGCTGCACTCACATTCGCCACGCTCTCTCTCTTAATTGCCTGACCACTCACGCTGCATTGTACGAGTGTCAAATAATATTGTATTTTGGCTGCTCATTAAATATATAGCGAATTATCACAGACCTGGCGATATGAATATTGGGCATGTGAACATTGCGATGACAATACCAAAACAATATATTGTGTAGCCCTAGTGCAAGGAATCAATGTAGAGTGAAATATCTGGTAAGGAGACAGACTTACATGAGATCCCAGTCCAATCCTTCCTCCTCCACCTCACTCATCAAATTCATCAAGCGACGTTTAAAGAAAACTTCAAACCGCAGATCATCCTCAATCAACAAGGAGGTCTCCAGGCGTCGCTCCACGATCTAATGTAACACACATTTATTAATTAGCCACCAACCAATGGGGTGTAACGAGTGTTTGCATGATTGGCTTTGTAGTTCACCTCTTTCCAGATATTATAATGAGAAAGGAAGCACCCAAGCTCCCCCTTTGTCAGCGGACGATCATGATACGGGTCACTGTATCCAGGGAGCATGTGGATACCCAGAGCATGAATTTCACTGGTGTTCATGGCTCTGAAAAAAGAGGTAAAAAAACAGTGTGGTAATGAGAAGATGAATGTAACTAAGCGTTAAGAAAAATACTGTAACAGATTTATTTGAGTCAACTCACTTTCCATCTACAGCTGCAATGACCTTACATGCAATCCCCTGCTCGTATAACGCCCCCAGCATTCGTTCTCGGCGGTCAGCCCGCCTCTGCAGGTTTATCATAAAAACCTGCATGAAAGTGACAGTAGAAGTAGACAGCGTAACTACAAGGCTCTGACAGCAGGGGGAAGCATTACGCACAGAAGAAGAAACAGAAGGCCATTTTTGCACACTCCATCTTCTCACCACTCTTACTCACCTCATCAAAGCCCATTTTATCAGGTTGTTTTCTAGGGACAGGTATGTATTTGGAAGGCTTCACGGGAGGATTGCGCACTACATAATGAGAGGGAAGATGGATGCAGAAATGGTACTTGATGAATCGAGACCCATGCTTATTGTCATTATTAGCTGAAGCAGCAGTGAGTAGAATGAATACTTCAAGCCAGAGGGGAAGAAAAGAAGCTAGAAGTTTAAGTAGATGAATGAAGTCACTCACCGTTAGCCTCGAGCAGGGAATGCAGGAAGCTTTCCGCTTCATCTTGTAAAGTATTGTGCGATCTCAGAGGCACAGGGAAGTAACCATAGGTCTCTTTATTACATACAAACATTTGGACATCTATAGAGAGCAGAGGAAAAGAATTTGAAGGCTACAAATTAAAGACAAACATTCAAGATCTCTGGATTCAAGCAATGGAATGCTAAAATACCTGCCATCCGAGCAGAGTACGCAAAGACAATAATATCATCAAAAGCCCAGCTGTATTCGGGGTGTGGGGGGTGAAATGCCAGCTGCCTGGATGCTTCTTTCCTGAGGTCTATGAGGAAAGTGGAGTGGACCATGGGGACTGCAAAACAGCCCTTTCGTACCTGCTTCCTCATAGGTATGTAAGCAGGGGTGCGCTTATAGTACCCCTAGAGAAGCAAAGGTGATTTAGTATAGAGTATGGAGAGCATCCAAGGAAGCTCTTCAAACTCTTGTGAGAAAATATCCATAATCAAAGACAGATCAGTACCTGGGAGGTCATTCCACACCAGAAGTTTGAGTAGGCAGCACGGGATTCAAGCATTGGTGCAATGATCGTCTTATTTTCCTTCATGAGCTTCCAGAGCACATTGGGGTTGGTGAGGAGGTTATCGCAGTCCGCCAACTGTACAAAGAGGAATGAAACAACAAAAATATTTGGAGTTAAAAAAGAAAAGTTTGTGCAGTAGAAAGATGAAATACAGAAGAGTCTATGGTGAAAAATACTGAGAAGGTTAAGAGTTTAAATATGTCTGTAAAACTAAAATAAAAAAACGCCAGCATTTAATTTCACTTCTCTTTTATGGCAGAAAGCTGGGACCATCTCCAGAAATTTGTAGCACGAAATTATTGCAATCCTGGATGTACTTTGCTTCAAAATTATACCCCACTGAAGCAAGACAATGAGGGTTGGGCTGGAGGGTACAAATAGAAAAGTCAGAGCTGCTAGTAAAATATACTTTATAGGAAGTCAAGCTTTGTGTCAGTGCAAGGATTTGGAGTTAGTAAGTGAGAGTACAGCAGATAAGCTTTAACCACAAGAGACAGAAATAGATTTGTGTCTTTCTTTAGCTTTTTTCCTGGAGGCTAAATTGCAACTGTGGTTGTGCTGTAGTGTGAGCTTTGCACATCCCTCCTGCTGCTATAATTGAACAATGCAAGAAGTTTGCTCAGATGTGATGCCGCAAGGCTTAAATTTGAAAAACACACAAAACAATGGTATTTGCCGTGCTTTCTTTTGTGTCCGCTAAGGATCATAGCTTTGTCTTACCATGAAGTAGTCTGCCCACATCTCTCGTGCTGACTCCAGGGCTACTTGCCGAAGCTTCATGACATGCTCATAACGCTCATCCACCCAATGCTTTGGACCTTCTTCATTCTCATAATGGCTACAAGGGACGTAAAATAGATATTAGAGACTGGAGATGTCATCCCTGTAAAAACTTGAAGGCAAAAATAATAAAGAGAAACCCAAGAAGCTGACCTACCTTGGCTCTTCTTTTGGCCTCCACTCAACATAATGGTAAAGATTTTGCACTTTGACGAGCCAGTCTCGCAGAACGGCTGTAGTGTTGTCCTTATTATGATCAGTCGCTACCCTGTCATTGTACAACAAATGCAAATGAGTGGGATGAACTGTACTGAAGACAGAAGAGGTTAAAAATTATCTGATAATAGAACAACACTAGTTAAATGGAAAACCAATGATACACTAGACTCAAGCTGAGACAAGATGTGAAATAAGACACCCAGAACTCACTTAACAATAGTCTTATGTTTGCTTTTTGAAGGGCCATTGTCGAGAGCTGTGAGAACTGGTACAAGTGAAAATGATACTAAAAGCATAGACCAGAAGCACTTGATATGAAGCTAATGTTTATTAAAGTTTTAAAATATCAAAGAAGTCTTTTATTAGAGTGCTTTGTCAAGGGAAATTTATGTCTAAAATATCTTCAATGATTATCTCACACATGCCAAAGCCATGTGTCAAACAAATAAGACTCAGATAGTCTATTATCCAGCTTCACAGAAATGAAATGTTAGACTTCTTAGGCAGTACATCTGCCCAAACCTCCTTCTCAAGAAAAGGAGAAATCCAGCCAACACAAACTCCATAGCTTTCTTTCCCCCCCTCATGTTGTGTATCGCGGGCCAACAGTATTTGCTGCAGAAAAGACAGCTGCACATAAGTCAGCTGAAACTGTGTTTTTCTCAGGACTGCAGCCAAACTTGGTTTTCTTGACACATTTCACACAGATCCGTGAGAACACTGCAGCTCCTTGCTAAACCTTTCTGCCCCTCACTCCTGCTGTCCATCTTTTCACATTCTCAGACTTTGAATTACTCTGAAACATCCGCCTCATGTTTAGCTCAAATAAATATTTGTTAAAAACATAGATGTGAAACTTTCAGCATTCATCTGCAATAACTGTTTGGCTTACATCTGGTCTAACGCCGCTCATGTAAATCACTAACAGTTCTAATAGCACACACCAAAGATTTCGATGGCTGTTAGGCGGCCTTTTTCGATTCTGTGGCCTTTGCTTACATGTAAACACCAACAAAAAGCTTTAAAGCTGTGTTTACAGTGTGAAACAGCTGTATGGATTTTCCAGAGGCTTGATGTGCTTCCAAAACATGTCATAACAAAACTGTACTTCCCTCAAACACATTAACAGACTGAAAAAGACCACCAACCAAAATGAAGAAACTAAACATTTCACTCAAATACAGCCCTGAGATAAAGTGAAGCTTGTTTATGGAGGTGGTGAGTGAAGAGCATACCTTTCCAGCCCTCCAGGCAGTCACACAAACTGCTCAGAGCTCCCCGGCTGTATGCGAAAGGGGCTGTTGGAGCATGTTGTTTAGTTATTATATGAGAAACACCTCCCTTTTTACTTCCCTCAACTTCTGCCTGGGCATGGCAGACAGATGCTTAAATGGTCTATAACATCCATTTGCACATCCCACTGGGTAGCTGCCTTGGAAATTTAGGTTGTCTCATTGAAAGATGGGTGGGACTTTGTAGGGTCTGTTACATTTCCTGCAAACACACATGGTGAGCTATTTTACTAAAAGGTTTAATGATGAAAATATTTTCAATTTGCACGGGAGGTAGACTCGCAACCTCTAAAAAATTAAACAAGTTGTTTCTCATCATATCTTTTTTCAGTGCATTTGCAAAACAAACTACGTGCAATCACTGAATCAGGAAGAAACGTGTTTTGTAATTAGAAAAAAAAAAAACTTTTGTCAAGCTCAGATCACAGAGATGAGACTTCTCCAAGATCACTTTGAAAGCCCATTCCACTTATCAATCGACATGAGGGTCCCTATACCACATTTGTGGCCTGGCAGGATCATATAAAACTGTCACTGTTGTGGGGTTGTCAGTGGATGGCTCGCATATAAGACGACCTAAGTTGATTTGCAGTTGTGAACTGAAATCTAAGGTAGAGATCACAATGAGATTCTTTGTTAGAGTGAACCATACAGCTTCCTTTTTGAACACATCAGTCTTAACCCCTCCCCTCTCATCCACGTATACAGATCAATGCATGATGTGCAGTGACCACATGTACAACTCTGCTACACTTTTTCCAACACTTGTTCACACAAATGTTTCACATTAAAGTTGTTTCTTATTGCCTTGGTGCATGGTGTTGTTATATATTATTTTTTATCCTCACGACAACTGTGTCATCGATATCATAACCCGTCATCCTTCAAGGGTCCGCCCCACTTTTACTCCTCAATCCAGAGCCCACTCTCAAGCCTGCACTATATGTGTAAAGAATCAATATAAAGATTTCTTTTATGTTAAACACTTATAGGCTCAGACATGCGATAACTTAACTTCTGAGTTGCTTTACAGTGTTGGTAAAGTTTCATTTTTAGGGGGAAGCTTACCACAAAGCCATGCGCTCCTTGGGATAGTTGAGACGCTCAATAGTACCAAGGAAATAAGGCAGAGAGTGCTCGGAGTTTCTGCAGATGAGGGCGACAAGAACCCGGGGAGCGAGCAGCGGAGACTCGGGGCTCCAGCGCTCCTCCGCGAAATATCCCCGGGCTGGACCGCAGCAGGACAGGAGCAGGAGGAGCAGGGCGGCGGGGAGCCATGCGAGCCCGAGCATCGCCACAATAAATTAATATAGGTTTAAAAAAAAAAAACACCGAACTTAAAGTTAGGCTACTGAATCACACAGAGACACCTCTCCTCTCTATAAATCCCGAATCTTTACTTTCAGTCCATCAAACAAAATCTGTGCAGCAGCTCCTGATGTGACAACACTGCGAAGTACGCCTTTAAAGGGGTGGGATGTGCTGAGGGCTTAAAGGGGATGGACCCAGTAACTATTAATGTACAGGCGACACAAGAGAAAGTTGAATCAACTTTTTATTTCATTTTTCTGTATAGTAAACAAGTGTGATACCCCAAAACTTAAACTGATTAGTGTCAAGAAGAAACAGAAGGAACAAATATTTCAGTCTATTACAGTAACTTTGTCTTGATTATAGTTCAACCCTCTGATGCATGAATTATGAAAGTCAGTGTCAGGATTTTTTTCCTATAGTGTTTCTATTTGTCTTAAGGCATGAAAAAAAGTTTTCCGTTTTTTTCACCCCAAATATTTACAACTGGGCACTCAACAAAAAACAGTGTCGACTTAATATAAATATGACGTACATTTTTGGCTATTTCATGAGTAATCTTTTTTAATGCTTGGGGATCAAATTTTAACTCTCTCTCATCCATTTTAACACTGAATAATTCATAGTTTATATGCTTTTTCACCCTAAAATTTTTGTCTATAAATTTTCAAATATATATATATATATATATATATATATATATATATACATATATATATATATATATGCTTGGGAAAAAAATGAAACAGTTTTTTCAGGCCCTAAGAAGAATAAAAATATCCTAATCCTAAGGCTAATAAGAAGTTCCAGAACATGACCCGTTGAATTTAGGAGAAAATAATTTTGAAATAGGTGTCCACTGTAGTGACCACAATGAACTACAGGGTTAACCTCTCTAGACCCAGTGTCCACATTTCGCATATGTGGACGTTATATTTCTGCCCCTCAAACCCATGATACTTCATACAAGCTGGGAGAGAGAAAAAAAATTGTTGACAAAGAAAAGTTTGTGGAGCAGGAAGAAGAAAGGCAGATGAGTCTACAGTTAGAAATGCTGAGGAGATTGTGAGGTTTAAACGTCTGTAAAACTAAAGAAAAACCCCCACTAACATTTGATTTACTTCTCTTTTATGGCAGAGAAGTAAAACTTCAATTTTAAAACTTTCATTCACCAAATTTAGAGATGCTGCCTACATCATCTTTTGGTGATTTCACCACTTTATATCTATTTTGTGAAAAAAAACCCAATGTTGTTAGGAGCAAGAACACTTCTATTAAAAACCAGTGGTTGACTAATGACACTAAAAAATCATTTCCTGTACAAAGACCGGGTTTACTTACTATACTTAATAGGGCTGGCTTATCTCAAATAGCACACCAGACAAGTTTGGGTCTCAAGAGGTTAAATATGACAAAAAAAAAACAACCTCAAAATGTATTCATCCTGTTTCTCATCATTGCTAAGACAGATTCTAAAACATGGTCAAAATAATGTCTTCTTCCTGAAAAAAGACAGATATCTTACACTTACAAACTCAGTGAACATAAACATTAAATTTCACACTGCAAACTACAGAGTTGGACCCATTAGTTTTGGTTTGTCTTCATATCTCATATCTTTACTCTACCTAAACCAACAGCACATATACTTAAGAGTAATGTATGAGTAAAAGTATCATCCTGTTTAATCTTCCTGTCTTCTCATCAAATATATGTGCTGATATTTACTTCTTCTCTTTATTAAGCAAATTTTGCAGACTACAGTTTGGCTCCTGAGGCTGGCCTCTCCACTTGAATAGTTAAGGAGGCGGCTGCAGGGTCATCAACAAGCCAGAACAGCTCTCCATTAGTTGGCACAACACGAGCTGCAGGGAAAGCCGGTCCTTCTCTTCCCTCTAGGACTTCCTGCAAGAAACCAACATTTGTTACAGTACAGCAGCAACGTTACATAAGTCAACAGAATAAAGCCTATTTCTGCAGTTTGTGAGTCTTTAACTGAGCCTGTACACTGTTGTTTTGGTTAGCTAAAATAAAACGCATGCACAAAACTGTTTATTGTTTCCTATTTTGAGATTTTTTAATCTATATTCAAGCTTCAAATCTTAGTCCAAACCTTTTTATCACTACTGCCAAGTCATCTTCTCACTCACTGCAATTAGTGTCATAAGTTCATGCAGCATGCCAGAAGAACATAGCAGAATAATTCACCCTGCAATTGGAATTTGTTAGTTAAATAAATAGTTTTAAACTTCTACCTTTAAAACTGGGGCTTTGCTCCCTCCTGTTGATACAAAAGCCACACAGCGAGCAGAGTTCACCACTGGAAAAGTCATAGTCACACGCTGTGGCGGTGGTTTGGGAGAGTCACTGATGGGTGCCACAACCTTCTTGGTTTCCTGAATATAGAGAATACCAAAAACCAGACTATCTTTCATATGTTGTATGACAGTCACCAGAAAATATATCACTTTGTAAGAGAAGACCCACAACCCTAGGGTATACAGTAGTTGTCACACTGGTGATGAAAGAAGCGTAGCATTTAGTTAACAGGCATCTGGTGAGGATTGAGGGAAGAGACCACAACGCTGTGCTTAAATCGAAACAAATCACTGATCCATAAATTAATGAGGGAGTGTCTCGAAACGTAAAACCTATTGCTGTTGAAGAGTTGTAAATCATTTTGAAAGTGATGAAAGAGTGAACCCCTGACCTCAATTAGTAGGCAAGCTAGAATTTAAATAAATGATGTGTCACCAAAAAAGGGGGCGTTGCATTTCTGTACTGCCAGTCGCTAAATTTAGAAAACTATTGGCTGAATGCCAGGAAAGGTAATGAGTGGTTCCAGTATAGCTGTAATAAGTAAAAATGTCCAACATGAAAAATCTGAAAAAAAAAAAAAAAGGTTTTTTTAATGATGTATTGTGAATGATCCCAACAAACTATTACCTTGCTTCTCGTTACTTGACTTTCAGTGAACTGATAAAAGACTATGGTAATTTTCGTAGATTATCTGTACAGGAGCATTTTTCTGTAAGATTATTGTCAGTTCTTACCTCAAGAAGAGGGTGGTCTGGGAAGAGGGAGCAGGTGTGTCCATCAGGGCCCATACCAAGCAACAGCAGGTCAAACACAGGGAAATCCTCACCTGGGAAGGCCTGAGTGTTTGGAATAAGAAAAAAGGTCTGAATATTCACCTTAACATACAGGAACACACCCATAGGACTGCAACAAGAACTTATCAGGAAACAGAAACAGACACTTCACCTCCTTTAGTTTGCGTGCATAGTCCTCAGCACACTGCTCCACAGGCAGAGAGTAGTCCACTGTTAGTATTCCGCTTTCAGGGATGTTAACCTTGGAAAACAACTGACTCTGGAGAAGAAATTAAGAATTAAGAGCTACATTGGACCCCATATGTCAATGCATCCATGACACAACATGCTCCTGGATAGATACCCATAGACTGTAGTAGATACCTTGTACAGCCCATAAGTGCTTTCAGGGTTATCAAATGGAACCAGACGCTCATCGCAGAAACCAACCAGCCACTTGCTGCAGTCGAGGTTTGGCAGGGCAAGCAGCTCTTTGCTTAGCATGGACACAAGGCTTCCTCCAGAGAGCCCCAGGGTGAACCTGCCACGAGAGCTGATGGCTTTTTCTGCTCGAGATATCACCAGTTGGGCCAACACTGGGCCAAGCTCCGCTGAGGAGGGGAGGACCACAACTCTTCTGCCAGCCATCAGACAGTCTTCTGAGTTACTGGGTACAAGAAAATAGACAAGGAAGAGGAAAGAAATGGTTTTGAGAAATGTTCAAGGAAGTTTTACAACAATATTGAGCAATGAGTCACCATAGCAAAGCAGATACAATCCAGTGGTAATACAAAGTCTTGCATATTAACTGTCCTTTCCTCACTTTACTACAATATGACAACTCAAATATCGATATACTACCAATGTTTAGGAATATTTGACGCAAGGCTACAAACTCCACTTCATTCTGTATTGCATAGACTGGTTTCATTCACACGCAAAATATGCACCTCGATTATTATTTAACATTAACCCCTTTAAAGTCAGAAAAGGACAATTTAAAAGATAAAACAGAAATGAAACATACGATACCCTATGAGAGATACAACTGAGTATCATGAGGAGGATTTTCAGTCGGCAAAGTTAATTCCACACTACTTCCTGGACGGACTATCAAACAGCCAATAGTATACCACGACAAGGCCGTACGGCATTCTGGGTAATGTAGTAATTAATCAAAGAGATTCACAAAGGTGTTGCCAGGTAGGGCCAGTTTCAGCTTCTTTTGAATTTACTGGGCGGGTAAAAAATCGCGTTGGGTGGGTTGTGAAAATTTGAACTACTTTTCGCAACATTTAGCGGATTTTAGGAGAATATTCTGGGGTAAAAATCTACAAAACATTGCCATAAAAATTACGATTTACATATTTTAACAACTTTTTCAAATTCAAATGCCTCAAAATCTAAATTACATGAAAAGTAAGATTTTAGGACATTATCTATGTTTTTGCACAATAGAAATAAATATGTTTTTCTTTTTATCTAAGAATATGGTGAGACGTTCTTATGGACGCTATAGAAGCCCGTTTTGGCCAGTTAAAAAAAAAGTCAAACATCTGAATTTCTGAGATTATTTTGCCCATAAAACGTCGAAATTTCGTGTTAATAAAGTAAAAATTTTGAGATTAATATCATGTTTTCTGGATTGATAGTCAACATTGTAAGATAATTAAGTTAACATCTTGAATTAATATCGAAACAATAAGGAAAAACTCAAAATTTGGAGATAAAAGTTGAAATTTTGACTTTATATGGGGGTAAAAAAAATTCCAACAAAGGACGTGTTTCATTTTTACATTTTTGGCTGCCTGTATTGTACTTCCACACATTATTTATGATTACATTAAAGACATTTTCACTTCAAACAGGATAGGAATGTTTCAATAAATGTATAGTTTGTGCTTTGCTACTTTTGTGTATCTTTGTGTGTTTTTGCAGTTCCTCAAAGAGGCCTGATAAAGGGGTCCTACTTTTGGGTTTTTAGAGTATGGTCACCCTCCCCACTGTATAACTTATAATTGCAAGTACTGTAACAGAAACATGAGAATGATATAAAAGACACAAAATAGATCTTGCTGTGTAACAAGTTCTAAGTCTTTGGCAGTATCATTGGGTTTTGATCCAAATTATTTTCAAGAGAGGTTGAGATTTGGGCTGGTTTGTAGTGAGGTGGGCGGGTTTTAGGTTATGTTTAGGCTGGAAACGGTCAGACCTGGCAACCCTGAAGGTTACACCGGCAGAAGTATTCAGTATGTGTGGTTAAGTTTTTTTTCTTGAAAAAAATAAAAATAAAAAATTATTATCTAGCACAGTTATTGATTATAGTGCATTCAGTCTACTCACTGACTGAGAAGCTGATAAATACTTACATATCAGTTTTGTTATTTTACCGAGGGCGGTGAGTCCTCCCAGCCGACATGCGGAGACACTCTGTCGTGTTCAGCTAAGTTTTGAATAGACTCCTATCTAGTGAACATGCACTGCACACATCTCTTATCGAATAATAAGATATAACTTCATCCACATCAGCGTCCAATTAAGTGACAGCAACAAGTCATCGGCGTAAACCCGACATACACCCGAACACCATGTCGACTGTTTTCTCTTTCCAGACTCAACTCGTCTCCATCATGGACGCATTATCGAAAACCGCTGTGATTGAAATAAGCAAACTGGTCGAGATTGAGTCAAAGATGCTGAAAATAGAAATCACCAGAGGGCGGAATGAAATAGCCTCTCTCACTGAGAAACTGCAGCTGATGGAGAAACTGCTGTTCATGGCACAGGGAGGCAGACAGGACGTTTCCATCGCAGCATCATGTGTGGTGAGAGAGGACGAGCTGTGTGAGCCTGACAGAGCACGGCCTGCAATAAAAAGGTAGGATGGGTTGGGGTTGAGTTTGCAATGAATAGCAACTTACATTAAATCGCAGTATATCCTGCTGCAATATTCTAATCACAGTCAGTGCATCATTTCTGAACCTCAAATGTGTCAGAATACCACATATATTTTTTGGAGTAGCCTACATGTTTTTGGCTCTACATCAATGTAACTTAACCAAGGAGCCAAACTGTTGAAAAATACCTTCACAAGAACAAGAGCAACAATCTATGTCGTGAAAAGTGGCAAAAACAACAAAACAGAGCAAATAAAAATGGTGAAAAAGCAGCAAGGATGAGCATAAATTGGGAGGAAACTTGGAAAATGGTCCGAAAGTAGCAAAACCTTTAAGAGGCCTGAAATTTCTATTTAAAATATCTTTTTTTTAAATTTACTTTATGAGACACTGAATTTTGAGTTTTCATTATCTGTGAACCATAATTATCATCATTTCAAGAAATAAGGCTTGGAATGATTCACTCTATGAGTCAACGTAATATCTGGGTTTCACTCTCTGAAATGAGTGACCAAAAATATTTGACTTTTTCATGATATTCTAATTTTTTAGATGTACCTGTATATGCAGACAGGGTTTCTTTTGTGGATTTCTATCACTTTTCTCCCTTATGTATGCATTTCTTATTCAAAACCAGAATAACAATGAAAATATCATCCCTCCAATATAGCAAATGGTGTCAATAACATGTAAGATGGGGAACCTAAAAATGATTGCGCAACAAATTGCAGTTGCACAGAGAAAATAAATGCAATTAGCTTATTCTTGAAAATCGCTCAGTCCTAGTTTAATCCCCTGCAATATTTCATTCTGTAGTTTAATACAGCTTTGGTGAATGCAACACTGAGTCTGATGTGATATGTGCTGCGTCCTAGGGAAAACCGCTGGGAAAACATAACTTCTTCCACTGAGAGGAGCAGTTTGCCCCATGGTGAAGAATATGCAGCAGCTGAAGTAAGTCTTGCAGTGTACACAAGACATCACAGTGCTTTGTTTTCTTTCTAACAGGTACAATTTTGCTTTCTCTTTAGCTCCTTGGTCCTCTTAAAGAGCCTGAAATGGTAATAGTAAAGGAAGAGCCACTGGAGTTTGACAACCAAGACACTGAACAGAAGAAAATATGTGAAAGTAGTAAGTACTGAATGTCAAAATTATTTGTGTCATCAAAGTTTACATTGTAAAACAGTAAAAACGATAACAATCAAATGCTGTTTACAGGACAGGAAGCTCTCATCAATCAAAAGGGTTCACCAGAAATCCATCATCCAAAACTTGTTGCAGAATATCAGCAGCAGCAGCCTCTGTTGTCTTGTTTTGTGAACCTGGGTACTCAGCCGCCTCTCACGGGAAAGAGGGAGACACATTGGAATCCACAGCTAAGACCTGCATACACTAACACGGACACTGGAAAAAACTCTGCTCAAAATATTGGCTCTCAAAGTACAGGTGCCCTCAGGAATATAAAACTTCACAACCTGAGAAACTCTGCTGCGAAAAGGTTTGGCTGTTTGCAGTGTGGAAAGGGTTTCAGGTGCTTCAGCCAGCTTGAAATACATCAGAGAAGCCACACTGGGGAGAAGCCGTTCAGATGCACACTGTGTGGAAAGAGATATGCACAAAAAGGGCATTTGTATACACATCAGCGCACACACACTGGGGAGAAGCCATACTGCTGTCCAATTTGTGGAAAGGGATTTATCCAGAAATGCACTCTGGATATGCATCAGCGCACACACACCGGAGAAAAACCTTTTGTCTGTGTTAAATGTGGTAAGGGTTTTACAAAGAACTGTAATCTGAAAAAACACCTTGCTGTTCATCTAGACACTGGTCTGAATATGCTGGGTAATGAATCGAGTGCACCTACATTTAGTGCAACATTCATAAATGGAACAACTTAAACACTCTGTGATGTTAACTTCTCCTTTTGTTTGGAAAATTTGTGAGTAATAAAGCTATCTTTGCCCCAGATGTGAGTATGTGTTACTTTCTATCTTCAAATCGTCAAATAAGATGAGAAAACAGTGATTGTGCCGACCTTTTACTGGTGCGTAATGTGTAATGTAACAAAGTACAAATACTTTATGTACTTAAGTAGAATTTTAACACATCTGTACTTTACTAAGATATTTATATTCCTGATAACTTTGACTTTTAATCCGATACACTTCCCCTTGCCATCTTTTTAGTACTGAATTTTCACAACTTTGAAAACCAACTTCTTCTGAAGATGAACAGACACCTTTTCAGTTTCAGCCAATAACTTTATGCTGGTTGACGGATGTGAAACTTGTCCAACTTAGGGTAATTAGCTTGTTGATAGGTAACAGTTGATATACATTTCTTGAACAGATACAAGGTGAATAATTTATGTATATTGATAATTTTGAAAAAAATTAAACAGCTTTGTCATGTTTTAATGATAATTTTGAAAAAAAAAATGTTGAAAATAATTAACACAAACATGTACTCTAGTTGACAGCTGGGATAGGCTCAAGCCATCGGTGATCCTGAACATGATAAGCTGTTATGAAAATGGAAATGTATTCTATTGTTAATTCTGAAAGGCAAACTTGACATTTAAGACATTTGACAGCGCCAAAGCTGCAAATTACAATACACAATTCACTTTATTTTTTGCTGAATAAATTATGGGAGCTGCTAAATTTCTGTGTTAAATTAAAGTGAAGGGTCACCCAAATAACCCAGTATAAAATTGGTCATAACTCGAAATCAATGTTCAGTAAAATTGATAAGTTGGATGTGAAATGTACTCCTAGTTATCAAATCACTGCAATACTTAACTACATTTAATATCATTCATTACTTTTGCAAGTACTTGAAGACTTACTGAAGTACAGTTAAAGCTGACTTCAACTTCTACCAAAGTTATTTTCTGGCAAGACACTTGCTCTTACTCAAATGATGCTTTCAAGGACTGTATACAAAACTATTAACATAGAAAATCAGTTTAGTAAAGCGCACTTTTAATAAAAACAAACCTCTTGAGTGGAGTTTTTTTTTTTAACTCGTAAAATTGCTCTTTGCCTCTCTCCTGTCTTTAACACCAGTTTCCCATTAAAGAAGACAGGCAAGGAGGTTCAGCCAATCACATGCAATGTAGGTCGAAATATAGGCTGAGCCTTCTATAGGCAAACATATCCTTCTCCCACAAGCCCTTGCGGCACAACCATACAATATATATATATGAAGAAGGGGTAACGTCGTATCGCTGGTTATTCGTCATACCTTTTAATTATTCTACCTCTCTATTAAGAAGATGGGCGACACAACAAACCCGAATTTTCGGTCTCAATTAGCCGCTATCCTGGAAAAGCTAACTAAGGCAGCCTTGTTTGAAATAAGCAATCTGGCTGACGAGTGCTCCTCCGTCCTTCACACCGAGATATCCCTTCATAAGACGGAAAATGAGGCGCTGAAGAAGAGGTGTTATTCACTGGAGGTCCAGCTGAGAGCAGCGAGGGAGGCGCAGACTTATCCTGCAAATGTCAACAGTGTCAGCCGCCGACACCCCGCAGGTCAGGACCATCAAAAAACATCACTGTCAGTAATGTCTGTGCTGAAACACTGGAAGGACTCCTGAGGAAACTGTCAGTAGCATGCTAGTCGGTGTTAGTGTGGGCTGTTTCCTATTCACTTCACTTGTCTGAAAAAGTAGTTACCCTATCAATCACTCCATGAAAAATTTAAAAAAGTCAAATCATTAAGCTGACTTATTGTATTGACATATATATTTTGCTCATGATTACTTTTTATGTGTTGTTGATATTAAATGCTACTTGGAAGGGGATGGTTTTCTTTTATTATTCTCGTTTTGAATAAGAAAAACACAAACATGATGGAGAATAGAAGGATTTTGTAAAAATAAATAAATAAATAAATAAAATCCACAATCCAAGCCACTTGTTTAATATAAAGGTACATCTAAAAAATTGAATGGATATTGCAATGTCTGCGATTAGAACATTGCAACGATTATGAATTCATCTTATTTGTAATTACTGCCCAGCCCTAATGATAACCACCTACTGGGAGTTATAAGTGTATCATTTCATCTTCCAGGACAGATGCTGCACGCCCCTGCTATTGACGGGGTGTTTGGAAAGGACTGGTGCATGGATCTGTGGAGAGAAGAACATAAACTACCCCACCATAGGAAAGACACAGTCGAGCCTGCTGCAATGACTAGTATGGGACCACAGGTCTGTAAATCAGTAACCCACCAAGTGGATGGATATTTAGTTTTTTATTGCCATGTGGACAAGAATTAGTCGGGCCGTTGGAGAATCACTCATCAGGAATCCCCCTGCTTTCTTAAGCTATAATCAAATAATGTATTATTACCTTATTGTGAGTTCCTTGTGGAGCTTAGATGACAGTTTGATCATTTTGTTTAATGATGTATGACATGTTTCTTTGTTGTTAGACCATGGACTTAATGGAGCGAGATCCTGACCTCATCTTTGTTAAGGAAGAATTGTATGATGATCACCCCATTGGTCAGCAGATGAGGATGACAGACAATGGAAAACGTAAGTATGGAGTGAAAAAGAAAAACTAAATAATCATGCTTGTTTCTATAGTTTAACTGCATCTTTTTCTCACCTGTCAGTGGTTGGACTTTTTGAAGAGGACAGCGTGCTTCACAGAACTGTTGATGATCTGCAGCTTCATTCTGTGGAATTAAACAACTTCCCCATGACAGCTGACTGTCAAACACAAGGCACCCAGCCAACAATTATGGACAAGTTAATAGAGGATGCTACAATGAGTAATCTGGTGGACAACACAAATCCTCCAGCAGCTCCTGGGGGCCAATACGCAGACTATGCAAACAGTATCCCCATGAATGCAACCAAAGAACTCATCATTCAGCCAAAACCTACGAAGCCGATGAAACGGTTTGAGTGCTTGTTCTGTGGGAAAATATTCAACTATTTGAGCAGTTTAAAAGTCCACATTAGGCGACACTCTGGTGAAAAGCCTTTCAGCTGCTCAGTTTGTGGGCGGCGCTTTGCGCAGAAAACATACCTGAAACTGCACCAGCGCGTACATTCTGGAGAAAAGCCTTACAGCTGTACGGACTGTGGCAAAAGTTTTTCTCAGAAAAGTTCTCTTAACATACATCTTCGAACACACACCGGTGAAAAGCCTTATAGCTGTGTAGATTGTGGGAAATGTTATGCATACAAGTACGGCTTAAACCATCATCAGTGTTTTCATTGAGTGATAACAGCTAGTGGTTTTGGAGGGATATCCGTTAAAAATTCATACTCATTCAGAAGTTATCTCTGCGTTGCTCACTGTGGCTTAGCATGTGCCAAAATCTGGAACTCAAGTCTGGATAAGACATGAATACCTGAAATTCTCCGTCTCTAACAGAAAAAGCAAAGGATAAAGCCTGAATGTAAAAAACATAGATTTTTTGCTGTTTCAGGCTGAACGAGTAAGCAGACACACAACAGTTCAGGAAGTAAATATCTATTTTAGTGTACCTTTTACACTGATGAGATTCAGTTATTCTACCAGTGAGTGTAATATTTTAATGACCTCTACAAGCTTTGTTTGTTGATTTTTTAAGCTGAAAGCAAGTAATCCTGGTCATAGCATGTTGTCATATAGCCAGAGTAACATTGTAAACATACCTCAGTGTCTGCTGTTTCAAACCATAAAGGTCTTCAGTCAAATAATGCCAAAAGATTTACTTTAGGAATATCTCCATTGTCTATACATGTAGCATAAACCTTCAGAACTACCTCTGTTTAACTGTATAAAAGTAAAACAACTCACTCACGCTTCCTTGCCATAGTTTAACTCGCTGCTTTTGAATTTCCCACAGTAATACCTCAATGCAGGAAGAAAGTGGGCATATGTCTTTGAAGAATTGTGTGGCGGATGGTTATGTGTGTGGGTCCCTCAGTTTTTATGGCAGTTCAGAAATTGTTTAGGTTAAAAAAATGTACTCACTCTAAACTGTTTTTGTATGGCTAGTATTTGAGCACACATTTTTATCCGAGTGCAGTCAGGATAGTTTCGTGGTTTCAAAATGTGAACCCTTCTTGTTTCAGAGATGACCTTGTTTAAGTCTTTGCTTCATCAGTGATGTGTCCTGAGCACATTTTTCAAAATTGTAATAATAAAACTCTCCTGAACCTACCATCTTGACCCTTTTTAAAGGAGTGACTGATCCCTTCCAAAGGAAAAAAAAGAAAAGATGGTGCTGTTGTTACCTCCTTTCTTCAGAGCACGTCTGCCCCTTACAAAGCACTGTCAAGTTTGTATATTTCAAATAGTCATTTTATTGAGTCACAACTGAGAAGAATATTTTATTTGGTTGGGGTAACTTCAGTTAAATTCTGTCCAAAATTAGTCGTATAAAATGAGTTCTTTCAAATAAAGTTGTACAAACACAAGTGAACATTCTTGTTTCATTGTTTAAACATGTACCTGCAACAAAAAGTCCTTATTGCTGAACACACAACTGACAAACACGGGACATACATGCCACACAACTGACTCTATGCTACAAGCTACTAGTATTAAAAACATTATTATCAACTGGTTAATAGAATGTAACCATAACAGTCCTCACACTGACAGTACCAGTAAATAGTATGGACACACCTTCTCACTCAATGCTTTTTTTTCTTTTTGATTGAATAAATTAATACTTGAGACATTAAAACTGAGAGAACATATATGGAAATATATGAACTACCTCGTTATGCTGATTGAGCAAATGCCAGGAGAGTGTGAAGCCATCATCAAAGCAACAGGTGGTTACTTTGAAGACCAGAATATAAAACACATTATGTTTTTTAGCACTTTTTGTTAACTTCACAATTCCATATGTGTTTGTTCATAGTTCAAATGCCTTTGGTATTAATCCACAGTATAAAAACAGGGCATGTTCAAACTTGACTGGTACTGTACATCAGCAAAAACCTGCTAGGATGCAGGGAAAACTGCTACTGATCATGCATCTCAGTACTGACAGGTTTCAGTGGATTCAGTTTTTGAATGGCATCACTTTTAATGTGAGCCATCATATGATGTTTGAGATTGATCTTTTGCGTGAAAGTCTTCCCACATTTTACACAGCAGAAAGGTCTCTCTCCAGTATGGATACGTAGGTGAGCGTTCAGATTGCCTTTCTGGGTGAACCCTTTCCCACATAAGGTGCAGCTGTAGGGTTTCTCTCCTGTGTGAACAACTTGGTGAATCCTCAGAGCTGATGGGTTTGCAAAGGCCTTCCCACACAGGTTGCAAAACTGATTCTTGGAAGAATATGGAGGCACACATATGTGCCTGTTGAACTTGTGCCAGTGAGGGAAATGCTGCTTACAAATACTACAAAAGTTTTCCTTGTGCGTCTTCATGTGATGTGTTAGAGTGCCTTTGTGGAAGAAGGTCCTGTCACATATTTCACATTTGAATACGTATCTATTTGAGTGTGCAGAAATATGCATATTCATGCCAAAATGTAAGTCTTTACTGAGAAAAGTGTTGTGCTCAGATATTTGTTGCTCGTTGTAGTTCAACTCATTCGGATTCTCCATTGTCTCTTTCTGACTATCAGGAATGAACAGAACATCATCATCATCGTCATCATCATCAATATTCTCTTCGTCAAGTGGAATGACATGAGTGCCAAAGGCCTCCTCTGGGTTTTCAGTAGATATCAACTCAATGGACGGTTCTTCAGAATCAACTTTCTCTCCGTCCTGATCGAGTGACAGGCTACGGGAGCTGCTTCCTCCTGAGTGGACAAGTGACAGATGCTCTGGTTCTTCAGCTAAGCTTTCTCCATGATCTGTTGTAACACAAGATGAAGTCGCACACTCAAAAATATTTAAAGCTGATAAATGTTCTGTACATATTCCCTGATCTTATCAGGCAGTGCTTTACTCTTACCTACTGCTCCAGGTGTTCCCTGTTGGCAGGTGCCTAGAATGTCCTCCACAAAATCCTCCTCTTTTATTATTGTCACAGCAATTTGGTCAGAAAGCACTGGTACAGACTGAAAAATACAAAAAGTTAAATTGTTAAAGAAAGTAGTTCAAAGAAACAACATCATTTTTAATTGACATTGAAACAGATCACTTATAACAGATTGCAGAATGAATTTCCCTCACTTGATGGGACATTTGTTTACATTTGATTTATCATTGAAATTTTGTGGTCATATTAACTGTTTAAGGACAAACACATTTTTCACAAGTTTCAGATGTTTCTGAGGCACCGGGGCATCTCTACACTTCTCTCTTTTTTCTTCCCTTGTCACTGTTCATGTGCTGAGTATAAAGATGCAGTTTGATCTAGACGGACAATTTCTAGATATTGTTCAGCATTTGCCTCTGCTACTCAAAGCTATTGAGCTCCAAAGGAGACATGGGAATTAACACAACATTAAAACTGTAAACAGTACAGAAATGTCAAGTTGTCCTGCGGTCAGTTGTTAGAAACGATTCTTTACAAAGGAGTCAGGGGCGGATCTACCAGGTTGGAATAAAACAAAGCCTTGCCACCCCTGTTACCACCCAAGTTGTTAAGATTTAATTCAAAAAAAGTTTTGAGTTTAAAAGTCAAATTTTTGAGATAAAAATCAACCAATTGAGATGGCAAAGTCAAAATCCGATAATTAAAAGTAAATTTTTTGAGATAAAAAGTCACAATCATGTGATGAAAAATTTTAAATTCTGAGATGAAATATCAACATTTTGAGATAAAAGAGTCAAAGTTGAAATTTTGCCTTTTTTATCTTAACAATTTTGACTTTATATCTGCCAAAAAAAGGAGAAATCCCATCAAAGCCAGTTTTTCATTTTGTTATTTTTCACTGGCAGAAATTGGCTTCAATACATGATTTATGTTGCCATTATATTATTATTATTATTATTACTATCATTATTATTATTATTATTATTATTATTATTTTTACATCAAATAGAGAGGGGCTGTTTTAAATCAATGTTTGGGTTATGAAGCTACTTTGTGGTCTTTGGTAGAGTCACCTTTTGGAGTTTTTCAGAATATGGTTACCCTAATATTAAATTAATCCAGCCCATAGTCTTCTGCCATTTTGCCACCACTTAACAATTGACTGCCCCTCTCTTGCCTCCCCATAATTATTTTTCTAGATCCGCCCATGAATGGAGTGAAAATCTATCACAATGTTTAGACAACAACCTTTCATTACACTGCAGTTTTTCATCTTACCTTGTCAGGCGTCGGTGGGTTTTCTGTAACACTTTCAGAGCAGTCTGGGTCTCTGTCTTTCCACAGGTTCATGCACCAATCTTTTCCAAAAATCGCCTCTATAGTAGGAGACTCTGAGAAAGCCAAAGGACAAAAATAAGAATAGAAGTTCGTCAATTCACAATGAAGCAACGATGAATCCCTGTTTTCTAATCTTTTAGTGAATGCATTAGAAACACTGAAATACCGTTGGGCTCACTGTCCGTGCAGCTTGTCTGTACACCAACACTGCGAGAACTTTTACACAACGGGCGCCCGTCGTTTCTCACAACCGTTATCTCACACTGCAGACTGGATACTCTCTCAGTGAGGGCTGTGTTTTCAACCAGTAACCGAGCAACCTCGGACCGCAGCTCCGCAGTATCTTTTTCCACCAGCTCGCAGACTTGACTGAGGGCGGATCGAGCCATCGTCTCCATAATGAAGGAGAGCTGTGAGTTCAGAACAAAGCGGCTGGCCATCGCTAACTAATCCTTCCACAAGCCTCTGCACTGTCTCGAGAAAAGATGTGCCTTCGATACACGAAAAGAGTTCAAAATTAAACCAGACATCGACCACAGACAAAGCCAACGTATCTAACTGAAAGCTAACGGTATTTGACAAGAGGGACTCAAATAAGTGTAACACCGCGACGTGTTTCCGGCGGATGTAACTGGTCAGCTGCTTTGTATCAGAAGACTTCCTGGATTGTGATGTGTTTTCTCTGCTAAATTATAATCTGTGAAGGCAGATTTTTCGCTCACCAACCAAAAATATATCAGGAAGGATTCACGACAGCTCCAACCGCGAATATGAACACGGAGAAGGACTTTTCCCCTCTGACGCCCAACATTGTCAGGGCTCTGAATGACAAACTGTACGAGAAGAGGAAAGTGGCAGCTCTTGAAATTGAGAAGCTGGTGCGGGAGTTTGTGGCTCAGAACAACTCAACTCAAATAAGACATGTCATCCAGATTTTGGCCTCGGAGTTTGCGCTTTCTCAGCATCCTCACAGTCGAAAAGGAGGTCTCATTGGATTAGCAGCATGCTCCATTGCCCTCGGTAAAGACTCAGGTCTGTATCTGAAGGAGCTCATTGAGCCAGTTCTCACATGTTTTAATGACTCTGACAGCCGTTTGCGCTACTATGCCTGTGAGGCCCTCTATAATATTGTCAAAGTGGCCAGAGGAGCAGTGCTGCCTCACTTCAACCTGCTCTTTGATGGTCTCAGTAAGCTTGCTGCCGATCCAGACCCCAATGTGAAAAGCGGATCTGAACTTCTGGACAGACTCCTGAAGGACATTGTGACGGAGAGTAACAAGTTTGACTTAGTGGCATTTGTCCCTCTACTCAGAGAGAGAATCTATTCCAATAATCAATACGCACGCCAGTTTATCATCTCCTGGATCCATGTTCTGGAGTCCGTACCAGACATCAACTTACTCGACTACCTCCCTGAGATCCTGGATGGGCTCTTCCAGATCCTGGGTGACAACAGTAAGGAGATCCGTAAGACTTGCGAGGTGGTGCTGGGGGAGTTTTTGAAAGAGATTAAGAAAACACCTTCCAGTGTGAAATTTGCAGAGATGGCCAACATACTCGTCATCCATTGCCAGGTAGCAGATGAGACTAAACTCACAAATGATCTGATCCAGCTGACAGCTATGACCTGGATGAGAGAGTTTATTCAGCTTGCAGGCAGAGCAGTGCTCCCTTACTCCTCTGGCATCCTCACTGCAGTGCTGCCTTGCCTTTCCTACGATGACAGAAAGAAGAATACTAAAGAAGCAGCCAGTGCCTGTAATCACAGTCTTATGAAGCTAGTGACCCCCGAGGATGATGAGGATGAGGATGAGGAAAAAAGCGGAAGCACTGAGTCGCCGTCTCGGGAAGATGGGCAACAAAAGATAGAGACAGACAGCAATGATATGCTGAATGCATCACAAGAATCAGTTGGATTCAGTAACATCAGCTTCTTCACTCCAGCAAGTGCTGACAGGCCTCAGGTGACCTTGGACTTGGATGGTATTGTTCAGGTGCTAGACCGGCACTTACACGACTCCTCCACCGGCATGATGACTCGCATAGCTGTGCTCAAGTGGCTCTACCATCTCTACATCAAGACTCCACGCAAAATGTTCCGCCACACAGACAGCCTGTTTCCCATGCTGCTGAAAACACTGTCTGATGAGTCAGATGAAGTGATACTTAAAGATCTGGAGGTGCTAGCTGAAATAGCATCATCTCCCGCTGGCCAAACCGACCAAGTCGGCTCCTGCGACAGCACTGATAACAAACTGGAACTCAAGGTCCCAGAGAGCGCCAAGCCAGGACAGCAGCCCAGCTCAGGCCCCAAACCAACAGACTCATCGCCTTCCACTCCCAGTATGAACTCTTATTTTTACAAGTTCATGATCAACCTGCTGAAGCGCTTTAGTCTGGAGAGGAAGCTTCTGGAGAACAGAGGAGCATTCATCATTAGGCAACTCTGCCTTTTGCTCCATGCAGAAAACATCTTCCACTCCATGGCTGACATCTTGCTGAAGGAAGAGGATCTGAAATTTGCCTCAACAATGGTTCAGACACTCAACACCATCCTGCTCACCTCAGCTGAGCTCTTCCAGTTACGAAACCAGTTGAAAGACCTCCGCACTCAAGAGAGCTGTGCTTTGTTTTGCTGCCTGTATCGTTCCTGGTGCCACAACCCTGTGGCCACTGTGTCGCTCTGTTTCCTCACCCAGAATTACAAACATGCCTACGATCTCATCCAGAAGTTTGGTGATCTGGAGGTGACAGTGGATTTCCTGATAGAAGTTGACAAGCTTGTACAGCTCATCGAAAGCCCAATCTTCACCTACCTGCGCCTGCAGCTTCTTGATGTGGAGAACAACCCTTACCTGATAAAGGCACTGTACGGTCTGCTTATGCTGCTGCCTCAGAGTCAGGCCTTTCAACTGCTCTCCCATCGCTTGCGGTGCGTCCCAAACCCAGAGCTCATGAGGACTGTTGATGAGTCCAAATATATGGACTCTAAACACCAAGTGGTCTCCAAGCGTGCTTCTCAGATCCAGATAGATTACAGTGAGCTGCTCCAGCATTTTGACCTTGTTCAGAGCAAACACCTGGAGGTGAGACACCAGCGCTCTGGACGTGCTGCTGAACACCCAGACAGGAAGCTGATATAAAGTCACTTTGCAGAGAGTGGGATAAAAAAAATGTAACAATGAGAATGAAATTGTAGTAAAAGTAGAATGATGATGAAGATGCCAAAAAGTATTAATTGTGATTCAAACCTCTTAGAGAAGTGCCGGGTATACGTTGATAAAACAAATCCTGTTTTTATATATTTTTTTGACATTTTAAACACAAGATGAATCCAACACAATCCATAGTGATTCAGTATACTAGCTGCTGTAAAGATTTCTGTGAAGATTAAACTAAAACTCTCATGTACCATATAATGTAGTGATATTATAGCCCCAGTGGCTGCGATTGTTTCCAGATAAATGAAATGTTCACAGTGTTTCAAGTGAATCCAACTTGCATGTCACTGTTAATAACACACTTGTGTCATCTAATGTCCATGTGAACCACTTTATTTTCATGGTGTATCATGTTGAGTACTATGAGAAGAGCATGCGTTCTGGATTGCCTTAATCTCTTGTCAGCCAGAAAAGAAATCTCACAAGTCAAGTATTGACCTAGGTCAACAGAGATTTTAAAGTTAGGATGGCTGAACTCTGGCATACATTCTGGGTAAGCCTATGTCATTCCACCTTAAGCCATTTGTTTGTTAGTGCAGCTAATCAGTAACTTCAACTTCTACATTTCCAGCTTTAAATTCTCTCTTTTTTTATGTATAGTCTTTCAACTAACTTGTTTTTCTCTTACACATTGTCTATATGTCTGTTTTTAAAGGTCTTTGTCATTATTGTGTGAAAATCAATAAAGTGGACCATGTGATCTTCAAGATTTTTCTGTTATCCACATGCTTAACATCATGTTAAACTGAAGATAAAATAGAGAAGAAAGAGGCAGACATTGTCCTTCAACTTATAGCTTTTTTTTTTTAATTTTTGATCTAAAACAAAAACAACAACAACAGCAACCCTGAAATCTTTTTTCTAAATGAAATAATTTAAGTGTCTAATTTAAGTGTAATAACTAATTTATTGCCTTGACATGTCCCCTTTTTGGTTGCAAAATTAAGTCTGGAGTGATTTTTTAAATTCCCTTAAAATGTCTGGGTTTTTATCAGCTTGTTCTACAGACCATTGACATTTATAATAAAGCACACTGCGACAGGAAATACTGCAGGGGAAATGCACTTTTACAGACAAACTGCAAATGTAAGTTTTCATCACGGTCATTACCGGTTGAGAATTTTTTTCTGCCCATATTAGGTCAAAATTCTATGATAAAAAGTCAGTGTTATGAGATACAAAAAAAGTCAAAATATTGGGATCAAGAGTCAAAATTTTGAGATAAGTTAAAATTTTTGGATAAGTTGACATTATGAGAGCAAGAGACAAATTTAAGGTGCAGTTTCTCTTATACAAATCCCACTTCATCTCATTTTGTGTGTGTTGTACCCTGAAGCTTAAAACCTGCTTTAATGTGCACATTTATTTTTGGAGAAATTGGAGGAGCTGGATTTCTCCTCTGCTGTAGGAGGACTAAGTATTGACATACTGATATTCATACATGGTACATACTGTACATGCATGCTGAGGTAATATATACTTTGCTCTCTAGTTGAGACCCATTAGTGTTGCGTTGAGTTTCACAGATGGAGGCTGACATCTCATGTCTGAGTGTGGAGGAGTCCTACTGTTCTGTGTGTAGGGAAACCTTCCTGACTCCAGTGGTCCTCTGCTGTGTCTGGTGTGATCTAAGCTTCTGTAATTCTTGTTTGGAGCAGTTCTGGAAAAAATATGGCACCAAAGAATGTCCCCTCTGTTTTCAACAGAGCCTTGGACTTCCTCAGAGATCATGTGGGGCACACGGACAGAGGCAGTTTCTTATCTGTGCAACTGATCTGGAGCCTGTGTGCTCTTTATGCCCAAAATTAGGACTGCATAACAATCATGGAGCGTATTACTTAAAGAATGCATTCAAGGATCACAAGGTAAGAGGGGTAAAATCTTTCTCTAACATTCCTCTAGACATGTTTTGGAAAATCTACTTAAGTATTATGAAACATGTCAATATCTTAGGGTAAAATGTGTAATGTGTCAGTTAAACAGAATTAAATCCAACTTACATTAAATAGAAGTGATCGACGTGTCATAGAAATTTGCCCACCCTTCATTACGACCTGCACTGTCCATTCAGGTGATTCTGTATTTCTTTCCATGAGGTACCAGCATGCAACCAACAAGATGTGTACAGAAAGTAAGACCGCAAACAAGAAATCTGTTGCCAATCAAGTTAAAATTCGCATTAAAAAGATTTGCAAATATAATGGAGTGTTCAACAATTTAGAAATGACTGTATTTGAAACCTGAAACAACTGAAATGTATAAATAAAGTACAGAGAGATGAGAATACCTTAGTTTAGTGCGCAGATTTTTTAAAGTCAAAATTAGATTGTGGATAAGGAGTTGTAAAATACACATTTGTAGAGTTAAAACTTACACTGGGCATAAGAAATGAATGGTAAGAGTGTGTGTTTCCTATGTAGTGATCACATGCAGGGTCACATAATATCTGGCACGGCTGAGAGTGTGTCAGTGTCTGTGGACTGTTTCTTTCAATGACTCTGAACTGCTGCCCCCTTGCTGGCATGTCCACAAATCAAATTTTCACTTTGGCATCTTGACAGGACAGGCTCTTTTTTTGGTCTTGGCTGTTTGTGTGAACTTTCACTCTTAAAGCAGAAATGATATGGAATCAAATGACACCCAGCCTATTTTTTATAGTTATCAGTTTGTATCTGATATAATATAACATTTACTATATATTCAGCACATATCAACTGCACAAAAGCAGGCCAAAATGATGATATCAGTTTATAACATCAAGCAATAATATCTGAAATGCTATGTTAAGACTTGACTTTAAACTATGCTAGAGCACACAGTAAGAACTGCTCTGTGAACATGGTTTATAGCCCACAAATCCAGACGCTTTGTTACATTTAAGGAAGAATGGAGTGTATACATACAAGCAGCTCTCCTCTGTGAGGGGTTTTTCCAATGGCAGAACCATATTCTCTTTCCATCTCTATGCACACACTCTCACCCTATTTTTGGTGCAGCGTCGATTCTTGGAACCAAGCCCCAATAACAAAATACTAGACTACAGGACAAACAAGGTCAGTTAACTCTTTAGAACTTTTAATATGAACCAATTAACTGTTTGGAAGTGTGTTTTAGTGTGCACCCTTTTCCTGAAAACAGCCTTTAACGGTCACATAAACAGCTGGTGAATGTTTGTTCCATATCATTTATGAACTGAATGGTCTTAAAATTGACAATGCTGTCAAAACCTGAACTTGAACACAGAGAAAAATGTCTTTTCCAGCGGGCAGCTGGAGGATATTTCTCCATGCACATAACTTAGGTCTAAATCCGTCACTTCTGTCTATTTATACCCCCAGGCTGAGACTTGGACATTGTTCTTCCATAAGCTCTTTCATTACACTGCGACAGTTTGTTTCAACAGACTGCTCAAATAACTGACCAGGCTGTGATCACAATGTGGTCACAGTGTAAATACAATAAACTGACCACTTTAAGAGCAACTATTTCATCACCATCACCATCATCATCATCCTCTTCTTTGCAACAAAGTTATTCAGGCTGGTTACTCTGATCTGCACAGATACAGACTCCTCATGTTAAATCAGTTTGTTTTTAATCTGAGGTGTGGTGTTTATTTGAGAACTGGCAATGAGCATGCTAGACGCAAGACGGCATTACACAGGATATGCCTTTGGGAGCTAAGGTATTAACACTTATTTCTGAGGTCAAGATGAGGTAGCCTTCCAGAAAGATAGGAGGGGCTGTGGATCCTGCCTTGTCATCAAAGCCCTCTGAAGAATAATGGCCACCAGACGTGAAGATGACCTTTCCTGTCCAATTTGTGGACACATTCTGAGTCAGCCTGTGGTGCTCACCTGCCGGCATAGATTCTGTAAATCCTGTCTGAATGACAGCTGGGGGGCACAAGGCAGTGGGGATTCACACTGCTGTCCTCTGTGCTGGCGCCGTTCCTCCATGGATCAAATAGTGGTGAACACCGTGCTGGAGAAGTCCTGTGAATCTTTCAAGAAGGACAGGAGTAAGAATGACCCAGAGGCTTGTAAGGAGCACGGGGAGAAGCTCACATTGTTCTGTTTGGAGGATTTGGAGCCGATCTGTGATGTGTGTGGGAAAGCAGTCGCTCACAAAGGGCACAAACTCTATCCTGTTGGGGAAGGTGCCCTAGACTGTAAGGTAGGAAAGTTAGAGGTTTGATTACAGCAGTGTGAATCACAACAGTACAGGTGCTGGTTTCATCTTTGTCTACAGGAATATTTTTTTAATTGAAGAGGATAGAATAAAATGATATTATGATTCACAATAACTCACACTGCTTGTTAATTTTTCAGACCTGCTACATTATGGCTTCTGTCAACTTTTTCAAAATTGGTTACCTCTTATGACCTTTTTTTTGTGCATGTTTTTGCTCCAACCTGATATTCTGATATGTATGAAGGTGTTTGGCAGAGTTCATTCATTTCTATTAATAGATTTATATTTTTGGTTGGCTGTTGCCATTGGGGTCCTTAAAGGACTGAAACTTGACACCCACAAACTCGATGTGATGATCATTGAACTTTCAACTTCCTCAACCTTGTGTAAAAATATGGAAAAAATCTGCTGGGTGCCACATCATGTTACCGTCTCAGTTGTAAGTTGCATTGCCTCAGTGTAGCATATGTCACCATGGCCCTGGATCGCCACGTAAATTTGTCCCCTTATTCCAGTACTATTGGGAATACTGCTATACATGAGTGTGTGGCAGCTGAAAGCCTCACATTGTACTGAGAGTTTGGCCACCTGCCAAACTGACCTCGTTTTCAAGTGTTGATACCCTGTTACTGGCTTTATAGGAGGAACTGAAGAGTGCACTGCTGCCTTTTAAAGAGAAGCTGCAGCTGTACAAGAAGGTGAAAATGGACTGTGAGCAAATTGCAGAACATGTAAAGGTAGGGTGAGTCCCATCAGTACATGTGACTCTGACCAAAGTGTGAAGCACTGTGTAAAGACAATTCATCTCTTTTTCCAGAACCAGGCTGAGCACACAGAGGCACAGATCAAAGAGGAATTTGAGGCTATGCACCATTTCCTTAAAGAGCAAGAGTCTGCCAGACTCTCTGCTTTAAAAGCCGAAGAGGAGGAGAAGAATCTGATGATCATCCAGCGGATTGAAGAGATAAACAATGAAATGACATCCATCTCCAACATCATCAGAGTGGTGGAACAGGAAATGAACTCTACAGATATCCCATTTCTTAAGGTTTATACCACTATATCTTAAAACCTATCATTGCATTATTTTTGAGAAAAGTTAAGTAAGTGTTTCTCTTCTCTTTTTCTAGAACTACAAGGAAACCATAAGAAGGTAAGAGTTGAGTCCAAATCTGGAAGTAGGGCTGCACAATACATGGTTTTAGTTTTGTCATCAGGATATGCACTATTCATATCACAAGGTATAAAATATATCACAATAAACAGCTGGCTTATCATCATTTCAAGGAGGCAGGGGGAATTAAACTGAAGAAAGTGAAGCAGTACTTTAAAAATGTTGCAATGTATTTCACAGTGTATTGCAGGAAAGAACAATATCACAATATCATTTTTTCTCTAATATTGTGCAGCCCTATCTGGAATATAGTCAATCTTCACTTTTTTGTCAAAAACAACTCTACATACGGAGCCCTAAACAACCGTTTTGTTGTCAGAACCTGGCGTATTTCCCTGGATCCACAAATGATTTCTGATGCTCTCCTTGATGTGGCAAAACACTTGGGCTCCCTGAAACACAAAGTGTGGGAGAAGATGAAGGGCATCATAAAATATCGTAAGTGCCTTAAAACTCAACACGCCTTGTTTTACTGTTAACTCACTTTCTTAGCTCCTGCATCAGTAACCCCTATTTTTTCTCTGAAGACCCAGTGATTCTGGATCCAAACACAGCTGCCAGCTGCTTCATCATCTCAGAGGATCTCACTGTGGTGCAGAACACTATCCAGCTATTCAAGCTGCCAGACAACCCAGAGCGCTTTGACATCAGTGCTGAGCTGTTGGCTGCTGAGGGTTATTCTTCTGGACGCCACTGCTGGGATGTGGAGGTGGGGGATAACACTTACTGGGTGGTGGGAGTAGCCAGTGAGTCCATCAACAGGAAGGGAAAGCATGTGCTGACTCCAGCAGAGGGATTCTGGACTATAAGGTTTCGTAATGGAGAGCATAAGGCCTGTACTGCACCATGGGAGCCGCTAAACATGACCAAAAAGCCTGCTGCCATTAGAATCATTTTGGACATGGATAGGGGTAAGGTGACCTTCTACGACCCTGATGTTAGAAAACCTCTCTACACCTTCACAGATGTTGTCACACCCAAAGCATTTCCTTACTTCTGTACTGCCTGCAAAGAATATCCGCTGAAAATCCGCCCCACAAGGATATTTTTATCAACAGACAACTAATTCATCATGGAGGCATATTGTCAAATCAGAGTTATTAAAGTCTATTAAAAATATGCAGGCCAGAACATGCTAGAACAGTATGATTGTATATGAAGACAAAACCTTTTTGAAAGAGATTCATATTAAAAATGTCAAATCAGAAACAGATGTGTTTAAAATATTTATTTGAGTTGAGTTACAACAAAAAGATGTGGTCTGGGAGATCAGAGATTGTAAATAACTTCACATTATTTAACATCTACACATTGTAACTCAGACAAGATTTAATTTTGTAACATGAAAGGACAGACACTATGTGTGACTCAGCTTTGCATGACGCAAAATCACTACTTCAACTGTTTTTCTAGCTCCTTTACAAACTCAGACAGATTTTTAGCTTCATGTAAGGCACATACAGTAACAGCGTGTAAATATCTGAATCCTAGAACACTGCTCATCAAAGGTTCAGATATCATAATTAGTTTTCATTTCTGTTAAAAAAGACCACAATTAGTATTTGATCTAGTAGCCTAATGTACTGCAAATTGAAATCTGACCTTCCTCCAAAAAAATTGCAGAAGCTTCTTAGCTGCACACTCCAATATTGCTTGAATCTACAAAGAGCTGTTCTTGCAGCATATTTCATCCATGGGGTTAAACCCTGTAACAGTTATAAGCGATACAGTCCCTTCCTGTCCAAACCAACGTATTGTAACATGTATGGAGTTCAAAATGGATTGTGGGAGAAACCCACTTCATGTGCGGTGATGCTCAAAGACTTATTGAGGTGTTCGGGTACAAAAAAAGAGTTATTAAAAGAGAACAAATGTCTTCACATTATGTCCTGGTGTGTTACTTTTACAGTGTTAAAACTTCATCTTTAACAATGCTCTGCCTATGAAAGTAGTCATCTCAACTCTGTTCCCTGAACACTTAAAACAGAGGCAGCAGGTGCACCCCGACTGACTGATCCTGGCTGGCTGATCCCGACTCACTGTTCCCGACTTCAGCTTATGTATGTTATCTTTTTTCACCTGAGACTACAGCACTACAGCCTCCATGTCATAGAGACATCCTTCCCTCTGCTAAAGCATTGTATAGCTCTTCATCTACAACCTGATAAGAAGCAGCTCGACTGTTCAAAAAGTAGATCTGGTCCGTGTTGAGGCGTGGGTCGTATCCCTCTCTCTGCAGCCTGGTTTTCTGGATTTTGAATGTACCTATGTAGTGTGGAAAGAAATAAATATTGAGTGTTATAAGGACATAAATATGTAATCAGTGATGGTGGTTATCACTTTCATGGAATCAGTGGTTTACCTGTGGTGTCCACTTGTGGTGAAATCCGCAGAAACACCGGGCGAGCGTATGGGGGAAGAGCTCGCTGGACTTTTTGCATAAAATCATTTAAGTCAAAAGTCCCTGTAGTGTCTGCAATGGCAGCCATGCCTGCCTTTCCTTCCACACCTGCAGTGTCAGACAGAAATGACAGCTTGTCAAGTAGCAAGAACACTCAGAAGCAACATACACTGAAAATAAAAGTTGCATTGAGTGAGAACACAAATCCAATCACCTGGCACTGCCACCCCATACACAGCCACATCCGTCTGATCTAGAAGGCTGCTGAGTATTCCCTCCACCTCGGTGGTCGAGACATTTTCTCCCCTCCATCGGAATGTGTCTCCACCGCGATCTCGGAAGTACATGTAGCCCAGGTCATCCATCACCAACACGTCACCTGGAGCAGACACATGGCAGGGAAATATAATGCAGTGTGAAAAACTGCATGCAGAAAAATAAAACGTGTATTATCTATTACTGTATATAGAGAAAAATAAACGAGGAATTTTCAGTACTTTACAGAAGCTCTTTCACCTGATATGTATGCAGAGTCATTTTTCTTAAAGACGTTGTGAGCAATCTTCTTTCTGGTAGCATCCTGGTTAGCGTAGCCATCAAAACGCCTTAAAGGGTCCTGCTGGTTGATACGACCCACCAGAAGCCCTGGCTCCCCTGCAGGACAGAGTTGTTCAAAGGAATGCATTCACAAAACAAACACAATCACACAACCACTCAATCCCTGACAGTGAAGCAAAGCATAAATATTAGTTACCAGGACGGCAAGATATACAGAGGCCCCGGCTGTCACGAACCAGCTCCATGCTGTCTTCATCCACCCTCACCAGACGGATGGGGTACACATTGGGGAGAATGCGACTGTTGAAGCCACAGGCTCCCACCTGGCAAGACAGATTCAGCTTAACTGTTATCCAAATCACATTTTATCAGTGAAAATACAGAAACACGGTGACTGCGAACCTTTCCATCCATGTTGGCAATGCTACAGTTGCACTCAGTCGCTCCATAGAACTCGCCAATCTGCTTCACCCCAAACCGCTCTGTGAAGGCCTCCCACACGCTGGGTCGCAACCCGTTCCCCACAGCAAGTCGAACTTTGTGGCCTTTTTCAGACGGCCGCACAGGCTGAGACAAGAGGTAGCGGCAGATTTCCCCGATGTACTGCACAATCTATGATGGGAAAGCGTTATTGTTGCTCTAGCACAACATTTCCAAAATGAATCTTTCATAGTTATTGATTTTAAAAAATACTGCACTTTAAAACATTTTCCAGGAGTAAGCTCTTACGGTGCAGTTGTGCTTAATGCAATCTTCCCAGAAGCGGCTGGCAGAAAATTTCTTCTTCACCACCACAGTGAGGCCGTGGATCAGACACTGACCCACTCCCATGATGTTACCTGGCAGGAGCAGAAACATTTTAGTTACTCAATCCTCCACTGACATCTGTATTCATCAAGAGCTGAGGGCTTCAATCACATACCTGCTGAGTGGTAAAGAGGCAGACAGTCATAGATGATATCATCCTTGCGCATGCCAAAGGCAAAAAATCCAAAAGCAGCAATTCTGTAGTAGCTGTCATAGAAACAAAAGAGAGATTCTCAGACATCTGGCATGAACTTTGCAGATAGTCTAACTCTGTACTGTGAGGAGCTTACCGACTGTGAACCACAATGGCAGCCTTGGGCAGCCCTGTGGTGCCAGAGGTGTAAATATAAAATAGACGATCTGCAGGAGGGAACAGAGAACTGTAATTACAGACTGGCAGTTTTGGATCGATACAGACGCCTTCGCAGTGTTTGAGCCACTGTGAGGGTGAGATCACTGAACACAGAGAATAACAACAGAAAGTACTGTCATTGTTTTCGCTCAGCCTCATGTTTTCCTGGTCGGAAAAGACCTCCAGTTCTTCAGCTTGGTTATATGTCCAGCTCACATCTTTAATCATAGCTATCATGATAAATTTTGATTTGTGTAATCAGTTGTAATGGACAAATTCGTGGTAATGGACATTTTCAGAGTGCACACATCAAAACTCTTTTCAGACAGATGTTTGAAGAAAGGTCAAAATCTCCCTCACATTAATAATGTTTCATAACTTTTTAGGTTCTGCACAGCCAGAAATGTCCTTCATCATGTCTATTTGCTGTCCTTATTTTAATGAATGCTGTGGAAAATTTTCAAAAAACTGATCAAAACTGGTTGCCAAATATTATGATGAAGAGTCTCACAGGAAGAAAGATACTATTCATACAGAGAGTTTGATAATGAAGTACTCACCGTTCATGCCCTTTGGGGGAACACAAGGTGATGGGGGATGTCTGGGTGCAGAGGCTAAAATGGGGTCAAGAAGTCCAGCATTCAGACGAGTCAGAAGTTCCACACTAAGGTCTCCCGCACAGAACCGTACCATAGACTGACTGAAGGAAGAACTGACCTCCAACATGGCTGAGATCCAAGGTGAGGAACAAATAGGACATAAAAATGGAAAAAAATGTCAGGAAAGAATACGTAAATAAGATTCACATCTATGGTGAGTGATGGAAGCTAATGCTGTAAGACAAGCCCTCATCAGTGGTTCGCTCTACTACTTAATACATGATGCTTGGCTTTTAAGAATTTAATTCACTGAAGCTATGATGCTTATAAAACCAACAAATTAAAACATCCCAGTGTCTGGGGAGAGACAAAGAAGACAGTACAGGAATCAAAGACTCAACAGTACAAACATTTGTTCGCTGAAACCACTGATGCAGTGGAGGAAAATCAACAAAAATTAACTCAAAAAAGAGATCACTGAGGAACTTTTTCAAAAGCAATGTGATCACAAGGTGAGTCTGACCACATGACACGGCCACACAATGATCAGTGCTGTTAGTTGCACTCAAAAAGGAAATTTGAGTGTGACCCCTTCATTAATACAGCTTTAAATGCTATTGGCCACAGCAGCTCTCCTTGACTTGTTAAATATTACCATCAGCAAGCTCAGCTCCAAACACAATGGCTCTTGACCCTGAGACTCCGATACAATGCAGAAGGGAATCATGGCGGAGGTTGAAGTTGATTAGTGCAGCCTCCACTCCGACTTTTGATAAGCCCAGCCACAGTGCCACCTGTAACGGCCTGCTTTCCATGAAGAGGGCGATCACATCCCCTGAATTCCATCCCTGAATTCTTGCCCAGTGGGCGACTGCATTGGACAGCTCATCCAGCTGAGTAAAGGTCCAAGTCTCTCCTGTAGCCTCGTAGATCAGTGCTGGTTTATTTGGGTGGCGTTTGACTGTCTGGGCGAATATGGAAGGAATGTTACTTCCAGTGCGCATGTATCGCCAAAGAGCCAGCTTCACCCTCAACAGCACATATAGGCCACTGGTGAAGGTCAGCAGAGGAAGAGAAGGAGACAAGATGAGTAAACATGTGCACCCACAAGTAGGGCTGGGCGATTACATGATTACATGGTTAGTGATTGTTATAAATTTGAGATCAATTACGGTGATAAACTGAGCATATTTAACAGATTATCTATCAGACTTGGTGGAATTGTATGTGATAACACACAATCAGTCGACCTTTTCCTGCTCCACTTACACTTGTTTTTTAATTTATAGGGTATGTGTTTGAAAGAACTTGTCCTCTAGTTTTTTTTTTCTTTTTTTTTGACACACTGACAATGAAAAGTTATTGCAAGAGTTTTTGTAACTCAATGGGCCAGGCCAAAAATTATGTTTTTTTCACATACTCCAATTTGCATGAATTTTTTTGGGTACATTTATCATGTCTAGAGCTTCACAAAAACAAACAATGTTATGGGGAAATCCAGACAGGAGGTTCGGAAATTTGACATTAAAGTTGGAATTTTCCCATTCGCAGGGTACATACTTGAACATACTCATCTTTGGTTTTTAATTGGATCATCTTCAAATTGAATATGTGTATACCGGACACATTGATAAAGAAAATTTCTGAAAGGATTTTTTGTATCTCAATTGGCATGGCCAAGGTAGGTGTCCAAAGTTGACAATTTTTGGGCCAAAATGCAAACCTTGATAAATTTTATGTACAATGTTAAATCTAGACCAAAATGCACCTAAATGCTCAGTGTCAAAGCCTCAGTTTATGTATGTATGCATTGATATAAATGTCTCATACTGTAGTTGCGACATGCAACAGGTGCAGGATGGTGAGGGCCCACTTATCACAGCTTGCAGCTTTAATGTGCCATATTATATGTTTTGTATGTTAATAAAATGCTGAACTAATCTATCCTTTGATTTCTGTAAAGATACTTTAAAACTGAGAGTTTAAAAACACTATAAAAATCGTCACAATAATCAAGATCAGATGGCATGAGAAAATGTACCATGATCATTTTTTTGCAACATTTCACAGCCTCACCAACAAGTATGAACAAAACAGCACTTAGACATTTTCAGCTTACTTGACGTCTCTCTTGGCAGTGCGTGCTGCAATGTAGAAGTATTTCCAGCTTTTCGTGCCCAGATACACCCCAAGGCCTGCTGCCAGACTCCAGGACCAGGACACTCCGAAGAGTCGCAGCAGTCCCATGGATCCCAGAGAGGCTGACACACTCGCTGCATTGTGCATTCTTGTCATGGAGAAAATGGAGAGAGACAAGCCTTTATGTTTGAACTGGCATTAGTAGAAGCCTAAAAGGATTGATTCTCATGAGGCTGAATAACTGTAGTACAGGCTGGTACACACAGGAACTTTTAGGGGTTATGGCTAAGTTTCCAAAAGCCCTATACATGAATAAAGTCTTCCATTGCAAGCTGTTTTATATGTGTATGTGTACATTCAACAACCCAAACTCCACCACGCAGCATGAATAAGCGTGTAGCTATCGATCAATGTCAAAAAAGGGAAGTTTTCATTGAACTCACCTAGGAGATAATTCACTGAGGCGACGTCACCTTTCACCCGCTATCCCGCAAGTCGGCAAACTTGTCGTAACTTTTGCAGAAATTATGGGCTGTTAAAATCTTCCTTGAGATGCCTGAAGCGTCGAGGGGAGATACAGAGCAGCGTAATAAAGTTCACCAGTAGTTAATAGGTGTTACAACAGTTTTTACAATAAACCGCTAGTCAGCACGGTTGTTGTTCAGTAAGCTAGTCTACAAACGTCACTTATACGAAATTAAACTCATGTTCGACGTACGTTAGCGCCCAGGGCCAAGCATGAAAGAAACAGAGTTAACAGTGTGAGCCCGACATGAAAAAGTCTCCTGAATCTTAACGACAGCAGTGAAGTGCTGAGCAGGACGGGCTATTTTCTGTACTCCATATTGAATAGACCCATTCCCGAAGGAGCCCCGCCCCCTCTGGTGTGAGCTTCCTCTAGCCGCCCTGTGATTCGTTGAATTCGGTGCCTGTCAAATATTTCTGCGTTCTGATTGGACGGTACAACCCTCGCCTCCTAGCTGAACCACTAGATTTGCAGGTGGTCGCTATTGATATTAGCACCGGCTTTGACTACTAACTAATGTTGTGAGATGTAGTGAAAGTCTTTCCCACATTCACACTGCAGTCTTCCATATTCTTGTTTACTCAGTGCTGCACTTCTTACAGGACAGTATTTTACTAGTGTGACCATATTAGAAAATAAAAACCCCCTGCCCTTCTTCTAAGTGAGACTGCAAAAACACCATACATCAAATTAAAACACTCCTTTTTCAGTTTGAAGTGAAAAATTTCTATAATTTCAACATAAGTAATATATAGGAGACCATTTCAGTTGGATGGAAATACAGGCTTTGTTGAGATTTTTTCTTTGGCCCATACAATATCTAAATTTTGACTTCTAAACTCAGAATTTTGCATCAAAATTATAACTTTTTCCAATCCCACAACTTTGCCTCGATTTCTAACTTCTATTTCTTGACTTTCATGTGGCATTATTTCGGCTTTTTGGCCCAGAATATTGACTTTTTCAATCTCAAAACTGTAGCCGTATCTCCATTTTTTTTTTTTTTTCCAAAATTTTTAGTTTTTATTTCCAAATTTTGACTTTTTATGGCATACTTTTGACTAAATTTCACAAATCTGAGTTTTTATCTCAAATTTTACTTTTTGTGGCATTACTTTGTCTTTTTGTCTTAGAATTTTGACTTTTTGTCTCAAAATCTTGACCAATTTCCTCATATCTTGGATTCAATTCCAAAAGTTGTGTTTTATTTTATTTTATTTCTTGATCAAAATTTTTTGTCTTGGGATTTTGACTTCTTCTAAAATCTAACTCTCTATCTCAAAATTCCAACTTGATATGGGCCAAAAAATATTCATAACGCTGGCCACGAATATGACAAAAAGCAGGGAACTTCTGTGTATCTGCATTTCATATGTAAAAGTGCACTTCCACTCCTGCATGATCTGTCTGAGAGCACAATACAAGCAGTCAGAGCATGTTTCCCTGCATGCTCACATCTTGACAGGTTGGTGCATCAGAATAATGTCAGTAGCCCAGTGCAGGGCTTCATTATGAATGTCAATAGTCTGTAGAATGAGCTGAGAAAAACCTGAACAGTTCCCCGGAACAAAATTTTAAACCAAAAAGAAGGAACATTGGGTCATCCTAATTTCACTTTAATTTTTTCAACAAACAAGAAAGAAATAATTTATCAACTTTCATCCATAAAATAAAGTTTTAAGAATTATACAGTCATTGCAGACTGAATGCCTGTCTGTTTGGCTCTGCATAGGAGCTATTTTCTGTCACTGTGGGTCTCTGTGTGTAGAAGGCACAGCAAACTCTGTAAAGCACTGCCCTCCTCAGCAGGATGTACACCCAAGGGTCCAGTATCTGATTCCAGGAGGCCAAGCGCAAGCCCAGGAGAATAAACCCATCCCTTTCATGTACTGTCGCTTTGGGATGTTGATTGAACTGCTCCAGAAGAATGTGAATCTAGAAGAAAGGGCACAAAATTAGTCCTAAGATGTAAGTATTAGCACCAATTTCTCCAGGAATGTGTCAAAGAACTATAGAGGAGAACACTCACAAGAAAAGGGCCCCAGCACACACAGGAAACCACAGTAATCACTGCCAGTTGCACCATCATTTCTAAGTCCAACGTACAAAACGTAGATGTTGTTGATGCAGACGATGAGTGACGCGTTCGTTGAGCTGCTGGTTTTGTATTAACAGTGTTGGACTTTATTCTGGCTTTCAGCAAAGCTATACTGCTCAGTATGTTACACAGAATGGACAGAGCGAGTGCAGTGAGGCCCAGACAGGAGAAGATCAGGATCAGATTTGTGTCAGCTTTAGACTTTGATCCATGGATAGGCAAGAAACACCATGTTCCTGGAAACTGTGTGGTGTAAGTCCCCACATCAAATAAAGGTAATACTGCTAAGAAAAGAGCAAGAGACGACAGAAGAAACACAACCCGCACCATGTGAGCCAATGTGACCATTGCAGCATGAAAGAAGGGCTGGGTAATGGCAACACAGCGCTCCACTGCCATAGCACATCCCAACAGTAAAGGGCATAAGCCAAAAAACACCATAGTTGCCCCAAAGATCTGACAGAATTCCTTGGTAGGCTTCCCTGCCTGCATTTTATTCCTCTGTTTCATGTGAAGATACAAAGCAAAAGCCCCTGGGATCACATGACCTCCAAGGTCAGCTAAAAGCAGCGCCACTGTTAACAGCAGAAACGGTGCTTTGGATCGGCGGCGGAAACGGACACGGGACTTTGCCAAGATGCCCAGAGCTGTGAGGTTGCAGATGGCACCAAGTGTCATTGTGAAGCAGGACATCCCTAAGCCTGAAGATTTGATCGGTGGCACGGTACTGCTATTCTGTCCTGACTGCTCAGACAAGTTGATCTTCAGGCTTTGATGAAAGGTGGAGGGTGTAGAAGTGGAAAATGAAGTCATCAGAATAGATGACGTCCCCATCTTCAGCGTCATCTAAAAGTGTAATCAAAAAGCAACATAGGTTGAATGCTTCAGTCGATCAAAGCAAATAATCAGCTTTCATGTTCACTTTCAGTGGAGATTTTTAATTCACTTCAGATGTTGTGCATGATAACAAAAAGGTCTGCAATACAAGGAAACTGTCTCAACAAGTTTCTAGTGTATCTAGTCTCTTAAGTTGGCTTATGCACAAAGGGTATGTACTTAAATATAATAAAAGTTGCAACAAAGAAAAAAATATTAAGAGTTTTCTAGGGTAGTCTCCCATCACCAAAGAGTAAGTGCTGAAACGAGAAAATATTTGTAGAGAGGAAAAAGGTCCACGGCTAAGTTGAAGTTCAGAAAACAATGTTTGCACTGAGCAGTGCCCTCAATCTTTCCACACACTTTACAGTCCCTTTGGTTTGGAAATGTGAGGAAATTTCACCACATTGGCTGTTACATTATGCCAGTTTGAACCTTGTGACATTAAATCAGAGTGCCCTCTTTCTTTGAAATTCTCCTCTAAACCCCCAATCCCAGACTGTAAGATCTTTTACCTGATATCAGCATATTCTACTTTTTGATTTTCATCCCCTCGTGGATTCATCATCACCCACAGCTCTTTGCATTATTGTGTTCCTGGCATTATACATAACTCTATTTACTACAGAATCTCCTACTGTAATGTGTTTGACTTTGCTTTGAAATGTATTTAGAAACTTTGCTTTGAAATGTTTTTAGAAACTTATCAAAATTCAATTTTATAGTAATTTACATACACTTCCTTAAGCAATTGACTTGATTTGCAACAGGATAATAGATCCCACTTTCTAAGATATTTGTTTATTTATTTACTTTGTAAATTGTAAGCTTATCTGATTGACACTCAGCTGCACTGTGCACAGACTGTCCGGGGTACGTGGGTGGAAATCCTTAAGAGTTTCCACAGGCTGACAGATCATGATGACAGAAGACAAATGAGAGTCATAAACTGCAGCTTAATTTGATATGCATTGTTTCCATCTTGAAGTTATAAAGAATGCTTTATCTATGTTTATCCTTGTGACAACAACAACAACAACCCACAGCTGATCAGCCCCTTTTCTTGATGATTGTTCTAATTTTTAACAAATTTGTTTTTGTACTCTTGACTGTTATCTCAATAGTGTTTTACTAATTTCCGTGCACCTGCACAGGGAAACGCATTCACCTTCGAGTGACTGAGGAAATTGCGGCAAAGCTGAATGTTGAAAAGACATCCATATTCAGTATCAGGATTGAGAGAATCTTTTAACAGCATAAATCCTTATCACCATGAGATTATTTAAACTGTGTATTTGTCTGACGCATGCAGCATCTTAACTAAAGCATAAGTTGGAACTATTAATCTCATTTGGCTGCATTCCTTAGACCATACAAAATGTTTCATGATGATCTTGATGTTGTTTACCATTTTGCATTGTCTTAAAACCTCAAGATGTCTGAGTCTCTTTGAAAGTTTTAATAAAGCAAATGCATTGATAATTATTTAGTAGAATAAATATTAGAAATCAATGAAGAAGCTTTTCATACTCTTATCTTTTCTGTTGAGCACATAGTTAAGCTTGCTTGCACTTCTTCATGAGTACATTAGGTTCTAAAGAACCTAATGTACTCAATACAAAGAAATCCACCATTGAAAGACAATGAATTATGAATGTAACTTACCTTAAGATGACTTTTGCGGAGAGCTTGATTGTTTGGAATTTCTCAAAACAAACTCCAGAGGACTAATATGTCTGTCTTGTTTGCAGATACATTCAGTTATCACTGTTCAAAATAATCTGTTCTTCTTCTCCTCCCTAGCTTTTCCTCTCCAGTTCGGACATTATCTCTTTCTCACTAGCCAGGCCATCTCTCTCTCTAGAGGCTCAGCAGCTATTTTATCTGCGCACACCGGACCTGCACTTTCTATCCTCTTTTCCCCTCTGGATGTATCACTTCCGCCTCTTCATCTCCTCCACTCATCCCTTGAACTAGTAGGGGCTTCAGCCATCACTTCCATTCTGTAATATTGATCCAGCACTAGATGAATAATTGAGCAGTGAAAAAAGTAATCGCTAATGCCAACATTATCTTGTTTACTTTCTGGAAACCTCACTCCTTGATAACCAAAGGGATTCTTTTCCTTGGCTGGTACTGTGAAGATTATCACCCATCAGAGTGACATAAACATTATCACAGAGTCAGATAGTAGAGGAGTTTCAAGGAGCCTGATGATAATTAGGAGCCTTCTGGGTGTGTTGTACTGGTGTGGGAATCCTGTAAGGCAAGTAAAGAAATTCAGTTCCCACGCTGAAAATCACTTTAACAAATATAACCTACATTTAAAGGAGACAACCTGTGATAAATCTTTATGGGTTTTCATTTTCTTCATGAGGTTTGTTTGTCAAAATGAAGAAGCAATAATGAGGCTGAGTTCATTTATAATAATCATTTCTGTTTCTCACATAAACAGGATGAAAGACATGATCATCTTGTATTTCCTTTGTATGTACTGCTATCTCTCAAGTTGAGCAGTCAGATAAGTCTTCCCACTTTCAGTCAAGAGTTATGTAAGTCTGAGCATCAGACAGGAAGGAAGACAATACCCTTGCAAAGGTCTGGAGATGTTTGAAGCAAAGAGTTTTTGTTCACTTTTTAACAAGACTTTTTTGTTACTTCTCTGTTGCTTTGATTTCGCTGTTTCTGAACATCAAAAACCAGCAAGGGAAAAAAAATATTTGTTCTTCACTGCTTCAAAACTATTTGACCTTTGACCACTGTTTAAATAGCAGTGGCAGAAGTTGCTTCATAAGATTTTGGCCATGTTCGCCCTCAAAAATGGATTTATTTTTAAAACTATTATTATATTTATTTCAAAACTTCTGGAAAAAGAGTTCCTCAGAAATAAAATCAGTTCATGTTGAGCTCTTTGTTGGTGTTTCGAAAGCATACTAAACATGGCCTTTTGGTTTGTGACCCTTTCATGTAACCAAGCAGGGCAGCCAGTGAGCAGTGGGTAGAGTTCCTTTTTGTATATTGTATAAATCAATTGTGTGTCTATTCTGGTCGACAATAATAACCTTTTAAGTGACTAATAGACCTCTAAAATTCACCCCAAACAGAAAGTCTGCCCACATTCATTAGATATTAATTCAGACCCTGCATGAATTCATTTACTTATTCATTTATTTTTGAGTACGTTTTAATCAAAATGTCAGAAATAAAATCTAAGCTGGTCTACAAATCAGGACTGTGGATGCTGCTCTTAAGACAGGTGTACAAGCATTTACATTTTCTTATAAAAAACAAAAACATAAAATAAAAACCCTCTGGTGTTACATTCAAAAAGGAAAGTTTTGCAGTGAGTAAATGAATAACACACAGTTCTATGGACTCGTTTGCCTTCATAGCTCTATTGAAATTAGAGAATTTAAATATCATGTCACTTTAGCCTGAGTCAAAAAAGGAGAAAATTGACAAAAACATAATTTTTGATGTAATATAATATCCAAATTTGTACTAAAACCACTTCTTAGCACGTAGTTTATTAGATAACAGTAAGTAAAATCATCTCTGTAAGTCCAGTTTTGAAATAATCATCCCACAAACAGGTAAAAAACAAATCAAAAACAAAAAACTCTATCACAAAAAGTATTTTACATCATTCCAGATGAGTAAGAATAATGCAGTTACTAACTGTAATACTACCTGAATTTCCCAGCAATAAATTTATGTTGACCAAATTCTTTTATTAACAGTTAATTTCTGTCTCATAGGTGTCCCCCTTTATTCTGGTTATCCCACTGATGAGGGTTATTTCTCATTTCAAATAAAATCTTTTTAATAAATTATAAAACATATTCCAATTGCACGTAAAAACTTTAAACACGTTGTAAAACATTATATACAAATATAGCATAAATTAAGAAAATGCTTAGAAGAATTCTATTTACAATACTTTAAAGTGAAGAAATCTATTGCATTAACTACATGTGGCATTGGATGGCTGTGAATAAGAGATTTAGTTCTCCAGGACATGAACCCAGCATGCTTCTGTTTCACTGTGGAGCTCCTCAGATCCGACAGTTTCCCGTATCTTGGGTGCTCTTAGACGCCTGAGGATCACAGAGAAGGCAACACAGTTCAGCCAGTCTTGACTGACATTGTTTTGGATTTGATTGCAAGGTCTGAATAAAAGCTTTTTTTGACGTTTCTAAATGATATGAAAAAACAGTTGTTCAAAGTGCTTTGGAATTTTATTCTATACAACCAAGGTGTCTCTCTACTTAACACTGAGCAAAATTAAATTACTATTTCTCCTTGACGATAGTTGTTTTAGAAAACTAAATATGGAGGCTAAATAGATCTAACATCTGGCTTCTCATGCATTATGTTGCTCTTATATGAGTGTGTAATGTGACATTATCAGGACATACAGTTTAACTCCATTCAGCCAGGATCTGAATGGCTGAAAAATAGAAATAACTCTACCTGAGCTTTGCTGGTGTTGGAGGAGCTGAACTCTGAGTATCTCTTCTTCCTGGGTGCACAGCAGTTGGACAGGATTTTTCCATACTCCTCCATCACCTTCAAATAAGCGTCAGAGGTTAGTATGTTTTTTTGGGAAAGCAGTATTTTTCTAAAAGGTGCATTGTGAGATGTACTGCTGCATTTAACATGAAAGACTTAATAGAAAAATAATACTCAGAATTAATTTGCTATTCTTTTATAAAAATACAGAGAGCAGGCCCACTTTCCAGTAAAGAACCAGAAAACCTCATGAATCTCATTTGTTGTTGTATCTAGTGGAAGCATGAAAAAGAAGAAGAAGAGGAGCGCAAAAATATGGTTTAAGAGGGTTGTGACTGACCTGTTTGGAAAAGAGACAGTGCATGACAAAGAGCATCACCCCCTGTAAGCTCCCAAAGATGGTGAACAGATAGGACATAACAACTGTGCCCTCATCAAACTGGAAACATCCAAAGATCCACATGGTGCCCAGCACACACAGCTGAGCTACTGCAGTAATTGTGAACACCCTGAAGGTGGCAATAAAGACACACAAAAGTCAAATCTGAGGCACTTCTATCCTGATACTAAATATTCTTTGCACACAGGAATATACACACATGTAGACACAGTTAGAAAGAATTTTAGTCCTCACTTTATTTTCTGCAGTTTGTCCAGGTCAGGGTTTAAACTGGAGAACTTCTGTGCCAACTTCCACACAGTAATGAGAAAGAAGAAGACATTTATCTGAAATGAAGCAAAGGAAAGGGGAGGCTTGAAAAAAAATCAGTGACGACAATCTCTGTGCCCTTTCACTTCATTGTTAAGCTTTTACTCACAATGATAATAAAACAGGCAGGGCCGAAGAAACTCCAAATGAAATCCAGTGTCAACCAACAACTGCAGAGGAAAATTCAACATTATTGAGCAGGAACATTGCCTTGGATTCGAGGATTAATTCTTAATCAACATGCCATCAGTAGAGGGAGCTCACTGTTTCTTAGTGCCATATCCCTTCGAATTAACTATGGCAGAGACAGCGACGATCACAGCTGGGACCCCATAACCGCCTGCCATCATGTAGAGGGTTTTGAAGGTGGTGTTAAAGACCAGGACTACCATCCTGAAGAGCTGCACGCCCTCAAGGCACATCCAGCAAAATGCAGCCAGGTAGAAGAAATGCAGCAACCCTGCTACTACTGCACAGCCAACCTGACAGGAAGAGGGAGAGGAGAATAAAGAAGAGGATGCTGAGAAATGAGGAAAAATAAATGCAACTGCAATTGATCTGTGTAAGTTTTGAGCCCACATCCATAACCCCTGAGGTATACAGCTGCTTAAAGAATACTTGGCTGCTTTGAATAGAACAACCTCTTGGGTGTTTTATCTCAGTATTTACTTGGTTTTCTGTACGTGAGATGCCTGCCAGGAAGATAAGGTTGGCAATGAAGAGGCTGATGCAGAGGTGTAGGTGGATGGTTGTTCTCGGGCTGTGGATGGAGCGGATGAACCAGAACGTCAGGATGCAGATGAACAGGCAGACAAGCGACAGGGACAGACCCACCCATGTGATCAGCCGCAGCTCAAACTTGTCCTGTTGAAAGAAAGAGTCAGACAGGTTACTTAATGAAGGTCAGAAAAAAACACAAAGGGTCAACTGTGAACTATGAAACAGGGCTTTGAACAGGTTCAGGGAATAAAAATGAAAACCAGAAATTTTGTCATTTTGCTCAGAACAAAAACTAAACCAGAAACTTCTGATTTTTCTTCTGTTATGGATGCCAGCGCTAAAGAAGTCAGATTAGACAACTGAACACGGATTGCTGTGCGTACATTTTTTCGTGCATTTTGCGGGTAAAATATTTTTAAAGCCTCTGTTTTCAGCTCAAAAGCTGTGCAAGGATGTTTAAATTGTTAACAAGAGGCTGAGGAAATTTCTGTCACACCTGCAAGACCACTGGAGTTGGCTTATGTGAAGCAATTAAAATTTTGTCTTTTTCTAAATCTGCCAAACAACGCAAACATCTGCAGACAAGTAAGTTAAACATCAAAAATATATGATTGTTCATAGAAATGAATCTGTACTCTCTTCTGGTCCGTAAATAAATCAGAAGATCTGCCCTCCAGGTCATAAGCAGATTGACCTTGATGTTAACCCCCTATAATTCACAGGCTTAGTGAATTGTACTATTTGTGGTGAGAAACAGCAGCCCATATGAAATGACTAATGTTACACCTACCAACTTAAAGTCCTGTTGCTGACTTAGAACGATTTTAAACAAAATTTTTCTGACTTAATTGATCTGAGAACATAAATTTTGGGGTGTAACCCAAAATCATTACAATACTGTTTCTGCTCAAAGCAAACCAACTGGGTAAAAAGGTTCAAAGCCCTGCTCTGAATACTTGGCACCATGATGTGTTTTTTTAGTGTCTGAACCTCTGCGTCATGGAGCGCCATGAGCACTGCAAAACTGCTCAGATGGTTGCAGGAGCACACGGTGTATTCCAGCTTGGTCTCCACCACGCTGCAGCCCTGGCCAGACCATGTCCCTTTGTCCTCCTCCGAGTTCCAAAACACGCATGTATGGTTGAATTTGTTTTGCTGTAAGAACAACACAGGGACACTAAACATCAAAAGAAAAACATTTCTTCATGGTAATTCCTTTTTATCGTCCTCAACAGAAAATGCCACGCTACCTTCTCAAGGTGGTACAACGTTAACTTGATAGGTTTTTGGAGATGGTGTGTGTTTCTGTTGCTGACAGAAACAGTCACAACTTTTGAGTTGATCTTAAAGTGTTCGTTCTCTTTGTGTTTCATTCCACTGAAGAAGCCTTCTGCAGATTCTTCCAGGTTTTCATAGCTCAACATAGACACCGCTGTAAAGCCTTTTTACAGTCACAAGCAGAAAAAGACAGCATTTCATGGACATCCATTACATTCTAAAGTGGTTACATATGTGTTAATTACAGTCATGATTGTTACCGGGGTAAGAGGTGGGATCCCCAGCAGCTGTCTCCATCTGGATGTCCAGCTGAGCTCGCTTGGATGACAAAATCTGGGCTCCTTGTGGTAGTACAGCCCCCTTATGCAACAACAGCTGCAGCTCTGAATCAAGAAACAAAAAGAAGACTTTCATCCCACCCACTGTAAGTCTGTTTTGCAATAACAAATAGGTGACCCCATGAAAAGATAAAGACTAAAAGGTAGAACACCCAAAGAGGTGGTAACAACATTGCCTTTATGAAAAAATAGCCATGATTGTGTGTAGGTTTATATTTAACCTGTGTGTGTGCTGGATTTGTTTGTTCCTGGGGGCTTCAGAAAAGGCCCGATAAGCTTCACTGCATTTTCCACCAAGCCCAGAAAGGTGGAGACTTTCCTGTTATCCTTGAAGGCTCCATTGGACAAGAGCATGTCGATTGCAGACAGCAGTTTCTGTGGTCAAAGGAGAGAAGGGGGAGAAAGAGGAGGGCGACATGAGCAACTGGAGACAGAGTCAGTCTGAGACAGACTTTCAGGCTGCACACTGCCTCAGGTCAACATAAACACTGGACAGAATGGTCCAAATCAATAGTCACATCTGAAAACCACGTGACTGGGCCTGAAAGAAGCAGGTCTTCCTGTTTCTGTGCTGCTTGAGAGGAAGTGAAGATATTTTTTTGTTGCATTATTACCAAGCCTACGACTTTGTACCTTTAGTAAGTCCTCTGCGTCAAGCCTTGTTGGGTTCTCACTCTCTGTAAGTTCCAGACAGCTTCGATTCAATTGCACCATCAGATTTTGGGCCTCAAGAAATGACTGTGGAAACAATAATGTTTTAGGCAACAGACATTTGGTGTATGGGTTACACTCTTCTGTGGAACTTGATGAAAGATAATATTGCATCACCTCTTTCGGAAAGCTTGTATCTTTGAAAAAATCACATCTCAACTCTGAGGAAACAGGAAGTTTCATATCGTCAACTTAACTTACTGATAACTCAAGATGCTATGAGGTTGTTGCATGGTGATGAAAACTTTGGGTTAAAACATTCACTTAAAAAACTTTTAAAAAATGAAAAAATGGTGGATAAAGTAAAGTGCAGCACTTTTCTCACCAGTGCAGCGAAACCTCTTGTATCCATAATTAGTAAACCCAGCATGGCATGCACAGTAGTGGCCTCCAGCTGCAGGGTGGCAGGTTCCATTTCCACAGATTGTCTTATCGAGCTCACAAATGTCTAAATTGAAACAAATCAGGAGAAAAAGTAACATTTATTCTCCTTTAGTCAGAGCCTCTAGAACAACAGATGAACTGTTCCATCCAACACACAAACACACAACATAAACAAAACACAGGCCTGCACAAATTTTAAATATGCCTTATTCTTGTTCTTCACAGTGGGGTGTGGGCTGATGTGTTTGTTGGGTTGTGTGTCCATGTGTATGTACAGGGGATGTTGTGTGGTCACTATATCTAATTATATGATCATTATTATCTTTCTGTTTGTTAAGCACATTTTGTTACCACCTTGTTCATGAAAAAGAGCTCTAAAATCTGATTAATAAAGTCTGACTGACTGCTGCGGTCTGAATGCAAGTTAAAGGTAAGGTCTGCTGGAATTTTTATTACTGTTTGTAAACACAACACCCAAACTGGGCTCCTCCTCTGTGGCTCAGTGCGAGCAGCAGCGCACGCCACCTAACACCAACCATAACTATGTGAACACACTAACCAGCCCTTCGAGCACCTGCAGCATTGTGTTTCTATAAGGGAGAGACTCAAGAGATGTACACCTGACTTCCTGCAGGCAAATGAGGTATCCTACAAATACTGCATCTTTCTTTCTCTGTGTTGCGGCCACTATCTTAGCCAAATTGGATAGCTTCTCCCTGTATCCTGCTATCATCAACAAGCAGGATGTGGTCAATATGTTTATTCAGCCTAGAAAGGTCCCTAGACAACTAAAACATCAAGGTAGCTACAGGCAGTTTAGGTAGTTGAGGCAGACACAGACACACATTTATAGAGGCCCATAGATGATAGTTGAGCAGGATTATTCTCAAAATGTTCACATTTTTTGTTTGAATGTGGAAAGGAAAATTACAAGAACCCTATCTTCAAAGCTTAGTCTGTTGGATTTTTATCTTGAAAGTTGCCCAAACAGGGGTGTAAAAGGTGACACAGGGTTTTTAGGGCTCACCTTCACATTGCTCTTCCTTGCTTTCTTGCTTGGCTGGGTAGCTAGATGTGCCAGACTTCAGTCTAAAGCCAGGCTTGCAGACACACTGATAACTGCTGCCAAGTTTGGAGCAGGTTGCATTCTGGTCACAAACATTGCTTCCATGACAAATATTAATGGCTGTATGCGAAAGAGGAAAATATAAAGAGAAAAGCAAAACTTTGACGTCATAGTGTCTGTTCTGTTTCTGTCATACATTGACCACAATGATTAATACCTCTGCATCATTCAGAGAACATTTGACCTATTCTAAATGTTTCACTGATAAGAAGCTTATTGCAACATTTAGCCTTCTCACCGCGAACCACAAGTTTTACTTTCTGTTGTAAAAAAGAATCCATCTTTGCATGTGCAAAGACAAAACAGAACTACATTAGGCCCACATATGCCTTTTTGAGTAACTCACTCATTTTCATTTTGAATTTAAAAATGGATTTGCAGGGAATGCATGGATTTGCATGGAGTCAATGTGGAGTCGTCTGTAGCTTACGTTCACATCTCACAGAAGTATCAGCTGAGAAAAATTTGGTCCCTGATGTTGAGATTTGACCTTCGGGACACGTGCATTTGAAGCTGCCAAGTGTGTTGACACACTTCGCTTTTCCACATGGAGGAACGTCTCCTGTACACTCATCATCATCTGAATTCAAGAAACAAGAGCAGAGAAAGGCAGCACAGCAGAGTGTTTGAATTAAACTAGATTGAATCAAACTGGTAATGACAAGTTAGATGGGCAAATAACCTCCAACATGCATATATACACATGTACTTTTCACATCTAACTGATATCACATATTTCCATTCAACATTCCCCAGGTGTGAAGATGAGTCTTTTATAACAGGCGCAATTTAAGGCATGTTTGGGTTGACATCTTTCCAGGTGGCTGTCATAGGGATGGGTACCAAATTCGGTACTTTCATTAGTACTGACCAAATTCCGCCAGAAGTACCGATTTGAGAAAATTCAAATGGTACCATATTGTGATACAGAAACCCACCCTTGGGACTGTTATGGAGTCACAGACTAGGTGACTTTCCATGCCAGACATGGGCATGACGTAAAAAGAGCTGGATTTCAATTTGTGCATTATATTGTTGTAGTTAATTTATTTAGTTGTAGTTAACTTTATTTAAAGGTTTTCATGTTGAGGACAACAACTGGGATGTATCAGTGCAAACACTTGAATGATGTTTTGATGTATTTGTTACAGTTTATAGATGTAGAAATAATTATGTCGAATTGTAACATTTCGAGATTAAATAACAATAAAGAAATAAAATACGCTAAATGGTGATGAAAACTTTGGGTGAAAACATTCACTCAGAGAACTTGAAAAAAATGAATAAATAAATGGATGGTGGACAAAGAAAAGTGCAGCACAATTCTCACCAATGCAACGCGTCTGTTCATCAACCCCAGTAAACCCTGCATCGCATTGACAGTAGTGGCCTCCAGCTGTAAGGTGGCAGGTTCCATTTCCACAGATTGTCTTATTGAGCTCACAAATGCCTAAATTGAAACAAATCAGGAGAAAAAGTAACATTTATTCTCCTTTAGTCAGAGCCTCTAGAACAACAGATGAACTGTTCCATCCAACACACAAACACGCAACATAAACAAAACACAGGCCTGCACAAATTTTAAATATGCTGTATTCTTGTTCTTCACAGTGGGGTGTGGGCTGATGTGTTTGTTGGGTTGTGTGTCCATGTGTATGTACAGGGGATGTTGTGTGGTCACTATATCTAATTATATGACCATTATTAGCTTTCTATTTGTTTAGCACATTTTGTTACCACCTTGTTCATGAAAAAGAGCTCTAAAATCTGATTAATAAAGTCTGACTGACTGCTGCGGTCTGAATGCAAGTTAAAGGTAAGGTCTGCTGGAATTTTTATTACTGTTTGTAAACACAACACCCAAACTGGGCTCCTCCTCTGTGGCTCAGTGCGAGCAGCAGCGCACGCCACCTAACACCAACCATAACTATGTGAACACACTCACCAGCCCTTAGAGCACCTGCAGCATTGTGTTTCTATAAGGGAGAGACTCAAGAGATGTACACCTGACTTCCTGCAGGCAAATGAGGTATCCTACAAATACTGCATCTTTCTTTCTCTGTGTTGCGGCCACTATCTTAGCCAATCTGGATAGCTTCTCCCTGTATCCTGCTATCATCAACAAGCAGGATGTGGTCAATATGTTTATTCAGCCTAGAAAGGTCCCTAGACAACTAAAACATCATGACTTTCCATGCCAGACATGGGCATGATGTAAAAAGAGCTGGATTTCAATTTGTGCATTATATTGTTGTAGTTAATTTATTTAGTTGTAGTTAACTTTATTTAAAGGTTTTCATGTTGAGGACAACAACTGGGATGTCTCAGTGCAAACACTTGAATGATGTTTTGATGTATTTGTTACGGTTTATAGATGTAGAAATAATTTTGTCGAATTGTAACATTTCGAGATTTAATTACAATAAAGAAATAAAAAAACGCTAAATGGTGATGAAAACTTTGGGTTAAAACATTCACTCAGAGAACTTGAAAAAAATGAATAAATAAATGAATGGTGGACAAAGAAAAGTGCAGCACAATTCCCACCAATGCAGCGCGTCTGTTCATCAACCGCAGTAAACCCTGCATTGCATTGACAGTAGTGGCCTTCAGCTCTATGGTGGCAGGTTCCATTTCGACAGATCGTCTTATTGCGCTCACAAATGCCTAAATAGAAACAAATCAGGGGAAAAAGTAACATTTATTCTCTTTTAGTCGGAGCTTCTGGAACAACAGATGAACTGTTACATCCAAAGATAACACAATCACACAAATTAACTAAACCTCAAGCGTGCACAAATTTTGAATATGTTGTATGAATAAAATAAATAAACATTTATCACCCCATAAACATGCTCAAAAATTCTAAAAAATTGTTACTGTTGAGTACTTGTACTGACTCTCAGGTACCATGCATCTGTACAGCATTGGATTGAATGTGAAAAGTACCCATGCTTAAGCTATCATATGCATTTCTATTGTTGTGTTTTCTGTATTTCTTACCCTCCTCACTACTGGGAGATGATTCTGACAGGGCTGCCAGGAGGGAGAGGTGCAGGGCTGAAAAAAGAGGGCAGATGTCAGTCTCCACTTTATAACATTATAAATATAAATAAAACCACCACATTTGACTCCTTAAGAAATAATTTTACATCACAAACAACATAATATGTGTTTTGAAAAACACCATAAGTCAATTCCTTCATCACATCCCTGTATTTCCTCACATTGTCCTAACAGCATCTGCACCCCCATTCAAAATGAACAACACATGGCCGTCTGCTCTGCTTCCTATGTGTAAGGAAACATCAGATGGCATGGCAGGAGCACAAAGCAGCATTACATTCTCTGGCACTAAGAGTGCAGAGTCAGTCCTCTGTGGCTGCATAAATGGCACCAGATGGCGGTAACATAGTGTGGAAACAGACAGGAGTCGTTACAACTTCATAAAAGTGTCATTGCTGTTTCATAAAGTAAATACTGTAAAGGTGTAAAAACAAAAAAATAGGATATTGGGGGTCAGTTCATTCAATCAAGCAAAAACTTCTTTTGATATATCATTTGGCGATATCTTAAAGGTAAAGATATCTTATTTCTCCTCACTGGTAAATAAATTACACTTTTCACAAGTAATTGTTCTACCAGGAACACCAATCAGCTCAACCCAGGCTGTCAACTGTACCACATAATTTAGCTAGTTACAAGAAAATAAGATATTTTTAAAAATATATTTGCCCCTTAAATTTTCTCCAACTGACGTTATGATTTCTAAGGCAGTGTCCCTGGAATTTGAGAGTCGGAAAATGTTGATAAAAAAGTGTCTGGTTTCAAAGTTTGTTCTCTGGTTGTGATGTGGTGAAGTGAAACAATCTCCTAGTGTTGTCACTTGTGGAAACACTGGTGACTTTGCCTCTAGAAGCTGATGCATTGAACTGTGGTCACTGTCAGACCACTAGTAATGAGGACACCAGGAGATGAGCTCATTGTGTATAAATATCTCTTAAAAGCAGAAGAACAGAGCTCCTCTGTGCAACAGGGCTCTGATAATGAGCTTAAGGGGAGAGAGAAAATGTGTCACTCCCCCTCTTTAAGTTATTCACTGTTATGAGGATTTGACTCATACAGAATATTTGGTGAACACAACCACTCAGAAAGACTTAAAAAACACTGAATTACTCCTAGATGAAAGCTGTTTGACCCATTACCAAAAACAGAAAAATAGTTGTTTCTGTGTTATTTTTTCCACAAATACTCTTCTACATAGTATTTTTAAACACTACTGTTAACTTCAGCATCATATACCATGCATTTACTTTGTTATTTTGTTTTTAAAAAGATTTCATTGTGAAGTGCATGATTTAATACTACTTAGAGCTCAATTGGAATAGTGCTACACAATTGTTTTTGGTCTTAAATGTCATTTTTACAAGATCCTGGTTGTAAAAGTTTTCATGCATCTCCAGCCAGTTAATCCCCCCTCCCCCAGACTGTGGGACATTTTAAAACTTCCTCAACAGATGATTTTCCATCCACATTGTGAAAATTGATAACAGATGTGACTCACCCAGAATCAGGAGGGTCCACCTGTCGGCCATGCTGGAGAGGGAAACACTGTCAAAAGCACAGATCTCTCTTCTCTTCTCTACAGTTTTTTACCCAACTTAGTTTCTCGTGTTTCCCGTCACGAAAAAAGTCCCCTTGGTTGTTTCAGTGGCTGAAAAGTACCCCCAAAATAAAATGATAAAAACTAATAAAAACAGGATGTTATGGTAAATGCTGATATCAGCAAATAAAATGTAAATAAATGCTGGTATCAGTAGTTTTTCAGATCATATTGTAGCTGTCCTTAGTGTAACTCTCCCTGTTTTATCTCCTATGTACCCTTGAATCTCCAGCTGCTCTTATTATACAAGAGACGCTGAGATGACTGGGTTTTGCTGATGAGTGGTTCCTCTCTCGCTCTCTCTCTTTCTCTTCCTCCCTCCCTCTTTCTAAGCAACAGACACGTGTGGGGGAGTTCAGCCTGGAGTAACTTTTCAGGCACTTCTGCTCTTGTTGGGGTGGAGTTGTAAAGGAAGTGACTGTGCCAACGCAGTCAGCTCTGCTACCATGACAGCTATGTTTACAAAACAATTAATTTTTTCTTCTCCTTTTATCTTTTCTTACTCAACAGGTAATTCAGTCTCTATCACTGTCTCTTTTTTACCGACTCTTTTCAGTCTCACCCCCCTGTGTCGGCTGGGGTTTGCTCAGAGGTTCAGGGGAAGTGAAGACTATTCATTGTCTAAACAAAGTCCTGCTGGTAGGGTTTTCTGCTAATAATGGTGATGACATACATGCAGCTTTTTCAACAGTTCTAACTGGGCCTTTTTTGAGACAATGCAACAATGGTATGAGCATTGCTGAGCCCCATTTGGAAAGTGATTCGAAAAGACCGAAGAGTGTTTATTTCTATATTTACTACAGATCCGTGGAAAGTAAAGTGCTTGACAAATTTATCAGACCACCACCCAGAGCAAGGTGTTTGCCACCAAGGCTTAAGTGAACAGTTTATACCTGATAATCAAAACTCTTTTTATGTCCCTGTTAATTCACCAGGATGTGCACACTCTTCAATCAAAATGATGTATTCGGTGTTAAAGTATCATTATTGTTGTTACCCATGATTTCTAAATGTACTGTTATACCCAATAGCAAGACAAGAGGAAAGCACATCATCATTTTTTGATTGACAAACCACAGTTATTTTCTTGTGTTCCTGAACCAAAAAATGTGTTTTAATGGTTGTCTTGTTTTAGATTTTCTGGCAAAAATTTGGATATAAAAAGAGAAAATTGGTTTGAAACTCTTTGCTGCTGTTAAGAGAGTCAGAGTAAGAGCACTTCATGATGCTGTGTGGTTTTTCTCATTTGTGTGACAGGTGATGTGATAAATTTGTTGAGCACTGTATATGTAAAGTACTTTTTTTCATCAGAGAGGAAGAGTGTCATTGAAAGAAGCTTTTGTACAGAGAAGAGGTAAATTCTTTAGAATGCAACACACGAAAATCTTTGTCATCACTTACATCATGGGTAGATAAAAGATATGAAGTTTTAAAGCACTTTTTTTTGATGTTCACTTCCCCTGTGTCTGTCACTTCAAAACTGAACCTGTGACACCTTTTACTGCAGACACAGAGAAAATGCACATGTACTGCAGACCTTTTATGAGAGCAGCAAAGCAGAACAAAAAAAATTGTTAACTTTTCAGCAACTTTTCTTGTGCCCAGTGTACAGCGGAAAGGTTACTCTCAGGTCAGAACACTCTGTGACTAAAAGGCGACATGATTGTTGAATAATTTCACACTTATAAACAATGAGGTGGGCTTCAGGGTCCTGGGGAAATCGTGTTAACAAACGACAGGCCTCTGAGGAGCTGTGACATATACTAACATTTGCATGACCCATGGAAAAAGCTGCCTCTAAATAAAACTCTGAGTATTCACAGTAAGGCTAAATTCACAAGAAAATACTCTTTTGTTCCACCTGTGATGAAGTTACTAAAGTATTTCTCACACTCTGTGACCCGCCTCCAAGTCATACCAAATTTGCTTAGCAAATTCCGTTTGAGTTATAAGAATAGTCGAGAAAGCAGAACAGAAAGAAAGGGTTAGATGATGACATGATGACAGGAAACGCTTACTGAGAACACATTCGAAAAACCAGAGTTGATGCACGTTGGGGATTTTTTGGCAAAATGCATCATTATAGTAAATGTTATATAAGACAGGCATTGACTTTTATCTTAAGCCTACAGCACATGCTTTAGAATGCATCTGAAAATGGTCTATGTTTATCCTAAAAGGGTGGACAGGTGAACAACCATACATTATACATCACGCTTTGTGTACTATTTATATTTGCAGTTAAAGAATTGGTGGCTGTCAGCTGTATTATTTTACCCAACTCCATATTTTCGTGAAGGTCCTCCTTGTAAACAAGTTTCAGCGTTCTCCTCTCTCTCTAGTTCTAAAGCACTGCCAGAGCCAAAACAGTGCTGAGGTTTGTAGTTGCTTCATGTTTATTTTCATTAATTTGGTTGACATCTCTTTCATACTGCTCCTTTTTTTTGTTTAAACATCCTTTAATAATTTCAACACAATTTCCTTCTCCAGTATACTTCTGTGATTGGTCAGCCACTGATCCAAGTTAGTGCTTTCCGACTAAATTACGAGTAATATTACAAATATCCTCAATTTTGTTTACCAGTGTTTGCTCAGGAAGAAATATTTTTCAACATTATAAACAGGAAAAGATAAAATAATAAACTCTGCAAGCTTGCCATGACTCCTTTCTGTACTGACTTTATATCAGGCTGCTCCCTGCTTTTGTTAATTAAACTGAAAGCCATTGTTGAGGGGTTGAGACCAATTGGATTCAAGTATTTAACTGTATGAGACCTGAGTTTTTGTCTGGTGCACATTTTTTTTGTTTCTGCTTGCTATTTAAGATACGTAAAACCCAGTAAGTTAGGTATGTTTTTTAGTGTTATAAGTTAGCGACTGGTTTTTAGTTTTAACTGTTATGGTAAATAACTACACTGTTCTTTCCACAGAAATAGGTGTAAAGATGTGGTATCATCAAATGATGAGGTGGGAAGTGTCTCTAAATGTGGCTTAAAACTCAAAGTTTTGCTTTAAAAGTCCTAGCATTAAACAATAATCTTAAAAAAAAAATCTTGCAAAAGTGATTTGTTAAGCCTCTAAATGAAACCTCTCTTTCTGTTTTAGATTTATCACTATGACCCAGTATCTGGACTGGCTTGCTGCAGTAAAATTCAGCCTTCTTTTTCAAAGTTGAGGTGAAGTTTCCTGCCAATATGATCATGGCAAGGATCCAGGGCTTATCCTGTTATCTCACATGCTTCTTCCTGCCTGCACAAAGATAGTGTACATATAGAGTTTTGTATGTTTTGTGTTGGCTGTGTTTTGGTTTTGTTTCCATTTGAGTTCTCAAACAATAAGGAGGGACCCGAATGTGGCCCAGCTGTCTCAACAACTTCCTGACAAACTCTGAACAGAGAGGTCAGAGCGGAGGCTGAGCAGCCTGCTTGCATTTTCTGTCTTGTGGTTACCTCTTATCTTGGTTGAATTACAATGTCCTTTGAAAAAAAAAAAATCAAAGTACATTTTAGAATATTCCCAACTCAATCGAACTGATGATGCAACCATGTTTATTTACTTTGTCTGTTAAAATGACTATAACTGACTTTTTCTTGTGCCAGCAGTCTACTCATTTTAAGACATACTTGAGACAAAACTGGAGGTTTTTGTTTAACCACAAAGTGTGAGGAGCTTTCATTCGCTGTACGTGGTTGGTGGTGAGGCAATAGCGCTGACCTTTTACTTTATTAACCACTTGCTGGTGTTTGGCTGAGCTGTTAGAGCTTGCCAGCCAAATATATCTTGTTTGGATTTAGAGGGTGAAAGAAAAAATATTTTGGCAGGTACTATACTGTAAGTCCAGAAAAATATAACAAAACCTTAACAAGAAGGAATTTTAGACCTATCACCCCTTTACTTATTTGAACTTACTGTATGAGCTCACTTGATTGAAAAACTAATATGATCCAAATCAATGATGCAATGAAAATTATGGGGTTAACTCCCACATAAATACTGCATCATTAACCCAGCATCCCCTGGATTATGGGCCCTTTTGTGTATTTCAGATAACAAAGCCCCTGCTTCTTTTATATATCAGGGACATTTAAATAGTATTACACTATTTATTAAATTATAGCATGCATTACAACAACTCATAAGGGTGGTGGTTTATATTCTGTTTTTTTATTATTGATATCTGAAAGTGCATGATCGCACCAGACCAATACAAAAGCCTTCAATCAGCTTAATACTGCCAGTAACAGTGTCACATTTCAGGTGAATAAAAGAAGATCTGACAAGATGTTAAGAGCTGCAGTTTTAAGTTAGTGTTAGATCTACATTATGGTGACAAATATTCTGTCTGAGGCATCAAATGTTTTTTAAAGTACTTTTCTGTTCAAAGTTGACAAAGTTAATTCTGATGTCTTGTCATGTGACTGAAATATTTTCATCTGAATACATGCTGATTGTTGTGAAAATGACACGAACAGCACTTGTGAATGCAACACCCTATCTGTCTGAGCTGACTGGCTGTTCTTACTGCCACAATGTGTGCAAAAGACATTTCATTTAAATAGCTGTAAAAAATAACTGTCACGGGTATAGAGGAACTAACACTCTGCTCACACCTTTAAGCTGGGCTTTTATTTTCAGATGAGAAGTTGTGGCGGGTTTTCACACTCATAAAGACCTTTTGAATCATTGATTGAGTGATGGCCTCTTGTAACTAATTTGTGAATTGTAATGAGAAACTGTGTACAAATTAGTTGCAAAGAGCCGATGAGCCTGCAGTGTCGATATAAGCACTATATCAAATATGATCAAGAACAGGGACAGTGAAAGCTTTGGATTCTACAGAACAAGTATGGCTCACAATGCCAAAATTACTCTTTCTGTATAATGACTGCTGGAAAAAAAGCTCTTTAACTGATAGGAATGATCAAATTTCTGAATCTGATCATTTCTAGGCATGCTCATATATTGGCAACCATGAATGAAATCAAGCTCTACTTAAGTGCTTTTCACCTTTTTGGTGCTAAGTGAACAGAATTTTCTTCCATTGTTTTGAAAAGTACACCTCACAGTTGCACCAGATCAAGCTTGTGCAAAACTAAGCCACCTACTGAGGCGGTTTTCATGGTTGTCAAATGGCATTATCTGGTGGATAAATGTGTGTATTGCACCATCACCTATTGAGCGCTCCCTCTATAATTAACTGCAAATACTTGAATTGAAAGGGTCAAAACCGTAGTGTATAATAACATGTTTTTTATCCCTTTAAAACCACCCCACTTAACTGTGTGTGTGTGTGTGTCTAGGAGAATTTCCCATCTATTTATCTTTAAAATATAAAATTCAGGAAATAAATAAATATTAATATGTTGTTCAATTTGTTGAGACTGGTATGTTTCAGACATTTCCCAGGTTAATAATCACACAGCTTAAAATTCAAACTCAATAAAAAGAAAATGTGTTTAGTTGCAAGAAAATGCCGCTCCACTTATTGGGTTTAAATTTTAAGGTGGATCTGCTGCCTCAGCAACTTCAACAAGTTCAAGGAAACTCCCCAAGATGCTGATACAAGCATTTCATCCACAGAGTTGGTTTACATGTACAGTACCAAAGCTGGAGGGCAGCTTCAGGGTAAATGATCAAACCATGTTTTATGTTAACAGGGAAAACCTACACTGCAAAACCCTCCAAACCCTCCCAACCCCCCAGCTCCAAATCTGTCTGTTTCAGGCTGTGTTAGTTAGGGGATCGTGGCTTTAGCTTTGCCACGAGTCCTTATTACTCTCCCGTTGGACTCTTTTTTCATCATCATCATCATCATCATCATCTCCCGCCCCATTTTTTGGTTCGCTTCTTCTCCTAGGGCTTTGAGAAAACCCCCACAAATAACATATCAAATCGACCAGCTCGTTCCCGATTGGTGTGCTATGACTTTTCTCTTACATTGCTCAAATTTTGTATGAGTTATTCAGGAAAAACTGCAGAAAAAGTCAATAGGAAAATGAATGGGAAACTCCGGAATCACACCAAAATAAAAGTTTTTCCCAGCACGTCTGCCTCGCCATACTTTCACCTAGGGAGTTCATTCAAACTTCAAAATGCAGCTATTTTTGTCCCTTTTTCAGGAATGTATGGGACACGATACTGGAGTTTATGGTTTTTGGGAGGGGAGTCCTCAAAAAAACCCCTGCTTTGACAAAAATCTTCCTTAAATCAGTGGAGCCAAAGTTGATGATGTCATCGTTAGAGTGTGACAGCTCTGGAGCAAAATTCCTTAAACCGACTACCTAGAAGCATTGACTGTATGCCTAGAAGCCACAAACTTCACTCTACTGACACAAAAAAATACATCAAAACGAAGGCAATTTTGTTGTGCTTCTCACAGAAGTCAGAATTCAACAAAAAATTGAAAGCTTTGTTCTGTAAGTAAGGAACAGTCACCAAAACCCAGCTCCCTGCCTTCATTGACTTCAGTTCAATCAGTGGTGGGGATTCTTGGCTGAGATCCTTTATGAACCCTTTTTTCTTTTAGTCATATTTCCAGCCTTTAAAGATAAATTAAATTTACACATCCAGAATCCTTAGACTTTCCTTATCATTCATCAGTTTTGGTTCTTTCCTTTTTCGTTCGGGGCTTTATCCTGAGGAGGAACAGTGACACCTGGTGGTGGAATTACAACAGCTGTTATGATTTTAATAATTATTTGATTTTAATTTTACTGTTATTATTGTTATCATTATTTCGTGCTGAAAGTTATTTGTGATTTCATTTTACCATGATATCCATTTTAATTCATCATTATCATTTAATTTTTCTTTTTTTTTTTTGGCCGATCTCATCCAACGCAGGTGTTCTCCAGGTGCATGCTGGGAACACGGTCTCAAAGTGAACGTTACTTCTACCTGTTTACCTGGGAATTTCACATGTCCCGAAGACTCTTCAAATGCAGTTAAGGCTGGTAAGTCCATCAAAACAAATATTGGCTGCAGGTTTCTCACGTTTAGCTCCATGACACGTGGCTCGCGAAACACAAGTTTGCCTGCGTGCGTGCGCGTGCGCAGTTCTTTTTGGCGTGCAACCCCTAAATGTAAACTTATGCAATTGGTTGGGCTTAGTTCGGAACAAAAAACTTGTATTGTCTTCCTTGGTGATGCTTTATCTTGCTTTCATGTGTTAGACTTTGGTTGTACTGTAAGCGCTTTGCTTTTTTGACCTTTGTTGTTCCTATTAGATTCAGTGTGAAAAAACAAACAAACAAACAGCGCCTGCATTTTTACGTTTTGTTTTACTTGTATGAAATGTTGATTTTGCATTATAGCTATCTAAACTGACCTCACTTTTATATTAACAAGTTATTGGACTCGATTTTATTCACCAAGATTCCCCTACAACTTGTAACACCATGAAATATGTCTACAACCTTTCTCTTTGTTTGAAAGCAAACACCTGTCTGATATTAAGATGACGTATGCTGCTTTGTTGTAAATAGGGGTGTGTGCCCACAGGCAGATGTCCTTAGATTCCTCACATAGTTTTCTCACAGAGAGATGTGAGACTGATCTGGTGTAAATAATCTTTTTAGTACAAAGGTGGGCAGGTGCTGTCTTTTTTAACTAGAATGTTTAGACAGGTCTGCTAGATCAGTTTTAGATAGAGAAGAGTGGACAATTTCTATACATTGTGTGCTTGAATTTCACATTTGTGCCCTGCAAATATGACATCCCTACCACCCCCAATCTCTGTCTTTGACTTTGATTACAGAAAGGAATTGCTGGGGTACAAAATCCACCTGAAACTGATCTGTGAGGAATCTGGTGTATCATAGAGAGCTTGCACAGACACTCTGCCCTCAGCAGCTCAGGCCTCTAAAATAAGCTGAGCAAAGTTCACACTCAGTGAAGCTTTTATCCACATGGACTGCTTTGCCTTACCTCAGGCTCTGGCTGAACACATTCTCTGCTTGGACAGAGATAAGAACATGTAGAAGGTGCACTGCAGCCTTATATTTCTTCTTAAGGATGCCCACAACAATTAAATAACATCTCAGCTGGAAGAACACTTGTACAGATACTTATCGTTGAAAATCAAGAATTTAACGAATGAAAACACTTGCAGGAAATTAGATAAATAGAAAAGAAATACAAATAAAACATTATCAATAGAGCACAAATTCAAACCAAACATGTCAGTCAATCAAGTTTAGTCAGCTGATTTTGAGTGATTAAAAATTTACTGTAATAAATCCATGTTGTCATTGTAGCTTTTAGGTTAAATTCGAGATTTAATTTGCATCAAGCATGGAATACTTTTATCTGAGAAAACTCCTCCTGTCCTCACTGGCTCTCTTGATGGATGCTCTTCATAAATATGTATGGTAGTCAGTCTAATCCATTCCAGACTGTAGTAGACTTGTTTGGACTTATGTGTTTGAAAGTATCAGTAATCATGTTAATGACCACATTCTCAGACATCATAAAACCCCCATTAAAGCTGTCATATCCTACTGCCGCACGCAAAGTTATGCCTAATTCATAGTTTATTGCATTTCATTCTATTTGTGAAAATATATCATAAAACAGTGTTTATTAAAGCCTTTGAGCCTATTAGGCAGATTAACTTGGAGATGTGTTTGCTCTTTAAGCTCCATTTGATGCACACTGGTTGAAGGATGGTTGTTGAAGGCTTTTTTAATAGTTAATAATTAGGATATTTATGTTCTTTCTGAGCCAGCTGAATACTGTAATCATTGAGTGTACGCAGACAAGTGGTGGTGTGGAGGGCAAGCTTTTGAGTAACCTATTCTTAAGACTTTTGAGATACTGTGTTTGGTTTGAAGTAAATTATCATAAATTAATTACATTAATTTGATGGTGATATTATTATGGTGCTAATACTGGGTATCATTATGAGTAAGTACTGCATTTAAAGCCAGACTGAACCACTAACAGCTCAGCATGTTGCACTCTTCAGAGCCCTGCTGTCTGTGGCTAATGTGGATTTAAGCATTCACTACTGTCAGCAACATGCCCAAATAGCTCATTCGTCTTAAGGAAGCCCCTCCAGACCCATTCAACATATCACTAAGTTAATAATCAGAGACTGATGTACTTCATATTGTTTGGACTTGATTATGCCATCATTTGATTGCTGGCATTTATGGTTTACATATAAATGCATTTTTGCTATTTGAAGAGCATGAATAAACAAAAAGCTGCAACACTTCTCCAACGATAAATGATCGAACCCATGTACAATACCAGAATATCAGGGTAATTGCGTCGCACTATCCTCAGCAGTGTTCATATCCTCATACCATTAGTTGTTTCTGTGTGTGTGTGTGTGCAAAGGAAACCAAACAGAGTTGCACCCAAAGGTCTTTTAGTAATCATGAGTACAAAAGTGTTTAGCTCCACTCAATAGCTTTTGCAAAGATATTCTGCCTACTCTGAAAAAATGAGTAGGTTTAGAATAATGGAAAGCCAAAAATGGATTAATGTGAAACTGAGTGCAGAGGATGCCTGACCCCTTTAACAGACCTGTACATCTGTTTTTATGATTCAAACCAGCAAAAAGGCTGTATACACTGCAAAAACTGAAATCTAGGCAAGTCATTATACCTTATTATTAGTAAAAAATGTCTTATTGTTCTCGATATGAGTCACTTTCAGCTGACAAGTCCAGAAAAATGCATTATTCAAAGTTATTTAAAGACAAAAAAACATGTCTGAATTGTGTGTATCAAGTCAAGCCAATGGGGTTAGAAAAAAGTTTTTTGAATTGAGACATCTTTCTAATTTCAAGTAACTTGACAAGCAGTCTTTTATTTTCCCATTGGCAGATTTTTTTGACTTGTCACAGATAATTCAGACCTCATTTCATAAAATAACTTGAAATAAGGAATTTTTCTGGACTTTTCAGTTAAATGTGGCTCATATAAGACAACTTTTTTCTAAAACTAAGTTGGGGTTACAAGGTTATGATTTAAGTAGTTTTCCACAAAGCCATGCAGATTTTGATATCACCTCCTATTGTGAATGTAATTGTTTCTTTTTGTTGCGACTCCTTTTCAAGCACAGTATGTAGGCATTTGTCTGTGTAGGAGGAAAAGAAAATGATTTATTTGGACATCAATGCAGGAGTTTCCTTGGGAACAACAATAGCTCGGTTCTTAGTGTGTTTTATCTGAGTACAGTGCAGGAGTAACTAATCATATGATAACAACAGGCATGTTTGGCAAGTCTAAAATAATTCAAAGGCTGTAAGCTCTACAAGTCAAAGATCCAATTCAGTCCCTGAGCCGGGGAGGAGTAATAGAGTGTCCTGGTTTTATCAGTCTTGCTCGAAATCAGGCTGTGCATTCCAGCTAAGCTTCAATCAGGGCTGAGTTTGCAAAGAGCTCCTGCTGTAAATGACAAGCTGTAGATAAAGTAGGAGCTGGTCAGGGAGGGTGTGAGGCTTGTTGTGCTTGTGTTCGGCCAGCAGGATGCACTGCAGGCCCATCAGGCACAAGCTTACATGTCAAGGAAAAACGATCAAGCTGAAGAGCACATTCAGTGAGTCTGAGTATTTATGGATGACGGAAAACAGCTACGTTTTTTTCTATAAATTAATGTCTGTTCTCAAAGAAGAGGTTGGAGAAATGTCTGCGATTATTATGTTTCTTAATGCTTAATTGAAGCCAGGGTCTAATTAACAAGCTATTACCATCCAACACAGGAACAATTCCAGAGTCCTAAAACTTTTCAGCATAATGTGAATAAAATTTGGCCCTTAGAAATATATTTAAAGCTGTTGCATTATGAAGGATTCTAATCTGTGTCCTCTTGTCACATATTCAACCACTGTGACCTCTTTTTAATTTTCATCCTGCTCAACATTAATTTAGCCAAAGGCAAAATCTCTGAATTAATGTCCCTTCATTTCTTTTTCTTTCCCTGTCACCCTCATTACATGCTGTGTAAGTGCTGGGTGCCTTACCCCTCACAGGGAAAATAGAAGTTCATGATGGTGTAGCTGCTGCAAAATTTTCTTCACTTTCGTTCTGAACTGTACCAACTGAGACAAATGACGCAGCCTTAGTTATATAGAATGGAGTTGTGCATTGAGCATTGGAGGCTCTGAATGGATCCCTGTGGTTTTCATAAGAGCATAAGTCCTCTGCTTGTGTCTGCACTGCAGGCTGGTGGCAGCTCTGATTGTGGCCACACTGCGCGGCTGCCAGTGTGAATGAATTGTTCCAAAGTGATGTCCTGCACAAAGAGCTTACCTGGAATCAAAGCGCAACAGATTTTGTTTCACGACAGCCGCGCCAGGAATGCTGCTGCTGGAGCACAAACACTGGCGCACCTGCGCGGTGTTCTCTGGCACATTTGATGTCCGATGCAGCAGGAGCAGCGCTGGTGTTGATTGATAATTCCTAAACTATGGAGATGAACACTCACCCTCTCACCTTCCCACCCTCCAACCCTCTTAATACTGTTTATTCTCTGTGCACATTAACCACTAGCTCACAGTCTCTCCCCTCTCTCTCCTTCACTTTCCTTTTCAAGCTCCCTTTGAATTATTGAGCTCTTTCTTTCAAGGGGACCAGTTCCTCTTATCAGATGTGTGGACCATCAAGCTTGCTTCACCGCTCCTTCACCCGTAGCTGCAGCCGCCCCGATGTTGCCACATGACATTGAGGAAATCACTCACATGTCCCTCACTTACTTTTCAGCCACTCTGACGCTGGCTCCCACTCAATCTTTTCTCAAGCTCCAACCCTCCTAACCCCTGCTTTAAATATCCCCATCCTGCCTTCAGGATTTCTCAACTTTTTCCCCTCCACCCGCCCTCCCTTTACACCCCTGTCCCTCCTTCTAGTGCTCTGTTTTTCTGTAATGTCACGGCCCACTGCTGGGTGTCACTGAGTTGATGGAGGGAAAAAATGGAAGACTGGGGCGAGGGAGTGGCTTGACAGGAGTGTGTGCGTGCGTGGACAAGCCTGTGTGAGAGACGTGAAGAGAGTGAGAGGGAGAGGAAAAAGCGAGACAGACTGAGAAGCAGTGCGACAGACATTATGCCTGTGGGGGTGTCTTGTGTAAAATGCTCCGTCCTGGTGAAAACACACTTGTCAGTAATTGTGCCACCGCTTGCAATAAAGCCACACAGCCTGCTGCTTGTGACTCCTCTTATGGTTTTCCATTACTGCCTCCCAAAGGATGTCTCTGCACATAAACACAGACTGTAGTCACTTTCTATTTGCTTATGCAATCTTGTGCCACCTGAAGCCAAGTGTATTGTCTGGCGCTAATGTGTGCACACGGAGAAACCGTAACATACTGATTAAAGCGTTTGTGGTCCTGCTTCTCACATTCACCTTGTAGAAGACGCCAAATGGATGCCTCTATCTGGCTGTGGAAGAAGAGTAGACCCGTCTTTGTAGAAAAATAGAGAGAAAGAGGCAATGATGCCTTTATTCTTCACTCTGTTGTTGTAGCTTCATTTTGCGCCTCGGAAAGCACTGAAGCGAACCTCAAGGATCCCTTTTAAAAGCCGTGCTAGCAGCTCATTTGATCTAAAACCTAATCAGGGAGACATTTCAGCTTGGTGCAATTGCAGCATTATGAGAGTCGATGAGACCTTACTGTTTAATACAATGATTTTCACGTGTCATCTCTCTTTATCGCTCAGGTCAGTCAATAGAATTGATTCAATCAACAGCACAGCACAAAAACACAAGCCAGGAAGAAAAAGGAACTCACCCATTCTGTGGCAAAGATAATTCACAGTGACAGCCGCAAACATCTCAACCCCAAAAACACAGACATTGTCACACAATTACCAAACAGGGATTTAGGCATTGGGGGCTTTGAGGTGTTTATGTGCGTAGGATTCGGACTGTGAGCTTGGGTGTGAATTGTGTTTGAAGAGAAGACAGATGTGTGCTCAACCACCAAGACAGTAAATTTAGTGAGAAGTGCTTTTGGAAAGACCCCCACAGCTATTCATACAGATTAACAGCAACAAACAGGCAAACAAAGCACAACAACACACTGCCAATGGATGGACGCCAACTAACCGATGGCGACAATTGATTTATGTTGTATAGGATGTATGCAGGGTATGGGAAGTTAGGAGGTTTCCAGGAGAAAAAGACTCGCACCGTGCATGTGTGTGTGCGTGTGTGTGTGTATGTGTGTAGTGAAAGGGCTGGGAGAGGTCTCTGGCATGAGTGGGTAGTAAAAATGCCCCAACTCCTGTGATACGTGATGATCTGAGGAGGAAGTGGAAAGTGGTTGATCCGGTCCATGTTATTAGTCGAGCTCTGTTAGAGCATGTAATAGTCTAACAGCGCAACAGGGAGTCGCTGTTCCAAGAGTCGACTCTGCCCAGTATGACAACCCGATATGGAAGATATTTGTAACGGTGCTACGGCAAAATTCGCTAGGTGGCTGTGTACAGGTGTGTGTGTGTGTGTCTGTGTTTGCGTGTGTGGCTAGCCCCATGGAGTGTTTGCATAAGTGCTGATTCTGCTCTTCTAAACCCTTCAACTCTGCATTTTTTCACACACTTTCCCCCCTGTGCTGTGCCCTCATCTTCTCTCCTCTCCTCATCGCCCCACAGCTTGCCTCCTCGCCCTTTGCCTCAATTCGTCACACATACCTTTTCATTACCCCTTTCCGCCCCTTCCAATCCTGCCAAAAAACAGGAAAAAAGCCTCCAACTCCACTGCTTTCAACAGGGAATTGCAAACAAGAAGACGTAGCGGGCATCAACTACGGGGAAGTGAGAGTTTGACATTCATGAGACAGCTATGAACCTTAGAGACGGTGGAGGAAAAAAGAATATGTGCTGTGTGGAGTAGAGCATGAGGGTGGAAGCAGGCGATAAGAGGAAAGGGGGACATCATTGAAGAGCCAAGAGGAAGGTGATTACTTTTGAAGAAAAGGACTTCAAAGAGAGGATACAGACTTTCCTTACAAAGGAATAAAAGTCTTACAGTTAGCCTGAAAAAGTCTAACTCAAGGTGAAATTGTTTCTCTCATGCAAAAAGTGAAATTCAAGGCAGATTGTGTGTCTGAGTCACTCCTGAATGTTGATCCTGTTTCTGTGGAGGGCACCTCACCTGCCTCCTCAACTTGAGATGACAAGAGGTGGCCAAGCAGCACAGAAGTATCAGCACTTTTGAAAAACTGACATAATGTTCACAAAAAGGAAACTTGAGGTGTTTAATCACAGACTCTTAAAACTCACTCTTGTTTTGGCCTTTTAACTTTGGCTGACGCCACACTGGAGAGGAAATGTTGGAATCGGTTCATACCCAAAGAAGCTTAGATACACATTGGACCATAAACACACACAGTCACACACACATTCACACTCCACTGTGTGTGCATGCTCATGCAAGCATACAGCATATTTAGCTAAGTAATAAAGCAGCATTGTTTAAAGAGAGAGAGGAAAAACAGCAAATGAATCAGTATACAGCCCTCATGCCAGGCCATTTTATGTGGCATCTGTTTTCCATTCCTTTGCTCGGCACAAAGAGCTGGCGGCGTGCCCCGTCTCTGTGGCCAATCTCTCTCAGCCAGGGTTGAGGTATGCAATCTGCATTGGGCTTCATCTCGTTGGAGCTCACAGCGGCCTGGCTGAACATGCCTCTGTCTCTTCCCAGCAGTTTGGATGGACATCTAACAGAGCGAGTGCAGAACAGAAAAAGAAAGCAACTGTTTGTTACGGCTCTATTGGAGAGCTGTAACACACTTTACAGTGGGCTGGTGCATTATGGTATCATTCATCCTGCATGGTCTGTTTTGCTAATATTACTCTGACTTTGTTGTTTTGATCCTGTTCCTCCACCGGCCTGCATCCCTTCCTTTCTTTCTGAATGTGTTTGCTCTCCATCTTTCTCATTCCTCTTTTCCTCTTTCATAGTTCTGTGGTACTACAGGGATCTCATTAAGCCACTAACATCAAAAAATAAAACATACTGCGGGAACTAAATGAGGGATTTATATATTATAAAAAATAGGTTGTAATGAGATTTCATTTTCCCTTCTCCAACACTTTTCACCCTTCTCTTTCCTCCCTTTACTCATCTTTGTCTCGCTGGCTGCCTTTGTCAATTCAATTAATTTCAAACAGGCATTATTGGCATGACTGAGGCATTTTGATGGTGCCAAAGCTCTACAAAAAAAAAGAGAAGAAAAAAAAACATGCTGCATTATATCAGCCTCTCCATGTCTTCTTCGCTTTGCAGCCTCAGCGCACCCCCACTCGCTGGCTGCCAGCGAACAATCACTGCAGCCAGCAGACAACGCAAAATATCTCCTTCCCCCTCGCCCATCTTCTTCAGCTCTCCGTCTGTTTGGGTATTTTTCTTCTGCTGTCCACCTGTAATAGCCCAAAAAACTGAGATATCTGTCTGTTTGTTTTCCCATTAGAGATGAAAAGAAGCCAGTAAAGATGGATTGGAGACTGAGGTGTCCATATCTTTGCTTGTTTTGCCTCCTCACCCTCTTTGTCCTCTCATCCCCCATCGGCTTCCTCCTTTTCACTCTCAGCAGGTGTGTGTGCACAGTAGCAGGTCTAGTTGTTTCACCCTCTCCTGCAGGCTCAAGTCCCAGCTCATCATTTATGGCTAGCATCTTTGTCCTGCAGCGATGAGAGAGCTGAAGCTGATCCAGGACTTCCTTTCAAATACATGTAAAGGCTGGAATCTGGAGGCCTGATCTGCTGCTGCAAAGGGTCAGATTTGTTACACACACAGGTGAGCTGGGAATGGGCCGGGCCAAGCTAGAGTTGTAGGTCATGGAGACAAGTGGAGCATCCTGGGAAAAGATCTTATTATTTTAATCGATCAACTTCAAGAGTGCGAGCAACACAGAAGATCTGCCAGTGGAGTGACTCCTGTCTGATGCTCTGAGGACTTCCACTGAGATCAACAAACTGCCGATGTCGATTGAGGAAAGAGAAAGAGAGAGAGAGAAAGAGAGGAAACGGAGCGATGGGGGGAAAGCCAAAGAGAATAAATAGAAGGATAAAAGAAATCTTGATTTTGTCTGAGAGAGTATTGATTTTTTCCTCTGGGTTGGCCATGTGCGCACACCCTGTTATTAGTTTAGAAACAAAAAAGTAGAATGCGGAGAGAGTTGGCAGTTTTATGTGTGTGTCTGTCTGTGTGTGTGTTTTGCCTGACTGCACATTTTGCATGTGTTTTTGTTTTACGTGAGAGAATACATTGCCTGGGTGGCATGTGTATGAGGTGTGTATATGTTTGTGTGTGTGCAGGGGTCTGGCTGTTTGACTGGTGCATGGGCCTGCGTGGTTTGGAGCCCCTGGCTGGTTGGAGATGTTGGGATTAGGGGGAGATTAGAGCGGTGATTACACAATGTCTTCGCTCTAATGATCCCAACTGTTTGTTCATCTTATCAGCCGCGCTGCACTGGATTCCACGACTGCCGCTGATATGAGATAACACGCGTAACTCCATCCATACACCCCTGCCCTCTGGTCCCTCCAACTCCAACCAAGCCACCACCGAGCTAGTCAGAAAGAGGAGTGACCCGATCAGCGAGGGCAAACAAACCCTCGGGGAAAGAGTGAAAAAAGAAGGGGAGAGAGATGGACGTGTACTGCGGGAAATTTCGTAGACAGAGCGGGTGACTTGCTGGGCTGACCTCTTGAGTCCACAGAAGCATTAGCCGGCGTGCTCATTGTTCACTGAGACAATACAGTGACCCCCTGGAGAGCCCTCAGTCTGCAGTGAATGTACCCACAGAGCCGCAGCATATTACACAGGGAGCAGTGGTGGAAGCAGCGATAAGGTGTCCAATGTACTATGGTACACAATATGGTGTAAGTACATGTTTTGTGGCTGTTTGGGAGAAATATGAGGTTATTTAGTGTGTGTGTGAGTGTGAATATTTCTCTGCAAACAGAGGCAGTTGTAGTTGGTTTCTTTCAGTGCGATGGCCTATGAAATAATGGAGAGCATCGGAGAACGGATGTGTGCTTTAATAAAGTAAGGATGCACAGATTTGTGTACTTAAGAGTGTTTGCTTAAATATGCCTGTGTGCAAGAGAGAATACAGTATATGTGTGTATCAGCATGTGTGTGTGCACTTCTCTCCATGCCTCCATGCCACTCTGATCTCCCCATTACAAGGTCGATTAAGCCACTAATCCCAAAAATACACGCGTCCAACAGCACGACACCGGAAAAAAAATTCTCTCCCAAGGAATAAATGGCTGAATCTTCCCTTCCCTGTTGCTGGGAGCTTAAGCCACACACCAGTGCAGTGAGCTACAGAGCATGAGCACGGAAATGTGTTTTACCTCCATAACCACACAGGCAGGGGATTAACAGGCACCCTAAACCCCTGGAAAAGCAGCTACTTTTACACTTCCATGGCCTCAGAGGAAAAAAAATAATACACAGCAACAGTGACACAGCAGGAGCTTGAATGCCACATTAAGTGCCATTCATGGTGACTGGAACTCACAGGTTTGCTCATTTTCCGGCTACTCTTGGTATGTGTGACTGTCACGCATGCAGCTGCAGAAAAATGTCGGGAAAGATTTAAAAATGCTGAATGCAAGTTTATGAAATGGAGATAAAAATCACCTTACACCGATTTTCTCCAAACGCAGGCAGCTCAATGCTTTCATATCTTCTTGTCCTAATGACTACATGCTGGAAAGCAGTAATTAGCATGCCTTTTAACTAATGTATCCCTGTTGTCGTGAATCTTTCACTGGGCGAGATGTGGAGGAATCTGTAGGATCTTTAATTAGATTTCTTGTTCTTGTTTTTGAAGCTTAGGCTTCTTCGGGGAGCCGGACCAAAGTGGTTCAGAGGCCCTCGGAGTCAACCAAAGTCTATCACCTACTGCCTAATTCAGCGTCTCGGGTTCAGCTCGAGTTTTAAGGTACGCAGTGGTCCTCTTTTCTATTTCTGTGGCTTGATTTGATAAGAAAAGTAAAATTAGTGTTTTATTTATTTCAAGCCTTCTATTCATTCCCTCATTTTTTGACTCGAGCAAAGTTCACATTTGGGCCTGTATACAACTTTCAAAACAAACCCTATCTCAATTATTGTTAATCTTATTTGTTTGCTTTTGTTGAAATATTTCCTGTCAGGTGCTCTGCTGCAGTGTCCAACAGCTGCTCTTTATCCCAAACAGTGTAGCTACACATGCTGAGTGTAGAATAAATAATCTGCGCTCTCTGAACCTGATGAATGTTTTATTTATTGCCCTGGATGTTGTTCAGGAAGAGTCCGTCTCTGTTTGCTAAATGTTAGTGCTCTGTTTTCCTATCGAGTGCCAGCTCACTAACCTGAATGACCTCAAATGTTTGTACAACAAACAGACACCAGAGTGGCACTGTGAGGAGCCACTGTAAATACAAATATAAAAACAGAAAACTATTATTAAAATGAGCCATTTTATTGAATAGAGCCATTATGAATCCACCAACCTGCTGTAAAATAGCCTGCTGTTTTATACTAAACTATCAGACAGTGACTTTCCAAATGTTTGTGCTTGAGTTGTGTTGTACTTTGGTAAAGTTGTCAATCTAGATATTCGCATGTTTTGCAGTGGGTAAAAAGATGCCTGACTATAATAAAGGAATCCATATAAAAGATACAGGCAGGTAATTCATAGTGGTTAAACTGAAAGCCAGGGTCTCAATCCTCTTTAAACAAGACCTGATTTTTTTAATTGTAATTCAAGAATGAAAGTGTGTCTATATGTAAATGTATGTTCATATATTGTATTTTGCTCTAGACTTAAGAAGGGCCACTCGACAAGCCCTTGAGAGTTTCATTGGCCACCCCCCGTGCACATCTTTGTAGCAACTGTTTGTTGCTTTACTTAGTTTTTGCTGATTCTTTTTTCTTTTAATTTTTCACCCAATCATGTATTGTTCATTTTGTGTGACTTGTTTCACTTTTTATGTGTGCAATAACTAAAAATAATAATAAACAAAATACAAAAAAACCCCCCAAAAAACAAAAACACATGCAGCAGTTTTACTGCAGTAATCTGTTCAGACCTGAGAGTCTATCAGTAAAATGAAGAGTGACGTTAAATTTGATCTGTTTGTTAGATGAGCACTGGTAGGTATTCAACCAGGATTCACTTGCGTTAATGGTACCGATAGGTCTCCGAGCACCGGGCTGTGAGTAGCGCAAAATGTAGCTGGCTACCAAATTACATTACAAACTCACAAAGTTTTGCTTGTTTTCATGTTTCAAACATCAGCACAATGTAACTGTTGATAAATTATCTTGTTGCATTGTATCCTGTAAAAAGTTAGCTAGCTCATCTCTTAAAGCAAGTACACACATCATTTCCTCATGACAGTTTGTGTAAGTCCTCTGACTGAAAGGAGCCACTGCAATCCACTTCATACCTCCTCACAGTCACTTGAAGACAAACAATGAAAAAAGATGTTGTTGAAAAAATATACTATTCAAGATTGTTTAGTTTATCTTAATATAATTTGTATAAAAAATTAAAAAGAAACAGTCCGTCTGATTTGTGGATCAGAAACACTGCTATACAACCTTCACTATCAGAATCCTTTGTTGGAAGAATTAATATCAGACTGGAAATGATAATTTACTCTCAAGTTAAAGTATTTGACTACAATTTATGTAACTTACACCAGTGTGAACATTCCCAGTGAAATTAATGTAGGTGAAGGTAACAGGTCTTGCTGATAGTCTTGTAAACTTTGCCTTTATCAAGCTTTTACGTTCAGTGCTGTCTAAAAGCTACTAGAGTTTTCTTAGTTGTTCTCAGTTGTGCTCGTGTTTTATAATCATATTGGTTATAGTAAAAAAACTTCATTTCTGGAACTTGGTGCTTGAAAGCTGTAAACTTGTGTGTTCGCCCCCATCCCATCCACGTCAGCCACCTACATACAGTACCTAACACAGTTCACAGAGTCCCTTGTGCAGAAGTGGTTTACTGTAAGTCATCTGTTCCCATGGTGTCTGCTATATTAGCTGGTGGGGTTTCGATCTGCTCCGCTCTCCAAGGATCCAGTTAACATGGCTGACCTCCATCTCTGCAGGTTGTGTGCTTTTAGAGATCTCTGTCAGTGTGTGAGTTGCTGCCTGATGTATATTGCATCACCAGAAGTTGCCCAGGAGGGACTGTGTCATGACCCTCTGACTAATTAAATTGTAATGAGTCAGAATTCTTGGTTCTGACCTCAAATATATGAATTCAAACAACTTCTAATGCCTTGCATATTGTAATCATATACTTTATTACCTTATTTGATTGAGCCTTCGTAGGAAAACACAAATTTGCCCGTTTTATGATAAATTAAAACTAAGCATATGGATGGTGATAAAACTAATTAGCATCTGGCTTGCTGAGGTAATTAGTATGAAGCAACACAAGTGTAGACAGTTCATTTGTCCTGCTTACTTATTGCCCATGAATGCGTAATCAGCCATGTTAAGGGCACAGGTGATGTATTGTAGTAGTGCAGGCCAATCATTAATAATGGATGTGCGTCACCTCTTCTAAAATTCTCATCAACTGCAAAGTGAGAAAATCCACCAGAGGTTTAGACACATTAAAAGTAAATTATATGTAAATTATCACTCTCATTTCCCTGAAATAGACATCAGTATCATTCTCTCTGGTTATAATCCTCCTTATGTAATGATTGAAACTGGGTGTGACTTTGCTCCATTTTTAGTACAAGCCCCCCTGATTTGAAGGGCTAATGTTAACGCTATTAATTATGGTAATAATATGTTCAATGCGTCAAATGTATCCTCATTAGTGCTCGATTTAAGTTAAATACCTGGTTTATCCTTGATTATCTTTTAATGAGTAAATAATTAGTATTTGGGGGTTTTTTTTTTTTTTTTTTTTTCAAAAAGCACAAGAGCACAGGGTGCTTTAAATATAATCTCCTGGTCCACTGTGACAGCCACAAAATCCTCATGACAATATATCTACCACAGAACATCAAACCTGAAGAGAGCGAGCAAAACACATCAAACAACACAACCTGCGGTTAGAGAGAAATAAATAAATATCAAGGCTCCAAGGAGAAGCATTGTTCCAGCATAGACACATGAATACATACTGTCTATTCAGAAAGAATTATTCAAACTCCTCACTGCATATTTTGTCTTCTCTCTGCTCTCTCAGGAAATCTCAGGAGAGCAGATGTCGCCTGTGGGTGTATGAGCATGTGTATGATTTTGTTGAGTATTATTATTTTTTTTGTTGTAGTGTAATTATATGGTGCACTTTGCAGAGTGGTGCTGCTGCTCCAGGTGACCAATCAATGAGTAATGAGAGAGCTGCAGACCTATAAGAGATTGACTGCAACCTGCGACCCTTTATTCTCATTCAGGTCTTAATCACAGAGGTCCCTCAGGATCCCATAATGCATGCCTGGAAATGTTTGGACCCGTTTGACTCAACAGGGGTGTGCACTCTCCAGACCTCATCCCTCTCCGTTCTCCTTGCAGTCCCTTTTACCCCCTCCACTACCTGATGGAAGTGGAAGGATGGAATTGGAGCCAAGATCTGGATTGTAGTAGTATACCTGAAGGGGAAAAGTGGTCCTATAAATGGAGAAACGAAATGGCTTGTGAACAGCATTTTAACCTGTGGACAAAGCCTGCAGGTTAAAATGTCCACTTTCAATTGGTCAGGGTCAAGCAGAGAACGGTGGAGAGCTTCAGTAAAATCATTAATGAAAACCACTGCTATCTACAGGCAACCTCATTAAGTCAGGGCCAATGTTTAATTGCATTTTCAAAAGCCTTTTCATTTGATCGCTGTATTTTCGTCTTTGCAAAGCAGCATGGGTCTCTGCTGGAAACTCTGCTCCGTCCTGTGTCATTTCTTATGTATGATTAATATTCTGCACGGGTTCTCCTCCGCTTTTAATCATTCTGGTCATTATGAATGTTTGGCCTTGGCACACCCGCACGTTGCAAACCTCAACGGCCAGTCAAGTCATTGTGGGATTCTCATTCGACTATTTAATAACCGCAAAGATAAATTATGTCTCTGTCATTGCTGTCAGAGCTTAAGTCCCCATTTTCTCTGCAGGTTTTATTCATTTGCAAGAATATGGAAGGAAATGTTTTGTTACCCTGAATTATTTAATAAAAAGTTGTAGGGTCAGTTTATTTCATACTGCAGAGTACACCTAAACTAAGAATGTTACCACAGTAACAGCATACCCAGGAGGAGTGCGAGATAAGGAGAACGGGAGGGAAAGATGTTGTAAAAGTAACTTGGAGTGTATGAGAAAAATTAAGATGCATAAAATATTCAACAGTTAAGGGCTACAGGCAGTTTTTTTTATACACAGAATTAGACACCTGCACCCTGAAAAGAGAGTGAGAAAGAGGAGAGCGTCAGATAGAGGGAGAAGAGAGAAATGTTGATTGAATGGCAGAGGAGGAAGGGATGAATAGAGTGTGCCGCAGTGAGCCCGTCCCTCAGGAGCACATTAAGTGAACAGTTTGTTGGTGTGTAGGTGTGTAATGTCCCTTTGTAAAACCTGCCCTCGCTTCTATAGCAACACGCCTCTGTGGCTGGATGCACTGCATGCTTTCCGATAGCCGCCGTACTCAAGTGTTCCCACACTCCGTCACTAAACCGAAATAATAACATTGTGCTCCATTGTGCATGAGCTACTCCTGTCATTTCAATCTGACATTGAAAATGCTTACTCTAGAGCTTATTTGTATGTGAAGTTTTTCACTCAAACTCACTCATACCTATGCATTTGAATATGCAGTCATATGAAACCCCCCCTCCCAGGGCCACACAGGAAAACTGCATGATAAATGTTTCCCCTCAGGCAGCAGTGGGCTGATTTTAAGGTCTGTTAAGTAATCTATGACCTCTATCGGCCTCTATTGGCAGTCAGCAGGAATTGCAACAACATTAATAGAACTCATCTCCTCCCACACAGCAACCCCCCCCCCCATCATCCTGCTCCATCCCAACTGTTTCTCTCCTCCCTTGATCCAAGGTGGTCTGTGACTGAAACAAACAATGAAGCCATACGCTCAAAGTGAGATGAATAGGATGGCTAATTAAAGCAGAGATCCAACAGAAACAGACCTTAAAAAGGTAATACATCAGTATGCAAATTCAAAACACTGCAATAATACTGCTGTGTCATTTGCTTTTTTGCTTTGCTGCATTTGTAGCTGAAATGTAAAAACAAATGTCAAAAAGTAGTCGCGCTCCCCAAAGCATCTTTTAAGATCCAGTTAATGACAGAAACAAATGAAACAAGCATTTTTGTTTCACAATAGGGTGTTAGATTTTAGTTGAAAGAGTTCTGAAAGAGAGAGATCATGAACACTTTATAAATTATCATTGAACTTTGCTTGGATGCATGTGTGTCTGTAAAGGTGAGACTGCACTCTTTCTGGTTACAGTGTGTTGCACAGAATAACATTACAACAGCTCATTTAATGCATATTAAACCCACAATGTTATTTCAGAGGAACCGTCAAGTAAGCTTCCTTAGGTTCCTCCATTAGACAGCTTGTATGTTTAGCTCCTGCTTGTTTGGTTTCACCGCCACATGGTCAGTACTGTGCCTTAGTGTGGAATATAACCAAAAAAAAAAAAAGCGCATTGTCTGCTCATGGCAGATGGACAGATTTTACACACAAATTCGCCTGTCCCCACACACACACACACACACTCAGGCACATTCATTGAGTTATTTTTGCTGCTGTGCATATTTGAAATGTCTGAGCTTCAAGCGAGTGTGCAGTGTGGAGAGAGAGCTGCTTGAGTGGATGTGACTTTGTGCTGCAAAGCTCCTGATAAAGCCACTAAAATACTTCCTAAGCTTTACGTTTACCCCAAACATGTCATCTAGGATTAATTTTTAAGCTTTAGTAGCTAAAAATCTATTACCAGGCTCAATATAACTCTGACTTTTAAATGCCCATATTGGTTCAAGAAGAAAAACAAAGTAAGTTGATTTGGTAAACAACCGTGAAGGGGCTCATAAAGACTGATTCCCACTTGAGCACTCAACACCTGTCCTCTCCCAGAGCGAAATAATTCTTCCGCTTAAACATCGTCTTTCAAAATTAAACAAATTCCTCACAAGAATAGACTAAGTTTACTTTGAATCTCTGCTTGCAGGGAAACAAACTGCTATGCAGCATCTGTTACCAGCCTACTTGCCAGAATTGTATCACCAGTGTCCATATGGTCACTGCCACCCAATGTCACTCCCTTCATAACTTAGTTTTCTTAATTAAAAGAATCATTCCTTTTTTCTCATCATATCTTGCTGTTACTGTAGGTAAATTGGAAAGAAATTAACAGGGAGAAAGACGATGAGACAGGACAAATGACGGGCCCAAAAAGAAAAAGGCTGGTAATGAAGGAAAAGAGTAAAAAAAGAACAGCTGAGAGGGTACTTATTGAGTGAAGTATGTGAGGAAATTGACTCTGAAAGCTAGGTCTCCTGCTGGCAGATGTGTTGAAAAGAATCTTGTTTGCCATACTAATAGGCAAGTCTGCTTTTAGGGAGGTGAAAAAGAAAATGAGACCATGTCACAGCATGAGGATGTAACAAACAAGGATATTATACTGTCAGGTATGTTGATTGTTGAGCATGCAATATGACAATCAGATAATCCTCAACAGTGAGCACTGTCTCTATCCATGAACTCATTTAACTGATACTTCAGTTATTTAAGCGAAGTATATTTGAGGAGATATAAAATTTGTCAGGATGTGTGTCTGTTTTTTCTCCTGCAGCACACTGTGGTAAGGCTCTTCCAGCATCTACCTACTGCTAAATGATGACATCACTGTGATTTTAAATGGTACGTTTCATATCCCTAATATGCAGCTTTATTCAAACACAACTGGAATAACAAAAAAGTATTTAAAGTTTAATGTAGAGATGGGCACAAGACACTTTTTGTTCATTCAGGTCAAGTGTGAAGTCCATGCTTATAAATCTTTCTCACTGCTTTTCGCTGTTTGTCTCATTCAGGCATCCACACCATGTTGACACACTGATGGCAGAGATTGATATGGTAGAAGACCATCAGTATGAGCTATCTCATTCATACACATTCTCACACAGCTGAACAAGAGCACAGCATTTGACTGGAAAAGCTGTGATTGAACTAATAAAATTTTAATTTCTGCACTCATTATGCTCTGTTAATTTTCTATCTGTGAGAGGTGAATTTTGACTCATCTCGATGTGGTTGCCATACTGGAGCACTGACTTGTTGCAGTGTGGGCTTGACATACACTGTTAAATGTTACTTGTTGTTTCAGTGTTATAATGTAAAGGGCTGCCTTAAAATTTTATGTTAGGTCAAAAAAATAAATGTTGTGGTTCTAATACCAACAGAAGTTATCTTGATCAAATAAGATGTCTTGCCTCAACCCTTGTCTTAGTTTGGTTGATTTGGACTTTTTTAAAAATTGTGGAGTTCAGACAGACTGTCATCATGCAACTTCTCTGGGTACAGCAGGGTCACATATCTGCTCTGTTCCCTCCTCACATGTGATGTAACTGTTAGGTTACAATTCAAAAAGGCATTCTGGGTGTATCAATCATTTTGAATTTACCAATGAAACTTAAAACTATCATCCAGATCTTAAATCCCTTTGTGTCATTTTTACAACTTGGAGTGGCAGGTTTGTTGTGCTTTTAATGTGGCAGTATGTAAATGTTTATAATTCATATTTATAACATGAGACATTGATCTCAACCATCGCATCAACAGGAAAGGACACATTGAACGACATCTCTGTCAGTCTGTCTCAGTTCACCTGCAGCATGTGTCGGATGGTATTCTCATCAAACTCCCATATTGCTTTATTATGTCATTCGCCGCTTAAACTGTTTTTATGTGCAAACTGTCATCTCAGCATGGGATTTTAAAATGAAACTAATTTATTGAAATATGACAGTTATTTCACATCCTGGGTTTTATATTTCTAAACATTCAATGCAGGAATGCATGCAATCTTGCCATTTCTTTGGACAGTTCAAAGAGGTCGTAGTCATTTTCGTTGCTTTCAGGGTTAAGTGCTTCTCTTTCAACCTCCTTTACAGCAAGCCTTATGACAGCTCAGACAGCCCTGAAAACACATCTCCATTTCCCCTGCTGATATGGACAGTTTTATCTTATTTTGCACATTAATGCAGAAGAGGAAAAGAGTGAGGTACAGTGGCACACAGAGCCACCACACGTCATTAAAGATGTGATCAGACCCCTTCCTCTCGACAGGTGACAGTACTATGAAAGGCTCTGGATCAGGATCTACCATGTATAAAGATTTCTCTGCCTTTCATTATTATTAATTGCTCTTGGGGAATTTCAGTGCATGTTGGTTCCCTGTCAATTAAGTGCACAACAGTGGAGACAAGCTCACCTCTATTGGCCCCCTCTCTGCTAGCACAACTGCTTTTCCTCCTTTTTTTTCTTTCTCAGGAATCAATTCTCAATGGTAGACTTCAGTAAGCTCATTAGGCTCTCACTAGGCACTGACTCCATTACGGCTGCATAATTACCACAGTTCTGCCTTCATCCCCCTCTCTGAAAGAAACACCTTCATTCTGAGCCCGACAGTGATTATTGTTATGATACATCACTGGGGAACCGAGAGCTGAAAACATTCTTTACATTGCACCATACCACATCTGCGTGCTGTGTGCTTGTGTAGTTGGATTAGCCGTTTACAATAGATCTGGTGCAAAACTTTAACCCTGTAAAATCTGCATCTGCAGCTGTGTACCGGCCGGCATAGTTGCATTAGATACTATGATTTAATGTTTCCAGTGTGTAGATTATGCCCGTGTTCATGTTCACTGCACACACGTTTGGTGTGCTTGTCTGATGTTCATCAGGTTTTCTACCATGCATAAACTACAATGGATATTTATCTGATTTACATATGCTCCTCTGCTCCTGCACTTGTTCGTGCTTGCATGCTGAAATGAAAATGTGCATTTGTTTCTGTTTCCTCTGCCCGTTTGTGTGTGTGTGCCTGCGCCTTTTGCTATTTGTGCATGTGTGAATAAAAGCGCAGATGGGATTTGGGTGGCTAGGGGGAAGGCTGCGATAGGAGTAGCAGCCATGGTTTGCCTGTCTCTCTGCTCACAGGCGGTGCGAAGGAAGTGTAACGTGACATGAAGATAATTAAAAAAGCAGAGCCTTATATATTAAAAACAGCCAAGCCCAAGGTGGGGTGACTGGGCCAGGGATCATTAGGATTCTGTCCATAATGCAAAAAAAAATCTTAAAGTGGGCCTTAGCTAACCACTCTGCAGGCAGAACAAGCATCTCAGAGAGCTAATATTTCATTACTCCACACAGTAGGGACTGAGAGCTCCGCCTCCTCAGCTCCTGAGCTTGATCTGTACCTGCCTCGTAGAGAGTAGGAAACCTCCTTTGGGAGCTCAGCTTATACAAAGCAGCCCCACATCAGACCGGGCTGAAAAATGACATTTTCAGTCCAACCCACTCATGTAAGGGTGATTCAACAAGCACTTAGCCCTTGTGTTGTTGATGCTGCTTCTCTGAACATGTAATATGAAATGTTGCTGCTTGAAGGAAAACTAGAAAAAAAAAACCTTGGCAAAAACTAATATGCAGGGAACTACTATGAATACCAGCACACCAAAGTGCTACCAGGTAGATTTTTATTACTTTTAGCCGTGAATTCACAAGAGATTGGCGGAGAAGTGAGCTGCAGAAAAAGTGTGATAGCTGACGTAGTGAGTGGGTAAAGCATCAGGGGACGTACATCATGTTAACATTGAGATGTCAACACATCTGTCTGGCATGCACATGTGTTGCTGTGAGCTAAGCCAAGAACGTACTCCCGTGCTTTAAATTGGTTACCGTCTACATCTTTGCTCATGTGTGCATTTCCTGATGTGGACTATTTACACAGTAGCTCCTGGCTGACCCCAGAGCTCAGGAATTGGCCACGATAACAGCTGCAACAACAGTATATGATCTAATATGAGCCCAGTTGTTGGGTTGGTGAATATATTTCTTGAGGGGATGATTAAATGAGAACATGGCAGAGGAGGTGATAGATGAAAAGAGAGAGATAGAAATGTGCTGGGAAGGAGTGGGAAGGCAGCAGATAGTGAGGGAGAGAACGGCAGAAAGAAGTGAAAATTAGCAGGTGGGAGTAGAGGAGCTGAAATAAAGAAAAAGAGTGAGGCAGGCTGAAAGTAATAGACATATCATGGAACAGGAGGGAGGGAGAGAAAGGATTGAGTCTGATTGCTGGGTAGAGAAGAACAAGAATATTAGCTGTTTCATTACACAGAGCAAGAGAGCCTGAATCTTTTCACACAGAGAGGTGTAAGTATCTTCCATTAGAGAACCCTGGTGCCGAGAATACCCCGAGAACAGAGCTCTGCGCTTGGCCCTAATTTTCCCTCCCATTCAACGGAAAAGCAGGGTCGCTGCACAGTGCCTGTCTCTGTGTGTGCCCCATTTCCTCGGAAAGAAAAACATGTTTACATGGGTCTAATTTGAAAACAGTATGATGTTTGAGGAGCAAGTTTACAAAATGACTAACATCCCTGATCCCAAATGTTCCTTGCTCATTGGTAAACAGAGCAGGTATTACACAATAAAAGAGAGAGAAAGTGTGGTTTTCATGGTATGTTTGTGTTTTTTTTTCACTGCATCTGACGAGCAGGGCTGCAGGTGACTTCACCAGTCGGGGAGACTGTTGGGTTTTGCCAGTGTGACGGCCCACATTAAATGCATTAAACACTGGGTCGGGCTCCTCATTAATCAGCCCAGAGGGATGACGGCCAGCACTGCTATCGGCTCCATACATCCATGCATGCCCAGGGCCGTCTGGGCCTCAGGTAATATACCTCTGCCTTAGATAACACCATGATAGATGGCTGTAGCAGCACTGATTGGGGCTCGCTGGTGTAATACCACCTTGTCCAGCTTTATCAGAGAGTCCAGTAGAGCGGCCGTGGCAGATCACCTTTTCAAGAGCTCCATGATTCAACTGATTTTTGACTGGAAGTGAATTTGTGATGGTGGGGTCAGCTGATATAGAGTTAGACCCATAAGGTGGGACAGGTGTTTTAAAGGTACAGTCCAGTCATAATTGTCATGTCAGCCCCCTTTTTGGGAGAATAATGACACCCTTTATGCAACCTGTCACATTAATTTTAACAGTGTTATTTACCCTTCAAGAGACCCTTCAACAGCTTGAGAGGTGTGATTGATTAATTCTCACACTTCCCTGCAGTTCATGTGATGGGAGGTATTTTTGATTCCAGTAAGATATCCATGGTGTGTGTGTGTGTGTGTGTGTGTAGACTTTGCACGTAGAAGCTGGCAGGTTGAAGCTGATGCCCTCAAGCAGTACATTCAGTTTCAGTTTGAAGCAAATGTTGGTGTGAATTTTAACTTCAGTTCTGCCATTAGCTCCCCTTCTCCAAAAGCAATCTGTTTTTGCATTCTGAGTTTAATTGATTTCTAATTACACCGCCTACCTGAAGGGTGGCTTTTAATCATCCTTGGTCAGTAATATGAGTTACCTCATTCCTTTTTTCGTACACACACCTAGCTGATAAGCCACAATAGCTGCCATCTCATCCATAACCAACAGTCCATTTTGTCCTGTCTTAAAGGGAACCTTCCCCCGAACAATTCCCCCAAAAACAAACCGACCTCATCCTTTGGAAAGGCGTCTGAGGAGAGTGGTGAGCGATGTGCAAATCACACAAATAATAGCCGTAGTTATTGGATGAGTATGATTAATGTGGCTCAGTTGAGTGTCCTTTAAGAGGAGAGAAGGTGTAACGGTAATGTGCAGTGCAGCAGAGCATTGGCCATGTGCAGGGTGCTGATTAGGTTTGGTCTGCACCACTAGGTGTCTCTCTTCAGAAAGGCTAGGGTCCAGCATGGAGCAGACTGAGGTCAAATCCAGAGAAGTGGAATGAAAAGAAAGAAAGGGGGAGTAAAAAGAGCATCTCCACTTTTCCTTTGCTTCCCTTTGTACCTTGTTTGCTCACAGACAGGGCTGTTTTCTCTTTAGCCAAGGCAGCCATAAAGGCCTAGCGCCTGGCTATCTAACTGTGCTTGTTCTTCCAAATAATCCATCAGGTGCATTCTGTTCACCTATTTGCTTCGACTCATTTCTGATGTAAAATGCAAAACTGTTGCTTATAAATTCTGCACAGATAACATAATCCATAAATCCGTGAATGTAATGTCTCTTTTTCATGTATTCAGTTATCCAACAAATACTTTGTATTTATAATTCTTCCTCCATTTTCACCTCCCACAGCCTTTCTTTTTTTGCCAAACACGCATTCTGTCTCTCTTCCTTTCTGGTTTTGTTGAGATATGCTGCTCTGCATTTCCTTTCTTTTGTCCTTCCCCCTTCTTCAAGAGGGACTCACATATTTCCTCCTTGCTCTTTATTGTCTGCTTTGCTATTCCCTTGTATCAACCGCAATCCTGAGCTGCAGAGGTTACATTGTTTTGTATTGGAGGGTCAGAAGTGCAGCAGTATGTTCGCCCACGGGCAGCTTATCTCCGCAACGCCATAAGACTGGAATCCAGCAAATCCCACTGAAACCACAACATATTCAAGCTCAGCGAGAAAACAACTTGCAGACTGAATAGAGGGTGAAAAATACAGCATAGAAATCCACACACTGGTGGCTGTATTGGACAAACACCATTTATTCCTCCGTGTTTCCAGTGTGACAGTGTGCAGGCCTTCTGCAGTGATTCTCCACAGTGTTTGTGGATGTGGTCGGGCAGTGGGCATCATGGTGCCACAGCCGGCCTGTGTTGCAGCTGCTGTGCCGTGGAACTGACACAGAATGAGTGTAATTACTTCCATTATCATCGCTACACAACACAGAGCAACAGGAATGAGAAAAGGCAGAATTGAGGGGACTTGAAATGCTACATATGAAATCCACCCTTTAATCGGGCAGACTGACAGGTTGATTGAGAAGGAGTGAGTCACAGAAAGATGTAGTGTGGTGAGAGGGAAAGGGATGGAAAAACACACGACTGGGCATTTGTGCGTCTGTTTATGTTGTTAAATTTTTCATGTTTGTAGGCAGAGGAGAGCTGCGCCATCACTTTCTATCCCCGGCTTGTAATCAGCAGGCATGTCAGTAAACACTGTTAATGGGGGTGGACACCCGCTCCCTTCTCACCCAAGACCCCTGCAGTAGTTAATTGGGATAAATGCAACTCCATGCTTCATTTACCCTCACCCTCTCTATTTCTTTCCATCCTCTCCCCCTCATGTTGTCGTCCTCCTCCCTCTCTTCTTCTTTAACCTCGCGCCTGTGCTCCTCTCTGTCTTCTGTTGCTCTTTTTGCTATTTCTTGTTAATGGTTTCCCGGCTCATTGATACCCCAGATGTTTTTATAATCAAAACATGAGAAACAGCAGAGTGGACACGGCGCCGTCTCTTCCTCTGTGGGTGATTGAAATGAGCCGTTTGCCGTGTTTAACACGGGCACAAGACGGGAAATATATTTGGTTATGATTTGGATATGAGACGCCGGGAACAAATACAAATAACTTGTTCCAATTTCCTTTGATTAGTTTAAACTACCCTTCCACAAAAACATTTTTGTGAAAGTTTCTGCACAGATTCTTACTTCTTGTACCTCAGAGTGAAGAAATAATCATTGATTTGATATAATTCATTAGTTTTATTATTTCGCTGCTGCCTCCCGCCCATGCTCTGCCTATATATGATGCTGTAATGTATTCATGGGTCTTGCTACACCATCATTGCTTTTGTGATGTAATCTCTTTTCCCGTGGCTTGGACCCCACCTGTGGGAGAAGGAAAGGAAGCCGTGAGTGCTTGTGTGATGTAAAATGCCTAATTTGGGGGGTGATTGATGGTTTAATATTGCAGCCTGCAACCTTGCTGCCCCCACCTACCCAATGAAGCTGCAGGCAGGCACGAAAGCGTAGCAGTGTGTGTGTATAATGTCACTTTCTATTCTCACATTCAAACCCAGCTGGTGGAATTAAACCAATTCTGAGTTTGTTTGTTTTGGTGTGTGTGTTTGGGGCTGTTTGTGTGTGTGTGTGCATTGTGAGCGTACCGAAGCGTTTCTTCTAGCGCAGTTCAGTGAAAATCCACTTAGATATATTGACTCTGGTCTAGAGTGAGTGGTCAGTTATTGCACCCATTTCTATTTTATTTACTTTTTAACCAATCTTCTCTTATCTCTCCTGTCTCATCTGCTTTTCTCAGATAAAGAGCGAGTCCTCAGGGCCACTCATTACCATGCCCTTAATGTCAAAAGTACCCTCAAAGTTTTCCTCCATCATCTCTATATAGGTGCCTCCTCCTGTGTTTCATGTAATGTGTGTTTTATCAGCAGCCTACAGATTATAACACAAATGAATAATGCATCAGCCTGATATGCTGGATCAGTATCAAAGGTATATTGCTTTTTACAAACAGATCTGATTGTCCTCCTAAAAAGAGGGCCCACATTCTTCTCATGTTTTCTGCAAACAGGCAGAGCTTTCATAACTTTAACAAGGTCTCTTTTTGGCCTTAACCAAACAAATCCTTCAGCGCAGAGATTATATTACTATGTTCATCATTTGATAATGGTCACATTGTTTTAGAAAAATAAGTTTTTAACAATGTGGTCCCGCAGATTAAGGCACTGCATCAGGAAAGTGCTCATGTGCATCGTTATAGGAGGCAGCAATAGACGACATATGGTCCTTTTGAGTTTGGGTGATGTATTCTACAGATTACAAAACATCAACCAGAAAGTTCAGAAAGCATCTAAAACTGAGCACATTAGAAACTTCAAGACTAACTTCATTTAAGTTTTTTTGTCATATTTCAAAGGTAGGATCTGCAGGAATTTTTGTAACTGTTTGTAAACAAAACATCCAAACAGCTTCTGTGTGTTGTCCATGGACATTTAGGCATGTGACAGTTGAGTCTGGGCGCAAACTCTCAACCCTCCAATGAAGACATGGCTCTAATCTTGGCTCTAATCTTGGCTCCAATGTCACTGTCAAGCTTGTGATGATAAGCTTTTTTCTTTTACTATTCTCATCAGTACAAAATTTGGAATCAGTTCACTTTGTCTGTTTTTGACTGAATGTAAATGCTTGAGTTGTATTCAAAGTGAACAGGCAATACAGCTCTGGCCCTGAACAGTAAAAATAACGAGAATCGATCATGTCTAAAGCTGTGGAAACAATGTTATAACAGAGTCCAAAATTCTGCTGTGTAACCAAAAAAATGACAGTTTGTCAGGGAGCTTTCATTTTGTACCACTTTATTTATTTTCATTTAGGGTGTATAATTTCATTTTGCATTGTTCGGCTCAAATAACACTGGAATACCAGACACATGATAGACAGCTGCTTGGCACAGAGTCAGAAGTGAGGCAAACCTTGAGGGAGTGATATTTACTCAATAATTGCCAAAAGTCAAAGTTCACCCAGGCTTATGAGTGTGGACATGTCCACAGGAACTGGCATAAATGGCAAAGGTGAACGAGCTGAATTCACTTTTAGTGATGCAAATCTTGAAAGAATATTTGGACTGACAAACTGTTGTATCATTTTTATGTTTGTTGCAAATTAATGTTCCTGTTTGTCATTTTTTACAATAGTTTATAAATTCTGTGTTAATACTGACCACGTCCCTCCTCTGAATCTCAGCTTCATGTGAAGAGGGATGCTCTTCGTAAAAAAATTATAACAAGTATGAATTTAAAAAGTTAGACAAAGTGCCTTCAGATGTGTTCCTCACTGTGACAGTGTAGTTGATCTGTATTCTATACGGTTCACAGTGAAGAAATAAATCATGGCTTCATGCCTGTGAGTCATCTCGTCATGCAGAAACTATGGTGTCATTATGTTGATATTTGTCGACTATTAGCCATAAGGAACAACTGCTCACAGTCATATGCATAATGCCAGGCAGTGTGGACAATCGCTAAGAGATACATCGAGAATACTTTTCCTGAATTTGAAATGCTTTCACACACACGCTCACACACTCACACACCATATGAGCATGTGTGTGGACACAGTCTCAATTGGTTGTTGTGCTAATATGTTTTTAATGTCTTTGGGATGCAGTCGACATCTCTAATTTGTTTTTGTCTAAGCTGTGTGCTTATGTGGATGGGGGACATCAAAGCAGTAAAAATAGCATTTCTCATTAACCAGCCTTTCCCTCTCATTTATTTTCCTCATGCTCACTTGCCAGTTTGTCCACATGAGTGTTTTTTTAGGCACAGCTTGTGAAGTTGTGATGAGGAGTTGCTAGAGAAAAGATAATGGGCCGACACACGGTGTCCATTTCCTGCTTCCTATACACCAGCTTTGTTCAGGGACTCAGTTTTGTTGGGATTTTCAACTTTGAAAAGCTTTTGTCAAACAAAGTTACGTGTAGTGGGTGATATGACAAGTTTATCTTTGAAACTAACAGTTCTTCACTTTGTTTGAAAAAAAAAGGCAAGACTTCAACAAGAATTAACACTTCATGGTGGGTAGTTTTATAAACTCTTTTAAAAGAATGATTGAAGATTTAACTTTTGTACAAAGTTGGTTTTACACCATGAGCAAAAAGGAAGATTCAGTATTGAAAGGGTTTTGAACTTCCAGATTAACTTTATTTTTCTTTGTATATGTATTTAAATAAAAAAGGATGCTTGGCTTAAAAGCCTTGATTGAACAACAACAACTGCAATACAAAATAAGGGGAAAAAAACCCAAACATTTTAATGTCTGGTTGACCTTGGGCACTACAGCACAGTTTGAGTTTTGTGTTAAATGAGAACAAAGAAACATCACTTAATTTTCTCACATTGTATGTATAAGTGAGTATAATTTATATGTTCATAAGAAGTATTTTCAAGTTTACTTTGCTCTTAGTGTCATTATTCTCTGACGCTAGCTCCAACATTTAAGCCTTTAAGTGCATTTTTCTGCATTGTGTTACTTGTGTATTACTGTGGTGATGTAATGCATCAAACTGTGGCCAGGTGAAACAACACCCCTTAAAATCTGATAAACCATCCCAGGCACCTCTCTAAAATCCTAAATGATTGGCGTTTTGCCTTGACAGAGGCAGCAATAGATGTTGAAGTCCACAATTTGAATGAGGTTACAACGGACATTGTCGTGTTAGACAGGTATAGTTAGATGTGGCACGTGTCCTTTGAAACTTTAAACTCTAAGAATGACCTTACACATCTGTTTAAGAATCCAGTCATGTGTGATTTAAAAATTGTATTAAAAATCTCCTCAAAGAAAAGTGGTTCAATGTTATGAGGGTTACATTCTGGAAACACAAAGCAGAACCTGGACATAATGGGCTCATGCAGAGTTGAAGGACTGATAAAGTTAAAAGAAATCTCAGCAGATGGAAAACTTACAGACCAGAGGACCTTCACCAGCTGCCGCACTTATTCAATAGGTCAGTTTAAAGTGCTTATAGAAACAATGTTTGATATCATAGGTTGACAGGCTAATGTTGCCTTTGAAGCACAACCAACGGTGAAACTGAAGGAATATGGTTTAAGCAGTTTGAATAAACCCGATGACATAAATGAAGAGTCAATATTTTGAGTCAAGTTGGTCATGTTTTGAATTCGTAGCTGGGTGATATGTCAGATAGTGTAAAGAAGCTTTGAATCAGGGTCCTGCTTTTTTTAAGAGCACCGACTTGCTGTCAAAAACCCACTCACTGCACATGAACTCTTATTTTCTAAAGAATGCTCCATTAACATAGCAAAGCCCACATGCAACAGTGAATGGATAAATACGCTTCCATGCAGCCTTCTAATTTCATACAGCGTGTTTCTGTAACCTTCTGGCAGGTCTGTATGTCTCCCTGTCTGCTGAATGAGGCTTTTGAGCTGCCTCATGTATTTAAATTATTATCTCAGCATCCTAATGTGGATGTTTGTGTCCCTGTGAGCCAGAAGCTTACGTCTTTATCCATCAGTTTAGCTGTTTAATGCACATACATGGCAAAATGGTGAAAATTAGAAATTATGTCTGTATTATCCTTTGATGTGTTTCAGTTATTCCGCTGTGTTATGTCGAGATGAATAGATCTTTGCACATGTTGGTGCTGATTTGCTTTAAATTGTCTCATTACTGCTGCTCAGTGTTGCTGGATATTTGTGGGCGAATAAGATTTAACCCCTGCTTAACTCTACAGCTGTTCTTTAGTGGTTATTGTAATTAAATACATCATATTTTGTTCAAACAACCTGTAAGATGAGGAGAGAAGGCTGTGTTTAACGGGCTGGTATAGCTGCTGATGAAATGTATTTCACATCCACAGCTGTGACAGTCCTTAAATCTAGCTAATTATGACAGATTCATGTCACCTTTTTCTGACTAAAGCCTTTAAGTATCCATCTTTTCAAATTCATAATTAGGCTATAGATTGCTAAAAAAAGAGCACGTCTTCCTCTCCACTGGTGCTGTGTTTTGTATGTCAAGAGTTGAGAAGAGTGTGGTGTCACACGCACATTCTGCCCTTCCCTGGCTGAGGTTTCATTGTGTCAGTTTAATTGGCTTTGGCTTGAACTCCTTATCTGAAACATGTTTTTATGATTTAATCGTCAGGGTTGGTTCTGTTTATGAGCCGCTGTAGAGAATAGTTATACCATCGAGTCGGTGAATGATCGTATTAAGGATGTTATAGGAGAATCCATTTTTAATGAATGACTTTTGTAGTTAAAAGTGAAGTCAATCAGTTGCATTCAGTTTTAGTTAAATTGAGCTGAATCAGAACCAAGAATAAATGCAAATGTTCACTGGTTTGAAATAATGTGCAGCAGCTGGTTTGCCTGTGAAAACTATTTATTATTCTGCTCATCAGTGATCCAGCCGGCTTGTGAGTTACCATCAGTATGGTCAAATGTTGGTGCTGGAAAGTGGTCAGCTCTGAAAGATGTGATTTTGGCCTAAATTTCTGATTTGGATTGGTTTTGGTTTCCATAGTAATGGCTACAGACAAGTCCATCCGTTGAATGGTGCCAATGAATATGCATTTTATGACTACTCAGTCAGCCTGTACTTCTTGCGTCTCTGCCTCTCAACATGAGTATTCAAATGAATGTGCTGTTTGCTTTAATCCTGAAGCGCTTCCAGGTTGTGGGTTACAATCACTTGTTGTGTGTTTTAAAACATTATTGTTTGACAAGAAGTCTAAGAGTGACGCTGAAACAGAGCAGGCGAACAGTAATCATCCCCAGCTATAACAGAATACATTATTCTTCGCCACTTCATGTTGCTGTGGAAACTGTTAAAGAGTCAGTAGGTCTGCCAAGGGTGTGCAGATAAACATGTCAATGTGTGTGTGTGTGTGTGTGCGTGTGTGTGCGTGTGTGTGTGTGTGTGTGTGGCTTGGCATACTAGGTGTTTTATCAATTTAAAAGCTGCACTGCCCGACAGCAGCGCATGTTGGATGAGTTAATTTGAAAAACAGATGAACAGATTCAGAGAGATTCGCAGTGGGTGGGTGAGAAAGAAATGAAAAAAAGAATGGCGGAGGGAAAAAAAACTGACAGATGATTGGGAGAAAGAGTGACAAGGGAAAGCAAGTGAGAGGAGTGGTGATAAACTCTGGACTTGAAGGTGTAAGAAGGAGCGACCCACAGATGTAGGGATTGAACCAGTGACATGTGTGTTCAGTATATAGATTGTTATTGGGGCGTGTATTAGGGCCCACTCTGCGAGGTGCGATGAATTGGCTCTATTAATGAAAGTGTGAGCCAGTGTGTGGTCTTGGATGCAGGCCGCGCTCACAAACACAGACACACACTGCGCTCCCTCTCCAGGCTCATATCATTACCCATCATTACACCCCCCATTTGGCATCAGCCGGCCTGATCGATCACGGCCGATAACTGTGTCTCACTCCAGGCCGGCCTATCTATCTCTATCGCACCCTCTTTCATATCTTACTTCTCTGTATCTCTCTTTTTCACACCATATCTCCTCTCTCCCTGTCCTCCCTCCTCCCTTCACACAACTCTCCTGCCTACAATCTGTATCAGTTTCAAAATTACTTAAATCGCCCGCCCACCCTATCCTCCTTTGCTTTTTAGCTTTCCTCTCTCTAAAGTATCTCTCTATCTGCCGACGGCTAAATCTCCCTATCTAACACTCACTAATCTCCTGCTGACTCTTCTCTAGTTCCTGTACCAGATTTCCCTAACTCATATCTGTCCTTATGCCACTGTGGCAGGCATATCAATCACCTTGTATATTTATTTGTCACTGACCTGCTCTCTGCTTCGCTATAATACGCCTTTTCTTCTCTCACTCTTTCATGTTTTCCTTCATCCCTGTCCCCCCCCCCCGTCTTGTTCTCACTCCAGCTGCCCAGCCACACCCGCTGTGTCTTTTGTGCACAACTCACCACTCCTGCCTTCCTTCCTTCCTTCCTTCTTTGCTGTTCCCTCCTCTCCTCTTCTTTCTCCTCCACAACTACCTCCTTATGCTCCTCAACAGACTCTGCATCCTCTTCTTTTTCCGCAGAGAGAAAGTGGTGCTTACATCCCAACTTGAAGGCTCAAGACCGCTCCAGTTACTTTGAAAAGTTAGAAAGAGATTTTAATGTGAGCAATGCAAACTGCTTGTGTGTTTAAGTGAGGGGAAAAAAGCAGGCAGGCACATAGATGATCACTTGAAGATCTGAAAAAGGAACCCAATTTCATTCACCCTGATCTCATTTGAAGGCTTGATAACACAGCCCAAGAAGGATGAGAGCGCTCAGCTGCTTTTCTCCTCCGCCTCCTGTCCCTCTCTTTGCTTTGGTCTCTTACTTGATCTAATGATGCTCTTGCTTGTGTATGTTCCACATTGATTCTAATTCAGTTTGGATGGAGCAGTTCTTTCAGGCAATTGTCTGCAGCGAGGGCTCCAGATGGATTTTTAGTTTCTTCTGCAGCCATCAGAGATTAATGGGAGGAAGACTGCCACACTGGCCAGAGGAGAGAAACAATCAATTTCTCAATAATTCCATATTTACACTTTCTCAGGTAGGAAAGCAATAAAGGGGAGAGAAAGGAGAAGAAAGCATATTGTGGTGCAGAGAGTGGAGCATCTCCCTTTTTGGAGATAAAGAGAGAAGTCTTGTGGGTGAGTCAGTGCTGTTTTATATTAAGAAGATCACAGAAAAGAGTTCTAATGAATCATCAGTGATCTTCATTATATTCTCCACATTAGCCTTGACTTTCATACATATAAATCACCATTGACTACTGACAGGGACAATTTGACACATAATGATATGTGTACCGTGATTCAGCATGTAATCCTCAGCATAATTTTCTGAAATTAAGGTTGTCCCATCACAAAATTTTTAGTTTGGTATTATGTTGTTTAAAAAAAAATCAAACTTAATTGATACCCATTTTAATACAGGCACCTGAAATATGGAGTTTGTCCATTTTCAATTAGTAACCTGTACACAATGCTGGTATAGACAAGTTATAGGTAATACAGGTAACTCCAACAAAAGGCACTCATAAAAAAAGAGGCAGTATTTCTAGAAATGTTCCATAAAGAGATATGTGGTGATGTTTGTATCTGCAGGGAGTCTGATCCTTGTATTCTATCTGTATTTTTGGATTTTCTTACCATGTTGCTGCATGTGTTCAGGTCATTTCTGTGCCGTCACTGTGCAGAGGTTTGGAGCTCACAGCTTTCAATCCGCCGGACTAAAAAGGAAACAGAAAAAGACAGTTGACATGTCTTTCTCTCTCCCCTGCTGTCTTTCTGCTTGCCGTAGACCACATGTTACCTTTGAATCTTAATGAGAAGCCAAAGGGCTTAACAAAACATCAGTATTTGCCAACTAGATAGATGTGAAGGACCTGTTTGTGTCACAGTGGGGCCCAATCATGTGGAAGGACAAAGATCAGCTGCGTATGAACACAAATGAGCTGCCAAATGGTCACGCCCACAGTGATGGTTGTAGTGATAACAGAAATTGGGGAGGCAAATAAAGTAAGATATTAATCCATTAATGCATCTCAGGTACAGAAAAAATGATTTGCAATCCATTTGTATATTGGTGTTGTTGAATACCCTTTTTTAACTAAGAGAATTTAACTTCCGAAAAAGTCTGGATGCTGCGTCAAATGCTATAAGAAATAGAAGAATATTTCATCAGAAAAGTGAGAAGTCGTGTACCAACTGCTGAAACTGAAAAATAGTTTTATTGTTCCATGAATATTAAACGAGATGCCAGCAACAGGTGCCAAGGAAAGTTTCTACAAGTGCATGTTCACCATTGTCTTCTATCTTTTTACTGACACGGCTCAAAATATTTGGGAAAGTAATGTTTCACTTACTTTTGCAACTTTTCTGTGTCCTTTAAAAAAACCCAAAACTGCTAAATTTGATCTGCACTCCTGTTGTGTTGTTGCTCTTGCAATGATGTTGCAGCTTTTGTAATCCATCTAATACCTACTGGCCACCATAAATAAGGGACCGTTGCTGGGGCAAGATACACTCATAGTTATGTGAATTTTGCCAATCATCGTTGTACAAAATAATCCCCTGAAGAGTGGTTCTGAATTTGTGTTTCCTTTAAATCTGATCAATTTTAGTGGATGAGGTCTGATGCATTGACAGTGATGGATGGTGACGCTAAACATGATTTTTCCTGCTCTCCTCTCCAAAACTCTGTTAATGAAGCAGAACCATAAGTTAAAAATCAAGGATAGAAGAAACTGGACTAGATCAACCAGATAATAAGCAGTTAAACATTTCTAACATAAATAGTGGGAACACTGCTAAGGTGACCAAACGTCCTCTGTTGCCTGGACATGTTATAAAATTGTGTCCCGGGGGATTTCCCTTCGTCTGTGCTGTGTCTGTATATAGATTTTGCAGTTTGTGTCAAATAGTAGCAGAAAGTTGTCTAAAGCTGAGTGTGGCACTGCAGAGCTTCACCTAGAATATTTTCTACCAGCTGCCACTGGTGTTGATGACTGTACAGTAGTATCCTCAGCCCCTAATATACCTGTCTGTCTCTCTGATTGTCTGTCCGCCTGTCCATTTGTCTGTGGCTATTGTTTCCTGGCTCTCCAGCTCTTTGAGCATCTGGCTGAGAGAGTCTCTAGGGGCCGTGCTGTAAGCCCCAGACTCGCTCCCTACAGGCCGTCTCACTGACAGGAGATCAGGCTACATCAGTGTGTGTTAGAGGTACAGCAGGATCTGAGGGATGGATCCTATTTCAGCTGATCTAGCACACTGAAAGCCTGTGCCAGAGATTCACAGAAAAAAAAAAAAAAAACTTACTTTGCACACCCTGTTGTATGTGTGTTTGTGTGTGCGCGTGTGTGAGTGCATGTATTTATGTGTGTGTGCCCAGTTGCGCATGGTATGAGTGGGATTCAGAAAAAGACAGCAGTGAAAGACAGTTGAGATAGTGTGAGAGAGACAGTGAGAGAGAAAGGGAGGGAGAGAGAGAGAGAGAGAGAGAGAGAAAGAGATGGAAAATATGTTTGCCCTGTTCACACCGATCTGTTTGTGTGGGAGTGCATTAACATCTATGTGGGCTGCAAGGGAGGCTGAATATGCAAAACAGTTGGAACAAAGGCTAATAACTCTGGAGCTGCTGTGCGAAAAGATGGTACATTTCCTTGACATTTGTGGAAGCCAAACAAGCTTTTGTGCAGTATGGAGGAGGAACATGGGTTTTGATTATTCTTTAAGAAGTTCAGAGGGCTCATCTGAACCACAGGGAGAGATTTTCAGCCTCAATGGGAAAGTTACATGACTGAATTTTAGAGAACCTAGCTGTCACAGTTTTTATTCATTTTTTTCCTCTATTCTAGAGCTCATTTTCTATTTTGTTACAGTAATTTGGGTAATGGCAGTAGCAAAACACTATTGTATTTACCATAGGATTATAAAAAGGTTAGACATGAAATCGTAGAGTGTATTGAAAGACTGTCAGGAAACAGGGATCTCCTCTGTTCTTTCTTTCAATGAACACATTTCCAAATTTATGGAGTCAAGAAAATACCGACTGCCCACTTTACCATTTTGAGAGGGTAATTTTTACCCAAAGGCTGTATCAGTTCTCACCCAAGAAACTACCTGGCTGCCTGAAAAACAATGTCACTTTTGAAATATCTTTGTTATATCTAAAAAAAACCCTCCTCAGCCAGTGAGGCCAGGGAGGATTTGAGGTGTGGAAAGCACAGATGCCATTTTTGTACGAGTGTGAGCTAAAAACGTAGGAGCCATGTTGCATTTTGTAAAAATGTGCGAACGGGGATCTGTGCATCAATGTGCTCTATGTTTGCAAGAGTAGACAACATACTGCAGAGTGTAATAATGTGTGTGAGGCTTTGTGAGTGTGCGTGTGTGTGTGCACACTTTCTTTTATTTCAGTAGTGGAAGGTTGCTGGCAGTAAAGGGATTTGAAAAGTGCGATTTTGAACTTCTTCATGTTAGAAGTCAGTTTGATCAATGTCTGCTGCAGCTCTCTCTTGCTGCAGGGCACAGTGAACCACTGATAAATGAATTCCTCAGTGTGAGTCCGTGGACTGATGTGTAGGTGTACGGTGAGAAAAAAAAGGAGAGAACAAAAGCAAATCAGAGTCTAAAAGTGTGTGTCTGCATTGTGCAGTAACACATATCATAATATCCAGGTTTTTTTTGTATTAAAAGGTGTGGGTGTTGTGTATCTGTGAGCTTGTGTATCAGTCTGTGCTCACTGATTCAATCACATATTCAAAGCCTCTAATTAGGATCATCTTACTCGTGGGCTCGTTGTGGCTAACAAAGACACCAGTGAGTCTCTGGACTTTATCAGCCCGTCCAGCCGTGGAGTCGGGGCTGGCAGTCAGGCCCTGGTGCCCAGCCTAGCCCCGGAGCCTGACGGCCTGCAGAGGAACCCATGTGCAGAAAACCTTTTAGAGCTCCAGCAATCCGATTAAGGCAGCTTTCTTTTTTTCAGCAGTACTGTTGATGCTGCGATAAGTGTTCCAGCAGGCTCCTCAGATCAACTCTAAAAGCACTATTTCATTAAAGCAAGAAATTCAGATGACTGAGTGGATCATTTTTGGGTTCCTCCATTCATTTTGATGAGGTGAGATGGAGTGGGGAGGCTTGTGTTCATGCAAACAGATGGACATATGTATAGACCTACAACAGAAGCATGAAGGATAGAAATGATGTCACTGGATTAAAGCAGAAGCTGCTGCTGACAGGATACGGCTTTGCCAAAAAAAGATTTTTTTAAACATTTAATTTACTGAAAGAGTTAGGAATTACAAGTCTTTGTATTCCATCTGTGCGTGTGTGTTAAAGACTGTGATTTTCCAAAGACAGGTACAACTTGAAAAGCAGCCATATGTACCTCTAAGTGTTCTGGCGGAGCGTCAGTAGGATGATGGATGATGTCTTCATCGGTGGCCAATTCTCTGAAGTTGTGGTTTGAGCGCTGGACTGAAAAACAAGATTACATTTAATGGACATTCACTCCCATCCAGAATTAACTGCAGGCTAAACACATACAGTTGCGCATAACACACGTCCAACTAACTCAATCAGTGGCCAGTGTTCAAAGATATGGCTGAGAAACACACACGTAGCTTAAAACACTTATTTCTAAATTCCACAATAAAGTCTTAAGTGAATACTGTTTCTTTAGGGGCATGAAGAGAAGATCCTGGACTGTCAGCTGATCTGAAAAGGCACTCATTCCTCATTGGGTGTTTTAAAGAAAACACTACATCTTGTCCTCTTCAGGGTGTGCAGGACATGCTTACAGGAGAATATGAGATCTCAGTGTGTTTCGTGAAAAACATTTTTTTCAGGATAACTTGTATCAGGAATACAAATCAGAATGCTTTTGCCATGTTGTGACCTTAATTCTGACTAATGTGGAAAAAATGTCCTTGATTATTAACTTTTCCTTGAAAAAGGAAACATTTCCTCGCAATAATGAGACTTTGGAAACAGAACATTTTAATTCATGAGAAGACTTCATGATGAAATTATTCATTTGGTTGTAGAAGGTGTTTTTTTTTCTCGGGGCTACTTGTGCCTAACCTTCTGCCATTATTGGAACAAAATATCAATTTCTGAGAAAAGAACTGTCACAGGAGCAGCATGAAAAAAGCAAAGTATGAGGAGTGAAACACAAAAACCTTGATAATGCATTTAATTTAATTCATGGCTGCAATAAGCAATAATTGAGTCTGGAAATGACTGTGCTCTATAGCATATTTAATCAACATGTTACTAATTAAACTTTTTGTTTTCTATCAACGGTGATCCATATACTATTCTAGTCCAGTCATGTGTTCTGTCCTTTCTCACACCAATGTTAACAATCACCCCACATAACTGCTGCTGTGAAATGACCGCCACAGATGTGGATTGACTCAGTAATAAGGTTTAGAGCCAGTTAAGACACCAAATAGGTATGCAGAGCTGGCTACTGATACCTATCTTCATCGGAGGGTGACCTTTAGTGTGGCCTATTCCTGTATAGTTTTCCTCAGGGTGCGTGGATGTGGGCAGAGCATAGCTATATACAGTTGGAGTACTCAGCAGGATCAATAGCTCTCTCTAAAGCTGTTCCCAGACACACCTGCTGTACCCGGGGTGGCCTTTGTGACACAGAGATAAAGAGAAAACACTCCCCGGGCTGTTAGTGTCTGCTGATCCTCTCCTGTCCCCACTTCCTCCTCCTCCTCCTCCTCCGGCTCCAATCCTGCACGCAGAAAGATGGATAAATCAAACTTGGGTGACAGAGAAGGAAGCAGTGCTAATATTTTTATGATCCACAACATTATTGTCGTGACTTAACCTTTTCTTAAAAGCGAGAACCCCCCCCCATCCATCCACGGCAGGCTGTGCTGAGACAGCTGAAAGAGCCGGAGGGCGGGGTCCATGTATATTTACTAACTCCGTGCTCCATTAATCAAAAGACACAGCGTGTTGGCTCCACCTGTCTGTCAGTGTCCTCTCACATTCTCCGGCCACTTCCTCTCCTCGAGCCCCTCCGTGGTCTCAAACACTCAAAATGTGCATATATAAAGCAAGCGCTCCCCTTTTTGTCTTCTCTGACTCTTTTCTGTCCCCTGACTTTTGTTGCTGACTCCACTTCCACCTTTCATCGTCTTTTCCTCTTGCTTTAACCCCTAATCCTGACTCTTGTCCAAGTCCTGTTTTCCATTTTCTCCATCCTCCTGGAACAGTGGAAGTGTGTAGTATGACTGTGCTGTCCAGGCAGGTTTAGAGAGGGTAATTTGAGCCTCTGAGGGCGCTGTGGGGCTTGGATCTCGTTTTGGGAGGTGTGCTGACAGTCAGCAATCCAGCACTGATCACAGCAAAGTCACACAGATATGTAAGATGTGTAACATCCTCGGGGGGAGAGGGTAAGTGTAAATGAGTTAGGAAGAGTGCAGAGAGGGGAATGATTGTAGTTTTATCCACATGGACTGAGTCAACAGAGATGTCACTGTGCACCCAGGGCCATGTTAGCTGTAGAGCTGAAGTCCATTTGCACCTGACACGAGAGCAGAGCAACTTTCTTGCCTGAGTCCACATGAAGGCTGGATAAAGTGCACAGTTTTATGTGTGTTTGCAGTGTGAGTATCACTGTAGAAATATTCTTGATTGTGGTGTTGTATGTATTTTTTGAAAATAGAAGAGTATGTGACGCATACCCAATACACACAAACAGGAACTCTGTGGAAGAGTTTGAGTTGAAGTTGGAGTTAGAGTAGACAAGCGTCTGGTATAGAAGCAGTTTTAATATGTTAGCCTGTCTCCCTGCTGGCTTCCCCTCCCCCTTTCAGGGACGGCACTAATGCCATTAAGTGTGGGACAGATCTGTTCCATGTCTGCAGGCCTGCCAGTCTACTGGTCTGCACCGAGACCACTCTCCATCTAATCGTATCCTCTCTCTCCCTCCATCCTCCGCCTCCCCTCCACGCCAGAGACAGGAAGAGGCGGCTGGGAGAAAAAAAATCTAATAAATAAATGAGAGGATGCAAGAGGAAAAAAATATATAAATTAAGTTCTCCGTTCTCGTAAATCATGTTGCCAACTTCCAGTAGACAGGAGGGCGGAGCTTATGGGAGAAAGAGAGGGAGACCATAGGAGGAGGAGGGTGTGAGAGGCAGAGAGTACCAGAAAGAGAGAAGGAAGAGATTGTGAGAGGGAGAGAAAAAGGGAGAGTGCGGGAAGCGTTTCTGTTCCACCCTCAACCTAGGCTCGGCTCTGGAGACTCGGCGGCGAGGTGTTTTTAATTGATTTTTGATTAGATAGACATGAGGAGGGGGGGTTTGTCCATTAGCATGAAGGGAATGAACCTCTGAGAGGAAGTGAGTGAGAGAGGGAGGTAGAGTGAAGGAGAGAAAGAGAAGAGCTGATATAAGGAATAGTCAAAGACATTGTGAATCAAATGACAATAATAAGTAATATATAAATAAACACAAATAAATGTAGACACATATTTGATACGCACCGACGGGATGGAACATTTTCCTTCCATTCAAACTACTTTGCAGCTTAATTGACTAAATTATTTGCTTTAATTATATGTTATTACCCCTGGGTTTTAGCTTTTCATAGATAACAGAACATTATCAAACCAGGAGAGTCTCTGGCTGGAAGCACAGAGTTTATTCCAGGATAATACTGATAGCATGGAAATTCAGGTTCTTTGTTTTCTCCTGGGTCTTTCCCTGCTCAGAGATGTGCTCTGAACATTACAGATAGACCATTTTTTTTCCTTGGGAACAACATTTTTTTTTATTGCTGTTATACAACCAAATGCAAATACATGTATGCATTATCTGTTTTACACCAGCTGATGGTAACACCCACGTATATATCGTTTCCCTGCGTGGAAATGATGCGGAAAATATGGATATGTAAGTTTTAGACACAAGGCTCCATGACTCCTGGTGTCTGAAAGCTTCATATACAGAATTACATTAAATGGGTTGATCTGGAGTGGAATTGACAGGTAGTGAGTCTGGTCTAGCCAACCATGCTATCCTTCCTCCAGCTGGGAGAGTCTGATCCAAGTACTATAACAGGAGGAGCCATGGGGAACATGGGATTGTCTTGGCAATTAAACCAGCAAGTAAACTGCATGTTGGCCAAAATTAAAATGAAATCCAACATTTAAAAACATGATTTTATTGTTTTATGGCAGTTGAATGGCATCACACAGGGACAGCTCTTTGCACGCTTTAACCAACACTGAAAGAAAGGAGCACACACTCAGGGCTTTGGCTACCATATTGTGAAAAAACAACCCAACAGTTAAAGTTTTTGAAAAATAAAGCCTGCTGAAAGAGTTTCTATGTTTACACTATGTGACCCAGCTGAGTGGAATACCTGATTCTGATTTGTCAAACCCTTGAACGACGGCAGACAATTTTGCTCCTGCAACATCATCGGCAACCAGATCTTGCTTGTTAAATCATATCAATTTGTAGAAAGGAGTTCTGGCACATTTTACCCCCCTGTTGGCACTGAAGCAAGAATGTTGTTCTCTGTTAGAATTCTAAACTAATTAACATTGTGGTGCAATGTTTTTTTCCTCTCATTTGCATTTTAAATCTGCTCTCTGAAAAACATCATAGAGGGATTTTTAAAAAAAATGCTTTCGAATATATGATCATGAATGATTATGCTTAGGGTGAGGCATAATATCTGACAGGGCTGATCAGTTTATATAAAAAAAAATCTAAATGGGATTATTTTTCTCTATATTGCAATTGCTATTTATTGCATACTTCATTTTAGGTTCCCCTTCTTATGTGTTTTTAAACAGGCACATTTTTGAACATCGACAACAACCCATGACTTTTTTCTGTTTATTGTAACTCCTTTTTGCCAATTTAACTCACTTTTCATTCTTTTTCTTGTCACTTTCAGACCTCTTTGTGCTACTTTCTATCAGTTTTCCAATTTTCTCCCAATTTTCTTGCCAATTTTTTCTGCTTTTTGACCATTTTTGCAATCTTTTACTGATATTTATTGCCACTTCTTGCAGTTTTTGCCACATTAGATTGTTCCTCTTGCAAAAGTAGTTTTTGATAATTTGGCTCTTTGGTTAAGCAGGGTTGAGTAACACTGGTGTAGCACAGAAAACATCAACTGCAAAAAAAATATGTAAAGTTTAAGGTTAATTTGGCTCGTGGGTTTAAGAATACCATTTCCATGAGGTGTGTACAATGTTTTGCATATGCATATTTATAATTTACTCAAATTTGAAGCATTAACCATTCAAGACAGTGATGGAGACAGATGACCCCACACTAGATTAAATTTATGCCATGATATGGATGGTGAAGAAGGACTAAGAAAGTAAACCTGTGTTGGTTTTATATTCCAAATCCACAAAATTAGATTCTATTTACTGTGCATGGGGAACAGAGTGTTTTTTTATTCATGAGAAACATTCCCCATTACTGCTGCTTCACATCTACATTCAACCTGTGCAACTTTATTTCAGAGCGTTGTTTTTGACATCCCTATTTTCATCCAAAATTGGTTCACAAAAAAAGACAATACTCATTTTTGAAAATGTGGTTTGACTGACCATTTTTATACTTTGCAGGGGAGTAATGGAACAAGAAGCAGCAGACACGGTCCGATAAAAGGCTGCAGGCGACAGACTCCACACCTCCAGCTCCTCAGGAAGGTAACTCTTTTTATTTTTTCCCTGCTGTCATGTGGAAAAGTACTTTTGCCACAGACAGCATGAAATCACATCACGATGACAGTTATTTTAAAATGACTTTGGCTTGTCCATGCAGTAAGCTGATACAAAGGTTGGTCCTCTGTTGTGTTCTTGTCAGAGAAGCTGCTAAATGAATATTTGCTGTAGTTTTGAATTACATTTCCAGTTTTCAAACATTTTAAGGAAGCCTTGTTCAAACTTAAGAGCTGTCAGCTTTTTCAAAGAGGTGTAAAAAAGAGCTGTGTGGTGCCGAGTGAATCATCATCAATAAGATCAGAGTCTGTAATCTTCACAGGGTCTTTCACGTTTGAAGAGAAGTGAGTTATTTGTAAGAGCCTTCAATTTTCCAGTGGATATCATAAAGAGAGGTTCTCTTTGTCTCATATTTTTTGCCCTCCCTCAGTCTCAGCACAGTTATTTGCTGTTATTTGGAGATCGAATGCTATTGTTCTAGCTCGCTGAAATGAAACATAAACTGTCCCACAGTTTCAATAAACTGCTCCAAACATGTTTGGTGTGATCACACTCTAAGTGTCCCCTCATGCCAACTGCAATCGACGCAGAACCTCCTGCTTCAGTCTCTGCTCGCTGAGAAGGTGCTGAAGCTAAAACCTGGTCTCACTATTTCTACAAATGACACGTATTCTTGAGTTAAACACATTTCTAGACACAAATCTGGGCTCAGTAAACCTGAGATTTGTTAATAAATCACATTTTATTTGACAAGTTTCTCACTTTAAAAAATCTGAATAGATTATAATTTGTAGGTTGTATTAGGCTGGGCGGCCAAAGATCTGTCTCACAAATTGAACAAATGGGCCTTTCTTTCCATTGTTTTTTTTCTCACTGGTTACAAAACTTAATTATATTTGATCTGTTAATACTTTTTCTTTTGAACTGCATTGTTTAAAAGTCAGACCAGCTTTTTCTCCTCAGTGCGTGGTTATTTATTCTCAGAGATGCATACTAATAAGCAGCACTAATAGGATAAAAACAGAAGGGAATGTGCAGCAATTTCAAGAAATCCTTGTGTAGGTGCACTGTAGAAACCATAAATAAAAAGCGCTCTCCTATCACAGAAAAGGCCCTGACAAATGACCTCTCACATATTGATTGCTGTTCAACCAGAGCTTCATGCACAGCGTAATAACCACCAGCCAGCTTGGCGTTGATATTTTTTTCGCGTTTTTTTTTTTCCTCTTATGTTTCTTATTTGTCCTCAGGTTTAGTTTTAATGGCTGAGCAGACCAAGGAGAGAAACACAACACGTTATTCTTCTACCATAAATTAGATTTGCACCTCCAGCTAACTTTCACTTTGCTTCTCGGTAACTTGTCTCAGTTCTCATAAGTTTGCGAGTCTCCAGACGCTCCCCCCTTTTTTCTTCCCCCCTCTCCCCTCCGCCGTTCTCATCCTCCTGGTCAGTGAAACCTGTCCCAGCTGCACTTAAACAGAAACCCAGAGCTGCGGACGTAGACACATTCACGCACTCCCACTCCCTCATCGGCTCCCTCTGAGGCACGCAGGGTTAGAGTAATATCCAAAGTGCAGGTGGGACCTCGCTTTTCGTAGCGAGGCTGAACAAAGCAAGGCGAGAGCATGAACAAAGTAATGGAGTGATGATCACTGCAGAGATTGAACAATCAAAGTGGGGAGGCCGGTGGTGGTGGTGGTGGGGGCACACATGGACTTGGGGAACTTGCACACTAATTGTATCTTATGACTAATTGGTAAATTAGTGAAACCTATTTCAGGGCGCCAGGCTTAGCTTTGGGGGACACCCACAGCTCATTATAGACTCATATTCTGGGCAGAGGAGGAGAAAAATAAAGGAAATTATACAATTGCTCAGGTGAGAATGGCAATTAAGCAAGTGCTTAAGACGAGGAGGAAATGAAGCCTCATGCACGCATAATTTACTAAACTCTCTTGTGTCTAGCTTTAAATCACCACTGATCCAGCGCGTGTATTTACGCATGGCATGTTGAGGGAAACAAGCATCCTATGTTTATGCTTGCGTATTTCTCTGATTATGCTTGTGTGCAAAGATGTGCATGAGTGTGTTTTTTCTCGGTATGGTGTACGAGTGTTTATTGTGCATCATAACTCGGAGTAAAGTCATGGCACTGCAAATTTTAATCAGTTACTTCAATGCAAATTACTGAATTATTTAATGATGTCACTGAGAGTTGCATATACAGTCAGTCTGCTCTCCCAGTGAAACCATAAAACACCTTCCCTGAATTGTATTTTTACTCATTAATGTTACAATTTCCAGCAGTTAGAATTTTGCCTCAGGAGGTACGAGGATGTTATCAAAGACCTGAAAGTCCTGCAGGATTTCACAACGGAGGAGGCCAACCTTGCTGAAAGAAATACAGTGCATAATGTAATCCACAAGAGATGTGATGGTATTTTTAGACCCAGGCCTCTTAGATTCTAATAAAATAAAGCACATTTAGAAAACATTTTCAACTAAACATTCTCAATTTGTTAAGAGAGATGTCTACAGAGATGGGAGCACTGGTTAAACCTGTTTTCCATTTTTCAGAGTTAGCTTCTCAAATATTGATTTTCCTGTCGAAGATCACACAAATTACTCTGCAAAGTCTGTTTAAGGGTAGATTTTCTCTGCTCCAGCGTGTATTACTCCTCCTGAGGAAACTTTGAACTTGTACTTTCCAAAAATACATGCAGTAGTTTGAGGATCTAACAGTTCAGCTTCTGGGGAGGGAAAGTTACGACACTTGGGAAACAGATGGAGCAATCACGCAGTCAAAGTCTCGGTAATTGTGTCATCATTCCCCTTTCTTTGGTCTATACATATCGCTAAAAGGTGTGTAAGTGCGACAAAGAGTCACATCTTAACCTTCACTTCATCTTATCACCTCTCTTCTACTCCACACTGCATTACTGTGAGGTGAATACTTCTGCACCTGGCTGTCTGCTTTGATGCTTCGCTTCCACATCTCCATCACCACTTGGAGGACATTTTGGATATTTCCACAAGGACACGATCGATCCCTCTAAAACACCTCCACCCACCCTCCCCGACCAATTTGCCAGCAGTAAAACTAATATTGTCTTTAATCAGATGCAATTAGGCCTGCAAGTTAAGATCTCCTCCCAATTAAAACTCATTAGGCCCATAATGTCATTAGGAGAGTCTGGAGTAACCACCGCTTACATAGGCGGCCGCTCGGCACAAACAGCGGAGGGTGTCAGGAGCTTTGGCCCTTATGAACTGTTTTCTACAAAGCAGTGAGGAGATCAAGTTTAGCTTTGAGGTGATATTTTTCTCTACTTAGTTTTAGTGAAGAAATCTCACAGAAAGAAACAAAAAATTCAGCCTTCAATCAGAGTAAATAACTCAAGATGGAAATGTTGGCTTTAGCAGCCACCAGGGGAGACTTTTTAGTCGAAGCAGAACACTTGTTCTCGACCTTGTGGCTACAAAGTGAAGTTATTTATATGAAAAAGTTCAAACACTGCATGAGTCAGTGTGTTTCTATTTCTTCAAAAGGAAACACTTTGGTCTTAAAATCATAGGAAAATAAGGTTCACAATGGTCCAACAGAAATACGAACTAAATTTTGTGACCCTTTTGTACATTCCCTTGAAGCCAAAACTTTTTAATCAAAGACTGTGGTTAGAAATATATCGTCTTCTGAATTAAGTTGAACAGAAAATATGAACAAGAAGGTCTTTGATATGAGAGATTACTGGAATCCGGTAAACATGCATCTTGTTATCAAGCTGTGTTTTAATCCCGTGTAATTTAAAATGTTAGATACTATGATCCAAGATGATGCATATGGGTATTGTAGTGTTTTGACAGAGACAATTTATTTATTTATTTTTTAGTTCTGCAGCTTTTATTTTGAAATGAAGCCAATGTCAAGACATGGCCTTTGCAAAACTCTGCATAAGCTGTTACTGCAAATGAATGAAATACAGATTGTTTTTGGTGCTACATTTCATTGTACAAGAACATTTTTTGCAGACTGCAGGCGGGTGCATTAATTCTCTGCTTTTTAATCAACTTACAAACAATGAAAGTTTGTAAACTTGTATTTACTACAGTTGCTGGGCTTACAAAAGGTGACTAGCTGTACCAGTTAAACATACCCATCACACTTTTCCAGAACTGGCTAATAAACTCCTTACTGTGCCTTAAACTAAACTGATGCCTAAACTGAAAAAATAAATCTGAAATCTTGTAAAAGTGGTTTTGAGGAACCAGCTGGAAAGCTAAAATCAACACATCACTCTCTAAGCTGTGAATATCAGTTTTTCTGTTTGAAACCACTGCAGCCATGAATGCATGTTAAATGTGTTCTTTGTATTCGTCTGTTGTATGAATCTGCTTTAAGAGCAAACAATCAATAACACAGTGTACTTCAGTACATCTACAACATGACTACAAACAAAGGCCAGAGCAAGGTCAAGTTTCAGATTTCTGTTACGACCGTAAAATAAAATGATAAATTGATCGCTGCATTTGAAACTTAATAAAAGCTGAAATAGCCAAGAAAGCACAACAGTATGAAAATATATGAAGTCACTGATTTCCTATTTTACCTGAGCTGACCTCCATGTAGCTACTGAAATAATGCCAAATGAACCAAGACAGCAAAACTGCTGAAGGTAGATTGAGTTTGTGCATTGCTGTCATGCTCAGAAGCAGATCATTACTGATTTGTGTGCCCACTGTAGAAGAATACTTCTGAAACCTTGAGACTGAGCTACCTTGAAGTTAATTTTCTAAAGGCAAACAGATCTTGTATTTCTTGATAGATAGCAATTCATACTTCCTTTGAAAGTTCTCACAGTACACACTTTCCTTCTGGTGAGTAAATAAATCTAAAAGCACATCATTATGTAATCCCACAAACTTTAAACTACCCTTGTAGGAATCCACAAATGTGCAGAAAGTTGGTTGTAAGAGGAGAGCAGCTGCATGGTGATGAGGACGTTTGTCAATATGAGGGTTTCAGTTCTGTGGGAAGGGCCTTTAAAATGTCTGTGTGACACCAATCAGCAGTAATTACCGTGGGGGTTTGAGTTTTCATCCCGCCTCTAATTGGCCTTTGCTGTCAATCAACAAGTGATTTCTGTTCACAATTGAACTAAGGGGAATGATAGAGGCAGCGATGGCGGGATAATTGAAAATAATTGAGCAAATTGCGGATTTGAGAAGTTGGCTTCATCAGCACTGCGGGGGCGGAATATGAGCATGTGGAGAGAGTAGAGGTGAACAGAGGAAAAGCCAGATCTTAATGATAATGAACAAAACACTCGCCTCGATTTTGCCTCCGCCCCCGAGGATACATGTGCTTATCTGAATAATCAGCCTGTGCATGTCTCAGTGTCACATGCATGAGAGAAGATGAGCACCTTTGATCTCTGCATCCTGAGCTGCAGCAGCTATTCAGCAGCCTGAGGGCTTACATCCTGGCCCCGGTCTAAAAAGCCTCTCGAGCTCTGAGGAAGCGCACCTCTGTGGTGCAACTGTGTTGGAGTCTCTGGATATAATTAAATGTGTGAATTCCACACTGGGCATGTGTGAGCCTGAGAAGGAGGAGAGAGTCCATATGTGAAACTTTTTTTTTCATGTCATTTTGATTTAACGACTAATTTAGCAACATAATGTCTCTACTTTCTATCCAAACTTTATTCAGGCTTCACAGTGTGAGTTTAAGTAGCAGCATAAATCATCTTCAGTCTGCTTCATTTTCATCTGTGGGTGGATTTGTGTATCAGATAAAGTAGCAACACCGACAAACTGTTGGGACTAAAGGCAGTCCCTCAGTTTCAGTTGTTTGTCATCTCTTCCTTTTCTTCCTCCTACTCTCCTCATCCTCAAGAGCTGCTTACTTTCCACAGTTTAAAAAGAAAAAAATCTCGCCAGCAATTTACATTTCCATATGCTGCCAGTGGCGCCAGGGAGAGTGGATAATTGGGTTGAAAGTGGTGACGGTGAGAGCAGGATAGAAAGGGATACGGAGAAGGCCAACTGAAAAAAAAAAAAAAAAAAAAGAAACAAGCCATTACAGGATGGTTTTCTTTTTTCCCCCCTTCACACGTCATTTTGCAATGCAGCTCTTAACCACTTGTGTAGCTGAAAAGATTTACCTTGGCCTCCCATTCTCTCTCACTCTCACAGAATCACTCTGTACTTGCCTCCCCCAGAGCTTCACTCCCGCCCTGCTTCTGCCTCATCCATATTCATCCTGCATCTCTCTCTCTCTCTCTCTCTCTCTCGCTCCCTCCTCTCTCTCTCTCTCTCTCTCTCTCTCTCTCTCTCTCTCTGTCACCCACAGCATGGCGTTAATACACCAATTAGTACTAAGAGCAGATAATGGACTTTGTCATATTGCAAAAAGGAAAGAGAGACACAGAATCACAGTGAGTGAAAAAGAGAGCAAGATTGAGAGGGTGAGTGAGAAAGGCCGCGCGAGGGAGGGAAGGACAGACAGGGAGAAAGAGAGAGGGGTTGTGGAGTAGTCTTTATGGATGTGGCCTCTGAAAATGTTGAAATGCTGCGTTTGCTGTGAACATCCATCCAATAGAAAGAGCATGATAGGAAGAGCGCTCTGGCGGTCACAGTATTGCTATATAAAAGCTGAGGTGTAACACCAACGCTTTGCTGGCTCCAAATACACACGTCTGTTTGCCTTTGTTGGACTTTTAAACCCATTTCATTGGTTTCTTCCCCTTTCAGGACTGGAAATACCATACAGTTTCTTTTCCTGCTACTGTGTTCATATCTACGCCTACAGGCCTTCTACTCCACTCCACTCCATACAGAGCATGCAGGACTACAAAGACTTCCTCCAACAATGGTGCTTCTCTTCTAGTATATTCTGATGCCATTATATAGAAGATATTGATTTTTCACTGCTGAAAATCCATCTTTATTCATGTTTTAACAACATGCGGCATTATGAAAACAAATGTGAATGTATTGTGAAACAACTTGCTGCCAGAGTAATAGAATGCATAACACATTTACTAATCAGATGCATTGTGAAGTAAAGCATTGCAGCTTTTAATGTATAACTGATATCAACATGAGTAATGCCAGTCCCTTATTCATTGGAACAAATACTTTATTTTATCCAGAAAATACAAAATTTAAACAAATGCACTGATTATTTGGTTCTGCACATTGGGTTCATAACAAGCCCTGTGACAGGAATAATGCACTTTTGTTCTCTGGTAAAAGAGCTAATTTGTCAATCACTGCAAAATATGAAGCTGTATAACTGTGAAAATAGGAGCTATTTGCAAATAGGGCAAGGTGTTATGTAAATAATGGTGCTGCATAAACATGAGCTCTGACGAGGAAAAATTGGCATTAATGAAACATGAGCCAGAACAAATTAAAATATGCCAGCTGTACGAGACCATTTTCTCCTCCTTTTGAGAAGAAAACAGGACATATTCCGGCAAACAGGACCACTGATGCTTTGTTGATAAAGTCTATCTTATCATGCAAGACATCGCCCTATTGAGAATATAAATGCAACATGGAACACAAGTGAACAAAAAGAATTATTATTAACAATGACTGAAATTTTCACAGTCATGGTCGAGCCTGAATGAATTTATTCAGCGCTAGAGCGTCCCCACACACTAGTACAAAAAAGCACTACAAAGCTACACCGTGGCAGCCTCTTATCTTGCATTTCCTTTCATTTTTCCCATCCCCTGTGTATTTTAACCACTGCATTTATCAACACTTATCTGGATCATTTTATTTGGGGCGAAAGCAGGAAAGTAATTATGATGTGCTATCTGAAAAATTGAAGTCTATTTTGAATATAGCTGGATCGGTAACTGAGCTGAAAAATGTACAATTCCTGTTTGATTCTGAGGTGCATCCATTTTTTGAGAGACTCTTCAGACAATACAGGCATACTGGATATTGAAATACAATGTAACTTTATGTCAGATGTTTGGAAAGATGGCGGATTATAATAAGCTCAAAGGAGAGTTAGCTTTATGACAAAGACATGAATAATTCATTTTGATTTTGAATTATTTTAATGGTTTGTTGTCATGCTTTGGTTATGAAGTCTGTACATTCTGCTCCAAATATTTTCTGATTCATCACACTTTGTGTTTGTATTTTGAGACTGCTGCTTGGAGTCAAATATGAGTGTCTGCCTGTGTTTGATACAGTCTCACCACTTTGACTTGTCACATCTTGAGATCTTGATACTGACGTCTTTTAGAAGTTATTTTTCTGTCTTTTGAGGACAGTGGGGAGCCGATAGTGGGGAGTGAAATGCAGGAAAGGGACTGCAGGTTGGACTCGAACCTCAGCTGACCACTTTGAGGGCTAACCTTGTGCGACCTTACTGCTAAGCCACACTAGTACCTCTTTGCATGATTGACGTTTGACTTTCTACCATGATGTTGTTCCAGACTCAAGTGATCAAGCAGTAAGGGCTCCAGTAGTTGTAACAAGGGACTACTGCTTCTGTTTAGAGGGCCAATCAGCACTTAATCATGTGTAGTCACTACTGTTGTTGCTAAGAGACGGGCGTGCGATGAGCAGTTGCCATGAACAACTGCTCAGACTACTCGAAGCATGACTTGATGCTGTGAGTGTGGCCACGTTTAGATTTTGGTGGTCCATTCTGTGCCGCAGCTGATCGCTCTCATGTGGTAACACAGAGCACAGTGACTTTGCAGGAGTAACATCTGATTTTAAAAAAAAAACACAGCCTGGCAGTGTGCGGCTGTTACGGTGCACAAGTTACATTATGCTTGCTGTTTATTGGCACAATGAGTCAGGCGGCCCATGAAGGTCAATTGACTGGATTTGAGTGCGGTATAACAGAGTAGGTACTATGTGACAGAAGGCTAAGTGGCAGAGGCATGTAGAGCCCATTCAGTGGAGCCCAATATTACCCTTCATAATAGAAAGTGACAAAGGCATTTTCAGAGGGGAGAGAGGAATTGCAACATGCACTGTGCAGTGGCGCAATTATTGCAAGGGATATGGAGGTAGAAAAATTTCATCTGGCAGTGTGGCCTTCCCCCCTGTTCACCAAGGGACCACAGACTGCTTGGGAATAATACAAGATAAATTATACATATAAGCCCTCTTTGCAAGGATGAGAGAAAGAAAAAAACAAATCAGATACAATATCAGTTGATTATGTAATCAAATGTTTGAAATGCGTGTGAAAGATTTCAATAAGTTACTTCTTTTAATTGTGATGATAATGCTCACAGTGCACAAACAAAAAATGCAATCCCAACAAGTTTGAATGTTATACAAGACAAATAAAATACTTGGTTTGGGCTCCTTTTGCTTTGATCTTGTCAGTGCCATCAGGTCTGGTGTTTCTCATCTTCCTCTTAACAACAGATTATTGAAAGTATTCAGGTCCAGTGAGTTTTCTGGTCAATCAAACACAGCAATACTATAATCATTTACTTGTGGAACTTTTGCAGTGTGGGCAAAAATAAATTAGCATCCTTACAAAACTTGTTGGCAGAAGCATTCCACGTTCTCTTTTTTAGTTTACTTTTTCTCTGGACTTTAGAAAACGGTGGACCAACACCAGCCGATAACATGACAAAACCATCACTGACTGTGGAAACTTGGATTCCGTGCCTCTTCACTCTTCCTCCTGACTCCTCGATCCCGAAATGTAATACAAAAATTACTTTTATCCGAGAAGAGGACTGTGGACCACTGAGCAATAGCACAGTTCTTTTTCTCCTCAGCCCAGATAAGACATTTCTCATATTAAAAGAAATAAGTGCTTCAAATATTTCACTCTGTGTACTGAATCTATACAAGTTTCACTTTCTACATTGAGCTTCTGAGAGAAATTAACTTTCCCAAATATTCTAATTTATTGAGATGAGACAGCAGAGTAATTTCTTTTGTTGCAAGTTGCACAGAAAAAAATATTTTAATAAAACTGCTGAAAAAGGGATGCAAATGTAGCTTCAGCTGAACAGCAGCTACACTTTCCACTTGTGGAGACAATTGGGAAAGAGAACAGCATCATAGTCTGGGAGAAATGGGATTGGCTATCCAGGGCCCTGAGGGAGGAAGGGGCCCTTGATGGGCTCCAGTCAACAGGATTGATCTGACCACAGCCGAGAGAGCCAAGTGGCTGATGCTGCAGCGGTAAAGCAAGAGACATCAGGATATCAAAACAAGAGGGAAGAAAAGAGAAACAGAAAAAAAAAAACTGTTTGAAGAGTTTGTAAAGTTTTTTTTGTTTAAACTTGCTTCTGCTACAAGTATAGCGCACAACTCACATGGTTGGCAAAGGTGTAAGCTTATAGCAACAGTTTTGATTTAGGTGAACAAAGACCAAAGAGATAGAGACTTTAAAACTTTAAAAATCAAAATAAGTTTTGTCTGTCCTAAAATGAGACAAAAGGGATAAAGCCTTGGATGTCTTATCCAGGTGTGATTCCAACCTGAGGCTTTTTACCACATCAGACACCACTATCCCTCTCTCCTGTCCCCTATCAAAAAAGGCATGAAGGCACCAAACTTAAAAAGATCATAAAAGTAACAAGGAATAAATGTTTAAAAGGTTTAAACTTTTGCAAAGTGGTATATTACACTGCAAAGCTATTTTCAATTTATTCTTAACACCTATAGAGCTTTAGTCCCTATATTTTGAAGGTAATGTTACACTTTTTTAACATTTCCAGAATATACAGTAACAGATTACAGTTATTCAAATCTTTTGATGAGTCATTTGATAAATAGAGGTGTGGGAAAAACGAAATGTGCTGGGTTGGCTTGTGCTATGGTGGTGAGGCCACATGATGTCTTTTCATGCCTGTCTGATTGATGCCTGTGTTTCACTGTGTTAGCTTATTTCAGTTCTGTAATATTTTTCTGTGAATGTATTAGCACAATGAAAGGGAAGATAAAAGTCTTTAAGTCAGTCGACTGACACACTAATGTCGGTTACATAACTGCATCTATCTGAAGTTAGCTAATGATAACTGACATTAGCTATCATGAGCGTGAGTGAGGCTGCAGCAGCGAAAGTCCTCAGTGCACTCAGTTTAAGAATGATTTGATTAAAGGGTTATCAGTTGAAGGAGAAAGAAGTTGTATCTAGTCATTTAAAGCTTGCATATTGCTTCAGGGGTAACCTGCCAGTGAATTTATAGAAAAAATGTCTATAAAAAGATTGGCTCTGGTGGTGTATATCACATTTGTGAATAGAGTGAGTTTGTTCAAGCATATACTACCACAGAACACATCTAAATGCATGTTTTGCTGTATCCCTTTATTTTAGCTCTGCATGGTTTCACCCTAATGCTGCACTTTACTCTGTATGATGTCAATGCATTACTGCGCTGTATGAGATGAAAATTATTCCCTGAAAGCACACATGATAGAATGTAGTACAACACACAACAAGAATGATACAGTGACCTATGCTGTGTGTACATATGTCCAAAATGCAAAACCACCTATTCGCAAAATGATCCAGAAAAAGTAAGGGGAGACTTTTTATGTGTACTTTACGAGACACTAATGTTGGATGGACTTAACAATTAATGTAATAGTAACATAGCCCAAAGTCAGTGTGTCATGCATTGAAAACCCCTTAAGTTTTCTCAAAATAGTGAATTGTGCAGATAGGGGGTTTTGCATTTTAGCTGTCACTATTCCTATAATTATTATGAATTCATGACATCTTAAAAGTGCAATGTAAGGAGGTAAAATGATGTTTCAACTGAATATAACCAATTTGATTCGTTTCTGTTTTGTCTAGTGAGGTACAGCTTTTCATCTGTTTTCAAGCAGAGAAATGTTGCTTTTTATTCTGGCTCCTGTTGGTTGTTCAGCAGACTGAGCAGTAACATGTTTTTCTAATGCAGAGCTTTTGCTCAGCTCAAATCTGTTGCTTTGCGTCATCCCCTGATGTAATGTCCAGTAGCTAAGGCATGTTTCTATAAAGAGTTTCAAATGGCTCAGGGCTTTGTGTTCCTTTGATTACTTTCTATTTTTTGCTCCCGCCTGAAGAGCTCTGAACTTTCAATTTATGACCCCCTGGCAGCTCGGAGCAGCATCTCACCCTGGTTTTACACCAACCTATCAGTCTGAGGAATACTCTGCAGAAAATGTTCATGTACTCGGACACCTTACTGCCATCTCATGAGGACTTTGTCCCTTTTCAGGTGTTCTAGCATGAAACAGGTGTGTTTTCTTCAGGGCTGTCACAGGAATAATAAAGTCCATGAAGATGTGCTCAAGTTCAAGAAGTCTCATAAAATAGACACTGCTGTGAGGTTGTCTGTATTTACACAAAGGTAACCTGGCTCCATTGCTTCTTGAGTGCACTGAATCAGTCTGAGCTGTTAGATTAAGTATTATGCTGACTTTTTATCATCAGGTAAAAAAAAGAAACAGCTTCATCACTAAGTGAAAAGAAAAACTCATCTAAGCTGGGGTAAAGTTTGAATATCACAGTTAAGAAGTGGAGTCAGTCAACATGTAAATCAGGTAATCAGTCTTGTTTCTGCAGTTTAAAGTATTGTTACATCTCAGTTTTCCCATTTTTTTCTATTCCCAGACCTTCAAAAAGTTATCTTAGTGAGGCAAAAAAATAATCCCAAAAAGTGCTGGTTCCACAGAGGAAGCAATCTAACTAGTGGGCGGGCAGAGGTGGCACATTTTTCCTGCCTTCAGTCAGGGCTGGTTATAAAAACTGTCTGGACTCTGTCTTTAGGCGACCAAACTGTATGTGAAAGGCAATGATGAATGCGCTGGCTCGTAATAGGCCTGATGCAGAGCTGCAGTGGTCGAACATACCGTGTGAATGGTCCTGATGAGAGTGTGCGCTGCCTGCCGACGAAGAGGGAAACTAGAAACGGGTGATCCGCTCGGTGCGTCAGGACGCACAAGATTACCGCAGATGGCCTATAGACAATTCTAATTCCAGCGGATGATTTCAGACCGTAGAGATATTTTTTCACTACGACCCACACGAAGGCGAAGATATTGAAAAGAGAAGCATCCTATGAACAGTTACACATCCAGACTGTCTTACGCAGACGTTTTGCGACGGGGGCACATTCGCTCACATTCTCACCATCTAACCAGCGACGGACCGACAACACGACTGCAACTTCAGTTTTATCAACCCCACCACAATTTCACATTTCCGTCCGCTTGCTGCTGCTGCTTTAACACGAATGTTATTCTTGTTTTTAAGCAGGACAATGGTGTCGTCGCTGTTATTTATTTTGATGCCCACACGGGCACATTTTCGTGAGAATCTACTCTGTTCGTGAGGATTTTCATCCCACTGCCTTTTACACGTTTACGTTTGTAATCGAGTGGATTTTTCCTCCCTCTTGTTTTTTTGTCGGTTTGTCTTTAAGATAGCACGCTATTAATTTTTAATTCTTATGCATCCGCACGAAGACGGGACCAGAGAGGAGCAAACGAGAGCTAACCAGAGGGGGAGAGAAGGAGAAGGAGGCAAGTGAGGGGGGAAAGCGAGAATGAATGAGACAGACTGAGAAAATAAGGCAAAGGAGATTGGAGGAATCAAGGTAAGAACGACGCACAGTCTTTATGTTTTGTATATGTTACCACTCAAACTATTAAGGCATGTAAAGTGCACCACCCAGGTTCAGGAGGCAGGAAGATGTGTTCACGCGTGTAAGCCGAATCATTTATTGATATTTTATGCTTTGACAGACTGAGTTCGTGTTTACGCAGTCGCTTTATATTTGAAGTGTGTTCCGGATGTTCTGAAATATCTGGATGGAGAAGCGTCCTCCCGTTTGTCGGCCTCTATTCATTTCACCGTGGCCTGCACTCTAATAGATTTTGGCAATTTTAATTACAAGGTGTACGGTCAGGGTGCTAGGAAAATGAATGTTTGCCTGTCCCATAAAGGGAAAGTGGCTATGGTTATTTTCAAACCGAAGCAGAGCTGTCAGGATAAAATAACACTGCAGCTGATGAAGAAATTGGAAATTTAACAGATAGATAACTGTCAGCCGAACAAGGAAAGGGACAGGGTAAATAGATGTCCTGGAGTGGTAGCTATGATATTTCAGCAGACAGCCCTCTTGCTGCATCAGTCCAAAAGAGAAGTATCTCATTTAATAAAAGAGGAATGAATGCATCAGAGCATAGTATTCAGTCTCAAAGTGAGCTACTTTCCCCAATCCCTCTAGTCCCAGACTCCACCATTAATCCTGAACCTCCTCAAATCATTACCTACAGGCCAGCTGCCCCCATGAGTCCTTGAAAAATGTTACTGTGTGTCTCCCACAAACTAAATGTGGTTTAATTCCCCTCAAATGTAGCTTACCCAAAATCCCAAATACACGACAAGACTGTTTCATGTCTTAAATAAGAAATGTGCAGCCTCACTACTGCAGACAGATCCCCCATTTATCCTCATTTTAGCAAACGTGACCCCGTAATGTTTTGGGGATCATGTGATAAAAACTGAGATGGCCTCATGCTTTTATTATGCTGAACTAATTCCCAATTTAATAATGAAACATGTAATAAAAAGACCTACATTGCAGTAGTGATAGAAGAAATTAAAGCTTTAGTCTTTGTGTTTTATTATTCTGATAAAATTGAACCTGAGGAGGTGGACTAGAAAGACTCGGAAAACAGTGATTTTCTGCTGGAAAGCCTTATCCTCATTTCACCGGAGTGCTTGGTGTTTGTCCTGCCAGTTCTTGGGGAAAAAATTGGCATGTCTACTATTCTGAAGGGGGCTGAATGAAATTCAAATTCTTCAGGTGGTAAAACAGCAATATTGCAACTGTCTGATTGCGTTATCTGGGCATTCAAGAAGCCAGACTTGGAATTGGTTTACTGCCAAACACTCTCCCCGGGAAGACAGAAGGATTTATTTCCCCCTTGTCTGTGTGTCACATCACCATCAGAAAAATTATTCTCGCCTTTCAATGGGTGAATAATAGTCATACATTAGCATGGCATTAATGATCGTCAGACTTTTAATAAGTCACTAATCATAATTAGATTTATTTCAGTGCCAGTACAGCGTTTCAGAAGGCTGCGAGTTCTGTGGTCAGGATTCAAGCTCCTTGTTTTCTCTTGAAGGGAGTTTGGAGGAGATGCTGCATACGGACTCTGCCTGATGGTCTTTGCACAGAATTACTGAATTACTATGATTTTCAACATACATGCATACAAATGTTTGCACACCACTTATGCTCAGATACACATTTTCTGTGTGCACACACACAAAAACACTTGCATACTCTATCGTGAACAGGGATAACATGCTTCCTCCCAAAAGTATGCCCATACATTACTTCTCTCTTAGTTGTACAGGATGTATGCAGCCCCTTTAGCTGTTTGACTTAATGAGTATGTTAATACCAAATAAGCAGAAAGATAAAGAACTGATATGAATTTCAGAAGATGACCTTTGAGGTTTATACTCCTGAGGCTGTCAAATGCACCACATCTACTGTATGTAGGTTCAAAGAATAATTAAGAATGTTTTTTTCATCTACTTTCAAGGGCTCTGAAGCCTTTGTTGTCGTTATGGTTTTTCACGTTATGGTTTTTTTTCAATCAGCATAGCTGATCATCAAGGCAAAGTTCACTTTACAAATGCGTTTCATCAAATGAAGGTTTTGATTTTGAAAGTTTTCCTAACCTGAGAAAGGTACCTCTGTCTGTTGGAGTCTGTGTGGTGAGCCATGAAAATAACCGTGACTTATAGTAACAGCACATTACTCAGCAGATATCGGTGAGGTAAGGGGAAACAAATTCCCTGAAATGGTAGAGAAAAAGAAACAGCATTCAACGGCTGAAAGGAAACGCTGAACCAAATGTATAATTATTTTATTTATACTTTGAGATAAAAATGACTGTGTTTTCTTCAAGACTTATCTCAACTGATTGTCGAACTATGTTCACAATTATCGTTTAATCTTGGAGTTTGGTAGCTTGGATGGGTTCTCAAGTTATCTAAATGTCTGAAGGCTGTCTCACACTTTGTATACAAAGAAAAATTCAATTCAGGGTAAGACATGCAGGTTAAATTTCAGCACCAAGGTGAATCTGAAGAGAGAATAGATACAGACAGGTTCATCTGTGTGTGTGTGTGCGTGCATATATGTGTGTGTGTATAGCGGTTTGACTGTTTTCCACTCACATTTTCTTTTTTTTCTACGAGAAAAATTTGGCAAGATGCAGTCGTTTTTCGAGTCCGTCACATGAGATCATTGATCTTGCATCTGTGTCTAACAGTACAGTACAGCCTACTTTTTTTTTCAAAAATGGATGCCAGTCTGAAAAATATTGCATGCCCTGCATTGGGGAAAGATCTCGATGTATGCTGATGTAGCCAACACACACACACACACTCACACACACACACGCACACACACACACACACTTCATGTGTATATGTGCTGCAGTTGTAAAGTGAACGATTGGATAATCTTTTGTGTCACAGTGAAAGTGACTTCAGTGCTCACCCTGAAGATTCTTCTGATGATAAACGTTATCTCATTGCTGCCTTTTGATGATGAAAGGTTGCCAGATATGAAATTCGATTAGAACTACAAGCAGTGCTCGGCTGGCACTTGGCTCCTTACATTTTTTTGTGAAGGACTTTGAATAATCATGTGGTCGGCATTGATAATCCTGCAGATGATTTTAATTACGATACCCTTAGAACAACCCATGATTTAGTTGCATTTGGGTGTTATGTTTGAGGGTCTTTTTTTAGATTAAATTTTGGAATCAGACTCAAAATGATGTTTCGAACTGTGCTACTAGCTCCAGCTTTTTGTGCAAACATTTGGAAAATCCTTTGCCAACCCACTGTTCCAAATGTTTGTCGACATTTGAAAGTGATAGATCCAAATTAGTTAACACTTATCAGAATGTGTTGAAGACTCAAACTGTCTTTTGTAGATTCATTACGGCATGGTTAGCAACCTATTTCATCTGATGAGAGTGTAGGTTGAGGTGATGATGAAAGTGCCCGTGCTGTGGTGATTTTTTTCTTTTTTTGAAATGGCCTCTAATGTGCATTTCAATACGATGTGCTATGTTTTTGGACAAATGGTCAATCTTTTTGGCCCTTTCAGCTTGGTCAAAATGCTTCATTTGTGGGATGGGATGGATTGGCTTGTGAACTATTTATCCTGTAGTAGCAGGTAGTTTTCCTTCCTGCTTCCCTTCATATGCTGCTCTGTTCACCTGATAGCGGCAGCTCTGTGGTTGTCAGCAGCCTGATAAGACTTGTCCTGACAGGAAAGCCATTATGATTATAATAACAGTTATTGTGGTTCACTGTTTTACCACTGCAGACAAAACACACTGGAAATGGTTTTAAACTGCTGTTGTTCGACTAATTATTGCAATCTGAAAACCCTATTATGTTTTCTAGGGCTGTTTGTAATGTGTTGACTGTTTTCTACTTAATGCTAGATTACATTTTTGGAGCATGACCATGAAATAATGGATTGGAAATGGAGGGACAAAGAGATGGAAACAAAATGGAAAAGGTTAAAGTGTTGGGGGAGCAGGGTGATGGACAATAAGCAGGAACTGTCTTTGCTGTGTTGTCTGTATGCGAAAGCAAGGAGCAGCATGTGTCCATTTGAAACTTATGTGCTGTGGGGCTTCTTCTGTATGCAGCAGTATGTAACTGCAGGCGCTGTGGTCTCCAGCAGCTGAAGGGAATCTGAAGGTGTGGGCTTAGAAGAGCCAATCTTATAGGAACCTCACCACATACTAATTCAATTCAGTTGCTGCCAGCCTCGAGCCTGTGTAGGCGCCTGGATGGCGAAAATGAACAGGAGCAACAAGAGCACATGGACAGAAAAAAATCGATGAGGACTCTTTTTCATAAATGGAGTGGGTGTTAAATTAGCTGGATGGGCCCATGTAGCAACACATTGGATTGAGTGCCTGGTGTATTTGGGTTGTGTCAATCGACTGAGAGACGACTTGGTGTACAGCAGTGAAAAGACTCTGAGATGCTCAATCAATGTGACCAATCAGCCTCACCAGCAATTCGTTTGGATTTACAGAGATAATTGTCAGAGGGAAGGAGGCTCAGAATTGGCATTAAAAAAAATGCGTCACTGCGCTTAGAACCAAATTTCAACCAACGTTTGAAATGGTTGGCTGTGATTGCCCCTTGAGCCTGCCTGATTTTCCTATTCATGTTTTTAAAAGAGACTTCAAACACCAGTCATTAGCTCACTCTGTTTTTGTCAGTTTTCATTTCTAAACATGTATTTAATGGGTTTTCAAGGCCCTGTGCCAGGATACGATTTTGAAGGCACTTGAGAATAATGATTATAAATCAATATAATCTCACCCTGTTGGTTGTCTGACATTTAAGGAAATCAGTCATGGCAGCTTCTGTCAAGGGGTAAATAATGGCAATCTTTTAATACCGCACAATCGATTCTGATCCCTCTCTACCTGCAAAAAAAAAAAAAAGTATGATCAGAGAAGTGTGTGTGTGCTCTTATATTTCAGAAAGCAAACATGTTCAAACAAGAACATCTTTGTTGCTCCTTGATTAGGATATGCTTTATCACAAAGTTGGTGTTAAAATCACCAAAAAAATTCAGATGACTAATTAGAGGAAGAAATAGGAAAAAAAAGACTCATGCATTTGAAAAGGTGAAAAGAGGTTCATTAGCTTAGAGTAGCTGAACTTGTTGTCCCCAGGTAATTGTGGAAGTGTCTCTCTTCCCATCTGTCCATCTGAAAAAGGTGGAGCATACAGATGAAAGGAAACAGGGATCAATTGACCTATTAGCTTGTTCAATCAATCCTTATGTTTTTCTGATAGCTTGACGAAGGGTGCAGGCTGTAGTGGTGGACGAGGCCCTTTAATTGGCTCTCATGGAGCGGATGAAGCGGGAAGCTGAGTGGTAATGGCAGGACAAGTCGTGGCTCCTTCTCACACCCGGCATTCTTCCTCTCCCAGCGTCAGTACGGACACCATTGTCCTCATTACCTGCAGCTTAGTGCCATGTACGAAGGCTTCATGTGCCACCGCAGGACTCCAATGTTCCTTCATTACAGCATCGTTTATCACATCAAATTCACGCTTTCTGCCACTGGCCCCTCAGACTCAATGACTAATACAGGAGTTACTCAACATCGGCTGAGCTATCAACATGTTAGCTCAGGCGGCAGAATCAGGAGGGATGTGTATATAAACAGGACTCTGTGTGTGTATGTGCTTGTAAATGCGTCTGTGTTTGCTTGTGAATGCGTCAGGCTGTCTGGCCCCTACAAGCAGTGTTGTTCACCTGAGACTCACCTGAGTCACTCCACAGAGGATGGCTCAGGTTGGTTCATATTTGTGTCAGGAGTACTCCCCTCAGAGCACGCGGTGCTGGGCTGTTGTGCGCATGTTTGTGTACGGGTGTGTTTGTCTGCTTGTTTATGTATGTATGCATGTATGCATGTGTGTGTGTGTGCGTGTGTCTGTGTGTGTGTATGTGTGTGCATGTTATGAGTAATGAGAAGAGGATAAAACCAAGAAACACCCCTAAAGAATCTGTTTGTCTGCCAGTCTGCCAAGAGATTGGGAGGAGGTATGTGAGGTGAATCTCCTCGACAGAGATGTGAAAAGGGCACGTATATTCATAAACAGCTGCAAAAACACCTAGAGCATTATACATACAGTGGAGGGATGCCAGGTGAGACAGAGAGAGAGAGAGAGGGAAGGGGGGGTGGGGGGTTGCACTGTGATGGAAAAAGTCCATAAACACCCAGAGCAATAAAGTGAGAGAGAAGTTGTGTGTTCACGTGTGTGTGCGTGTAGGAGGGGGGGTTGAGGTGGGGGCATCCTGAGTGGATTAATTAAGGATTATAATTATGTTGGGACTATGCATGTCTCACCTGAGACTGCCCCGTGCCGCTCCTCTCCAATCCTCCTGCCCTCTGCTCCTCTGCACATATGGACACAAACCACAGGAAAATACTCAGCACACTTGTGGTATCATAGGTTCACCTCTCTGACACCATACAACAAAGTGAATGGATGCTGCAGTGCATTAACCTTTTGCAGCTGTTATTTAATAAACCCTGTGCAACACCAGTATCATAATATGAGTCTGTGTTCACCCATATTGTGCAAAATGAGTGTATGTGCTGCAAATAGTCTGTGTACAATGAGACTTATCATTTCATTGCGTTGGTCGTGATCTAGTAAATAATGGTCCAGCTCTCCAGTATTCGATTTGGGATTTGAAGATAGCAGCTGTGGGCTGAAGAAGTTTGAATTGGTAACTTTTTCAACAGCTGAAAGCTTCTTGTGTTTTTTTTTTTTTTTACCAGTTTTGTTGGTATGACTCAAAGCGGTACTGTATTTATTTATCCAGTAAACCTCATGGTATTAATGTTCTCCCCTTAAAGCTGCTGTCAGGGGTTTTTACCAGTTATGAAAAAGACAACAAACAAAAAATAATATCTTTCTCTTCAATATTGCCTCTACTTATGCTCCAAAAGAAAACAAAACTATCAACAAGTGTAATCATTCCCATACAGTTATCTTATTCCATGAAACTGCTGCTGGCGTCAAAGTGATTTACAGTTTGCTGGAGAAAGAGTAGATTTTAGTAGTTTTTGAATTTTTCATGACAAATAAGCACATTGACTGATGCTGTTTAAAGAAGCAGAGCAACAGTTTTAATAAGTTAAAAGAATAGAAAGATTAAAATCACTTGGCATTTTTTTTACTGTTGCCATGCGAACAGTCAAATGACATGAAGGCATTGACCTTATGTTGAAATTATTCAACAGCAACGAACATCTGTCATATGATGAGATGTTTTACAGTTGGAGGCAGAAGGCAGCTATGGGGTCTCCCACAGCTAACACTATGACTTAATTAGCATGAAACTTTTTTTTATAGGGCCATGTCTAAAAGAAGAATTGACCTCTCCCATTTTGAGATGTGAAGTCAAAACAATACCTTTCTGGACACTTGGGCCACTGGGCTGGTGGAGTGCAAACTACTTGTAAGAGGACCTGAATAACTATCTATGTTACTCCTTGTTTTTTTCAGACAAACTGGATATGAAAAACATATACTGACATCATATCAGAATCGAAAGTTCATGAAAAAAGCAAACTCAAAAACAAAAATGGCGATTGTAGTGGAGGTATTGCTAATGTGTCTCTTTCATAAAAGACCAAAACAGAGGCAACGTTGCAGGAGGTGGTTGTCCATCAAATACATTGTTTTTCTTCCAAAAGTTCCACCATTGCTATTTCTTCTTCATGTCTCACTAGAGCTACGTCTTGGATATTAACATCAATACTGCCCACAGGGTTTCTGGTGGCACTGCTCCATTTGGTTCGTGTCCTTAAGCTTTATGGAAATGTTCAGAAATGGGAAACAAACTGAACATAGAGCACGGACAGAAGGCTTCGTATCGAGATCCGTATTTAACATTGGAGCATAAATGAGCCTTTAGGATCCCAGTTCAGATATGATTTGGTGTCAGTCACTTCCCTACATTTCCTCTCTTCTTGAGGTGTTCATTTAATAAAGACCAACCTCCCAAATAATACTAAAATGTGTATGTGATCTTTGCAATAAGGGTGAATAATCCACTAAGAATGGATTAGTCTTGTTAGTACAACTTGTTATGATTGCTGCTTAAGGCTTCATGTAGCGGAACTTGATCACCTCTGGTTTTTGAGCTTTATTGTATTACAATGGTCAGAAATGTTTTCTCCCAGAGATCCTCCTGTAGAGTGGAGTCACAAAGGGCCTCTGTTATATAGATATGTTTTCCCCATGCTTTTACTGTCATGCAAATTATCTCTGACCTAGGCTACCTTCCATTACAAGTAATAACCCAAGACGACGGAGCAGTTTTTCTGTGACCTCCCATCTCAAGCCTCCCTTTTAGCATGAATATATGACGCTAAAAGGCTGTGGTTCAAGCCAGGCCAATTGTTGTCTGACCCTGCCATTAAAACCGACAATGCTAATGACTTGGAGCCACATACTTCAGGGAAATTTATGTGACATTTTTTCATGATACTACAAGACTGCACATATTTTTTAGTTGCATACCTTTAATACCACTTACTTCATACATGTTTGAATTTTATTGACACATGTAAGATAGCATCTGGCTCAATAATGAACATGTTGCTGAGTTATCCACCTTATAGCATTGGTGATTCAGTCATACAAAGCACATTCTCAAATTTTATGACACCCAATAACCCCCTCTCTCCTCCCACCCCCAACTCCTGGCAGCAAGGTTTTGTGTGAATAAGATGCTGCTAAAAACGACCATGCATGCTCAGCAAGCCTTCCCTGGTAATGTGAAGCATTTTCAGTTTGTCTCTAAGACCTACATTACTGGTGAGCATTTTTAGCAACAGCATGCTTTGCCACTTCTTTGAAACCAGGGGCAAGAAAAAAGGAATCTTTACTGAAAGGGAAAAAACCCCCACATTGATGGCCATCATAAAAACCTGAGGTTGAAGGACATTTCTCACAACATAAACTTGCTTGTCTGTCAGAATATGAATGTGCCTATAATCCAATAACCATCACTATTACACCACTTTTGCTCCCACCCTGCGGTGCTATTAGAGTATGAACATGAACCACATGTCATACGTCAACTAACCACAAAAGACACTCGCCAGACCACAGCTTAACCTCCAGTCACCTTCTATGCCATGATTTAAAAAAAAAAGAAAAAGAGACACACTCTCAAAAGACATAAAGTGACCACCAAAAGCACAGAGACACTCACATTTGCAGTACAGCCCCAGACGTAACGCATTTAGGGAACAGAATGGAAACGGATTTAATTGAGTCTTTGATCATTATAGAATTACCATGTGCCTTCTTGGCACCCTGGTTATTGTTTCATGGATTAATCGTTTTCATTCCACAAATTGTGGAAGCCACACAGCAAATCAGTGTGCCGCCTGCTTGACATAGATATGCAGTTGGAGCAGGGGAGTTTTAATGTGTTCTTGCCCTCCAATTGGCTTTAGCCGTCCATGCGGCTTGATTTATTTGAAAGATTGGTTTTATTGATTTACTGAATTAATGTGGTGCCAGTTTAATCAGTGCGATGTGGAACTATGCAGAATTTGACATCTCTGTGAACTCAGATGAATTGAGTGTACAATATTGATCTGGTTATCCACAGTATTTATTCAGCTATTTGTCTTAGAGCTGATTAATTCAGTGTGTACAAAATAATGTAGGTGTGTGTTGTTGCTGCTGTGCGAGTGTTTATGTTTGTTTCACTCTTTTCCGGCCTTGTATATTTGTCTAACTGGTAATTGCATATTTTATGGACTGCAGATTTCACCCTTTCATTGTAATACTATTATATCTTTTGTTCATGTTGCCAGTGTCTGTTCTAAAAACACTTTCACATGCAGGCTTAGCACACATGCATTTAGCATTGACACACATGCACTCACGCATTTATCCTCACAGGCACAGAGAGGTACAGTATTATGTGTGTGTAAATGTGCTAGAATGTGTGCAGCGTGTGTGGTGTCATTGTGTAACAGCCCATTGTAATTGCAGCACATATATCGCCAGGCTGGAGCGGTGTTCAGTGCTGGTGTGGTGATTGAGCAGTATCTGTCAAATAGGGCCAGAGGAGGAGAGTAGTTCTCCAATTACTCGGTTGAGTCCTACCTATACCTACGAAAGACTGTCGACAGAGTAGACTAAGTCGACGTACACCTTCCTCTCGTAAACACACCTCTACAAACAAATCCGAGTAATACTTCTTTTCGTCTTGGAACTGTGTAGATAAAGAGGAAAGGGTACACATTTCTTTGACTGTAATGTTTCTACTCTAAATGTCGAAATTTAGACGGGTTATTCATATACAGAGACCCATCAACAAGTCATTATTCAGTTCATGCTGTAGTCCTACAAAATTATATTAGTGCACTGATTGAAAAACACTGAGACAGTTATGATCTGAGCTTGTAAATCAAGGTTCACACTACAAGATAATTGGGACGAGTTTTGGCCCGTTTCCCAAGTCCTGATTTTTTGATGGCTCTAAAGATTATCTTGCCAGATTTTCCAGTGGTGTGAGGTGTTATGAGAGTGATTTTAATTCCTGCTATCTGCTCCGAAGGCAATTATGGCTGCACTGATTTGAAGCTGTAAATGTTGTATGTTCATTGTGTATGAGCAGCTATCTTTCTTTGTGTGGACATAACTCTGTGGACAGCCAGGAATTGGTGGATTGTCAGGTTAAATGAAGCAATTAGCAATGGTGGTAGACTGGAGAAGAAAGCACAGCAAATACAGCCACAGGTACAATAGCAAACATGAAGCAAAAACCTAAATGATCAAAAATCAGGGACCAATTTGTTGAATCCTTTTGTGGAGGCAAGGTTAAAGTGAACATAATCATCTGAAAGTTGCATGCTGTTTCTGAAAGCTGTGTTAAATTTTGGGTGAAAGGCCAGTGAGAGCAGTGTTGGCTTGTTACAGCAGGGTAAACTTATAAAATAATGAAAATCAGCAGATATTAAAACTCCTACTCTATGTGTTTATTTAATTATGTGGTATAGGCTGTGGCTCAGGTTATAATTACCATACAAGCTCAAAAAACTGCAAAAGGAAACTCTCTTCATTCCACTGGCATTTCTGCTATGCATTTTATTATCAGTAAACAGGCAACAAGATGAAAATCACAAGATACTCCAGGAACAACCTGGGGTTTGAAAATAGAGCTTTCACTTGTAAGGACTTCAGGATCTTTAAAAGGCAAAGCTCTGGATTTATTCTTTGGAAAATTGCTGAATTTCTATTTCTAGAACTTTTGTGCGTTGTAAGGGGTACGAGAAGTGTCATTTATTGAATCGTAACCATTCAGTGTCAATTCATTGCAGTCATAATGTGAACATGTTTATTTGGATTTTCTTTTATATTTTGAAACCAGAATTAAAAAAAAAATTACTAAATTTTCAATCAACTCAATGTGGTTGCACTCTGTTCAACTCACCCATTCGAGAATCTTAAGTTTTGATCTATGAAAAGCTATATTTCCCAGCATGTCTGGCAAGGCAGCCGGGAGTGGTCTTTTTTGAGATGTGCTCAGCTGTCCCAAATTACTTAACTATGATTGGCATTTTACCTTATTGGAAATGACACGTACATTAAGATCCATTATATGAGTTGTGCTGAAAAAAGCCAGCGGAGGTTTTCTTTCCATTTCAGTTTGGTATGTCTTTTTGTCTAACCTTCAAATGTTTTTTTTTTGTTTTAGAAAAAAACATACTCAAAGTACTCAAAGATTCCAGCAAATATGACTATATTACCTTTGCTATTCCATTATGTTTTCACTTTGATTTGTAGTTACAGTATTTATTAGTCAAATTAGATATGGTCGTGTAACAACTCAGCCAGGCTATTCAAAAAAGACTGGACACGCCCCTTTACGCCTCAATATTTCTGCATAAACAACTGCATGGCTACTGTATCAATACAAAGAAAGAAAAGCAGGCATTCTCAGGGTGACAGCAGAGACGTCTTTTCTGTTACAACTATCCCTGTGAGTGACAGAGTCAGTGTTACAGGCTTCTGTAAAGTCATCATCATAACAAAACATCGACACACAGCCCCTTATTTTCCTTGTGGTACTAAAAAGATGTTTTGCTTGGCTACTTAGCTTCAAAAAATCATGTAAACAGTGTACTGAGCAAATCGAGTTACTGGAAACCATGATAATACAATTGCCTGAGGTGGTTCACAGTAAACAGGTTATAGTGTGTATTTAAATGAACTGTTCCCCACTGATCCACTGCTTTCGGTGCTCACAAACACAACAGAGTTTCTGAGCTTCCAAACTCTGTGAACCAGTTTCTTTCTCTTTTTGTGGTCTAGAAGTATTTATGTTAGCCCTGTTGTGCTCTTTGTACAACCCTCTAAAAACAGTTCCCCTCGCTCTCACAGGCTGTTTTTGTTGACTGGTCTAAATAATTGTGGTGCCTCAGCCCATGCACATAACATTTTTACTGTATACTCACAGCTTTTTCTAATGTGTGCCTGTTTACACTCTCCTCCCCGTGATCCCTGCCCTTACATGCACCTGTGAAGACTGTTCTTCCNATATCGCCAGGCTGGAGCGGTGTTCAGTGCTGGTGTGGTGATTGAGCAGTATCTGTCAAATAGGGCCAGAGGAGGAGAGTAGTTCTCCAATTAGAGCCAACTCAGGATGGATATGGATGCTTTCTGACAGCTGTCTCATCTGATTCAGCTGCATGTGGAAGGAGAGCATTTGTGTGGAGATGTTTGTTTAGGCTCATTATGAAGAAAAGCAGAACCTTGACACATCTATTTCTCCTTTCCCATGTGTAAAGAAACTGACATTACAAAGATGAGATTTACAGCTTTAAATCTGAGGTTATTCATATACAGAGACCCATCAACAAGTCATTATTCAGTTCATGCTGTAGTCCTACAAAATTATATTAGTGCACTGATTGAAAAACACTGAGACAGTTATGATCTGAGCTTGTAAATCAAGGTTCACACTACAAGATAATTGGGACGAGTTTTGGCCCGTTTCCCAAGTCCTGATTTTTTGATGGCTCTAAAGATTATCTTGCCAGATTTTCCAGTGGTGTGAGGTGTTATGAGAGTGATTTTAATTCCTGCTAGCTGCTCCGAAGGCAATTATGGCTGCACTGATTTGAAGCTGTAAATGTTGTATGTTCATTGTTTATGAGCAGCTATCTTTCTTTGTGTGGACATAACTCTGTGGACAGCCAGGAATTGGTGGATTGTCAGGTTAAATGAAGCAATTAGCAATGGTGGTAGACTGGTGAAGAAAGCACAGCAAATACAGCCACAGGTACAATAGCAAACACGAAGCAAAAACCTAAATGATCAAAAATCAGGGACCAATTTGTTGAATCCTTTTGTGGAGGCAAGGTTAAAGTGAACATAATCATCTGAAAGTTGCATGCTGTTTCTGAAAGCTGTGTTAAATTTTGGGTGAAAGGCCAGTGAGAGCAGTGTTGGCTTGTTACTGCAGGGTAAACTTATAAAATAATGAAAATCAGCAGATATTAAAACTCCTACTCTATGTGTTTATTTAATTATGTGGTATAGGCTGTGGCTCAGGTTATAATTACCATACAAGCTCAAAAAACTGCAAAAGGCAACTCTCTTCATTCCACTGGCATTTCTGCTATGCATTTTATTATCAGTAAACAGGCAACAAGATGAAAATCACAAGATACTCCAGGAACAACATGGGGTTTGAAAATAGGGCTTTCACTTGTAAGGACTTCAGGATCTTTAAAAGGCAAAGCTCTGGATTTATTCTTTGGAAAATTGCTGAATTTCTATTTCTAGAACTTTGGTGCGTTGTAAGGGGTACGAGAAGTGTCATTTATTGAATCGTAACCATTCAGTGTCAATTCATTGCAGTCATAATGTGAACATGTTTATTTGGATTTTCTTTTATATTTTGAAACCAGAATTAAAAAAAAAATTACTAAATTTTCAATCAACTCAATGTGGTTGCACTCTGTTCAACTCACCCATTCGAGAATCTTAAGTTTTGATCTATGAAAAGCTATATTTCCCAGCATNGCTTTCACTTGTAAGGACTTCAGGATCTTTAAAAGGCAAAGCTCTGGATTTATTCTTTGGAAAATTGCTGAATTTCTATTTCTAGAACTTTGGTGCGTTGTAAGGGGTACGAGAAGTGTCATTTATTGAATCGTAACCATTCAGTGTCAATTCATTGCAGTCATAATGTGAACATGTTTATTTGGATTTTCTTTTCTATTTTGAAACCAGAATTTTTTAAAAAAAATCACTTAATTTTCAATCAACTCAATGTGGTTGCACTCTGTTCAACTCACCCATTCGAGAATCTTAAGTTTTGATCTATGAAAAGCTATATTTCCCAGCATGTCTGGCGCAAGGCAGCCGGGAGTGGTCTTTTTTGAGATGTGCTCAGCTGTCCCAAATTACTTAACTATGATTGGCATTTTACCTTATTGGAAATGACACGAACATTAAGATCCATTATATGAGTTGTGCTGAAAAAAGCCAGCGGAGGTTTTCTTTCCATTTCAGTTTGGTATGTCTTTTTGTCTAACCTTCAAATGTTTTTTTTTTTGTTTTAGAAAAAAACATACTCAAAGTACTCAAAGATTCCAGCAAATATGACTATATTACCTTTGCTATTCCATTATGTTTTCACTTTGATTTGTAGTTACAGTATTTATTAGTCAAATTAGATATGGTCGTGTAACAACTCAGCCAGGCTATTCAAAAAAGACTGGACACGCCCCTTTCCGCCTCAATATTTCTGCATAAACAACTGCATGGCTACTGTATCAATACAAAGAAAGAAAAGCAGGCATTCTCAGGGTGACAGCATAGACGTCTTTTCTGTTACAACTATCCCTGTGAGTGACAGAGTCAGTGTTACAGGCTTCTGTAAAGTCATCATCATAACAAAACATCGACACACAGCCCCTTATTTTCCTTGTGGTACTAAAAAGATGTTTTGCTCGGCTACTTAGCTTCAAAAAATCATGTAAACAGTGTACTGAGCAAATCGAGTTACTGGAAACCATGATAATACAATTGCCTGAGGTGGTTCACAGTAAACAGGTTATAGTGTGTATTTAAATGAACTGTTCCCCACTGATCCACTGCTTTCGGTGCCCACAAACACAACAGAGTTTCTGAGCTTCCAAACTCTGTGAACCAGTTTCTTTCTCTTTTTGTGGTCTAGAAGTATTTATGTTAGCCCTGTTGTGCTCTTTGTACAACCCTCTAAAAACAGTTCCCCTCGCTCTCACAGGCTGTTTTTGTTGACTGGTCTAAATAATTGTGGTGCCTCAGCCCATGCACATAACATTTTTACTGTATACTCACAGCTTTTTCTAATGTGTGCCTGTTTACACTCTCCTCCCCGTGATCCCTGCCCTTACATGCACCTGTGAAGACTGTTCTTCCTCTTCAGCTTTACTAATGTTTGCCCTACACCACACTCACCTTGTCTCCTGTCTATGTCTGCTTCCCTCACCTTCCGATTGTAGCAGATATGGATGGAAATACAAATGACCCCTGATGAACCCAGATATTGAGCTGTTTCAAAGCCCAGGGCTTTAGACAATATCCCCTCCTTGCTTCAACAATGTGGAGAAGGGGGGCGAGGAATGCTCTCCACATGGAGTTTTTCTGGGATTTATGACCCCCGTCCCCACCAGCTATCTCTTCCTCTGCTGGCACTTCTCTCACTGGCTGGAATTAGCAGGCGAGGAAAACAAACAAATTACAAGGAAACAAACACAACAGCTAATAAGCATGTAGTGACATGAAGAGAAAGCTTTCAGCAGGATGCCAGCTTCGAGAGGCAGAGGGAAGGGAAGAGCGGGGTATAATCTTCTCTCCTCTCCCCTGTCTTGTGTTTTTGCATTTCCCTCTAATTTCCTCCTGCCCCGCTGTCCCTTCCACCCTTTGTGGGGCTCTCGGAGGAGATCATCTCCGAGCACGGGCGGTGTGAGACAGATGGGCGGATGATGGATCTGACGTGATAGACAGCAGGGTGATGGATGGCTGGCTGGCTGATAGGGGATTAATGCAGTGCTGAGGCCGCTGCAGCCGGGCGGATGGCTTAGTGATAGATAGATAAAACTGACGAGCAGATAAACAAGAGAGCGCTAATCCACGCCCCCTTGATGGACAGAAAATCAAAGCATGGGGAAAGGAACCACCGAGGGAGAGGTAGACCTCTGTATTGCCATTGAGCTTTCATGGGAGGGAGTGTAAGTGGAAGCAGGGTGAGGAGAGTTTAGGAGAGCATGGTGTTTCAGTCTGTGTAGGCAGGGGTCAGTGACAGCACATGCCTTTCAAGCCGGGCTCAGTGCTGAATATATTGGACAAATGCGGGAGTTTTGGTGATATGGCATGGCGGGTGACAGCGAGGGCTGGTGATTTGCTATTTCAAATGATGGCGAGCAGTTGAGTGTGGAGGAGAGATTGGGCATAGCGGCAAATTGGCCACGGTGCGATGTGATGGGATGATTGGACAGCAGAGAGTGTGCTGTTTTGGGACTGAAGATAGGAGTAATTGTTGTGTCTGTTGCTATATTTTAATGCACTCCCTTCAGTGCACAAGCTTTACCTTATGTGTCATATAAGGAAATAAAGATTTTCAGTCTCTCTATTTATGCATCTCGGCCAACTGGTGAGTTGAAAAGGCCTGTCGTGATGAGAGAAGGAGAAAAAAATGAGGAGGGGGAGTGGAGGACAAGCCCGGTGAGACTTCCTCTGAAAATAGGGAGCAAGCTGCCCATCCCTGTGTTATTAGCGAGTGCTAAGCTTTGTCTCTGTTTGCCGTTTCAGGGGACCCCAGGGGTTCTGGCATCGATCTGGTGTGCTCAGGATGCACTCTGGTGTCACCTATTTAAACACAGTGAGCCGCTAGCCAACAGAGACAGGCCTTTATTTATCAACCCTCTGATTTTGGCTGCACGGATGACAACCTGATTAGCACTTAAAGGAGCTCTTAAATCTTTTATTGGAATGGGTGGAGGTAAACTATTCAGACAGGGAGACAGCAGTCCAAGCCAGAAAGAGTTATGGAGGATGAACTGAGAGGCTAGGTGCAAGGACAGTGTCATCCAGAGGGTTAATGAAGGGGAGGAACAGGGTGGAGGTGCAGTGTGTGACAGGCACGGTTGGAGAGGAACAGAAAGGGAGAGAAAGATTGTGGCGAGGAACAATGGTCGAGGAGGAAAAGGAGTGGGAGGGAGAGTGATCATGTGACTGAGAAGTGGTGGCAGGGACTGGAGGCCATAAGAGAGCAAAGAGAGCACAAGTGGCTGAGACCATGAACGAGTGCGGAATGAGTGGGTGAGACTATTGTGGTGAGTGAATGCCTGAGCAAACGAACAAATTGCTGAACAAACACGCTGGTGATGACTGTGTGTTTGTGCAAAGCGCGTGGGTGTCGGTGCACGTATGCTCGTGTGGGCCGATGAATGAGTGATGCATGATGAAAGAGACTAAGTGAGCAAGTAATGGGGGTTAGTGATGGGTGTGTTGACATAAAGTGTCAGCTTTAACCACATCGACCTGCAAATACAAGCTGCATGCACAAGTGGCTGAGTTTGAGTGCCAGCTTGGACGTGAACCGACTGTAAACTTGGATGTGAAATTCCACTTGGATGTGAAATGAATGCAAATCTGAGATGTAGGTGGATGGTGTTTGCACATCAATCTCTATGTGCCAGTTTTCTGACGTTTCTGCATCATTTTCGATGAGCCCAAGGGGATGAACATCCCTCCAGTCTCTTTGGACATAATTGCTGCTGCATTTGAACACCCAATTTCACATTCAGTGTAATCAAGTGGGATTGCTGTTTCATGCTCAGGGATAGATTCTCTGTCTGCCTCTCTTGTCATCATCTGGGTGCCAAAGTTAGGATCTGTATCTTTAATTCATATTTAGATCTATTAAATAATAATCCCAACTTCTCTGACATGCTGTTACAGGGAACCCTTTTGTTGCGTGTAATGGATGAGCACATTTACTCTCGTAGGGAGAGCAACACTAAGCGATGCCAGTGCTCGATTAGAGGGTAGCTGTTACTAAAGAGCAGCGAGATCATTTCTTCTTCCTCCACCATTTCCATTCAGGTGCCATTGGCTGATTCAGTTTCCATGGAACTGTGTACAAGTTTGTTTACGTGTGTGCGACACTGGTGTCACCTCGTCTCTGCTAGCGTTGCAGCAGCAAAACAATACTTCCCGTGAAATGTCAGGAGAATTAGCATGGTGTAAATGCACACACATTGTTTACTGTCCCCTCTAAGCTCCCAGCCTTTCGCTCGTCTCTCTCTTACCTCCTTGTCTGGCATGGCTCTGTCTCAGGGCCTCTCCACCACCCTTGGCTGCAGCATGCTTGTCTGACCCTGTCGTAGTCTCCTTCAGAACCAGTCTCTTGGTGATCAGGCTCCATTATTTATGCCGTATCGCGTTTCACCATCAATTCCCTGCAATGGAGGGACTGAGAGAGATTTTCTTGACTGTCACAATAGCACTGAGACCCTGCGTACTTTGGCAATAGGATTAGCCTTAAATGGAATTTAATTTTCACCGTTTTTGTCTCCAAAGCCTGTCTACCACCAAGGCACCATGACGTGCTTTGGTGGTGCTTTCACTGTTGTACGTATGTGTGTGTGTGTGAGAGATTACTGCTGTGCTGCACAATGGCAAGTGTATCATTTGTATTAAGACGTGAATGTGCAACAGTTTCTCCTTTTTGTAAAGCACTGAAATGTATTTGTGCCACAGCTTCTTTCTATTTTCTTCAAGAAATCGTACAGTGACTGCCCACAGTAGATCTCCGTTCAAAACTACAGCAGGAGATAGACAGTGATTTTTTTATTGATGGAAAAGTACACAGGAGCAGTTCAGTCCCCCATAACAAACAACTGAAACTTTACTTTAATTTTTTTTGTGTCCCACGAGAACAAAAATGAAATAAAATTCCACACGAGTCAATCAATTACCAGGCAGCAGCCACAGCAGCTGGCACTTCTTTGACGTGACATGTATAAGAGAGTGAATGAGTAAACAGATAAATGAATAAGTGCTGTCGAAGTGTGAATCAATGTTTATGGATTGGCATTCAAAGACCTGCTGTGCTGCACATGAAATGAGTGTGGTGGTGGAGGTTGTGTGTGTGTTTGTCTTCTTTCGTGTGTGTTTGTTTGTCAGCAGGATGTGGTGGGAGCCAGGTTTGAAGGCTGTTGTGATGCTTTCAGTCGTTCTTCAAATGTATAGGTGTGCAAGGGTATGTGTGATGTGTTCATCCTTGGGAGCTGAGAGATGTGTGCGCCTGTGTGTGTGTGTATCTATGTGTGTGTGTGTGAACACTACATTTCTATTTCTTGAATGGCAAATGCGCCTGTTTTTTCTGATGAATTCTGTTTGCTGTTTTTCTGACTTCCCTGCTCTCTTTTCCCTCGCGCTTAACACAAACATAATCAATACTTGAATTAATGTGCAAGTAAAGAGCTAAAACATGTCGCACTGGCCTTGGCACAGGCTGCTGCCCCTGCCCCCGCCCCCACAGCCTCCAGCCCAGCTGAGAGAAGAGAAGAGACGAATGAAAAGAGAGAAAGAAAGCATGGAGAGGTGATGACTCTGCCTGTGTTCATTTGAATGCATTCAGCTTTAAGAACCTGTCTTCTCCTTCTTGTATTAATTTAAGTCATTATTAGTTGAGAGTTAATTATGTCTTGCTGCATGGGTGATGCCTCTTGTCAAGAAAAGCAGTGGAGTGGTGAATGACGTGTGCACTCAAGTGTTGTGTGTCGTGTAAGCTATAAGGAGCTGCAGCTACAGGATGGCTAGACAGGCCACAGGTGTCGGCTCAGCGGAGGGTGTAGGGGGGTTTTGTGTGATCATGTGTGAGCGTTTCATGTGTTGTTTGTGTGCGATTGAAAGGGTGTGAGGCTCAGGAGGCAGAGCAGTGATTTGCTAGTATTGTATTCCTGTAATCTGCTCAGATCAGATCAACTCGGGCCAATAATGCAACGCTGAGCCAAATACCATGCACACCGCTCTTTCTTCATCTCTCACTTCTCTCTTCTTTTATTTCTCTCTCTCAGTCTGTCCCCACCCTTTCTGCCTTTTTCCTTTTCACTGCAGTGGGAGCCAGGTTTGCTGCAGAGGGAAAGATGGAGTAAGATGGAGAGAATGAGAGAGACATTCTAGAAAGAGTCAGGAAGATGGATGGTAAGAGATGGTAATAGGAGCGAGAAGGAGGCTCAGAGAACAGACGAGGACATGGGAGGTGGTTTGACTGGACAGTAGGCGATTTCTTCTCTGCTTGTGTGTGCTCCTGGAAGAGCCTGATACCGAATCAAACAGTGTTCTTTTTCTCTATTGACACAAACAGACACACACACTGGTCATGAGCATTTGAGTTTGTTTTTGGCCAGGGTGGGGTGGTGCTTGGCAGAGGAAATTAAGCCTAACAACCGTGGCATCTGTCTCAGCAGCAGGAGAGTCCCGCCTCCCCACCCACACATGACCTGCCCTGCTTTCACTCACTGAGCCGCCTGCTGCCAGCCTCAGGACGGGCCGCTGCCTTCGCCACTGCCCACCACCCCCCTCTGTCCCGGCCTCTCTGCATTGCCAACCGCTCTGTGCCCGCGCCCATGTTTCCCCCTCAAGCAACAACCAGGAGCCTAGCGATATGGCTGCTTCAAATATTCATAACAGCCACGCTGCAACACAGAACTCCCTGCTCTGTGCTGCAGACTCTCCATTTTGAGAGGCAATTCTCATGCTGGAGCTGCTGTTAGCCTGAACACAGTTTCTGTGCTCCGAGTCAACTACTCTGTGGTTAGTGTGTAGCAGCACATACTGCAAGTACTAAGCAGGGCTTTGAGTCTTCAGTCTGGCCTCCCAACTGATTGTGCACGGAGCTAAATATAAACACTCATCTTTTTCTCTTTGCTGCCATCCCTCCATCCTCTCCCAACCCTCCCCCTTCTCACCCAGGGCTGAGAACAACCACCAGCCTGCTAAAGGGGTTGCACTTCTTCACACTACGCTGAGACCGAGGCAGAGATGAGGAAGAGAAAACGAGCAAACATGCAAAAGAGACACTAATGCTATTCTTAGTCAGGCGAAGTCACACCACAGGCACATTGGCCAGTGTGTAACACACGCAAAGAGCAGTAAGAGCAGAAATGTGTCTGGACCTCTCCGCACACACAAAAACACACAAGCCCACAGAGTTAGAAGACAGGCGGCTTCCGGGGATAGAAGTTCTACTACGTCTCCCAGGAAGCCACAGGCTGTATAAACATCCGTGTGGAGCAGCAGATGCCTCAGTCTCCCTTCGCTACCCGCTCCTCCCCTCCTCTCCACTCCCCTACCACCTACTCACTCCTTACATCTCACATCCCTGACTCCTTTAATGAAGACTACCCCCCACTTGCTCTACCCATCCCTCTCAATCTCCCATTCATTCATCCAGCTCCCCTTTCTTGACTCACACACTGTTTCCTCCACTTCCCTTTTCTCCACTTCTCTGTCCCTCTCTCCTTTATTCTCCTTCTCTTCTCATCATGCAGGCCTCCTGCCAGCCCTGGGCCTCGCTGCTTATCCTCTGTATTCGCTTGCTGTATCTCCACATTATTTCTCTGGGGGTGTCCTGTAAGTGTGTGTGTGTGTGTGTGTGTGTGTGTGTGTGTGTGTGTGTGTTTGTGTGTGTGTGTGTGTGCTTTCCACCATACTGTGTTATCCAGCTCATCAAGTGGGTTGGAGTGGATGAGGGTGAGTGGGGGTTGAGGCTGGATACTCTGGCTTGTGGCAAACAGGTGGATCCGTAGGGAAGCGCACTAACAGCGATAAGTGTGAACAGCACGGAGGATGGTGGAGTTTCTATAGCAATCTTTCCTGAGCCAGTATGGTTTCTAAACAACAGGCCATTATTTGTTAAAGCATGCCATCAATATCATGAAGTTGTGAAGCTACACTGTGAGCCCACCAACTGCTCATGAGCTACAAGATGGATGGGATGTCTGCTGGAACTAATGTGGCAGCTGAGTCTAAAGGCATGAGCCTGAATAATTTGTGGCTTAGCAGTTAGCTAGCTTGCTTTTGTGTGATTGTTTTAACTGCAGTCAGACACCTGCAAACATGGGGTTGTTCATTGTTGGTTGGCTGTCTTTTTTTAAGAGCAGTGACACTGTTAAATGCTCAAGCCAGAGAGAGGTTATCATGTAACCTGTTCCTCCTGTCTCCTGTCCTGGCTCGAGCTAAATGGCAAGCTGTCGTCCTAAGAGAGGGAAGGCGAGAGAGCCTGAAAAGAGAGTGGTGCAGAAAGGAGCCCTTATTAAAGCTGTCCTCTAAGGCTGCCCTCTGACTGATTCACCCTTTAAATCTCTCCTTTAATTGGAGAGGGCACAAGAAGAGAGGTACAGCCTCAATCACGAATGTATTCTGTGTCTCCAAGGATGGACGAGAGATAGAGACAGGTGGAGAGACGGATGGAGAGGTCCTCAGAATGTGTGGGAGAGGACCAAGCAAAAGTCAGAGATCTAAACACAACAAGGGCTTGAGAGGCGAGATGACATATTTACATTCGCCCAGGAAGTGGGAGGCGGGAGGTGAGAAGATGAAAAACGTAGCACAGTAATGGAGGGAGACGGGCAGAGAGGTGCGCCAAGGGTGATGCAAGGATAGAAGGAGAAGGACAATGGGGGAGGGAGAGAAAGTAATGGAGGGAGACAAATAGAAATGGCTGGCAGTGAAAGAAAAGGAAGGTGTGTGTGTGTGTGAGTGTGTGTGTGTGAAAGACAGAAAGAGAGGTAGAAGAGAGGCAAGCTGATTTCACCAGAGTTGCAGCCTGAGTGTCCTCCCTTAATGGGGTTGCCATGACAACAGTGTATAAGAGAGTCAGGCTCCAGCAGAGTGTGTGGTATGTGGATGTGTATACGTGGATGTGTTTAAGTATGTTTGCGCGCGTGTACTCTACTTCTCGAGTGATTGATTGTATGTGGGACAATATGCGGTACAGTGCTGTAACACGAACGCACCTCTGGTGTGTTTTGGTGAACAAAGGTGGGCAGGAGTTTGTTTCCCTTCATTGTTTGTTTGCTCGTTTGTCCTTGTATGAATGACGAAGGGAGGGATTGTGGGAGTGAGAAAGAAAAAAATCAGCTTCTCTGTCTGTCTGCCCTTCCTGGCAGAGCCTGCGGTGCGTGTGCAGTCGCTGTTGTGTACCGGTCGTGTCCCTTGTACCACTGGCAGCCATGTTGAATGAGGTCAGGTGATGTCACACTGGTCAGGTGACGTTGTTTGGAGGGCCCAGCTGTCACAGAGCAGAGGCAGTCCCACTGGAGCACCAATCTGTCATCATTATATTAATGACACGCATAGCACTGCTAGCAATGTCATCTCTTGTGTGTGCCAAAGCTAACGAGCAGCGGCCTAATTGTAAAATTAATTGAAAAACATTTTGATTAAAGACCACCCTCCCCACTCCGGCCCTCCTTCATCTTCATCAGCTCCCCTTTCACTCCGTGCTCCCATCCTTCTATCCCCCGTGCTCATGTCCTTTCCAGTTCTCACATTAACTCACTTTTCTCACTCTCTTCCTTTACTCAGTCTCCTTTAGTATTTGCATATCTGACCTTCTCTCATTTTCATCCATGCTGTGTTTCTCCTTCAACCTTTTCTAACCCGTCGGCATGCTCCCTAGCCTTCATTTTCTCCTCCTCTCAACATACCCTTTTCTCACTATCTGTCACTCTCGTCTTTCGTTAGGCAAATTACAACTCTTTTATGTGCTGGATCTCCCTCCTCATTCCTTCCACACCTCCCCTCCTCTTTGTCTTTTCCCATCAGGCTCCTCTCTGCGCTGCTGCTTCTCTTGTCTTTTCTCCTCACGTCTCCATTACTTGTCTATTATAAGCCCTCAGTATGTCTTTGTGTGATTGTATGTTTAAATCTTAAGGGGAGAAAAAAAAAATGAAGTTGGTGAGGTGGTAGTCTGTTCCCAGCTCTGCCTTTTTACTGCACCCAGACTCGCCCTCAGCGCTCTGCAGCCTCAGAGACCTACCTCTTATTCACTTACACTCTTTCTCTTTCCCTTCTCTTCTGCAAAGCTTCAGAGCCAGAGGGAAAGAGAAAGAGAGTGATATGGCTAGTGTACATCACTACTGGTCTTATTTTCTCTTGCCTCCCTTCTCATCTTGCTCTCCCTTCTGCTGCTCTAATTCCCCTCTCTCTCCTGAGAGGACTTGGATCCAGTTTATCATTCTGCACAGAGCAAGATTTCCACCTTTTGTGCGATTTTGTCTGGCTATTGCTGCTTTTGTTTGTGATTTCTTTTGTATTAATAAACAAATGAACAAAACGACACATTTTGTATTCCCTCTGTGTTTCAGAAGGCTTACAATAAGTGTGAGACACAAGGTGTGAGGATGTGAGAGTATGTTTGCTGTGATAATGGGAGCACTGGGGATCATTTGTGTCAGTCATTACAGTAGCCATACAGACATGGGGCAGTCATTGATCATCAACGATTGATCAATAACGGTCAGTATTGACCACGACAACAGTTTGTCACCGTTCAGATCAGCAGCCCTGCAAGATACCAGGCTCCCAGGGGAGAGTGTTACTGCCTCACCACAGGCTCCTGTGTTCATTTATTCAAGAGGAAAGTGGGCACAAACAAGTGCCACTCTGATGAATGTCTGTTTTCGGCATAATTGGGTAAACATAGCTCTTAGTCAATAGCAGAATGTATTAAAGCTTCCTTTGTTCATAATAAGCTCTAAAATGGGTAATGAGCAGCACAAAAGTATCTCCCAATTCTTCATGTTAGCTTTAATGATGAACTTAAGAGAGAGAACAAACACGTTAAAGTAAAAACACATAAAGAAGAGAAGTTTCAGGTGTCTCCATGGGAGCCTGCAGCCTGCCCTTTTCTCTTCTGCTGTCGGCCTTTTTTTTTTTTTTTTATAGGACCCAGACTGTCTCACGGTGTAGCTGGTGCTAAGGGAAAAGGCAGCAAAGTGACTGTAACTCTGGGTGGAGTGTTGTCATGGAAACGCAGCGTCATAGCTCCTTAGCAGATAACACATTCTGCGCCGTTCCCTTCATCGTGATTCCCACATTCGCGGCTGGAGAGGGAACAGGTGTGATCAACATCTTCTTAAATATAAGAGGGGAGGGGTGAGGGGGGTGTTTTTCGACACCAGGAGGGACTCATTCTCCCTGAATATGGGGCAAAGCTCGTCTCTGTAGTAAAGACGACCTTGGGGAAGGAGTGTGACAAAGCTAAAACCTTGGCTGCATGCAATAAAGTGCAAGGAGGAAGGTAGAGATGATGCTATGTCACTGAAAATCAATGACAAAGTCAAACACCCTAATGTGTTACCACCGCGATGTCTCTGTTTGAGATTACACACTGTCTGTTAATAGCAAGTGCTTGTAGCTGTATAGGAACAATTGTGATTTTGGCTCTGGTTTTGCTCCTCCTTTTCTTTTATAATTCAGAAAAAAGGAAAGATGGCACTGTTGGACAAGATGTTGGATGTGTCCGTGTGGGGCTGGCCCAGAGGCAGATCACCAAACAGCTGTGTGTTAGTGCCAGTGAGTAGACATTTGGTCCACTCGACCCGCATCGCTGGCACAAAGGCTGGGGAACGGTGTCCAAGTCCTTCTCTCAAATCCTCAGTCCATCCATCCATCCCCTCTCATTGTCCCCGGGGCAGCAGGCGGCCCCAGCTAAAGACTGATCTGCCTGAACGGGCACAGGTGCAGCAGGAGGTCTGTCCAACTGCCAAATGTTGTGCTTGTGTTTCCTTTGGGCTTAGGAGAGGGTTGTGCGGAGCTTTTCTTTCACTTCTGGAGGGATGAAAAAGCTGTGGAGGCAAGTGTTTGATCAGCTTGCCGATACAACAGGAAGCAGGGAAGAGAGAGAGAGAGAGAGAGAGAGAGAGAGAGACCAAATGCTTAAAAAGTAGAAGAATTTTAAACTGAAGCGAGGAGAAGAGGAGTTTGGGTTGGAATAAGTGACGTGACTGTTCTAAAAGAGTTGTGCTGCTCTGGGATTCACCAGGAATGAAGTGGAGGTCTTGCTGTGCGAATGGACACTGCAGTGCGCCTGCAGCTGTCCTCGGGGGACTGTGTTTGGTGCGAATGTGTGTGCCAGGGGTATCTTTAGGGAGGCATGCTACACACATCCCTTTGGGAATGCAGGAAGGGGAGGGAATAGAGGAGTGTTCTGGTTTCATGTCTCAATCAGGAAAGCTTCAGGAGTGCCTCTCAAGGCTCAAGTAGAAGCTGACGTCCATTTGTAGTGTATTTAAAAGAGAATGCCTGCACTTAAGGGCTACTTATTGCTTCACGAACAGAGAGAGCAGGCGATAGTAGATACATGTGTAAAAGCCTCGATACACTTACAGACTGACACATAGAACAGCAAAGCTCTTCTCTTATCTCTCTCTCTCTCTCTCTCTCTCTCTCTCTCCCTTTGTATGCCCTTGCTTTCTCTTTCACTTTATGTCTCCCAGGACAGTGCTCAGAAATGTTGAAATGGGGCCTAACCCACGAAGCAAAGAGGGAGAGTCATTTAAGCTAAGTTAAACAAGGGCACTTAGATTTTAAAGGGCCATAATCTTCAAAAAGGGGCGCTTTAAAATCAATTGACAAGACATATAAAAGGTAAAGACAGATTGAGAGGTGGAAGATGTAGTTGTTGGCAGTCAAGTGACTAATTTTCATGAATGAGTGTGTTTAATTGAATGTCATTGATACTTGCTCTGTGAGGGGGTTTCTGCGTAGGTGCATGTATCCACGTCTCAAAGTGTGGGCTGTGTGAGTGTGTGCGAATGTGTGTGTTTTCTGGGCAGTGCAGGTGGGCTGGATCAGTATCCAGAGCAGCATTGAGCCAGTGATTCAGCCTGCACAGTTTGGGCTGGAATCCAATCAGGGCAGCCATCTGGTGACCAATCAGGGCCCTGGCTGTGATGTCACGGCGACACAGCTCTGGGTTTCTTGGGAGCTCGGAGGGGTAAATGCCATGAATCACACTGGAACTCTGTGCCGGTGTAGCTGGCTAATAGGACCACCATCAGGCAATCATAGTGAGCGTCACCGGATTTGATGTGAGGAGAGGGGATGAACTGTGCTGTCGAGCAGGATGCTGGGTCACCGAAAAACAGGCGGTCATGGTTTATGCAGCTCGAAATGTGGAATGTGTTGTGTTTTTGCTCCTTCACCAACTAGCTAGAAGATTTTATCAGTGTGCTAGCGCCTTCTTTATTCTTAGTTTAACTTACTTGCCCTCAATTCTTTTTCCACTTGTGTTTCTGTAGATGTCTTGTGCAAAGAATTGGCATTTCTGTCTTTGTGTCACTTTGCAGAAGATGGCAGTGACACCAGGCACCGAAGGCACAGGGGCGATGCACTCTATCGGGTTTGATTGACAGCTCTGTTAATTCTAACATGATTAATATTTCAAGGCTCTCCTCCGTGTAAATGTCTCTATAATTTTAAACAGACTTAAAGAGCACAAGTCGGGTCTCCAGCATACACTGAGTCAGCCTGACCCAGTCTTGGGGTGGAAATGTTCCCAGCTTTTGTGGCACTTTACAGTTAGCAGGCCAGAGGGGTGGTGGGTGGCTGGTGACAGTGGAGGAAGGAAGTCTCAGGAGAATGGCTGTCGCTACTAAAAGGCCTTCTGCAGGGCATCAGAGGGGGGACAGGACAGGCTGCCAAGCGAGTGTCTCAGTGAAAGTTGACCTTAAAAAGCTTCACAGCACCAGATATTGCTGTAACACTCAGGCCTGTGAATATTTCATCAGCCTTTAAGCCAGTCGTAGCGTAAAGCGGGTTGGCCAGAGGTGTACAGTGTAGTAATGAATTGCTATACTACGAGGTCTTACATTATAGCTCAGACTGGGTTGTATAGAGAGTTACAATCATAGTATAGAATAGCAGAGTCCAAAGTAGCCTACAGTACTAATGCAAATCCCTCAGCATGGGATGTACAGTAGCGTGGATGGTGACGGGGGATGGGCGTTTGTGATTACTAAAACGAGTTAAATCCACCCTCCTTCCCTCTGGTGCTTATCTGATCAGTGTGGCTACCAGCTAGCCCCTCAGCGTGGGATTTAATATCAAACACAGGCCATAAGCCATGTTCAATAGGCATGACAAGGATAAACATCAGTGGGAACAAGCACGCAACCTACAGTTCTGCTGGCCCTGCTTGCATAGGAGGGCAGCAGGGGTTAGACGAGCACAGCGTCATGACATCAGTTCATGCGTAGGTAAACAGGGGAGAGCCCGCAATCTGGACCTGGCATTGATTTCACACAGAGAGTGTGAGGGCAACAGAGAGGGAAAATTTAAAACTAGGGAAGGATAGAAAAAAAAATGTGAGAGGTTGAGACATTCGTGCAGAGAGAGACAAATCCAGGTTCAGGGGGTGGGAGGTGTGTGAGTTCGTGCCTGCTTTTAGAATGTGTGTGTACTCTGAGGTGTGTGTGTGTGCCTGCCCTCCCACCCTGGTGGCTTTAGGTGTTATCTTCTTACCCTCCAGACGTGACAGTGAGATAATTAGAAATGTTAACACTCACTGGAGCTTGTACTTCTGAGTTCTCAGTTTCTTTCTCTCTCTCCCTCGTTCTCTCTCATTTGCTCTTTCTCCATTCTTCTTTCAAAACACACACGCATACCCCTGAATTCTATTATCTCCCATAGCCCGTGTTATGAATGACACACTTAGAGTGTCCACTTGGCCATGCAGCAGTGGATCACTATTAACATCATCGACAGCGGCTGCAGTAATAATTGTCACAGCTCACTTTTAATGTGCCGATGACCTGTTTTTTCTGACTTTTAATAAGGAATACTGTTTTCGAATTCACATGTCTCTACAAATAGGATTATTTATTTATTCTCTGCATCTGCTGCAAATTGATAGTTCCTCATAACTGAGAGACTCAGTTGTTAATTACAGTATTTTCACAAAATTATTTTAGAAAAGGTGAAAATGGAATGATAGATGTGAAATTAATTACACTCACAGCTGGAAAGTCTATATGTAGGATAAGACTGAGGGTTGGCTAATAGCAGTTTCTCTTCTATTTCCTTGAATAGACACAGAAAACAATAGACATCTATTTTTGAGGCAGTCAGCAGACAGATCCGGGTGTACTGAAGCAGTGGGAGGACACAGTTGAAATTCTGACAAATGTCTTGGCTCAAGGAAAGGAGGAGTGATACAGAGAAAGACGTGCTCACTGAAGTGTTTCACATGGAAAAATGAAAAGTGACAGAAAGCTGACGAAGGGATGACAACCTTGTTTGTCCTTTACCGGATGATCAACATGTGTTACAAGCATATGGGTCCCAAAGGTGGACATGGGGAGGCTGAAACAGAGGGTTCCATGCTCCACTGGAATTCCCCTGCCTTTAAATTAGCATCTCAACTCCGCTTAGTCAGCTAGCAGCGTGCAGGCTGTGGAGCGGTGTGTGAACACTGGCAATAATGAAACCGCACACCATCTACATCATTAAAGATAATCTTGACTCATTTTGTGCTGGGACACATAATCCTAGAATGCTGTGAACAACAGGAAGAGCTAATTCTGCCAGAACACAGCACATAGACACCTTCCTTCTATTATCCCGTTGGCTCTCACCCATCTCCACACCTGGGATGCTTGTTTAAGGGGATAAACAAGTACTAGAGGTGGGTTTGCAGTAAACAGATCCCAGGTCAAGGCAAAGGCTTGTCTGAAGGCGTCTCCAGCGTGTGTCTAATTGAGCGCTGTGTAGTTAATTGTTTGTGCATGGGAGGAGAGAAATCAATCTGTTTTCTCACTGCCGTGACTTCTAGGCCCCAGGGTGAGAGACTGGAGCTGGCAGACACAGACACACACATACACACTCACGCGCAGCTCTGCCAAAACCCCCAAAACCATGCCTTGCAAAGACAGACTTGCACATGCGGACCCATACCCTTCCTTTTACTGGCACTCACACACTCAAAACACGCACACGCACGCTGCCTCTCAGAGGAAGAGGATGTGCATGAGGGGTTATTGAGTCAGGGTAAAGTCAGATCCATCCATCGATTGGCTGCTTGCTGAGAGAGGAGTCAGGAATGTGAGACCTGCACAGGTCAGGGGGGCAAGAGACAGAGGGGATGAGAGTCAGTGAAAAAGACAAAGAGCGAGAGAGAGAAAGAGAGAGGGGAGACGAGAGAGAGAGTCTTACAGAGCTTACAACTAGCACCTACAACACTCACACACACACACACACACACACACACACATCCTTTGTGAATGCAGAGCACAGCTCGTGCTTTGACGTGGATGTTCAGAGAGGCTCCACTCAGCTTCATGAAAATTAGATTGAGATTTCTTCAATTTGTTACTTGGGTTGGCGCCATACATCAGAGGAATGGAGAGAGAAAGAGATTGCTGATGGCAACTAATTGTTATCCTTATCTTTTTATCTGTATTTATTGCTATAGATAACTTTATAGTTAATGTATTATATATATAATTAATCTGCAGTGAGCCACCGTGTCCATTAACATATAAATGTCTTCCACAAATAATGGATTAATTTGCATACACAGCTAATCATCTCATTTGCATGTGTTTAGTTATCTTAAATGGTGTTTCATATTTTTACTGTGGCTGCTGTCACCAAATGCATATTTACACTTTTAATCTTTCACTATGTGGGGAAAAAACATCACTTCCTTGAATGCATCACCATTCCCCTCAGAGTGAGAATGGTTCTGCTGGGTTGAGGGAATTTGCAGCAAAAAAATGTCACCTGAATTATTTACTTTCCTTTCATCGAGATTGGAGCACATACTCACTTCTGATCTCATTTCAGCCACTAAAAGCTGCAATTCTATTGGCTGACAGCAGCTGGTGGGATCACTGTAGTACCCCCCTGCTTCCACCACACCAGTTGCGAGATTTGTTTATTTTCATTCAGTCAGAAACGCTTTCATTATTAATGGGAATGAAGCAAACAGCTCTGATGATGAGCCGTGAAAATAGAATGAGTGCTGGGGATGGATGGAGAGAACATGTGAGTACAAAACAGAGGCAATGTGAGGATGGAGGTTATACAGAGATATGTGGAGGGGGAGGGGTGATAAGGTGGATGAGTACAAATAGTACTATCCTTCACGTGGTTAGCAGAAGCAGGCGCCATGAGATGTCTGTTGATTCATCTCCCTTTATGCGCTTCGTTCCCTTTCTCTGCCGAACCTTTTTACCAGCACAAAGGCAGATGGAGGGAGTGATTCAGAGTGACCAGACGCCTGAGACTCTCAGATCGGAGGGGGAGAAAGGTCACATGAAACAGGGGGGCTCCGTGGAGACCACCGACCATAACAAAATGTGTCGATGAACCGATGTTCTCAGACCTCCAGGGACAGGAGGAGATGGAGGGAAAAATGAGTATTAGGGAGAAAGAAAGATAGAAAGAAAGACAGAGTAAGGCCAGAAGCTAAGCTCTGTGTTTGTGTATGCGTGCACATTTGAAGGTGTGTGTCTGAGTGTGAATGTCTCAAGGCGTAATCATTAAATGCAGGCGCATAGTAACACAGAAAATATACAAGTGTGTGTGTGCAGTGAATACACAGAAGTGCAGTTTTTTTCTATGTGCACACATGTGTTAGCTCCAGTCTGTGAGCAGTGCTGTTAGTGGGAGGAGGAGGAGAGTTGGGAGGCAGGCACAGACCCTCTGGATCCACTCCATGCACTAATGGGTGTTCACCTGGTGTGGATCCTGGCAAAGCGCTTCCAACACAGCGCTGTTGGTAATTAACAGAAGCAGGCAGTGGAAAGCAGCACCTGTTACAGGCTGACTGACTGAGGCCCTGAGATCTGGGCTCTGGGCTGTGTCTCCCACTGCTCCTCTTTAATAATTAGACCACCACTTCCCTTCAATCCCCTGAGACCTCACAGCATGAAAGTATGCTCTTGTATGTCTGTGTGATTATGTGTTTTGTTCAAAACAAGGAGAAATAAGAAGGATTAGAGGGGGATGGAGACAAATAGGGAGAGATCTACAATCATTTCAGAAGTAATGATAGCCTTACACATAGCTGAAAGCTCCCTGGTTATTCTTCTGGCAAATGTGCATGTTTGTGTCAAACATTTACGCGTCCCTTTGCTTGATAGCAAAGCACTAGACAAATACATGCTGCTGTTTCATGATTAAACTACTATTGTGCTGGAGCCTTAATTCTACCTTTCGAGTAAGAACGTGTCAAAAGTCTATTTACATCACTTCAGGCCAGACTTATTTATACAAACACCTGCAGTTTCCTTTTAACTGTGTTGAAATTCAGTCTAGGAAAAGAGTGGTTTTCACTTTTAATCTAAGAATATGCTGAATAGCAAAGATAGCTTCATGCTTGTGTAAGCTTGAATGCATGCATGCATATTCGCAGACTTTTCTTCCCTCTCAGTTATCCTAAATAGCTACGAAGGCTGCTACTGTGCAAAATGTGGGACAGTGTCAGTGCGCCTTCATGTATACGCAATGCATATGTATATGTGACCAAGGTGGACAGAGAGAAAGGAAACCAGAGTGGAAGTGAGTGACAGCTATGTTTTAGAATTGGGGCATGTCAGGCAGGCCTGCTGTGTCAGAATCTCCTGATGCCCACTCTGCCCAACCCAAAGCTGGTTAACCTTGGAAGGCAGATTGGGGTCACTACCATCAAATTAGATTCATCACTCTTTCACACAGACACATTCACACACACAGTTGCAAGATAGAATCGGTTGGGTGAGTGCATTTGTGAACAATAGACAAAATTTTGACAGACCCCCACCCAAAAACAAAAAACAAAACAATCAAACCTTTACTCACATTGCTTTTGCTGAAAGCAGCAAAACCCCTTTCAGGGCCTGTGTCCACTAACAGCATATTATGTGCCAGTGGCCTGCACAGGATGTAATGGGTTGATTTTGGCACTCTTGGTTGAGAATAATCATTTAACCCTTGTAACCCCTCCTTGTCAATGTCACATTAACACATTAACCTTAAAATGCTCTCACAATTACTTGCATTTGTGGAACAGGGAAAAATAATCGCAATTGGATTATTTTCTTAAATCGTTAAGCCCTGTTTTCTAACATTGTTTGTAACAACTATAGTTGAGCTTTGTGTGGAGTTAAAACATACAGACTCAATTTTAAGCAAATTGCAGACTTGAAGCTACTTCTAATGCCATGGGAACACCGTCATTACCTCAAAAGCACAGATGGGAGGAAATAAAAATGAAATATAATAAGAATATCCCAAGTGAACACCGGCCCTTAGAACTCCAGGTCAAGAAAAGTACAAAGTAAGTTTAAATTTGGTTGAACATGTGAAATCCCTGAATGTAGTTTTTCCCTTGTATGCTTTCAAGGAGAAGGGAATAAAGTTTGTTGATTAAAGTCCACATTTACCCATCAGCAGTTCAGTTAATGTGGGCTAACATTAAAGGATAATTGTACATCATCATAAAGGGCTCATGATGCAAATTGCTCTGTACCTCTGTGTATGCCATTTACATGCTTTTATGGAGCTCTGTACTGAGAAGGATTGCCAATGAGCATCACTCTCAAGGAGTTAAGCCAAGTCAAGTTAATTTCTTTAACACATTTAAAAACAACCACAGTTTGTCAAAGTGCTGTGTAATCCTGAAAACTTCATTTTAGAAAAATGGGGGAAAAAACTATTTGTCAAGCCCTGACTTGACTTCTGATCTCAGCGATTCTGTTTCTTTGCCAATAAAAAGACTGCTCTTTATCAGCTGACTGCCAAAGCTTTTGAACCTGAACGTTCTTACAAAACAGTGAGTGCACCAAAGCACAACAACAATGTCAGCTCCACATTCAAAGAGACAGCCTGAGGTGCACTTTTGAACCACATGCGCTGAAAGGGATGGGGTATGTTAAAACCAAATTCAAAAAAAAAATTTGGGAGAAGCCACTGCAATAACTGAAAACTAAGCAAGTCACTGTCTTTTTTTTGGGTAAAAACATCTTTATTGACTTGATATGAGCCACATTAACCAGACCAGTCCATGAAAATGTCTTTTTTCAAATTTTTGGAAAACAAAAATGGTGTCTGAATTGCTTGTACCAGATGAAAAAAACATCGCCTGTAGGGTAAAACAACAGTTTCTTGTACTAAGACATTATTCTGATTTGAGGAAACTTGATGAGCAAATTTTTCTTACTCCATTGGCAGATTTTGTTTGACTTGCTACAAACAATTTAGGCCTTATTTTTGTGTATTAAAATCTTGAAATGAGACATTTTCTGAACTTGTCAGTTGAATGTAGCTCATAAGACTAATAAGATATTTTTACGAAAGATAAGACACAAACACCTGTTTAGATTTTAGTTTTTGCACTGGATCATTCAACCCAGTCTCACGGCCACACCATACATTTTTTTTTCTTGGAACAACCAGTTTAAAATTAAATAGCATGCATTTCAATTTTGTTTTCAGTCTGCTGGGTGATGTTTCCCCAAGCTGACATCATTAAGACCATAAATCTGCTGGTTTGGAGAGAATATCTTCAAAATGGCAACTTGAAGATAATGATGGGATAGTTAGCTGATGGTGCCACAAAAGAAGGATACTTCCATTGTAAGGGTCTCAGGGATGAGATGAAAAGAATGTCAACCTATTTTTAAATGTCACTGTCTCTTTTTGTTCTGAATCCCTGCTCTACTTTGTGCCACAGATCTAAACTGGGTCAACATCACATGTGGTGCCCCGGTGGGCCCTTCTGTGTGTGTACATTAGTGACTGCGTGAGCATGTGTGTGTGAATGCTTCAAGCGGTGATCATGTGTGCCATCCTGTAAACTCCAACCAATGCTCAGGAAAGGGTGTCTACAGTTTGCCTTGAGTGAATCCCAATGGTTACTAAACAATTACAAATGAGTTTTTGCCTTGCGTAATTATTGTCTATCGTCCCCAATTAGAAGTGAGCATGCATTATCTGCAAATTGTTTAAGACTGTTGCCGTACTCATTATTAGAGAGAGCTGCAGGCAGGAGTGTAAACGGATTGTGTGCATGCGAGTGAGTGTTTGTAAGTGTGTAGACGAACAACACGTACAAACTTTGCTCTCAGTGTGGTGTGCATTGTGTGTTTGTATGTCGAGGAAGCTTGGCTACGGTGTACTGTAGCGTATCAGTGAGGCCGGGGTTGCCCTGTTGGAGCTTTCAGATTAATAGACACTGATAATAACACACACAACTCACAGTGCTTCTGTCCTTAATGAAGATGGATCTAGCCGGGGCCTGGCGGTGTGCAGGCAATCGGGGTGGCAGCCTGCCAGTCACAGCCAAGTGACATCTGGGAACAGCTCAATGCAAAGGGAGGGAGCAAGATTCACCAGAGAGTACAATTTTGTAATGTTATCATGTTATAATATAATCTATTGTTGCTGGCTTATGATATTAATGTCAGGGCCAGCAGTTATCACTCTTGTTGGGTTGACTTAATGGTCACAGTGAATTATTCATTTCCTCTTGTTGATTTGCAGAGCAACTCATTCTGACAAAGTTGACAGAGCAGGTTGACGGATACGGAGTATATCTAATTTGACTACGAGGGTGTGAAGCAGACAGACAGAAATAGAGTAGAGAATCATGAGATAAAAAGTCAAAAGCCAGAAACCAGATAATATTTTATGTCTAACAGCTGACAGATGTGGCACAAATTGAGCGACTCAAATCTCAGAAGGTTCAAGGTGAGTCTTACCACAGATTCATACAAAAGATTACAAAATTGTTCCATCAACCTTTGACCTTGCAAAAATTGCAATATTCGGAGTGAATTAATGTTTAATTTTTAAGTATGGTCGGTGATTGGTTGGAAGGTGGCTGCCAAATTGGGTCCCGGGTCCCATCCCTGTAAGTGATTAGAGCCCATTAGAGTGAGGCCTCAGCCTGTGTTTGTTGGAGAAGACAGGTGGGTGCTGAGGTCACTTCCTCTGGCAGCTGTGGCGGGCATCACAGGGCAGGCATTGATGGGTGGTGGCATTGCCTCCTGTTGCATCAGTAATAATGAACAGTGACAAGCTCCCCCGCCGCCACAATAAATCACAGACCGAGCTGTAGACACTGAAGACCAGGCTGGGGAGCATGCTCTCTCTGCTGCGAGGTGTCAGCGCTGAGGAGCGGACTGACTGGCTCGGGGCAGACTATCTCTGTCACTCATTCACATTTGCACAACTGCTAACACCCTGTCAGACACTTGTGCATACTGATTAGCACATAAAACTGTCATTTAGCAATGTTGGCCTCTTACTGGCTGCTCTATATGCATTAGCGCTTTTATTAGAATATGGAAACATGTAATAGTTAAAGTGTATACTCTTGAGATGCAGAGGTGTGTGGGTTGTGGTGTGTAGAGTACTGCAGGAAAAGTGGAAAAGGAGTGTCTATCGAAATAAGTAAGAGGGGTTCTCTCCCTCTCTCCCCACTCTCTGCCTTTACTACTTTGACAGCCACACTAGCCCTGTTTGATATCCCTCTGCTGTGTTCTGCAGCTCTGCAGATTCCCTTGTCTCATTTGCATTCCCTTAAAGCACACTTCCATTAAAGTCTCTCCCTGTTTTTGTCTCTTCCCTCTCCCCTTCTGTTTCTTCAAATAGGTCTTTTTTTCCCTGGGTTGCTGTTTTAGAGGGAGCCTTATTCCCTGTTGACTACACAGCCTATCTGCACTCGCCGTGAGTCAGTAATCAAACACATTGGCCCTAATACACAGGCCATTACAAGGGCTCTGATGTTCCATCTGCACACAGCCGGCACAATGGTGTCATTATACAAACAGCCCTGCTGCTGCAGCCAGCGAGATACTACCACACCAGAGCCTTGGCCTTAACTGACCAACCCCACTAAGAGAGAAGTGTTGGGATGATCCAACCTAAATGGGCTTGTGTAGTCTTTGCTAGCTTAACTACATTATCCATCCTGAATGAATCCTCTCATGTTAACAGTAGGCTATCAGTTGTTACTTTGGCCAAGGCTTTGTGGACTGTCAATGCAAATGCAATAAAATCAAGTTGTTGTGACAGAGTGATATCTAATGCTATTATGTTGTCTTTGGTAGGAATAGCCTCGCAAAAAAGGATTAGAGAGATTAGCGATCAGTCCAACTGGAAGATAACAATGACAGGGCTGGGGGGGCATTTAATACAAGCTGATATCTTCCCCTTTTTCAGTGACATTGATTCGTTCTTGTTTAAGAATCTGGAAAATGCTCAATGTGGGACTTACATATTTGTCCATTAGAATATATTTCTATTAATTTCTATTTCTATTAATATTTCTAATTTAAGGGCATTACATATCAAGGTACCGCCTGTACAACAAATACAGAGCAAGATTCTGTCAGGTTTCACTTTTGATAATGATAAAACTGTTTGATCAGCACATATCAAGCTTGCACGATAAATTTCTTCACAAAGTATCAAGAACATAAAACAAATTCCTGAAAATGCATGAATAACATAGAAAATAGAGTAATTTGTCACTTTTAAATGAAAAGTTGAATACCAAGGACAAAATTGTTTGAAAAAATGAAATGAATGGGTCTTTTGTTTGGGATTTTGCACAATTTGAAGTCTAGTAATTAATTTCCAATGAAGTCACTTTTGAATACAAAAACCCAGTGGCCTAATCAAAAAAAAAAACCATGAATGATAGTTGCCATGTCTTCAGCAACAGCAGTATCCTTACAATTATCAGAGAGTAACAATTGGTTTATATATATATATAAGTATTCATAGACTAAACTGGGTTTGGATAACATGATGCCACTTAATAGGCAACTGATATGGATATTTGGTATCAGATAAGAAACTTTATGTTACAGTACAATATGAACAAGTGCATGAAGTAGATGTCCAAATTAATGTCCAATTTTTCACCCTTGAAAACTATTTACTTGGATTTCAAGTGAGTGGAGATATGGTGATTTGGAGTAACTCTATAAAAGTCAGCCCAGTTGTAAAGCTTTTCCCCCTTTTTGTGTGTATACTGGCTAAAATTCTGTATCAAAATCAATTGGTACTCTGATAGAAATGATCTCAGTTAGGAATGGGACAAAATGGGTGACACGTGGTACGTTAAAAAAAACGATATGTCACAATAGGAAAACGTGAGAGGGATATGATCCAATCAATACAATTTGTCATTTGTGAGCTTATAAATTGTACAAGTCTTTTGACTGAGTAAAAATACCTCACTGATGTACTATCTACAAAATTTAAGTCTATACACTAAAATTGAAAAACAAAGCAACAGGATCAATGAAGGAAATATACATTTTCATTTTACACATTTGAAAGTAACACATTTGAGGGCTTGACAGACTTATTGTACGTCTCCATGTAAAGTAGTTTGTTTTTTTAATGCGCCTGCCTGAGTAAGGTCTTGTGCAGCATGCTGGTTTAATAGCACATTGAAATGCATTCCCTATGCTTTGTCAATAAATGGGCAGTAATTGGAAGTAATTAAGGACTCTGTGGCACAAGTCCAACCATTGCAGGTGGGCTTTACTCTCTGCATACTTGATGTTGTGTGCCACCTCATCTCTCATCTCGGCACAGGTTTCCTTCTTTGCTTCTTCTTGCCTATGAAAGTGACTATATATCTTTTGTCTTTTCACCACTGCCTGATATCATTTGCCTATCTTCTTATGCTGCTGTTCAATTATATTTGTGTCCAAACCCGAAGCCAAATTTTGCTGCTCTTCAGATTGCTCAGTGGTAGAGAAAAAAGGATGAAGGATCATTCCAGGTTGAGCAGTCCGCGTGTTCGAGTGTCCTTGCTGAACCACAATTGCTAACTGTAATTGTCCACAATGGCATAGCCAGCAGGATTCACCAATTGTAGCTTCCCCTGCCATTAGTGTGTGAATTGGTGAGTGTGATCTGTAACATAAAAGCACTTTGAGTGATAGGAGCAACTAGACAGCGCTATGCATGTAAAAATCCAGGTGCTATTCCTTTAATGGAGACAGACAGTCTTGTTCTCATGAAAAATTAATTTAAAATGTGTCTTGATTTGCTGTTTTATGATGAAAAGGTCAATTTCACTGATGAATGTTGCGACTCAGACTGTCATGCAGAATTGTGAGACAGAAAGAACAGAAATGTCACTTTTGGGGTTCAGATAGAGGGGCAGTCAGTAAAAGGTAATGTAGGGCATGTAAAGTTCTTCAGCTGAGCCACAGTAATTATTTTAGTAAGAATTTTGTTGTAAAATAGCATGGATGTAGTAATATGCTTCTTTCTGTTACCAATTGCCTTTATGCATGGCAGGGTCAAATACGAATAATAGATATTTGTGAATATAAATACGAATACAAATATAAATTTACCTCCCCATATTAATTACACTTATTCAGTGTTCAGGGTTTTAAAAAAGTGTTCCATGGTGTTAAGAGGGACTCTGTAGCTAATAAAGTACAGGTAAAATCATCCACCCTTTTATTTGTTGCATATGTACCTTCCCCCTTCATCTCTTTTACCTCCTTCCACGTTATCATTTATGATTGAATCATTCTATAGTGCATCAGAGTCAATATAACCCTATGTTTGATTGTAATCTCAAGACGTGCAACAGAATCAAAAGTGGATGATTAAATCAGGTTTAATTTGTTATTTAAATGGGATGAGTCTAACAATATACACAAGCATTCACTGGCAGAAAAAGGAAAGCAAACTGCCATGCATTTTCTTCATTAAGGATATTTTTTTTGCATGCAATTGTTTCTTGCGCATCACTTTGAAAAAAATGATACACAATGAACACAAAAGTAACATCATGAAATTTTGCCAGGCAAAATTGTGTGGCCATAAACAAGAGATTTGCACAGTAGCTTTTAAAAACAGTCGTATGAGAACTTATAACTTGAAAACTTAGGTACAAGTTTAATGCAGAGTTAGTGAGGTTTTTCATGGATGATGTATGGGTTGAACCTCACACTTAACTAAAACTGATTGAAATTCACCCTAGTGGGTTTGCATTTGAGGCTTTTTGTAAAATCTGGACCTCACATTGATGCAGTGAAACTTTCTGGTAATTAGAATAATCTGTTTCAGTGTTTTCCATAATGGGAGCTTTTGATTCACACACTGCATTTGGAAGTGTGTCCAAATCATCACTTAGCCTAATTTGAATAATCAGAAAAAACAAAAAAAAACAACAAAATCAATTCAACTGTCTTAACTCAAAATCCTGTACGGCAGGTCTGACAGTAAAAACACAGCCTCCCACTCAGCCAAGCCAGATCACAGATGGTGCTGGTAATGATGTTTCATGGTATGTCTGTTACATTTTCAGAGGAAAGTAAGATAATTATATTCACTTTGGCCAGTGATTAGTTTTATGAAGGTGAGGAGGTAATTAATGAATTCTATCTCATTCTCATTTATTGTTACACTTCTTTATGCAACCCCCCCCTTGCCAAACCCAAGAGGACAAAAGAGTATTGAAAGTGACAAAGCTTCGGCAACTATGAGTCAGAGGAAGAATTACTTACAGTTCCCCAGGCGAGGCATACGTTTTTGTCGTTCTCTGCCGTCTCATCAAACTCTAATACTACATGGCTCGCCTTCACTGAGTCCAGTGATACTTTCCTCTGAAATAAAGTGCCAGTCTTTGACTTGACTGGCACTAAATCTCTGCAACACTCCATGAAAAAATGTTGTTTTCAATTTGTTCCAATTTGAGGGGATGTTGGAAGTTTATTTGAACCGAATTTTTACTTGATTACAAATATTTAATAGAGCAGTTTGCATCACTTTCTGATTTGTAAGTGAGATGTGATTGCCATTCAGCTTTTCCACGCTCCACTGTGTCGGTTGCTAGGAGGCAATCATTTCCTTCATAGCGGGCGCTTTGCCACCAAACCAACTATTTGTTGTTGAAGCATCTGAGGCATAAACATCAATCCTAATAGCATGGGAAATGCTGGTGCTTCATCTTAAGATGCAAAGACATGCATGAGGCAACAGACCGTCAGAAGTTAAAGCTGTCAAATCTTTAAATCAATCACAAGTGTTCTCCTAACTAAATAAAACTGTGTTTGTGTTTTTCCCACTCCGTGCGCTGCCCCCCATTGGCCTGCATGATTTTCACTTGTTCAGAAAACATAACTCATCTTCAGATTTATTGAAATGCTAATTAAGATGCTAGAAGTAGTCAGAGCACTCTACTTGTGAGAAGCATCTTTGCAAAGCTCCGGGAAGCAAACCTACTTTTAAAGTTGCAGTGTTTGCAATGTGTATGTAGCCTTCTGAACATAGGCTGACCAGTGATACACACACACACACACACACACACACACACACACACACACACACACACACACACACACACACAAAGCCTCAGACTTATCATACTTGACTCCCCTACCTTGATATCAGATTCCCCTCTGTAGGGGGAAAGCAGAGAAGAGAAAGCCCGGAGCTGTAGCAGCTCTGAGAGTTGCACCAGCTTTTCTAATTATGCAGCAGAAAGTGTCGACGTAAACTCTTTGCTTTCCCTCTTTTATTCTGTCCAAGTAATGTTCCTAAACGCCTCCTCCTTCTTCTGCTACACAGAAATGACTTACGTGATGGGGTACACATAAATGGCTCTAATGACAGACACTCACAGCCTTTAGCAGCACCCCCCACCCTTTATAAGAAGGACTTGTGACACCCTGTTCTTGATGAGCATGTCTGCTAAAGCAAACAGATCCTAATGATCATGGTGATTATCGTAATGATCCAATAGAAGAAGATAATGAGGTTATTTGCTTTGGATCAAGGCAGCCTGTGAATTAATAGCTGGAGAAACGGAGGGTAGCATTCCAAACCAGATGACAGAGTTGTGTACTAAAGCGAAAACCGGCTGCTCCTTCATTTGGATTGCTTCATGTCCATCTTTGAGTTTCTCTCCCTCATCCTTGTCACCTTTTTCCCCAGTGAAGTGAAACTGCCATCCATTCTCCCGTTTTGTTGTCACTGGGATATGATGTTCCACTCTATTAGAAGAGAAACAGTGGTGATAATAATAATGGATGCGATCAGAGCAAAAGGTCAGCCTGTGGCCTCGGGGACGTAACATCTTCCAAGGGGGGAGATCATGGAGGTCGAAGGCACCCTTCTCACACCCTCCAAAGACTCCCAACCTCCCTCCACCCAGAGGCAGGCTGACTCATAGAAGGAGAAGAAGCGCTCTCTCTGTTGCCATTATTTCATGATTTCTTACTATTTCTTTGCAGTTCTCACTTGGTTATTTCAAGCACTTTTTCCTCCCACTCTCCTCTTTTTCTCGTGTTTTACAGAAAGTCATCCCCCCTATACTTTGTGATTTGCTCACCTCCTTTGCTCCTTCTGTTCCCTGTTTATTAGTTATGCAGGCTGCATAATGTTCCCTCTCTGTTTTCCTCCCATGGTTCCCTCCTTCTTTTGTTCTGTCACTCCTGTGTTTCTTCCTTTTCTTCTCTCTGGTCATCTCTCTTCCTCTTTTCCTTCTGTTCTCCCCTCCCACCACATTGAAATGGGGTGTTGTGCAACACTAGCTTTCATTCTGTCACAAAATGAAAGTCAATTTATCCACCCTGCACTTTTCTTCACTTTCCACCCTCAATCCCAAGCCTGCCCCCCCACACTCCCTCCCTCCCTGCTCTTTCTCTGGTCCTCCTCATCTTCTGAGACCACAGGAGAGCCATTGTTGAAAAGTACAGACAGAAGCACAGTCAAAAGAAACAAGGGGAAAGACAGATTTGTCTTATTAAAACCACAAAAGTTGGAAGGGAAAAACCAAAGGCCTGTCACTGCACAGGAGGGGATCACTTTTTGACCATTAATAGTACAGCGAGAAGAGGAAAGGCCGTGAGAGAGAGCGGTGCAGCCAGGCTCCTACAGTACCACATCACATGTCTTTTTGCTATTTGTTTACCGCTTTTCTTCTCTTTCTTTGTCTGTCCTGCCCCCCCTCTGAGCATGTCCTTTTCTCTCCACTGCTGGTCATAGAGGGTGGTCGCAAACAAACTTAAAATAAGGCACAGTCTGCTCCGGTGCAGAGGTTGTTAAGTGTGTGAGTTTGTGTGTGTGCGTGTGTACGTGGTGCGCATTGGATAGAAATAAACGCTTGTGTAATAAACAGCTGCTGTGGTTGTTCTTTGTACGCCGTGTTCTGCTTTTGCTCCCTCTCTCTCTTTCTCTCTTTACTGTTTGCCCTCTCCTCCTCTCTCCCGCTTTCTCTCTCTGTCTCTCTTTCTCTTTACGACGTCCAACATACTAATCCACACAGCGTCACCCGGGCAGGTTGGTGGCTGTGGGCCGGGTGCTGCCACTAGGGAGGAGGGTAAATATCAGAGAAGGTCAGGGAAAGGAGGGGCTGGAGAGGTGGAGGGGAAGCCAAATCAGTGATGATAAAGAGAGGGGGTGAGCCATCCTGCTACTCAGGATCTGCCATCTTGGCAACCGTGAGAAGAGGGCGCTGCCATGTCTGCATGTCTTTGAATGATCATACAAGGATGAAAAGATTACAATATTGAAAATGCAGGGATACTTTCACAACTCCAAATGTCTGATTTGTGCTTCGGGGTTGAAGTTTAGAATAAAGATTAGGATCAAAGGATTAGAAATTCTGCACTTATTGTCCCCAATATTTACTCTGGTTTTCAGCTCAAATAATTTCAGAAAAAGATGTTTCTGTTCGACGAAACCCATATTCTGCCATGTTTCTACCCTTTTGTATTTGAAATATGTTTAACCCTAGGAAACTATTGTATTTGCTTGATTTTCATTATCTTGCGTTTGTCTGAGTGTCATGAGTCCTTGGTTACCTTCATGCTACTCACTCACATCATACCTGTTTTTTGTCAACAAGCACGTCAGGGTAATTTTCACCCCACGTTCATGTTTAAGGGGTGAAATATTTTTGCTATTATCAATCAATGGAAAAAAATGAAATGTTCTTAAAATCTTTCACTAGACAAGGCTCATATATCCAAGGAATGGACAGAAGAAGAAAGTTCTCAGCCAAGTTATTTAACTTTTTAGGATTTTTCCAACAATGACTCCCTGACTTTTTACGTATTTTAAAGCCTTTCTTTGGATCTGCTTTTTCATTTTGCAAGAATTTACATTAAAAAGGTAAACTTCGATAACTTAACTCTGAAAAGAAGCATTTTATTGGATATTTTACATCATAAAATATACCCAACAATAGTGATGGTTGTACTGTTTGGAGCAACAGTGTTATAAGGTTAAAAACACAAACTTTCATGAACATTGTAAACATTGAAGGCCCAAATCAGAATGGTAGAGCTGGAGCTCTGGCACAATTTCTTTAGTAAGCTTTATATTCTCAAGCTTCTAAAATGGGGCCGCTGAACCTGTTTGTGTGGAAGTACATGTGCACTTAATCTTCTGTTCTCCTGCCGTATAAGTTGGTTAGATCAATCAAATAAAAGGGGAAGAGGGTTAAACAGATCAAAGGAAATCCTCTCAACATCTCCCCCATCCCAAGAAAACAGCACACACAAACAGATACAGAGAGACCCTGTCCAATCTGTCTGTTTCATCAGGAAGCTCAGCAGGAGGCGTATTAACTCTAACAATACCATCTCTTCTGTTTTCTGTCTCTCAGCCCCTGGCAGGGCAGAGCCGTATCTGCTCTCAAAAATATCAGAGCTTAACTTCCAGATTGTGATTTATTTCATTAGGCAAATGAGATGTGTGAGCCCCACGGCACTGCTGACTGAGTCACATCTTTCCACTGTCTCGCTTTGAGTGTGCAATTGTACACTAACGCACACACCGACACAAACACACGGAGGACATGGATTTGTATTTCTCACATGTTGGATATAGCCCCGATAACCACCCCAAAACATATGTAGCATGCCTGATTCAATCAAGCGTTCATACACCGTGGAGTGATGAGCTCATAGTGGCAGCAGCTGTTGCCATGCCATACTGCACAAAATGGCCTCAGATCTCCTTGTCTAATTGTTTCACCTGACCACGAGCAGACTAACTCCTCTCTCCCTTCCTCTCTTCTCCAGCTCTTTGCTTTTTTCATGCTGTTACAGCTGATTCATTTAGTATGCTATACCAGCCTTGAGCCTCTCAGTTTTGTGCAAAGTTATTATCACATATTCCAAAGATAAATGCAGAATAAATGACTCAGTGCTGTCTGTTTGAAATGCCATACTGAATGGAGAGAGACTGAAAACAGAACTGTGGAATAAAACCTCCTAAAGATATATGTTATGAGGCACTTACCTCTCTGTTATTTCTCTCTGTCTTTTCTAGCAGGATCCCCCTCAGGGAGGGTGGAAGCTGAGGAAGTGCTGCCACACTCACCTGTGCCTGCTGACCGCCTCTACATTTTAATCCCACCCCTTGCCCCGCCCTCTGGTCAGCCTCCAACATGGCCCTAGCAGTATGGATCATCTTCACCTGTGCTGTGGCTTTCAGCAACATCTCTCCATCTTCCCAAGGTGCGTAGCAACTGTCATATTGCGCTTTTTTTACGTCACAATTCATCAGATATTACTAAAATCACATCTGTCCAGATTCACTATTTACAGCGTGTGCTCATTTTTATATGCTGGACAATATGCATCATTTTGTATTGCTTCACTGAGTCTGCTTGTAATGTTGCTCGTAAGTGCCTGTTGGTTTCACTATGCCCTGTAACTGGCCTGACCAGGTTATTGCAAATGAGGATGTAATATTTATACGTTAGCTACGTGATGGAGGTTGTAAGTGTATTGACTTGCTGACCATGCTAGAAACGCTGCACTTGATTAACTGAACTGCTACTACAGAGAGAGAGCGAGAGAGAGAGAGAGAGAGAGAGAGTGTGTGAGGGAGGTGTAGAGTGTTTGTGTGAATGTCAATAAAATTTCTTGTCATCTTGATGTTTCTCAGAGCGTAGCAGGAATATAAGGGGGAATCCGTGCATGTAATGGTGCCATATGTGTGACCTCCTTGAATGTGCCTTGTACCATGAGCGATTTCACTCAGTGTTTGTGTGTGTGGTCCTTGTTGTACTGGCAGCAGGTGACCTGGTTGGGTTGAAGTGATGCTGGAGGGTTTGTGTGTATCTGTGCTGGAGGATGTGTAAGAGCGAAGGAGCAGGGATTGCAGGGGGAGGCTGAGGGCCGATGAGGGAGAGGAGGGGCTGTTGGGTGTCCTGCTAGTGGCCTGACACAGCGACAGCAGCGCACCATCTGCTGCACGCTCTCAGTCAGCTCGGTGCCAACGAGCCGCTGGGTGATAGACAGCAAGGACGAGGAGGAGGAGCGTCGGCGAGGGATGCAGCCGCTGCTGGGAGGAGCTAGGAATGACGGAGGAAAAAACAAAGAAGCAGAGGGAGGGAGGCTAAATTTAAAATGTGTTGGTGTAAGCCTGGTTTTAGCAAACCCCTCTGTGTGAGCTCTGATTGGCCAGGTGCAGCTCTAATTTGAGAAGATGCTGCTTTTACCATCTTCATTTGGCTGCTTTTGTAACATTGAATTTGTGTTGCGTACGTTCTGTTCTCTCGGACACATTTGGCCTCTGGCGCCATGTTGCTGTGTGTTTGCGCGTGTGCGTATATATGTGTGTGTGGGTGTCTGCATGAAAAAAAGCCTCCAACTATCTGTGTGACCCAGCACTTGGGAAGTATTAATAATGCATTAATAATCAATTGACTGTTATCTGAATTCAGCCTCAAAGCACTGGCACAGGCACAACATTTGGTTCGATGAAATTAAGAAAATCTTTCTCTAATGGAATTGAGACGTAGACACATGCTCATGCACACCCACACTGTTTTGGTGCCCATCATTTTGGCAGCTGAAATTTGGCTCAGAGAGTGTTCTCTCTATTGTAGTGTGAATAAAGGAGCATGAGGGAAAAATAAAAGAGAACAAGGGAGGGGGGATTCAAAGAAAGAGGGCAGGGTTTCAGTGTGATGAGTGCTGCTTAAATCACTCTCAGGCTAATCAGAGCTCATTTGGAAACCTGCAGGATCATCACACATGGCTTCACAGTCTAATGTGTACCCCCGCTCCTTCTCTGTGTCCCAACTAATCTGCCAAGCCTGAACCTCTCTCTGCTCCTAATATTTACCCCTAAAATTCACACATTTATCCTCCACTTGAATCAGCTCTTTCACACATTTTCTCTTTAGCCAGCATGAGCTTTGTACACATACTTCTTTCCAGCTCCATCCCACAATTTTACTCACCTGCCCACTTCACAAGGCAGATATTTATCTCCTCAAATCTGTCTCCATTTTTCTTTGTGTATCCAATAAAATGATTATGTCTACAAATGCAAACTAGACAAATGAAGTCATGTTCTTGGAAGTGTGCACAAAACCCATCCAGGAGCCCGACCCCGCAGGCTCCCAGACGCAGCGACACGTGTTCCCTGACAAACAGAACGTCCCGCTGATTCCACAGAATGCTTGAGAATGTACAACTCTTCATATGCGGTGTTGTTGCTCTGGAAGCCCATTAGGCTTGCTTAATGTGGCAGGCATTGCTGGCAGCTGCGCTGTACGTGATGAAGCCCTGACACAGAGCTTTCATTTAGCACAGCAGAAGAATCACTGTTTGTGTGTGAGTGTGTGTGTGTGTCTGTTTATGTGAACCAGTGGTGGCAGCCAGACCATTAAAAGTCGACTTTTAAGTCTTTTCAGCCTATTACTTGCGTGATGTGTGGGAATTTGTATCAACATACTGTATTTGTGTGTTTACTATGCGTCCATGAGTGCACAGTGATGTGTAAGTGTAAGTCTGCATGGGTTTTTAAGCTTTCATTTGTGCATTAGCATATCCAGATGGGTGAGTGCGTGCAATAGCATATCTATGAGTGTGTGTGTGTGTGTGTGTGTGTGTGCCACTCATATCAGGACAGTGGTGCCAGCTGACTGGTGGAATCTGTTCTCATCTCCCCTGTATTTAAGCCTTTGCTCTCAGATCAGTCGCGTGGAAAGGCCCCTGGTCCTTTAGTGCACACGCAGGCATTTTTCTCTGTCTTCCTCTCCTCTCTCTGGCTTTGTTCTTGTGTGCCTTTTTCCCTGAACACTAGTTATTATTTAAGGCTGGTGGACTAGCTTTTTTTTCCACATCTTCTCCACAAAGTGCTTTAGTCTCTGGACTGCCCTTAGATGGTGACAGAATGTCTGAATGGGGACTGATATCAATGCAGTGTTTGGCTTTCTATAATGCAGAGGCTGGTTGTTATTTTTCATGGAGGGCTTCATGAAGAATTCAGTGTGCCTCTGCATACCAGATGTTATTTTACAACTAAGCCGACAGCTATTTCAGGTCTAAGTGTTGCCCAAAACTAGCTTTAAAATTCTGAGTGAAGATCTTGAAAAATACTTGACCTGGAATCACATCCAATATTGACTTTCTGAGAAGACTTTCAGTCTGCAATACTTTGATATTAAAATGATGATCTCAAAACTGCGACCTGTTCACTAATTCATGGGAATTGATCCTCTGACAGACTTGTAGCGATAATATTTTGAGAGGAGGCAATAAGGCTGTTGTGCTGCTAACCATGCTGCGTGCACTTGGCTTGTTCTTGTATAATTTGCTGAGCAGAGAATTGTGTTGCTTTTATGTGTGTTTTGTAATCTTTACTCATCAGACAAGCTGAAAAGTGCAGCACACCTCAGGCTGAGCAGAGCTGACTTAGAATCAGTTTATGCCATCAAAAACTAGTTTAATAAAAAAATAAATTAAAGTTCATTGTTCCTTCTAGCTGTATCTGATCTAGCTATGTATGAATTATTCTGTTTTGGCGTTGAATTCCTATGGGACACATCCTTTGAAAAAAAAAGTTTTCTAGTAGCAGTTAACACAGCGTTACCTTAAATGGCCTGATTCATTTGACAAAATAGCTCTGAATTGGAGAACTACACAAACAACATATTTGTTAAATGATTATACACCTGATCCATGATTATGACTCTTATATATTCAAGGAGGGAAATAAACTATTTTTTTGTCTTTCATTAACCTTTGAATATGTTAAAACATGTTTTTCCCCCTGCCATGAAGCTGAAACCCACAGGCTTCACTGACATTAACTTCTAATGTCTTTATCGCTGTGTATCATCTGGATTTTGCAATAAACAGCTCTTGCAATGCCTGTTTTCTCATTTCCCTCCCTTTCCCTCTTGTGTGCTTTACAGAGCTTTCGTTGCTTCTCCATCCTATTAGCAATAGCAGTTCTCTCACAGTTCGCTCACACTTGCTTCTCATTTTCACCCAATCTCCTGCCCTCTCTCTCCTAACGCCTCTCTTCTAATTCTCACTCGACATCACTCTTCCCTCCTCTTTTACTCGACTTTCTCCTCCCTCCACCCCCATCATGATTCCAGCTCTTCCTTCGCTCCACCCCTAATCATGTGTTCCACCTCCCTCCCCTTCTGACCAGTTCTGACTCTGTTTTTCTCCCCCGTACTCTTCATCTATTGTCTGCTAACGGCACATGTCTCTTATTGCTGCCAGTCCCTACGTTCTCTTTTCTTTTCTCTGATTCCTCTTTGTTTCCCTCCCCTCTCGTTTGCTACCTCTGTCGCTCGCTCTCTGGTGCTGGGGTTGCTGTGCTCTTCAAAGCCCTTGGCTGAGAGCAGTAGATCACAGAGAGGCCTGTGTGAGTGAAAGGTTAATGGATGGCCTTTGAACATATATTGGTAGTCGGGGACGAGCAGGAGAAGGAGGGAGAGGCCAGGGCGGAGTGCTGGTGTGTTCTTTCAGACCTCCCTTTGAAGATGACGCACGCTGCTCTCATGTGTCTGTGCCTTTCTGTTTATGAATTTGTTCATAGTATTTGAGCGTGTGTGGCTGTTTTGTTTATATGTTTGTGTTTGCTATGTAGTTGTGTACGTCCGGGTATGTTAGTTTGTGTACATTGATTTGTGTACTGCAAACACAGACCATGGACTGTGTTCGTGTTTGTGCAGTGGTGTGATAGTCGCTTCTTTTCTCTCAGGGCCTTTAAGGATGTGCAGCCATGAAGGAATGTGCAACGTGCCTTTGTGTGCACTTTTCAGCCATGTTATGTGTTCATTTGGGTCTTGTGTGTTTTGTGGCCTGCAGATTGATAATTACAAGCAGCGGCTTACTCCTGGCAGCCAAAGGCACAGAGAGAGAGGGAGAGCAGAGAGAAAGCAGGGAGAGAGATGGATGAGAACTGCAGCTTGTAAAGCTGTGAGAGGGAGTCAAGGAGGAGAAGAGGGACGAGAGAGGAAGAGGGGAAAACTGGAGGTGAAGGGTCAGGACAAGAGGGAGAAATGAAGACATGGTGAACATGTGGGGAGGGCAAAGAGAAATGTTGGGGAGGGTAAATGAGGGTGGATGAAATTGGACGAGGGATCGAGGGATGCTGCTGAAAAGGAGAGGGAAAAAAAGAGCAAGCAACATATAGTGTATTTTTTATTGCTTTGCAGGTAAACAAAATTACACACAACCTTTTTTATTGTTATTTACGGCTGTGTCTGCATTTCATTTATACATAGAAAATAGGTTCAGGTGTACCAAAAATTCTGCTCACGATATCTCAATAAATGTTCAGTACTTGTAGACAGCTACCCCCCCTAAACATGCAAAATGAAAAACACACACAGGCATAAACTCAGTTCATGAATCTATGTCTTTGGCATTGTGTATAAAGAGGTTAATTAAGTGTCTAATGCAGTGGCAGGGTGGGCTTTGGCACTCATCTTCCTTAACAAGTCTCTGGATGCGACTTGCAACTCTTCCAAATGCGCACATTTTCTGACAGCAGACCATACAGTCCCCAGTCATATTTTTTTTTTAACTTTCCTCTCCTCAGTTTCTCTCTGCCTTCCTCTCTTCTCTCTCTCTCCCTACTCCCCTGCCTCTGCTTCTCTCTTCCTTCCCTCATCCCTGTAGCTGTTTTTTCCAGCATCACCATCCTTGCACCACCACAGTGTTTACGTGAATCTCAGTCCGACTCACTGTATGCCGGCCTGCCTCTTGTGATATGTGCTGGAAACAAAGGGAAGAATACAGTTGTGTTGAGCCTGTAGCACAGCTTCTATCCCTGGGGATGTGGAGGATATTACACCGGGTGAATCTCCAACTTTTTAGGCAGGCTGATTTTTATTTTGGGCTCTGCCGTTTCCCCCCGCTGAGGCACTTTTATTGCATAATTAGGCGCCGAGGCCAGAGATGAAGTGGTTTGACAGTATGAGCACGTCTCGTCTCGCCTCCCTCCTCAACTTTGTGTGTGTGTGCTGTTCTGTGTCTCAGTTGCTTTTTTTTGTCTGCCTGTCTTAATCTCCCTGCTATGCCTGCTGGTTCCCCCCACAGCAAAGTTTGTCAACATGTACTGAGTTCTTGAGGATGAGGATGGATGAGGGTTGGGGCGAGTGTGTGAGTGTGCCTTGAAGATTTTGGTGTGCATGTGTGCATGTGTATGTGTGTTTCCCATTATTAATTCTGCATGAATGATGTAATGTTAAAGGCAAGGCTGTAATTCAGTTCATTTAGAGGACTGAGCAAGGAAGGAGGTCTTCAGTCCTCTTTCCCACAAATCTTCTGCCTTACTCCTTTTATATCAGCGACCTTGTGCCCGCACAGGGAGCAGTCATCATTTTCATCTTCTGTTGATGGTTTCTGTCTTTTCCTATTGTTACCCACTCTGATTTACTGTCACTCTTTTCCCCTTCCTTGTGTGTTAGCTTGACTCGCCTCCATCACAGTGGATGTGTGTCATTTTGGCGCTGCTTTGTGTTCTGACCTTATAGTACTGCTGGTGACTCCACACGCAGTCGCTCCTCATCTCATCTCCTCTGTCTCCATCGCCTGTAGGAGACAAGCGTAGGAGTCAGAGGAGATGAAATAGCATCCTAGCTTGGAGGCTAAACCCTCATCCCCTCCTGCTTTTGCATCCACACACACACACATACACAAACATGAACACAAACACACACAGGCCCACAAGCACCACCCCCACAACCCCCCTACTCCCTCTGCCCCCTCATGTTAGGCCTTTAGGTTTGACTCAGGATGTCACTTTGTCACAACCCCTCAGCTTGAAGGCTGCCTGGATGTGACAGTTTTGGCCGTATCGCCTCAGCTTGTCTGGTGGTGACAGGCCATGCTCCAGCGAGTCATTACGCTAACTCGCAGTGCTAAGTGAGTGGCTAAGATACAGCGCTAAGCTGATAAAGTACTGGGGAAATTGGTGGGGATGACTCTCTGCCAGAGAGGGATTCCCATCACTGAGACCTCTTAGTTCTGTCCAATGACTGTAAAATTACTTGTTCTTCTTCGCCAGCTTTACTAAGGAACAAAATCATGAGGGAGTTAACTTTTTAGCTGGAGCTGAATTTTAGCTTGTGTGTGCTGTATCCTTTCAATATTCCACTGTGATCTCTAGTCAAAAGACTACACTCACCTTTTAGCCTTGGTGCCACTTAAAATTCTCTTTAGGGAAGGGGATATAAGAGAAACCTAACCTCATCTGCATGCCCAATTTTTTAACCACCAACACGGCTTGTTAAAGATGTTCTCCGGATCTATGCTTCGGTGCTATGCTAATGAGGAGCATTAGGAGATGACTACTGGAACAGACAGAAGGCAAAGAGGGGCTGATCACATTCTGGCCCTCAAAAGACAGTCAGCCATCCAGCGAACAAATCGGCCTTAAGGCCTCAGAGCTCGGCGAGTATAATCTTCTGTTGTGACTCAATTGCACAGATGTTTTTTCAGTTTCTGGCTACCTGTGAGGCCAAACCTCCTCATTCAATTATCGCTGAGAAAATACACCACAGAGCTTCTGACACAGTCCAAGGTCAAACTCTTCGAGACAGTGAATTCAAAGTGTTTTTATGTTTGAAAGCACCAGGCAGAGGAATTTCATTGCAGAGAAATCCTTGTACAGTCAGACCTTTCAAAATTTTAAATGTTGTGTCTCCAAGTCAAAGCTAATGAAACAAACCAGACTTTCTTAAACTCTCTGTTTTGCACTCAGCAGGTCAAGTCTCCTTCTTTAGGTGACACTAGAACTTTGAGATTGTGAGGGTTATGACTAGAAGTGGAGAAAAGCAATGGTAAGGAAATAACAAGTGGGCTCAAAGACTAGCTTAGCTTTTGCAAAATGATGTTCATGTCTGGGGGTCCCAGCATTTATCAGGCCTCAGGCTTTAATTACTGTGTGGGGATAATGAGTCAAATCCAATCAGTTCTCTCTCTTGCTCTTAATTTGTATGGAGCTCCTATTATAAAACCAACGTTGCAGCCTCTCACACCAGCTGCCCTGGAGTGACACCAGGCCCCTGTCTGTTGTGTGTTTGTGTGTTATGAGATCGCTGTCTCTTGCACATTGTTACATCAATGTTAATAAGCTTGTGTAATTATCAAATTGGCTCATATCATTATCAGCATGTGTGACAATTGGTACCATTTCTTGTGGATGACAGATATTAACACAGCTTTATATACCAGGGGAAATGAGTCATGGTCTCTCAGTGAGAGATTAAATCCACCTATACATATGGCGGCTGCTAGAAAAGATACTTTATCATCCAGCTATTATGAGTCTGACAGCCAAGACTAAATGGCCACGTGTGTATGCATGTGCATCTGTGTGTGTGTTGGCTGAAGAGACCCTGAAACCTTAATGGATTCCTGCAGAGTGAAGGACAATCGTAGCCCATGGCCAGTCCAAGCTTATCCTCTGCTCATCTCATCTCAGCTCAGATTCAGCCACAGCTCCAGCCAGGCCCCAGGCCATCTGGCTGAAATACAACCACATACACACACTCTCCCACATACAGACACTCAGGCACTGAATCCCCAGAGTTGAGTTCCCAACTTCCTTTGAATCTGCTATTTAAAAATACGCTGTGTAAACCAGTTAAGTTCAGCCAGCTGTTCTCATCCAGTGAATCCCTACTTAAACCTGGAACTTGTCAAACAATGGTTGTGGAATTTGTACGTGTGAAATATAGAACAATATGGCAGAAGATGAAATTGGCACAGATGCCGAAAATAGGCTAGTTATCATGGCTGCTGCCTCAGTCAAGTACACTATCTGTAGTGGCTGTGCTCAATTATGACCAGATATGTGCTGTAATAGCCAGGGCAGGAATTGATGTACCTGAAAGACAGTTACATCACATTGAGGGTAAATTAAACTGCTGATATTTTTACACCAGTACACTTAAATGGGCAAACTAATGAGGATGGGCACCAGCAATAAAGTGGTAAATTTGCCAATCTTTAAATAAGACAAATAGAATTTTAGTTATAGAAAAGAATTTAGTCCTGAACTGAGCGACACCAAAATAAATCAGCTGTTTCTTGGCTGTTTTACCCAAGAACTGAGCAAAGCCACTGTTCATATTTGCACTCACGCAGTAGATGGCTATGAATCGAGCGAGATATTTTAAAAGTGTGTGAGTTGTATTAAGTGTGTTTAACATTTGCTCTGCTCCCTCTTATAAGAGCTGTTGTTCCTGTTGTGTTGGTCCACAGTCTAAGTGGACTGAGTGTGATCACTCCTGGTGGCCCCTTTTACATTTACTCTCCTCTCGGCTCTCTGTGTGCCTCTAATAACTGGCCAGCTGTATGCCACTGTGTGCTTACACCACAGGGTAGTTAAGAGAACAAGACCACACACTGACACTTTGCATTGTAATCCCACTGTGACACCAGGAACGTGTGTGTTTGCCTAAGAATGTGCACTTCAGTGCAGTATGTCTGTGTATGTGCTAATTTGCTTGTGTGGGTTTTTGCTCTTGTGTGTGGATCTGTTTGTCTGGCCTCGCCTGCTGTTTGCATCTCCGTGTGCTTTAATTAGTATGCGCTTTTGCATTGAGGCCTTTGTGATTTGGCACTGGCACTGCATGCTGGCGAGGCATAAAAGATTCGAAGTCTGTCTGTGCTAGTCATTCAGCCTTAATGGCGTTAGTTACACAACTGAACTCAAGTCCCCGCTGCATAAATGGGTGGCATTTAGAAATATGAGCAAGTCCAATGGCAGTGAATCATGTAGCGTATCGCTGCAGAGCATGTCTGCGATGACTGACATTGACATTGACCCAGATGGGCACTCCTCCTGAATGGACAGCGACTGAAACCTAAGCAGTACTAGCTCAGTGTCAGGAAGCGAAAACAGCCCTGCTTTGTGGGTTTCAGCACTAACAGTTGTGGGGGAGAGGGCTGACTCAGTGCCCTTGTCTGCTGCTGAGCCCGTCTGGCAGGAGGAAAGTCTGTGCAGTAAGAGCCTCAGTTTATAAAGAACTTCTAAATTCCTGCCTGCTTAAGTGGCGCCAGGACTGCTCTGTTTATTTGACAGTATGCCCACCATTAGCTTAAAATGTGCCACATCCTCCCCACTGACAAAGCAAAGAAGCGCTCAGTCAGAGCCAGCTACTTCTTTAGGACAATGGACAGCACCCTTCGTTCTGTAATGTAGCTCCAGCACTTTGGCTGTTATTTCCTATAAAAAAGTATTGTCAGTTCAGGACCATGGACAGCAGCCACAGCCACAGCCAACAGTGTGCATCCCTGCACACAAAAACTGTCCTTCAACCCCTGAGGAGGACTTCACTGCCAGATCATTCACTCTGTCTCTACTTCTTGTCTGTTTTTGTGCCCCTGCCTCCACCTGGGAAGCAAAGAGAGCCAGCAGCCATTTTGTTATTTTTTTTTGTGTGGAAGGGTTACATTGTGGAGGCAGTTTGAAAAGTATGCAGTTGTGGAGAGAGCTGGAGAGACAGCAAGTGTCTCTCTCAGTGCCTCTTTGCAGCCCTCTTTCATGCCTCTCAGCCTGGCTCAGCGATTAACCCTGAGTACCCCGCTGTCCCTGCTGACCCTTCTCCACACAGAGTCTCGCTGCTGGCCACAGCACTACATTGACAGGCCCCTCAGACAGCTGATTAACAGCAGTGGGTGTGCAAATGGTGTACACAAAAGAGGTGAAGATGTACAGACGGAATCTAATTATCTTTTCGCTTCTTCTACCATTACTTCCTCTTTCATTCAGAGTGAACCCTAAGGTGCTGCTCTCACACATCTTTGAGGTCGAACAGACTCAGAGATGCTGGGAAGAACACACAGTTCTTCTCTGGTGGGGGATCAGTGTGATAAGCTGCTGCTTGGCTGTGTGTAGGAGTTTGTTAACATTTGAGACTCTAACAGTTTGTTTCACAAGTGGTGCAATATTTTATTGGAGAAGCTGGTGTGGATGCAAATCCCTCATGCCAATATGTGATCTGTGATTTTCCAATGTGAAAACTGGACTGCCAGGCTGCGGCTCAACAGGACTGAAATATTACTGCTGCTCAGTTAAGGCCAGTCCATTGCAGCTAATTCATGCTTTACATGAGGAATATTGGAACCGCTTTTATTTTGCACTGCTTGCTGTTGTCATACACTACACATCATCTTTACAATGTGGTCGAATAATAAAGTGCCTCCTAAAAGTATTAAGGTTCATTGGAATATCAATAACTTTGCCTCTCTCCCCCTTTCCACTCCAGCTCTGAGCCGTTCAATGATGCCCTTCGGCTTGATGCGTCGAGAGCTGGCATGCGAAGGATACCCCATTGAGCTGCGCTGCCCTGGAAGTGATGTCATCATGATCGAGACCGCCAACTATGGTCGCACAGATGACAAGATCTGTGATGCGGATCCCTTCCAGATGGAGAATGTGCAGTGCTACCTTCCTGACGCCTTCAAGATAATGTCACAGAGGTATCTATCGATCTGTTTGGATCTTGTGTATGTGTGTGTAAGGATTCAGAGCCTGTTATTGGCAGAAGAAACAAGATCTCATTTCACAGCAAAAATCCTCCGCAATTTCCTGCTTTTCCCTCCTGAGGTGTTTATACCTCTTCATTCTGCACAGGACGCCGCAACACGAGGGCTTGCATGGGTGTGTATGCGTTGCTGTTTAGTTTTGAATGCTTGCACAAGTGTGTGTGAATGTCAAAGCCTCGAGTTGTTATAAGAGCATTTGTAGGGCCTCCTACAGCTTCTCTGTGTGTATGTGCTCAGCATCTGGTTCCTCCGAGCTTAGATCAATGGAAGCCCTCTCCCAGCTATCCATCACGCATGTAATCGAAGCACAGGGTGCTAGCTTGGGGAGAGAGCGAAGAGGGGAAGGGAAGTGGCAAGGGGTAGAGGAGTGTATTGGGGGAGTAAAGGAAAAAGGGAGACAGTCAGGAATGATGATATGATAGAGTGATTTCCGCATTGATGAGCTGAGGTATGAGAGGAGTAAAAGACAGTATGGGGGGAACGGCAAAAGCATGGTAGAGGATTGTGTGATGAGAATGAATGTGTGGATGAGTATCTCATCCTCAGTGTGTGTGTATGTAGGTGTGTAAACGTGAGCAGGCATGTAATGATGCGGTTAAGACGGAGGCTTTATGTGCATATGAATGTTTTCCCTGTGCGTGTGGGGGGTGTAGAGTATTTTCTCTAACCCCCTTCGTCCTCTCCTATTCTCTCACCTCTAATTGCTCCCACTCACAATCCCCCAGGAGAGGAGCCTCTTACGTCACGCGTCCTCTTCCCCACCTCCAATCCCTTCCCACTACCATTCCACCTTCCTCACTCCCACTCTGTTTCCCACCTCCCTACGGGTGGTGCTGTCACATGATGTAGTCTAGTGTGAAATTGCTCCCTTCCATACTGCTCCTTGTGAGCTTTAAGATGTTTTTCCGAGTGTGTGCTCAGTCGTGTTTCCCTTTCTTACCCTGGCACTTGTCATTTTTTTTATCACTTCTGTTTCCAACTCTCCTTTCTTCTTTCTTTGTGCCTTCTTTTCAGGTGCAATAACCGCACTCAGTGTGTGGTGGTCGCAGGGTCAGATGTGTTCCCAGACCCCTGCCCGGGGACGTATAAGTACCTGGAGATCCAGTACGAGTGTGTCCCTTACAGTGAGTACTTAAACCCCATCACCAGCTCCCACTCGTTCCCCTCCTCACCCCATTCGCCAACCCTCCCACCCCCCTGAACCCCTTACTCCCTCCCCACAATCCCCAGAAACCCTTGACAAATGACATTGTTCCGCTCGCACTTGCACACTTGCTCTCTGTCACTTTGACACGAGCAAAACAAACAGGACAGACAGTCATCCTCACCTGCTTTCTCTCTCTCTGTCTTTCTTCCTTTTCTCCCTCATACATACACACACACACACACATACACACAAAGCGCTAAACCTTTTTTCTTCATCAACAGAGTGACGCACCAGTGGCTGAGAGGGATTTTCTCATGGGGGAAGGTGGTTCACAGACACAGGGTCCGATAAGCACTTCACACACACCCACTGCAAACATGGGGTCAGCCCTTATTGGCGCTCAGTGCAGTGTAACCCACACACACACACACACACACACACACACACACACACACACACACAGCCCCACTCTTGCACTTTGATTGACCCAGGGGCATGCCTCTGCCTTTATCTGGCGCCAAACACCTTTGCTGTCCCTCTGATTTCCAATAAAAATTAAAATTGGCTGAGGTGAGATTGCAAGGCATGGGGGTGTTGCGTGTATGCCACACCTCACAATAGGAATGTCAACACAAACAGCAAAAGGCTTATTTTAGACCACATGCCCCGAAGCACCACACATTTTAATGTCCCCATGGTAACGGCTGACATCCTCACGGCACTGCTCAAAGCTCCGTGGCAGGTGTGACATATAAACATGCCTGCATGCACACTCACAAAAGCCTACCTCAAACTGGCAACAGATGGACACACAGTAGCTCTTTTTGCCCCTGACATACACACAAAGCAAAATAAAATAAAAAAAGAAACACCAAGCGCTTGCTCAAAGCCAAAGAAGCAGACACACAAAGGATTATACAGTGTTGTGTTCATCCTCGTTCATGTGAAAATCTCCACTCAGTCTCCCCTCCTCCCTCTCATGTATTAATACTCTAAGCACAGCACTGCTCCTCTCACTGTGCAGAAGCACCTGGCTAGAGGGGAGGAGCCGCGGCACTCCCCTCTGCCAGGCAGGAGCAGTATTTGGGTGCAGGTAGGGGTGGGGGGACAGTTGAGGGGGTCCAAGCAGGGAGTAATGAGTCTACTTAGGGTGCAGGGGCTATTTTATTGATCAGAGTGGGGACACAGGGTGATTCTCTCTGCTTTTTCCTCAGGCACAGATGTTTTGGCAAGCCACTGGTTCCAGCCGACGCCAAGCTGCTAACATCCTCTCCTCTTTTCTTCCTCTGTCCTTTTCTTTCATGTCTTCTCTCTGCGGTCTATCACACATCCTTCCTTTGCTTGTTATCTCTCACAGTGGATATCACCTCTTTTCATGTCTCCTGACTCTCTGTTTCTGTATTCTCTCTGTCACCTCCCTTCTACACTCCGAGGTCTTTTATCTCCAACCATTGTCCCATTTCTTCTCTCGTTCTTCTTCTATTTTTACTCTGTCCATCAATCTGCCACTGTATCTTATCATTCTATTCTGTCTCTTCCTCTGTCTCTGTCGATTTTTCTTTTGCAGGTGGGACTCATTTCTGAGCATCCAAGCATCCAGCTCTGACAGAGAGGCTCCAAGAGAAACTCAGGGACTTCCAAACACCTCTTTCAGTCTTTGCCCTTGCTCTGCTCAGTGCTGTTGTGCCCTCAGTTTACCTCGTGAGGGACTCTGTTGAGACAGGTTGCTTTCACAGTCACAGATAGGATGAGGTTAGCTGGGTTTTCTTGCCACTGGGGGTTTATTCTCCAGTGTGAAGCTTTTATTTTCACAGCCTTCCAAGAGGCAACAAGTGTTCTCCTCGAGCCTCCTCTGCCCTCTGCTCACCTGTCTGTCAGTCGATTTTAGCTGCTGATAGAGTGACCTTCTCCAGGCCTTTAACTTTTGTTGTTAGTCCTCTGGTGGTTTTGTGCCGCCTGTTCTTGATCTATGTTGTTTATCCACTGAGGGTCATGGTAGCTGCTTATTTAGCATACTAACCTATCCATTCTAATCTGGTAACGTTCAACTTAGGTCTGAACGATTTGCAAAAAATAATCAAATGCATTTATTTTTCCCTATATTGCAATTGTGATTTATTGTATGATTGTTTTTAGATTCCCTGTCTTATATGTTGTTCATATCAACTTCTATGTTGAAGGGGATGCTCCTTTTTTGTGACTTGTTTTGAATAAGAAAAAAGGACATAAAAGAGAAAGGTAGGCTTTAATAAAAAATATTGAAAAAGAAGTCCACAAAAAGCTCTGTTTGCATTTACAGGTCTAAAAACAGAATATCTTGAAAAAGCTCAACATTTTTGGAAACTCATTTCAGAAAGTAAAAACAAGGCATTATATAGACTCATTATACATAGAGTGACTTGTTTCAAGCCTTTATTTCTGAAATGTCAATGATTTTGGCTTACAGATAATGAAAGTCCAGAATCTCAAATCGCAGGAAATTAGAACATTACATACATTCCATTAAAAAAGAACAATTTTTCAAGTTTTCTCCCATTTTTGAAGTTTTTTGACCATTTTTACCACCTTAAATTTATTTTAATTGCCACTTTTTGCTTCTGCTGCTTTTCAGCACTCAGAGTGATGCTCTTGCAAAAGACGTTTTTAGCAGTTTGGCTCTTTGGTTGAACAGGGTTGAATGACACTGGTGTAGAGCATAAAATAGCTTCTGCAAAAAAACTGTATCTGGTTTTCTGACACGTGTCAGATTAAAGAAGTATAGCACTGTCTGGGATAAGAACATTTCAGCAGGTGATTTTGCAATATACAATTTTATTTGTAATTAATTGCCCAGCCTTAGTCTAACTTATGGCATAGCTTAGAAAATTTGAAGCTGATCCCCCATGACGAAAAGATGATGAAAAGTCCCACCCGTCTGAGGTGACAGAGAAGAGCCAATTACACCTGTCCCCTGTCACTCTCCTCCACAGCGGAAACACTCACTCACACACCTACAGAGTGAAACTCGAACAACGCACACCACGTCTGCGAGGCTGTCGAACATGTTTGTGCTCACCTGACAAAGTAAATATGACCTGACACGTTCAGAGTCAGAGCTGGAACTGTTCATCCCAAAACCTAGCCACCGTTGCACCACATGCCACTCAACTCGGCCACTTTTAATTACCTGGAGGGGGGGGCGTCGCTCTACTCAGTTCTGCCTCAGCAGAGATTTGTCAAGATTAATTGAATTTGCTCCTACTAATCGCTCTGGTAATGCCCCACCGTTTGTGACTGGCTAAGAACACCAGGCACAATCCAAATCTGAAGTGTGCATTTTTTTCCCTTCACCTACTTGCCTCAACGCAAAGGTGAACAATGGAGAGATGATATGTAGAGGTTGGTGTCATCGCAGCTGAGATAGTGTGTGGCCATGTTGACGGCTCTGTGTGATTCTGGCGTGTGACAGGGTCCTCTATGTGCGTGTCGCACAGGCGCCATGTTAGCAGTCACCTGAAACAGTGAGGTGACAGCCTGAGCCGAGCTGACACACACACACACACACACACACACACACACACAAACAACTCTGTCAGCTGAGCTCAAACAAGAGGGCGGAACATGTGTGTGTGTGTTGTTGCACAGGGCATCGCCTTGGCAAAACATAACATCGGCCAGCAAGTCAAATCATATCTCATCGAGCCAAAAGAGCCCTGCAAGGCCTCCCCCGCCACATAGCATTGTTTTTTGCCAGCCGGAACAGAGGAAGACAAAATGGCTCAGCTGAACTCTCATTTTGCTCTGTCACAGCCTGCTGTAGACCACTGGATCCAATAAAGACATCACAGATCCATACACACAGCTGCAGAGGCTGTTTACTGCAGTGGAAATCCTGCACGGCTGTCTTAATACAGATGTACAACAGGTCAAAGTAAATCTACCCCATGAGAGAACTCCACCTGTCCCCCTCCTCCTGCAGGACTCTGGGCTGTAACATTATTGACTCTTAATGTGCTCTCTGCTCAGGCCATCCATGCTAGCCATGCCAGAGCCATTACACTTAGTGCTGTGCCTCTGCGGTTTCATCAGCTGTGATTTATCTTGTTAATACACACGTTGCAGGTAGCAGAGAGTGACTTTAGAAGAGCTTTCTCTGGTGTTACACCTAGACAAAATTCTCTTTCTACTTTAACCTCTTGTGCTGTAGCAGGTCAGCAGTTTGCCATTTGTATGAAATAATCACAGTATAAAGAGTAACACCTTTGGTAAACATTGAAAAGCTACACCGCGTGAGATTCTTCACATTTCAGTCTCAAAGTTTGCTTTACAATTTACTTGAATATAATGAGTGAAAGAATCACTCAGATAGCGATCACAACAACTGGGACGTCCTACCTGTTTGGGAGTCATTATGTCACTCATAATATTCACTTTCCTTTCAACCAGGGGAATCCAGAGTCCAAAGATATCAAAAATGCTGTTTCATAAAATCACTCAAAGTAGTGAAATTTCTCCCTTAAAGTCCATTGTTTGTCTGCCATGTTCGTTTTCATAAATAACAGCAGCTTCGCAGTCTTATAGCATTTCCTCCTCAATGTGATTCTGTCAAAGTTGGATGTGTTCATTTTCAGTAGGGTTCTAGCTGCAAGAAAAAAACACCACCATAGCATTCTGTAGAGATTTCATGCCAGGAAAGCTTATGATAGACAACAAGTGCTACCTGCTTGACTGGCCAATTAAGCATGGTGGTCTTGCGTAATAGCTCTATTAGAGGATCTTTTGTTGATCAGTGGAGCTGTCAATCACTCTAACAGTTAACCAGTGCCTTTGCCGTTCACACAAAATCAGCTGTAGCCACTTACGTTATTGGTGAGACCTATTATCGTTCTTGCTTTAAACATTGTATGGTATATAGGCCAGAATTAGGTTGGATGTAAGGGGTTAAAATTGAAATTCTGTAGCTATGACTGAGTATCCTAAAGTGATCCCTCCTCATCACCTTATTCAGCACTGCTGTTTGATATAAGATACTTGATAGGTGACTGAATTTGAAGAGTTCAGCAGTGGGAGGAATAACGACATCGTAGTGTGAGAAGTTTCCAGAGTAGAAGAGGAAACACTGTCATGCAGCTAAAAACAAAATTCTATTAATATGTATCGGGGCACCATTAGACGTGCGTCTCATAAATGTTTGGTGAATTAGGAGCAGGAGGATTAACTCAGGCTATGGAGAGGGATGATTCTTTGCCATGAAAAATGTGAAGTGAAAGAAGAGGAAGACGAAAACTGAGTGGGAAGAGGGCAGAAGAAGCTGCAGAGGACGTGCTATCTCACAGCACTGTAAAAAGACAGAGGAAGCTAAGTTGCTCCACAGTACGCCAACCATGTGTGAGTGTCTGTTAGAGAGTGTGTGTTTCTAGCTGTACTCATTAGTGTGGGAGTAATTGATAGGGTTGTAGAGAGCACTGAGCAGAGTGATTAAGGGGAGAGAGGCCAGTGGCTTATTTCTCAAAAGGGCCCTGAAAGAGAAATGTGAATGAATCAGACAAACAACCAAGGTGGCCTTAAACTAACCTCCAGCTCACTGTGAAGACAGTTTGATGAGTTTCTGTCTCTTCTCTATCTGTGTGTATGTCCTTGGGTGTGTGTGATTATCTTGTGTGTGTTTCTGGTTAGTGTCTATTTTTCAGGAAAACCGGGTACTGAAGAAATGGAGTCAACGGAAGTCTTTCATCTCTCTTCTTCTTCTTCTTCTCCCTCTCAGCAGCACTGGAGACATCTTCTCTTTTTCTTTCTCTTTCTATGTGCATCACACTCTCCTTGAGCATCACACTCCTCATTTTCCTCTTTGTTCAGGGATTACGTTCATTGGTCTATTTGTAACATGAAGGAAACCATCTTTTGAGGACTGTAAAGTGATTATTCCCCATGTATTAGAGCCTGAAAGATTTCTAGTGCCACCACCTCCAACTTCCCACTTGTTCCAGTAAGGATTAAAACCCTTGATGCTCTCTGGCCGGTCTCTCTCTCCTCTAACCTTGGAGCTAATGATTGCATTCACAGCGGGTGGTGTGCTATTGCTTCCCTTACCTCATCTCAGCACCCAGCTGCACAGGACATGAGGCATTCATAGCATTGCCATGTTTACCCCTGCAGGCTGAAAAATGGCCACCAATCCCCAGGTCCACATGAAGGGTGTTTGTCCAGTTTGATCTTGGCAGTAGATGATAAATGATCTGTGTTGCTGCTGATACTGTAGCTGCCTCTGCTGTCAGGCTGCCAAGATGTGAGGCCATCCCCCCACACAGATCAGACTACTGCTGCAAACACTACTTGTTTCCCTTTTATTCTGCATGCTCTTTGTCTCTCTGCATCCCTCTTTCTGTTGCTCTCTCTTTTCTTCTGTATTTACGGGAAACCCTGCGAGGTGTCGTGACAGTATCACAGGGCTCTACAGGGACGTCAGACTTCTCGTGACACATACACCATAATCACGCCCGCAGCAGGGATCCACCACCATGTGCCTTTTGACACGTTTCTTCCCTAGAGACACGGCGGTCCGCTCGCACATCGCTCGCGCCTCAGCAATCGCAAAAGAGAGGCATGTACTCAAGCCTGCGTGTAAAGATCTTTGTCGGCAACACCGTGGGTCTCCTGCTGTTCCAAAACCTCCCAAGACACACCAGCTCAAGCAGGCACCGAACGGCTTCCTGGATACTGAGGGAGCCACACTTCACCTGCTTGTGTCAGCTGACGCCTTGTTGTGACTCAACACACCAACCTATTGATTCATACTAGATGAGCTCGCTGTAGACATTTCTCTCATTTCTCTTTTGTCTCTACCCCTCGTCCTCCCCTCTCAACTGTTTCTCTCTCTGTTTCTGAGGCGTTCCACCCTGTCAAGCCCTCCCTTTCCCCCTGTTGTTTGTTCTCCTCGTCTTTGATGAGCTAGCCTCGGCCAGGCGAGCCGGCAGCTCCCCATTGATTGGACGGTCGATGGGTTGAGTGTTTTTGCTGGCTTCTATAGCGAGCATCCTGACTCTGTAAATTGAGCAAAGCCAAAAGCACCGCTTTCTTTCAGATCAAGGGACCGCTCTAATGTCAACACAGACCGCGTTCAGAGAGAGGGAGGCGGAGAGAGGGGGATTCAACTAAACCCTCCGAAGAAGACAAGCCCCAGATAGACATCCTCATCTCCACCTTTCCATGTATCATCTCTCCATTTCTTTCTCTGTCTTTCCCTCTCTTTGTTTACCTCCACAGCTGAAGAGGAGTGCAGCGTGAGGGTGCTCTGCCTTTGCTTTCTCTCTCCAGCAGGTTCCTGAGGCTGAACTTTGGGCCGGGAGGGAAAAGAGGGAGGGATGCTGCAATAAGAGAGGTGGAGGTGGGGTCGAGAGTGTGTGGTTGGGAGTGGATTGTGTTGTTGGGAGGATTATTGATAAAACTGAAATGAAATGGAAATGGATTTAAACCCAGGTCAGGCCATTTTCCCCTCCTCATTTTTCCATTTGAGCCATCCTCTCTCTGAGTAGCCAAGCATAACACAGACAGATAAGTTGCTTTAAAGAAAAAAGAGAGAGAGAGAGAGAGAAAGGACAGCGTTTTATTAAATCTAAATTTTCTCTTTTTTCCTGCACCTGTTTTTCTTTCGTCCTCTCTACTTTCCCTCTCTCTCTCTTCCTTGCTGTCTTCCTCTTTATCTCTCTATCTCCTTTTTCCGATGCTTGAATAGAAGTGGATCAAAAAGGTAAAGACCACAATGAACATGACAACCACAGCTCGCCCCCTCCTCCCTTCTCCTCCTCCTCCTCCTCCCTTGTCTCCCTTCCTCCCCCATAATCTCCCCCCTCCTGCCCTCCTAACCCAGCACCTTGTGTAGTGCTCATGTTTGATGTTGATACCCCTCCCTTTTTCTTTCTCAGTCTCTAATCACCTCCTCTGCTTCTCTCCTCTCCTCTCTCTTTCTTTCTCTCTTTGAACTAAAACCAAAACTCTGAAACCCTTCTAGATTTCTTCCTTGGTTCTGATGACACCAGCCCAACCTGCACGCACGCACACACATACCTGCACACACAAAATGGCACTACGGGAAGTCAGATCAGAATCTATGAGAGATAAACGAGAAATTAACTTCATTCTTTTCCTGTATGTCAAAGCACATTTAGCCTAAACCTAAACACTACATACATTCACATCACCTCATGGATGGCAAATGTCTCCCCTTGTTTCCATCACTTCTCTCTCACCTTGTTGCCTCAGAAAGGTTCATGTTTCTCATCACATTTCTCCAGACTTCTCATTTGGCTACAACAATTTGTCAGTTCATCCAGCAGCTCTACGAAAAACTCTCTCTCTTTACATTATCCAGCTGCTCCTTGAGTCCATCCTATATCTCTTTCCTTCTCCCTTTAGTTTCTCAGGACCAAATCAAAGTTTGTTGTTTCTCTAATCTTAAAGTAAAACATTGTGTTCAGATAACACAGCTCCCGGCCAAAGTCACACTCGATATCATTTTTACAGAATCCCATTTCCAGGTGCTTCAGTGTCCTCCTCTCATTCAGTCTCTCTTCCTTTTTCAATTAATCACACTTTCATTTAACTCCCTTTCTCTCACGGTCCCCTTACTTATCTCTTCTTATTGTGTTTCTCATGCCCTTTTTCTACTGTTCTCCTCCCCTCCTCCGCCTTCCTCTGATTGGTTTATCTCTCAGATCACATCTGGCCATCACAAGCAGCTGCAGGCTCTTTCGAGCACACTCCTCTTCCTCCTCTCCTCTTCTCTCTCCTTCCTCTAATTCTACAGTTTGTCACTGCCACTTCTCTGATTTCTTTATTGCACATGCACTGTGAACTCGTGCCCCCTCTCTTTCCTGTACCCACCCTTGTCAGTCAGCCCTGGTTCCTTACGTGTTCAGTGAGGCTCTGGAGGGGGAGGAGAGGGGGAAGTGATGGGAGTGGGAGGGTTATCCACAGTGGGGAGTACTTCAGGTTCTTGTAACAGCCTCTCTGATACTGCAGGGCCTCACTACAAGCACTCCTAAAGAGCTCCAATCAGCATGGCCAGGCACCTCAATCACAGGCTTCTTAAAGAAGAGAGGTAGACCTGACCCGTACCCAAGGTCACTGTGAGAGTAGTGGCCATCAGGGCCAGCTTCCCAATGAGCCATAGCTTCCTCTCTCAGTCCCCCCCTCCCTCCTCAGCTCCTTTTGAACCACCCTTCCTTATCCCTCTCAGCCTCAGCCATTTTCCCTGTCTGGCCTCACGGTTGGATCCATATGTTGGAGGAATTAACTCCTACAAAGATCGCCATTAACTGGTTTATGGCCCCTTTTGTCCCTCCATGGCTTTTCATTAACACATGGATCATTGTGTTACATTTTTTTCTCCCACTACAAGCAGACATTTTAACTCTCTCTTTCTGCTTGTGGTGCACAAAGAATCTACAAAACCCTCTTCTCCTCCCCTGTGTCCACCTCTCCCAGCTGGTTATATTTATTTACCATACATTTCCTCCCACTAACACTATAATAAATCCCCCTTCCCTTGTCTGCACCCCTCCCTTTGTCACCTATATCCATCCCTCAATTTCTGAACACACCTCCTTTCTCTGTTTTTGGTTGAATTAACATTCCAGACTTGTGTCTGTCAATGTCTGTCAATTTAATCCCTGATGACCGATCAGCTGATCGACAGATTTGGATTTTGATGACCTATAATGATGCCACATGCAGGAGACCTTATTCAATGAATGTCAACACCTTGTCAACTTACCTTCTGGGAGGCTTTTTAAGGATTATAGCATCAGCTGTCTCTCTTTCTTCTCATCACTCCTTCTGTCCCTTTTCTCACCTTCTTTATGCTGACAGTCCAGCAGAGTACTACCACATCATTACACTGCTTTTTTTACCGTAGCTGGCAGTGTCCGCCATTTTTTTTCTCACTTCCAATCTGTTTGCTTCCAAAGGGAAAAAGGCAAGGAAATGAAGCAGCATTAGATTCTGTGAACTGCCTCGCTATTTCTATGCAGAGTGGGGTGAGGGAGGCATACAAGGCCAGGGCCATTGCTCTCTCAAAAAAAAAAACGCTCACTACTTGTGATGTAGAAAAGTGGGAGAGAATGAGTGAGAAACCACTGCATCGTGTGACAGGAAAACACAAAGAAGGGCTGCAAAAGGAGAGAGAGGAAGAGGTAGAGCCGTCGCTATAGAGACGATGAGTCAGGCAGCATCACCTCATTAGGAATGACCCACCACACACACACACACACACACACACACACACACACACACACACACACACAAGCACAAGCACAGTCATGTGACCGAGCCAGTGCAGACACCCTATTCAGAGGCACAGTGAGATGGGAGAGAGTGTGGGGACTGACTGTACATGTAGAAGTCATGCATTGTTAGAGCCACAGAACAGAGAGGTGAGCGAGTGAGGCAGCTGGTCATGAATTTAAATCAGTGCGTCTGCTTTCAGGACCTTTAAGGGGAGACAGCACCTTCGGGATGCTGAGCAGTAGGGAGGAAAGAGAAACATATCAGGCGGCGGCTAGGCTAATGCTACATCTATGCAGAGTTATTGAAACCACACCGCTGGAGCATTATCAGTCAGTGTAGAGTATGTCCCTCTGCTGTCTATTGTATCTGTTGCCATTGCAGCCATGTCCCAAGCAACTTTGCTGTCACTCAGTGTCAACTTCTCTCAAAGGCTGATAAGACTCTTCTTTCAGTGGCACTATCTCTAGCCATTGCAAGCTTTTGGTCTCAGTGAAGGGTATTCTGTGGGGTGAGTGTTTGGATTGATAAAGGTGCCAGTTTGACACATTCCTCTTCCACTGCAAAGTGTGTACTTGCGTGCAATGTCTGCAAATTTGTGTGTTTGTATCTGTCCCAAGGGTGTGCGTATTTGTGTGAATAAGACTGTGCACAGATTTTTATACTGTATTGTGTTCTCACTCCCATGACTTGACCCCCCTTGTAGTTTAAAAGGAAGCGGAATCACAATGGGAGCCCCTCCCTTCTCCTTTCTTAATGCTCTCACCCTCTCTCTGTCACTTAATGTCACTCCTCAGCAGATTAACTCACTCCTAATTCTCATTTCACAGGAAATAACCTATTTACGCTCTCTTACTCTACTCCTCTTTCTCCTCCTGTTTGCACACACAGAACACGCTCACATCCTTCTTCACGCTTTCTTCTCTCTTTCTGCCTCCTTTTCTCTCCAGACTGCACACATGCATGTCTTCATACACACACAAACACGTCTACACGTATGTTTATCTACCAGTGTAGGAGAGCACACACACTAATGGGCTTAAGAATGTGTGTCAACATACCATCAGGAGACTGTACACATGCACACACACTAACCCTAAAAGTCCATTAACCATCCAGCATGGATGCAGGGTACCATGCCATACTCCATTCTGCCCCCTGCTGCCTGCATGCTGCACCTGCCAGTAACAGGTGTGGGATTCAATTAAAGCAGCATGCTCTCAGCAGTTCGACATGTGGGCAGGCCATGACTGTGGACTGGGCAGAGACCTGGCTAGCAGAGCTCGCAGATCCCTGTAGCTTAAGAAAAACAACAACAACAAAGAAAACAAACAAAAAAGCAAACAATCCCAACAAAGCCACACTACTGTAGAAACATCTACCAGTCATTGGCAGGGGGTGTTTAGATCATCAAAGTCATACATTTACCGTCACCATGATGCTGTCACATCAAACATTAAAACAGCATGGACTGCAGATGACAACTACAATGAATAGTCTAAATTTAGCCTGAAGCTGTCAGTGCTCACTTTTAATTGCGTTACCAGTCGATCACAAATTGCTGCTTGACACTAATGGGAGATATTTACTGTCATTCCCAGGAAGGTTGTGGTGCTTTTATCATTTTATACCACAGCCTCATATTGACAAGTAACAGCTGACCTGTCCTTAAGAAAAGGATTATGGAGATAAATAGTCACTAAGTACAGTTGCATTTCCCTGTGAATGTGGCCGTGATTGACATACTAGAGTATGATAGCTACAGCCAGGGTTTAATCCCTGATAAGGTAAGTTTCATTAGCCATCTGTCCAGTTTGTAGGCTGAAATAGTGTTGTGTCTGCGTTACCTGGTGGCATCCATTGGATGATAATAACTGCAAGATTTCCATCCACACCCGAACAGGAATTAATCTAATAATCTAACTATCACACATAATCCCAGATGCTTCTTACCCCAGTTGACCTGCTCTAGCCAGACTAGGATAATACCTAATCTTAAGATTTATGCCTTATGCTTAATGCCTAATACCTAATACCTCATTCATACTGTGGTCATAATAGCCTCTTGTGCTATGGACTCCACTGCGAGGGTTTCACTGCTCGGCTTCCCACAGCTACAATCACTCTTCACAGTTAGAGGAAGCAAGGGAGGCAGAAAGAGGTGATAAAAAGTAAGGCAGCTGTAAAGGCAGGGGAGCACAGGTCAGAGTTAATGAAGCCCCCCAGGCAGGGTTCACAGGGTGTGAAGCATGGCCACTGTTTCTGTGGCCTGTGAGTGTGCAAATGTGTCAGTGTTTGTCTGTGTCCTCATTGCTGGTCCGGTGTGTGCAGCCTGGAGGCCGGTGATGAGCCCCTTTGACACGGGGCCCACCCAGCTAACATTTCATTAGGTAAACTGAGGATCACTGGTAGGGAGCTGCCAGAGTTCACACGGGAGAGGAGAGTAGAGAGAAAAATATGGAGTAGGAGGGCAGGGGATGACAGACTGTTGGTGTATGCTGCGGCATGGTGTTATTGTGATGATATGCCCAGTAGAACAGACTGCAACCCATTTAGGACAGGCCTGGAAGGTTAGATGAAATAATGAACAGATTCACATGGTGTCTTGAGGCAGGCAGAATGCATCGAGAGTAAATTATATTGCACCCATCAACAACAAACAGGAGCTATGATCAATTGTTGTGAGGGCTTTTTTCCCCTTGCCTTTAAGTTAAAGCCAGTCACAACTCAGTCTATCATTCCTCTTTTACCAAAGCTTTGATTCCAACCTAAACTTGAATTATTGTTGCAGATTGAGTCTGCAAGTACGTTTTTGAGGTCAATGGATGCAGGATTAAAAAGTGTCAGGCTTTTCTGCTCTTTGAAGGAAGAAAGAAAATGCAGCTCTTGAAGTGTAACAGTGGTTGGTTACTTTAACTAGCCCATGGCTCACAACTACAGTAATGAAGTCACACAGCTGTATCCAAAGTAGTTTTTATGCCCTCATCAAATAATCCTTCTTGTTTATAAGATTGATGTGATTTATTAGATATGTGACCATGAATCAGAGTGTCACATAGAGGCACTACAGATCTGGTTTGCCCTTTACTGTACCATAATACCTATCAGACTCTCTTTAATGTGGCAGCAGATGAGATGAATGCTTGCGTGCATGTTAATACCGACTCTTTGTGGTCATCCTTTATGCGACTGTAATAAACAGGCTTGCATGTTTGTGTTTCTCTGTCCTTTATTCTACCTTGAGGCAGAGTGTTCCTAGCTTTGTTTATGGGTCACCTACATGCAAAGCCTCTGCATTGCTTTCTGCAAGCTGTTTATTTCTCTATTTACAGTGGCATTGTACTTTTGAGGCTGTGTCCTACTTTCAGTGGTTGTTTTTTCCCCTCTCTATAGCTTTCTGCTCATAATACTTCTCATTTACTGCCTTCCATGGAAATATTTCCCATACATCTTTAATTTATTTGCAATGTGCTGTTGCTGTGTCTGAGTTGATAAAATACATCATTTGATTGCAGTGTGAGGGAAAGTCACAGTCCACAGATGTTAGTCAAGAATTTTATTGTTCTGCCAACTGAAAATGCCATTTTAACCATTGCCCTGAACATTATTTAGCATATCCCCGTCACACACGTTAATATTTGCAAAGCAAACACCTCAGGCTTTCAGGGGAGCATTTTGGTTCGACAGTGGAGCATGACAGGCCCCCTCCCTGCGAAGCGTCTGTATTCAGAGTGTTTGTTTATGCCTGAGCTTGATTAGATTCCTGTTTGGCTGCCAGTCTCAATCCCTGTTGGTCCCCCTTAGACAGAGGAGGCTAATTCCTAAGTGTCCCAGCTCCACAGATCACAAACCTCTTTAAACAACAGCATGACAGGCAGGAAAAACAGAAATCTGGATTTCCAGAGGCCCGAAGTAACTCCCCCATCTCTCTATTATGATTCCCTTCCCGTTCCAGACTCCATGCAATATTCAGGACCGTTTGAGCCTGGGCTGATCTATCACTCTAACAGTCACTGAGTGACAGCGTATGGATGCGCGTTGGAGTGTGCATGGATGTGAGTGTGCATGGCTGTCTGTTCACCCGTGTGTATTGGATGTCATCTGTGTCCAAGTGTCCATGCAGTGTCCAATTAGTTCAGAGATGCATTCACTCATGAGGTGACCAGCAGGTGTCTGGTTGTGTCTGAACCCAGAGCCAGAGAGAACCACATAAATAAACTGGCAGAGCGGACGTGGGGACTCCTCAGCTGCTTTATTCTATAGTGCCTCCAACTCTTATTCTCCCTGCTGCTCTCTCTCTCTCTCTCTCTCTCTCTCTCTCTCTCTCTCTCTCTCTCTGTACTTCTGTCTTTCTGTCGCTGGTACCCCTGTGATGTCGGAGTGGAGAGGATGCCAGAAGCTTTCCTTGTATATCACCCGACATGCCCAGTGGTCCCAGGACTCTTTCTCTCTGTCAAGCAGGGACACATTACAACTGCCAGACCATTCACCCCAGTCCCCAGTAGTTGACCTCCACCTGCCTGGTGCAGGTATCTTCTGTCTGTGTGTGTGTGTGTGTGTGTGTGTGTGTGTGTGTGTGCGTGTGTGTGTGTGGAGTAGATGAGTTGTGTTTACAGTTTCTCGTGTATTTTTGTGTGGGTGCATCAGTGATTGTCTGAAATGAGGACTGCTGTTTGTGTCTGTGCTGCAGTTGCTGAGGAAGAGGAGGCCTGGCCAACCTCGTATCCGTACCTCACGATGCTTTTGTTTTTCTTTAAGGCATTACTCTTGACTGAGAGCCAAATTGAAGCCCTAAAAAAACACACTCCACAATTACTGTTTTACCACCCAGTAGCCGAGCAGAGAAGCAGAGGTCTTTGAAATGGGAAAATGCACAATCAAATAAAAAGTAGGCCAAGATAAATTAGATTAGAAACTACATCGAAGCCGCCGCCGCAGCCAGAAATCTCCCATTTATCATATCCAGACACTTTCCGTCTACAATGCTGATGTTCCACAAATGAGCTTTTATATGTTCCTTCATTTAAAATCTGATATTGTACCTCACTTTACACACCCTCTCCCTCTATTCCCACCCAACTCTTAGTCTTTGTCTCCTTTTCAAATCTCAGTTTACTTTGATCAAATCTCATCTTCCTTGCGTCCCCTTCATGTCTCTCTTCTCTTCTGTGTTCCACGGTCTTTGGCCTTTTCTACATCTCCCCTTTACCCCCTTCCATCTCTGTCATATCTTTCACTTCTACAATGCTTCATTTAATTTTCTCTCTCTCCTTTTTCTCTCTTCTTCTCCTCATTTCTTCTCCAAAACACATCCTCCACGTCAGTCTTTGTGTGTCCGGGGACCCTGCTGCGGGTGCAGGCGGCTAGCTCTCTGCAGGAGGCTGAGCACCAGGCAGGGGCGTGGTGCAAGGACCCGCTGCAGTCTGGGGACCGCTTATACGTCATGCCCTGGACCCCCTATCGCACTGACATGCTGTATGAGTATGCCTCCTGGGAAGACTTCAAACAGAACCGAGCCACTACCACCTACAAGTGAGGGCGCCTCCCACTGTCCTGGATGATCAAATAGCATCTGCTTCCGTATTGATTCATTGGCTTTTGATGTGGATATGGATGATGATAGCAGAATAGTCCCACTGTGGTGTCAGCATGCTCCCAGCGAGGCCGTCTTGTGAGACTGTGTCATGCAGAGTAGATAAATTGGCTTGTTCTTCTGGATTTTTACACCATCTTATGTAATTCTCTATCAACAGGTTGCCTAACAGAGTTGATGGCACAGGGTTCGTGGTGTACGATGGTGCGGTGTTTTACAACAAAGAACGCACAAGAAACATAGTCAAGTATGACCTGCGGACACGAATCAAGAGCGGTGAGGCCATTATCACAAACGCCAACTACCATGACACCTCACCGTACCGCTGGGGAGGGAAATCAGACATCGACCTGGCAGTGGATGAGAATGGCCTCTGGGTGATCTATGCCACTGAGTCCAACAACGGGCGACTGGTGGTCAGCCAGGTGGGAGAGCAGCACAGAAGGGGATGAGATGTGGATTATAGATGCAGAAGTGGATTATATTAAAATCTCATCTGACTGGTCAAGCTAAAGGTCCTGTGTCACACATGAATGATTTACTGTTGAAATTACACAAGTGCACCATCAAATGAGATTGAGGGATGTTGTTGTTCAATGAAAAGAGGTCACGTTAAAATTACCTTAAAAAGGTTAGGTCCAATTTCAAATCCCATCATATCCTAAAAAGTAATCTTCATCACAGGGTAAATATTTGATTTGTTTTAAATGCACACAGCTAGTTTCTTATCAGTGATGTCTTGCAATCATAAAGTGTAGCATTGTTTGGTATTATTAGTTTGGATCCCTTTAATACATATACAGCTCAAAAGAAATAATCCACATCTTTGTCATCTGTAATCCAAAGTCACATTGTTGTACCCTGCTTGTGTGACAAATTCAAAACATGATCCATCACTGTGAACTTTGGAGCATTCATATTTTAATACCAGTTGGTTCTTTGTTTCTTAACAAACAAAACTGTAATCAAGGCAGCGAGTTTCCACACAAACAGAATCTGAATTAATGTGTTGTTCAGAACGACGGCTCCCATTTATAATCACTATCTTTGACCTTAACAGGAAATTGTTTTTCAAACTGTAGAAGTTAAACAATCCGTCTGAAATATCAAACCCTGCATGAGCTATGAGGGTGTAGAATAATGGAGCAACAAAGTAATAAACAAGAAAGTGATCACTTTCATCATCAAGAAATTGTTGGGTTTCGAAGAAGTTTTATTGTTTTTCCCATGTACCCAGAGAGCAACAAACACACAGAAGTCTCTGTTATAGCTCCGCATTGCAGTTTTAAGGTATATCAAGCAGAGGCAGCTTAGCATTAAGACAAAGAAATAATCTTCCCTCCAGAGCTGAGGGTTTAATTACTTTTTAAATGTTTTTACAAGTGATTATAAATCTTTGCATTACTGCTCAGATGAACAACTTGGGCTGCAGTGTAAACATAGTACATATGGGAAATGCCCTATCAAACCTTTGTGACTTTCAAAAGATTTCCAATATGTAGTCAAATCAGGAATTTGTTCTGTTTTTTCTAGCTTTTTTAATCTTCTTCATGAGATGCTAATTTAGCAGCTGTGAGTAAGCCCTGACATTAACAAACCTTCAAACCTACTACTGATATTTAGAAATCAACCACAGTTTGAATAACTCTTCTCACTGTGGAGACGTGACTTTCAAAAACCAGTCTTCAATAAAAGCTGTGTCATGATCAGCATTCCTCTTTTCGCCCACAGGTGAACCCCTACACCCTGCGCTTTGAAGGCACCTGGGAGACCAGCTTTGACAAGAGGATGGCATCCAACGCTTTCATGGCATGTGGTGTCCTCTACGCCGTGCGGTCTGTCTACCAGGATGATGACAGCGAAGCAGGTGGAGACTTGGTGTTGTACGCTTACAACACCAACCATGGCCGCGAGGAGCCGGTCAACATCCCTTTCCCCAACCCTTATCAGTATATATCCTCTGTCGACTACAACCCTCGAGACAACCAGCTCTACGTGTGGAACAACTATAACGTTCTACGCTACAACCTGGAGTTTGGACCTCCAGACCCCACCACAGGTGAGAATAATCCCAGAGATGTGCAAGCAAAGGGGCAAAGACGCTTGTAGAAGACACTCTTTTGTCGTAAGAGCTCTATTTATAATTGAGAAGCATAGTTCAGTGGTGCTGCTTATGAAAATGAGGCCTGGTTCCAACAAATTTGATACAGATGTAGAGTTTAAAGTTTTAATGGGTACAAGCAGAGATGATCTTTAGGTGACTAAGGCGAAAAGACAAGATGGGTACAAGATGTTAAGGTTGTGTTAATATTTGACATTATGATGCTTGGTAATAGAATATGTATTTATTCAGACGTGAAATCCTTGTTTTATTTTTTTAATGAGTCCAATAATAAAAAAGTTATTTGAAAGAAAACACTGCCTAGCTCTTAATGTGTGTGTGTGTGTGTGTATGTGTGATCGTGTAAAAGAAAATACTTTTGGCTGATTAATGAACACTACCTAGCCAAAAAAAAAACAAAACCCTGTGCCCTTATGGGAGAAAAAATCCATTGATAAAATAACCTGGTCATTCAGTATATTCAGGTAGTCAGCTGTCCCCATTCTTTGGGCACACTGAATATTGAATAATGTATTGACTAATGCGTTGGACAGTGCTTAACCTAGTTTTAGTAGTTTCTGCATTTTCCTTAGATGTTTCCTCTGCTTGATGCATGCCAATAATTTGACCCTTCTTAAACAGACTAACATCTTTGCCATGACCATTGGATATATCTTTCCCCATGGTTTTTTAACATAAAAGGAGTTACTCATTGCATCAGTTGGGGTTGAATAACATGTTATCAGCTGAAACATAATCGCCCATGCAGTAATTATCCAAAAGGAGGCTTGTATCTTGTTTTCTTATTCAAGTGTAGGTGGTGACTTTATTTTTGCCAAGCAATGTATAAAATCATTGTATTTTATTTTCCATAAATGGGAACAATAAAAAAGGCTTCTCTGGATTGGCTGCCATAGCCCATCCTAACACCTCCTTTGAAAAAAGTCATTCTGAATTTATCTGGGGAGAGTGAACTGAGAGCACTATCCTATAGTCTGGATGTCCTTCAGTATGTGAGGAAGGATTGTAAATGTGTTGTGCCTCTGAGCTGCATACAGGCCTCTATAAAGCTGGGATTAGGCCCTCAGAGAGAGGAGAGACACACGGGCGGCAGCACTGGCAGAGCTGTGTGCTGACTCTGCGTTTGATCATTCAGGGTTTTGGAGTTGTGATGTGCTGTTTTTATCTTCCCATTAGTTTTGGTTGTTAGTGATGGTGACTTCTCGGATACATTTGATCAATTATTTACTTCTCCCTGACTCGCGATGATGCCTTCCCCGCATCCCCTCCTTTGCTTCTCCTCGTTTCTCTAGAGAGCAGCCTTTGAGAGGCTCAAAAAAAGTATTTGTCACCCCAATTATTGTCAAGCTAACTTTTGAACTCATCTTCTGAGAGACATCTTGTATTCACGTGCATGTGTCCTCTTGATCTCTATTTTTTGAGGGCTTTTTGTTGTCAGATTTTCTGCTCTAACAAATCCCTTACATCCTTTCATAAGTCTTGAAATGTCTATCACTCACTCTGAGTCTCATTCATAGCCTTAAATTCTGCTTTTTGTCTCACTTACTCTGGGAACATTGAAGGTCCTTTGACCACCACGCAAGTGACCACCCTTCCAGCCAGACCCTTCACTTCCAGTGTCAGCCCCACCACAGCCCGTCCTCTGGCCCCCACATCCCGACCAATCGGCTCCATCAACAAGCATCCTGATCTTCGACCAATAACAGCCACTGTGCCTGTCACTCGCCGGCCACCCCGCCCACCTCAAGGCCCCGAGCTTCAAGTCTGTGAAGCCAAGCAGATCCGTGGTGTCCAGTGGCCCACTACCCAAAGAGGGGAGACAGTGGATCGCCCGTGTCCAAAAGGATCTCTCGGTAAAGATATCTGCTTATGTGTTCTTTTGCCTTCCATTAATTTAGATGCATCAAATCTCTCTGCATGTGACCAAGTGATCAGCATGTCTGTCTCGTACACACTTATTTTTACCAGTGATGTCTTTACTGTCCCTGTGTTGGTCCTACTCGCAGGCCCAGTCCCGTAGGACTCACAGATGAAAGCCTGTTCTCTACAAATGAAAGGCTCATCTCCCACAGTAACAGAGCTGATTGGGAGTGGCGAATAACAAAATGAAAGGCTTCACAACACAGGCTTACCCTCCCTTCATGCTAGCTTCTGTACCTCTAAACATCACCAGCCATCAAAAAGCTCTCTTTGGTCACAGAAAAAAGACTTCTCCCTCCATGTTCCCTCCAATCCCAGTTTCTGTACGTTCTCTCTGTGAAAACTGCAATAACATTAAATTAGCAGCTGGCTTAATTGCCGCATCTTGGCACAGCTCTCAAACCCAATCTACGGTCGATGGAGGGTACTATAGAGAAAAACTGGAGAGAGGAGAAAAAGAATTAGCCTGAGAGAGGGAGAGAAAGGGGGGTATGAAATGCAACGCCACATCTGCTCTGATCCCTCTACAACTGTGAAGCGCTGCTGCATTGTCTCTGTCAGCTCTGCTGTTCCGTTTCGGCTTCTATCTCCGCTCTCTCTCTCTGTGGTTTGTCTTCTCCTCTTTTCCCTGCCTTGTCTTTGTGACTTGACGTCGGTTATTTGTGTTAGCAGCAGCAGAGATAGACCCTCCTCTGGTTTTATCCCCGCGTGGTGTCCCTTCTCTGAACCCTCGTCGCTAAACAGAAAAACCGAGCTGGAAACGAGGGTTGGTTTAAGGTGCTTCCCTCCAGGTGTTTTTATTTGACAGCGAGGGATCATACCTGCTGTCCTCAGCGTGTGTCTGTGTGCATGGAGTAAATGTTACGTGCTATGTCTGCACATGTTCTTCTTAAACCGTTCCTTTTAGAGCATGAAAGCCTGTTTCCCCCTGCCAGCTTCTTCTTTTACCACACTTTCACTGCCCTACACTCCATTATTCAACCTTTTCCACTTCTGACCCATTTTCTCCCGGACTTTTTACTCTACCTCCTCCCACCGTCTCCCCTCTCATCTTCAAACACTTTGAGTATTGAATTTTTAAAATTCATTTCATTTCATTTTTCACAGCTGAAAAAAATAATAACTCTATCACACTTTTTGGTACTCATTCCTCTCCTCCACACTTAAACCCTTTAATTGCAGACACCTAACGCTTATTATCTCTCCATTACTTCCCCCTCCTCCATTTCTTCCCCTTCTGCTCGTTCCAGGCATCGCTTCGTTCCAGTGCTTGGAGGATCAGGTCATGTGGAACCCGCGGGGTCCTGACCTCAGTAACTGCACCTCCCCATGGGTCAACCAGGTGGCCCAGAAGGTGAGACCTGGAGCTATCCCCCCCCTGCCATGGGTCTGTCCTCTTTCTCTGCCCCTACTGCCCCGACCCTCCTCCCTGTCCACCTCCACACATGCATTACCATATCTCCAAGGCTGGCCTGATTAAAATACAGACTCATTTCAACTGGCCCTTTATTACAAGGCATCTGCTCTTGATACTTAATTAACTTTCTTTTTTCACTGATATACTTTAATTACAGCTAGCTTAAATTATTTTTTAAAGTCAGGCTTTGGGCCTCACAGCTTGCAAAGTGCTGTGCTGCTTCAATTTCTTCATCATAGCCTCATAATACATATTAAACCTGTGCAGGAGCTAAACACCAGGGTCTCTGGATGATTCACAATGATTTTAACTAAGCCCACTGATACTTACAGCATACTGTTAATGCATTAATCCGATTAATTCCAATTTTTTCCCCTTTAATATGACTTCAAAAACCTTCTCATACAAATAAAGTAAAAGAGATCTGGCTAACTCAGCTATACTTCTGCAGGGAGTAAACCCAGGCTGTTTAGCTATGCATACCTTCCACAAGCTTATTCAAAGGTTTTCTAAAGCATGAGCATGTCCCTGGAAGGGAAAGTAGTATCACGTTCAGATGCAACATCATTGGATGAATCCATTATGCCTTCACCTTTGGCAAAAATCAATTGCAATTGTAAAGCGGTTGATTAGGGTGTGATTTGCAAGTGAAGCAGCTCTGGGAAAAACAAGAGCATTGTGATGTGAAGGTCCAAGGTTGTTAACCATGATGTGAGAGGTGCTATTCTAGACGCACATGGAGAACATGCAAACTAGTCATTTGTCAGTGTTGCAGTGTTGCTCTAAACATGTTAACACTTGTAGGTTTGAGCTCTCAAACCGCTTTCAATAGAATTGATTGTGTTGCATATTAGCTGTATGTAGGCAAACCCTCAAGTAGTCAGTCCAGGTTTGAATTGGGGCTCTTAATGATTTGCAAAAATAATCTAATTGTGATTATATTTCTCTGTATTGCAATTGCGTTTTATTGTTTTAAGTTCAACCTGCGTAAGATGCTTCAAATAATTTTTATGATTGTAATTCATTTTGGGTTGCAAAGGGAGACATAATGTCATAAACCAACGCTTTTATGTGAAATGTAATGCACCCAAATTTAGTTTATATCCGAGTGACGAAAACTTAGTTTCAGTGCAACATGTGGCACCTTTCCGACGTGCTTCTTCCCGCTCTTGTCCGCTTTCCTGTTTTTTTAACTGTCCTGTCCTCTCCAATTAAAGGCACAAAAAGATAACTTAAAAAAAGGAGTTAAATGTGTGATCCTCGTCCTGTATTATCATCACTCTTATATCACTGTTTTTAACCATGTTTTTCCTTGCAGATAAAAAGTGGTGAGAACGCTGCCAACATAGCGGGAGAGCTGGTGAACCACACACGAGGTCGCATCCAGGCTGGAGATGTCAGCTCATCTGTCCGACTCATTGAGCAACTCCTGGACATACTGGACGCCCAGCTCCAGGCCCTGAGACCAGGAAACAAAGAGTCAGCTGCACGCAACTACAACAAGGTAGAAGGAAATGAAAACACTGGAACACTCTCTTGCTTGTGTTTAATTTAAGTGTGAGGAAAAGTGCACTGGGGTTAATGTGGATTTACGTCCCAACTGCACTTGTAAGGATTGGGGGCTTTTTAATTACAATTTTCTTTGTTTAGTTCTTTAATTCCTTGCTTTGTTTTCTTCCTTCCAGCTCCAAAAGCGGGAGCGGACCTGCCGAGCCTACATTCAGGTAGCTTTTCTTTCTCATCCGCCTGCTTTACATGCCCATGGAGTAGGGCTACTCTGTGACTTGTTATAAGTGAGGAAAGATAAATCCTCGAGTAGACTGGGTTTGTGGATGAGATTCCTCTGGCTCAGTGCTCTGCATTGTGATTCATGCTGCCTTTAGAATCATCACTTACGGAATTTGAGGTTTGTGCTGAGGAGCAGTGTGAGTGAGTTCTGGTATTTCTTCTTTCAGACAGCATGTGCGGTATTTAAAGTTGGTGCAGGATTCCCCAAAGCACTGAGAACTTGTTAGCAGCTTTCACTTGTTGTTCACCTCTTTGAAATTTGTGTTCAATTAATGCAGAATTCATCCATCTTTGACAACATCACAGCTTTGTTGGACTGGAGTAGTCTTACTTTATAATATCAGCCTTTGGGTTGCAAATAAAGTACAATATCTATGGATCTGAGAGAATGTAATTTTAAAACAGTATGAAAGGAAACGGTTTGTGTTGCTACACACTTCTGTGCTTTTTCAATATTTGTGCAATATCTGTGCTTCTGAGAAAGCTGTAATGTAATATAATGAAAAAGCCTGTGTAAGCTGCTCTGTAATGATGAAATGCAGCACTCTGTTGCTTTGTGTCTTGACCTGTCTGCAGCATGCTGTAACACGACACCACATCTGATCTCTTTTGGTGCAAGATGAACATTAAGGTTGCTATGTTGTGCGTAACCCTTCATTATTTCCTTGTCACTTGCTGCAAGGTAGCTCAGCATCACCACAGTGCTCAGGAGATAAACCGGAGACGTCCTGTGTCTTTTTCATCTGAAGCGGATAGAGTGCATTGTGATGCAAAAATTCATTTTGTTAACAGCGATGCTCTTTATTCCACGCAGCAGTCAATCCTTCATTTTGAGAGGCCTGAGCAAGAGAATTACATGATTCATCAAGCAGGCTACTCCAATAAATTGGATAGCTGATACAACCATCAAAATTGCCATTAAATGAATTGTAAGTGTGAAATAGAATGGTTATATGTCTGGCATGGCACAGTTATAAATGAAGTGCAGGGGAGTGGTGAGTTTTCAGGAAATTATAGCAGAACTGAGCAGACTTTATACTTTGAGGTGATTAAGAAATATGTTGACACTTAACAAAAGTCGAGTAATTACCAAGGGATGGCTTACAAAGAAATCAAGACTCAACTGAGAATAACTGAATAGCTAATTAATAGCTAATGGCACTTCCTGAAAGCTGTGAACAGACTGCTAATACTGTGTTCACAAACCAGTATGTAACGATAAGCTGTCTGTGAATCTGAACTTTCAACAATTATTTGATGAATAACCCCCCCTCCTAGCATTTTCATGATTTTTTTTTTTTTTTTTAGCGAAAACTAATCCTTTCTCTCTGGATGGTGTTGTTGTTGTATGGCCTCTTATATCACAGTGCAAAGTCAACAAGAATGCATCTTTAGTTTAAAATGAACATAACATAAACAACTACTGTGTGAATTGTCTTGTGTCTCGTGTGCTCTGTTAGGTCAAGTAGGGATTCCCATAATACGCTCCTTACACTTTACATCTTCTTACATGTGTGTTTTAAAATATGTTATTTGTGCACAGCTGACTGTGAGAAGGGCAGACATGGCGACTGTGCTGCTCCACTTTATTTCAGCAGTATATTTTATTTACCATAAAGCTTTTCTCATGACTGAAAAGTACATGGTCTTTATATTTGGGTACTCTTTTCCAAAAATACTCCTGGAACCTGTTTTCCTTACTGCAATGATGTCCGCCTCTGAAACGGTGATAACCATCCCCACCCACGAATCTGTGTTTACTTCCTTATCAGCTTTCTGTGGCTGTAGTTGTTGTTGTTCTTTTCTTTGTACCAACACCTACTGTGTCAGCATGTGCAGGCCTGTTATTAAGTAAATGAAAGCAAGTTTTAGAACGTGTTTTGGAGGATTTAACTCTATTGTTAGAAGAAGGATAAGAATATTCTCCATCTCAGCCCATTGTTTACAACTTCAAAACATGTTATTACAGAACTCCTTAAGAACCTGTATAAAACATTTACTGAAATATATCTGCACTAAAATGTAGCTTGATTGCGAGCTATTCAGCATTCAACAGTTAAGCACCTTATGTATCCATGCCCAGTCACTTTTGCATCTTGAAGAGTATTTTTAGTTATACGGATAATGAATGCTGAGCCCTCTGCATGTTCCAGGCTGTGGTGCAGACAGTGGACAACCTACTGCGCCCTGAGGCCCTGGAGTCATGGCAGGACATGAACAGCACGGAGCAAGCCCACACTGCCACCATGTTACTGGATGTCCTGGAGAAAGGAGCTTTCCTGCTTGCTAACAACATGTATGGGAACCGCTTTTCAGACAGCGCGCCAAGCATCGGTAAGAGTACAGAGGTGATACACACCTGATCAAAATCTCAAGACCAGTTGAATTGCACAATTTCTCAGTTACATCTTAAAAAGGTTCAAAGAAGAGTTTCAAAATACAAAAACAAGTCATGGAAGTTTTTTGTTGAACTCAAATTTCTTCTTTTGCATTTTAAAACTTTACTTGGAACCTTTTTAAGATACAACAATGCAAAATATATTGGTTCAATTTTTCAACTGGTCTGAAGATTATCAGGAGTGTGGAAGACGCTGACCCACCAAAGATTTTCTTAAAATTGTTGCACTTTATTTTACGTGTGCTTTTTTAAAAAAATACAAGGCTGCAAAAAGTTTAATCCTTTCTCTTTGTTTTCCTTCATCCACCAGATCTCGAGGTGCATGTTCTGAACACAGAGATGGACCTGCAGGATTTGTCATTCCCACAGAACTATGCCAGCGACAGCACCATCCAGCTATCAGCTTCTACTATCAAACAGTACAGTCGTAACGGTCAGCAGCCCTCACCCCATCCCCGTCCAAAGCTGAAAAATTACACTCTCCCATTGAGCCTCTCTCTTATGTTTCCATTTGCATTTCCAAGCGAGCTTAAAACAATCTGCATGCAGTTGACTAAGTTATTGGTTCATAATAATAGGCTAATCAGATTAACAAAAGTGCTGAGACAATTTCTTTTCTTGATGGTTTCTTAACAGCAGTCTTAATAGAATAGCTGGGGAGGCGTGTAGATTACAATCGGCCCCAGTCTGACAGAGCAATCTCAGCACTCCCTCTCTTCTCTCATCCCCATTCCATTCCCTCGCTCCGTCTCTCCGCCATCTTATCCCCCTCTCTCATCTCTCTTGTTTTAACCCCCCCTCCTCTCACACACACACTTCTCATCCCCTCCTCCTTCTATGGCCCCCTCATCCCATACCCTTTTCTGTTTTCTGTCTCTGCTCGGCTCTGCAGTGGGAACGAGATTAGAATGATTGAAACAAACGCACATGAAATATTCATATGGAATAATAAGAGATCTGTGAATGCTTGAGGGATGAATGTTCCATTGCCCTCCACATTAAATCTCGCTCTCTTCCACCAGTCAAAATGAAACGGTCCTTACCATCATTCTAACCTTCACTAACTCTCTCTCTCTGTCTCCCTCTTGCTCGCCCTGTCACTCCCTACTCTCTATCTCTGTCACTCTCGCTGCCATTACCATATTATACCCCCATTTCTGTATTTGGTAGTCTTTTTTTTTTGCCGTCTCAGTTTATCGCCTGTATCCGCCTTTAATATGAAATCATCCTTTTTTGGCTTCTTTTTGATTCTTTTTCTCTTCCTCCTTCTGTGGTTTTTCTGTCTCAAATGCAGGACAAGTCAAGGTGGTGTTTATTCTATACAAAAACTTGGGCTCCTTCCTGTCAACTGAGAACGCCACAGTGAAGATGGAGGTGGATGGGCTGAGCCAAGAAAAGAGGCGCTTGGCTGTTAATTCACATGTAATTGCTGCTTCCATTAACAAAGAGTCCAGCAGAGTGTTTCTCACAGAACCAGTGGTCTTCACACTCAAACGCCTACAGGTGCTTTGTTCTAATCCTTCAAGTGCTTCATTTACATTTTTATACAAGCCCCCCGATTGACTTCCCCCATCATCCCTCTCTTTGTTTTTTTCTTTCCTGCAGATGGAGAATTATTACACTCCAAATTGCTCCTTCTGGAACTACTCTGAGCGCTCCATGACAGGCCAGTGGTCATCCCAGGGCTGCAGGCTGCTGGACACCAACAACACACACACCACCTGCTCCTGCAGCCACCTCACCAACTTCGCCGTTCTCATGGCGCACCACGAGCCCGATGTGAGTAAACAAGGGCGTGGCTCACACACGGTTGAAATTGAATCGGGGTAATTTATGCAGACGTTCAGTCGTGCGAGCATTAGCGTTCGCTCACTCGTGGTCACACACCCTCACACACCCACTCACACACACACATGCACATTAATGTATCCTCTCAAGGCTGACAGGCCCTTTGTTTTGAATTTTCTCTTTTCCCTCTTTCACTCCCACATTCAGGGAGACACACGCTTATAAATTCATGTCCTGCTTCTTCTAGCTGACATTCACATGAATTTGAATGTCATGTTTTTTTAAGGATGTCTTGTCTCTTGTCTCTGCGTTTTTAGGTCCTTGCATATATTTACAAATATAAAAAAAGAAACAATTTTACTCTTTCTATCCTCTCCCCCCGTTATCCCCCTCTCTCTTTCTCTTTTGTTTCCACCTTCTAATGTTCACCCATCTATCTCTACACTTCTCATTTCCCATCCTGCATTTTGCCCCATATTTTTCCCCTAAATTTAACTGATTCTTTTCTCCCTCTGCTGTCTCTGTTTTCCCCCCATTCCTCCTCACACACTGCCCCTCCTCAACACACATTTTTTTTCACACTGCACTTTTTTCTCCTCAGTACCAGGGCCGCATGCATGAACTGATCCTCTTCGTGATCACTTGGGTGGGAATTGTCATCTCCCTTGTGTGTCTGGCCATCTGCATCTCCACTTTCTGCTTCCTGCGGGGTCTGCAGACCGATCGTAACACCATCCACAAGAACCTCTGCATCAACCTCTTCATTGCTGAGCTGCTGTTTCTTATTGGCATCGACAAAACAGAATACCACGTAAGTTTTGAACTGTGTGTTAGCCTGTTGACTGCGTTAGTTGCTCTCACTCAATCATATTTTCTGATCCTTCCTGAATCATCAACATCATTAAGAGTACCGTATACGATCCTGGGTAAAATACAACTCCCTTTTTCCAAGCCAGGTTTTTGGGAAAAAGGCTATTTGGTGATTTAATTTTGTTTTTTCATGGAGAACGTTTTCTTTGAAAATTGTTATAAAAAATTGATAAATATAAGACAAGGCAGGCTGCTGTTTATAGCATGGTGCAGTATCATAATGTAGCTCAAACCACAATGAGGAAAATTCATGATAAAATAAGATAGACTGTTTTTTTATAGTGGAACATCGAGTCAACCCAATGTCACAGTGAGTGGAGAAAATTAATCAGTGGGTTACCTTTCTCATAGATCAGGTCTAAACCTTGTTTTTTTAACAGACTAAACAAGCTAATTTTATTTTTATTATTTGCATGACAGTATGTTATATCTGTCTCTATATGGTTGTGGGTTTACAATTGCACAGCAGGGTTCCGCCCCGATGCATAAAGACAAGGCATTACTGAATAATGCCCCCTGCCCCTAATTAAAAACTCATGAGCCCACAGAGAGAGAGAGAGAGAAGCATACTCCGTTACATGAAAAGAGAATTGTGAAAAATGATGGGAAACCAACACAAGAAAAGAAGAAAAAGAATCTTTTTGAGCGCCCCCAGCCCCCCTCCCCCTCCCCACTCCCCTCTTCCTTCTGCTGTTTTGTATGTTACCTGTTACTGTAGGGAGGTTATCAGGAGTTTCTAGTCAGAGATAGATAGAGAAAATAAAATGACCCCACTTTTTCACAGGGAATTTCTTGGGGAAAACGTTGTCTTGTGTTCAGAACAATAGGGTAATTTTTCTAATGAAATTGAAATTTGAGGCAGATTCATTTTGTAACTTTTAAAAGGTTTACTGCTCCAGGTAGAGAATTAAGCTTCAGTACCATGGACAGAGACACTCAGCCGGGGGCAGCTATTCATTTTTCCTCAGTGAATGTCCTGATAGTGACTTCCATTTTCCTTTTCTGCTTTTCACTCGGTTTTATACCTTGATCTTAACTGTTTCTCCACCTTTTTCTCAATTTTAATTCCTCCTCTTCCTCCCTTCCCTTTCTCTTGCAACCCTCTTCAGATTGCCTGTCCCATCTTTGCTGGCCTTCTGCATTTCTTCTTCTTGGCTGCCTTCTCCTGGATGTGTCTGGAGGGTGTGCAACTCTATCTAATGCTGGTGGAGGTCTTTGAGAGCGAGTATTCCCGCAAAAAGTACTACTATCTGTGCGGCTACTGCTTCCCCGCACTGGTGGTGGGCATCTCTGCGGCCATAGACTACAGGAGCTATGGGACCAAGAAAGCGTACGTGTGAAGACAGGCCTTTTGCACCTGCAGATTGAGAAGTAGGATTATGTTATTCCCCCAGCTGGAAATGTAATATGCACTGCTGTGCGACCGGCTCTTGCACCTCCCCGTGGACTGGCTTTTCAGAACACACTTAACCAAAGCCTGATGATTAGCCCTCATAAGATAATCCGCTGAGACAGGGAAACAGTGTGTGCATGCATGGATATTGTGTGTGTGCATGCGTGTGTGCACATGTCTGGGTGTGCGTGTGTGTTTGTTCATGAGCTTAGTTGCGTGTAACACTCTCTTTTCCTCTGTGCCACTCCAGATGCTGGCTACGAGTGGATAACTACTTCATCTGGAGCTTCATTGGACCCGTTTCATTTGTTATTATGGTATTAGCTCTACTGTCAGACAATATTATTCCCCCCTGTATTTTGACAGCACAATGCAAACCTATAATATTCACTGAGCTAGCTTTGTGAGCTTGTTAACAGTCATGTGTTGGTTGCATTAAATGATTTTTTGCCTCTGCTCTCCTCAGCTCAACCTTATTTTCCTCATGATCACTTTACACAAGATGATCCGCAACTCTTCAGCACTCAAACCTGACTCCAGTCGTCTGGATAACATTAAGTGAGTTCAAATAAATCAATACAAGCCTCCACCGAAGTGAGTGTTTGTTTGAGAAACCAAAGTTTGAGGATAAATAAATCACACCATCAGGTGAATCCAGAATGGGTTCATGTGCTCCCTAAATCAAGTTGTTATTTTTTCTTGCGTGCTTCTCTAGGTCGTGGGCACTCGGGGCCATTGCTCTGCTCTTCCTGCTCGGGCTGACGTGGGCTTTTGGCCTCTTGTTTATCAACGAGAACACAGTTATCATGGCCTACCTCTTCACAACCTTTAACGCCTTCCAGGGCATGTTTATCTTCATCTTTCACTGTGCCCTGCAGAAGAAGGTAAGATACGAGTGGAGCTTTTAAAAACACACTGTGAGTTGTTGGGTTTAGGTCTGGATGAGCTAATGAAACAGATGTACAGAAGGATTGATGGATGAATGTGTAAGTCTTGTGAGTCTGACATGTTGTAATTGATTGTGGAAAGTACATTTTGCTGTAGCTGTGTCTTAAAAGCCTCTCTTGCTCCACATTGAGTCCATGCTATTGAAACGGTTTGTGTTTACGAGCGGCTTTAAAACTTGCCCACTGTGCCTGTGGTGTGAATTTTCATTTTTTTACAGGTCCATAAGGAGTACAGTAAGTGTCTGCGTCACTCGTACTGCTGCAGCCGCACATCCACCACCAGCTCCCACGGCTCCCTGAAGAACTCAGGCCTGCGTGCCAACAACCGCTACTACAGCGGCAGCCAAGCTCGCCATGCAGCAGCCCACAGACAGGTGGGGGTTGGACAGGGCTGCACTTTTAAAGGGGCACACACAGCATAGTAGTTCATCCAAGCAGACCACTGTTTAGTTTCACATTTTATTTCTCTTTTAAGACAGAAAAGGATGTGATTGCGCTTATTTCCAGGAAATCAGTTTGTTGGGTTGAAACAAAACTAAAAGCATTTTCTTAGGTCAATTGACTCTTGACTGTCAGATTTTTTTAGAACAGTTTTGGAGAAAATGCCAAAACAAATTGCTTGGGAAACAAATGAAACTGGGTAACCTTTCTTTTATGAATTTCTCTCACTTAAAAGTTCTGTTATGTAAGACTCTGAAGTGCAACATGAGTGTATCTGTGGGGGTTTGATTGCTGATCAATACCAGTGACTCACTGATTACTTCGGTAGGCTCTCAAATGTACTTACTTAACTTGCTAACGCCCACCTTCTTCTATCTTTTTCTGTTTCAAGTCAAAGAAAAAAAAATTGCTGTGTGCGAAACGTTACACAGTAGAGGTGCTTTAGTACATTTTGTTTTCAGTGACAGAGGCAGAATAAAAGTGAATGCCTCGTGTCATGTTCATTGGACGTTTCTTTTTGTAAGTCACTTTTAATCTGGGATCATGTTCAGATTTTACTTTTAAGTTTCTATCACGTTTTAGCCGTGCTGCGCTCACCAGAGGAGATGACTCATTAATAAAGATACTCTTTGAAGTCCACATGCTATATTTAGTTTCAGGCACCATACTAGACAAGCAGAAGTACTTAGCATGATGGCATATGTGCAGTTGGCAATGAAAGATACAGTACACACACAATGACAGCTAGGCATCACAATCAACAAACAAGCTCTCCCACACACTCTAATGAGACACTCCAAATAACAATTGCATCAGCTCCTACAATCGTGTCTTACACATCTCCAGTTTATTAGCCCCCCTCTTGATTACATGACATAGTTGTGCGCCTCTTCACCTAACGCCTCAGTCTCTTTGTCTGCCGTGTTTGTCTATTGTTCTTAGCAGATTAGAGCGAGCCCCACAGTTTTGATTACAGCAGCCCCACTGAGTAACAAAGTCTACCCGCCGCGCATCTATATTTAACTTGTTGTCTGTTTGCTGCCACTCACTGCGCTGTGCTCCTTCTTCCAGAGTCGGATCCGCAGGATGTGGAACGACACGGTTCGGAAGCAGACGGAATCTTCTTTCATGGCGGGAGATATCAATAGCACCCCGACACTCAACCGTGGTGAGGCCTTCCTCCATCACTGCTTCTCCTTCCCCTCCATTGAGTTACTCATGGTTTAATGCACCAATATCCTCATACGCACAAGTGAACAAGAAAACATAAAGCATGACAGAATGGTGGACAGAGCCCAAAGTGATCATTCCTTTTTGGTGCTAAGTGTGGATTTATGACCGGACACAGTACTATGAAATATGTCTCCACATGCGTTCTGTACAAAGGTTAACTAATGATTCAGATTGCTTCACAGTAGGGGGTCCAGGCAGCTAATAGCAGATAGCAGCAGCAATATATGGAGATAAAATTAAATAACATATGGTTGGAGGCTGGCTGGTGGGTGGAAGGTTTCGGTGGCAGCCTGGAGTCAGTGAAAGCACTCAGCAGCAGAAATACATTGAGCTCAAGTGATAAGTCATTAGTATATGTGTGTTGGCGTGTCGTTGTTGGTGGTTTCATATTACTGTTGATTTAATTAGACTGATTGAAGTGTGTTTATATTTGAAGGTAAAACTACAAGCTGTGCTCAAAGAAAGTTAAAGTAGCTACTCGACCAGTTTTAGAACAGTAATTAAGGGGTGGAACACGAGGTACTCTCTTAACTTTCAAGCTTTGATTTGGTTGACTGATCATTTCAAAGAAACACCTTTAATCCTTATAAGGTTCATTTTTCATGTCTATAATTACATTAAATTGAGAAAGAAACACAAGAGTTAACACTTCCTCCTGACACAAAAGTATTGATTTAATTGCTGCATAGAAAAATGTCTTCATGCTGGACATCTTATGTAGAAATATTTCATAGTCATAAATGCACAGTTATACTAGATTGATCATATTCCAAAAATCCCAAAACAGGATCTGTACCCAGCCTCAGGGGATCCTGTAAAAATACCCCAAAATACTCAAAATCGACAAAGTAGCTTCATAACTCATTTATTTATTTCTGTTTGAAGTGAAAATTTTCTACAATGTTCACATGAATAATGCATAGAAGCCCTCCACACTACACCTGAATAGCATATTTGCAATTATTTAAGACCTGCACAGCATGTTTGTAGTCACTGATTGGCCAAGCCACAGCAACTAGTGGCGTCACTGCCGCAGCCATCAGTGACATGGATGTTATCAAGGTTGGCTCAGGTTCCGGAAACGAGAGGAGGGCTGTTGATGATGACACAGAGGCAGTCGCTAAATCAGCCGTCACTCTCTATGCTAATTTCATCCATTTTCTTTTTAATGAACTGATTAGCGTGTGAGCGAACAGGGGGTAATTATTCTAATTGAGGAGAGTGACAGGATCAAGGCAGGGGGTGAGGAGGAGGGGTGCTCAGGATTTTGGATGAGGTGCATGTGTGTGTGTGCGTGAATGCGCATCTATGTGAGTGATGTTTTCTTTGGATTCGGGCAGGTCGGTTTCTGGGGTTTTCTTCGTCACGATAGAGCAATCACCAAGCCTGGAGGAGACACAATGTGGATCATTCCATGTTGTGCTGTCAAACACAAGCAACTGTGCTGTGAAGCCTTTATTTTCTGTGCTTCTGAGGAAAAAGTTTGTTAGTTGGCAGAAAGTGAAAGACGAAGGGTAGTGCAGGAGGGAGGCTGAAGAAAAGAGAGGCATAAAGAGAGGCGCTATCATGGAGGAGTAATTAAAGAGGCCAAATCTGGAGAAGAGACGCAGCATTGTTATCACTCGCATCTACGATCTCTTTGATTCCTCCACTTCACTTCTTTATGAACCACTATCTCTTCCTGACAATAGTAATGTGTCCGGAAGACGGGGCTTGCATCACACACACACACACACACACACACACACACACACACACACAGCCTCCCCTGATTCCCCTTGCCCTACTTTCTCTCCCCACTTAAATCTAGTTTCCTTAATTTTCAGCAGGATATTCCTATGAGATATACACAGACTGCTAATCCAAACTAATTTGGTGGTGTTTGTTAAAAATCTGGCATGGGAAACTGAGAAAATGTGGTTCAGTTCAGACACAGCGGAATGAGCCAGAGAAAAAGGGAGAGGGGTTTGTTTGGCATGCCAGAGAGATGGACAGGGGAGGTGTAAAAGGAGGGAAATGACAAATAAATAGCTGTGTGAGTGCATATTTTATTTTTTTTCTAGAATCCCCTGCTCCCTTGCTGTGTGATGAACGGTAGGCGTGAGACCTGAAGGTTGCACTTTGCCTCGGACTGCTCTCCGTCATGCTGTCCTATTTTTAATTTCATGGCATTTCTGTTCGAGTTGCCTCAGGCTGGAGCCATACATGGGCATTATACAACATTCTCAGTGTGCCATTTCTTTGAATTATATTTGTCTTGTAGTGGCATTCACATTTCACTGGGAAATTAACTGTGTTTCAATGGCTGCACCCCTAGACTACATAATGGCATGCATTACGGTTCTCCCCCATCTGACTACATTGTCAGGAGCCAGAGGAAAAAAATGAATGGCAATGCTCCAAACAGAACCTCTCCCCTGCAATCGTATTTTTACTCAAAGGTTACAATCAGGAGGCATAAACATTGAGGGGAACACTGTGAAATGCATTACTCCATAAAGCAACGGCATAACCAAAATAACCCCATTTGAATAAACAGTAAATATTTTTACCATTCCAGATGTTATTACCGAGGAGGGGAATGTGAAATTCAAAATGTTATACCTATTGTGTGCAGTGTTTCTGCTCCTGCTTGCTTTGCATGCATCTGAATGGGAAGATAACAGCCTACTTATGATAACGTTCAGTTCTTAAAATGCTTGTGTCTTGCAGCAACCATGGGCAATCACCTTTTGACAAACCCCGTGTTGCAGACCCGCACTGCTACCTCTCCATACAACACCCTGCTGGCTGAGAGCTTCACCCCACCCTCACCTGGCGTCTTCAACTCAACCGGTTAGCTCGTCATTAATGCTTCAGTCTGAGTGTTTTTATATACACTGTGCACCCGACGTGCTCTCCCCGTCCGTTACTCTGTCACTGTTTTGACGCGGTATACAGACACACTCACGACAGTTTTTAGCACTTGCATTTGTGTTTGTGTGCGTTTGCGTGCGTGTGTGTGTGTGTGTGCGTTTGCGTGTGTGTGTGTGTGTGTGTGTGTGCATGCGCCTGCTTGTGTGTTGTTTTGTTTGACTATGTAGCTGTCAGACGGATTCACTAGGCTGAGCAGAACAGAGCCAAACAGTGCCTACAGCCCAACCTGCCATCTGGTCAGATCTTGAATCTTCATGAGAACAGCCACGAATTGATGAGAAGTTTAGCTACAGCTGTGACTGCCAGAAATGTTGGGGACAGTTTTCCTCTTCCTGGGCAGAAAAAGTAATTTGATGCTCAACGGGATGAGACGGCTTTGTGGAGAGGGACAGTCTCAGTGAGTGTCAGTCGGTTAGACGTGTGCACTCACTATTATTTTTGGGTTTACTTTCTTGTCAGTGGAGGTGTTTTTTGGAAAGCCTGATGGTCATTTTATTGCACTGCTGCGTCACCACACTGTTCTATGCGTGTCTGAAGCTGCAAAATTAGGCATGCTCTGCTATTTGCTCCTCTACTGCACCTTTATTCACTGGGTAAAAGAGAAATAAGATGTCTGTGGCTGAGTGTGCACCCACAGAGTATCAGGCCAAGAGTCTGATGACTGAAATTTAAGGCGGCGTTTCTGTTAAATATTTTAAAGCCTCCTCGCACAATACGTCAAGCCTGATGGCCACAGGCCTGGCAGCCAAGACATTTTTAGAAGAGAGTGGGAGAGGAAGTAGAGAAAGCGAGCACTTCATTAGAATGTCTAATTACCCACGGCACCACCGAAGAAGAAAGTTGATTAAAGTTACTCCACACATTAGATGTAAAAAATGAACAAGGCCCCTCGCTTATTGGGTGGCTGTGGAGTTTGCTTTGCTGTGCGGTGTTAATTTGGGTAAAAAAGCACAACATCTTTGGTGTGCTGAAGGGAAGTCATAAAATAAACATTACTGCTACTGTACAAGGCTTTACATGAATTATGAATGTGTTCAGGTATCTCTGACAGTAGTAAATAAGTACCCAGAGTATATTCTGTGGTTTGGATGTAAATATTAGAGGGATATGTTGTCAAACAAACAGAAGTTACTCTGCATAAATCAGAGTTAATGCGGTTATGTGTGTGTATGTGTGGACAATAAGAGCTGGAGAGTTTGATGTGAGTGTCTCAGAAAAAAGAAAAAAGGCAAATGGACGTGAATATTTTGTTCTCTTAATGGTTCCCTTTTGAAATGTCCTGGAATGAATACATCAAGTTAATGTTGCATCATTAAAGAACTTACTGACGAGTGTCTCTCTTTTTATTCACTCCACATGACTTTCTTCGGTGTTCACAGGAACCTTCCGTGACCCGAGTAAGTGTAATTCATTTGAATTTTACCTTCTTACATAAATTCTACTTCTCTTTCTGACCCTGAAATGATAACAATGCCAAACCCGTCTTTGTTCTGCTTTTACTGTGTTTGTGTTTGGGTCCAGAAAGCACGTTATCTAAGGCCCGAGACCCCTGTGGGATGGAAACCTTACCCTTGAACGGTAACTTCAACAACAGCTATTCCATGCGCAGCGGTTCAGGGGGTGGAGGAGGGGGCAGCTGTGATTTCCTCGGTGGTGGAGGTGGAGACAGTCCCCCTCCCCTCTTCAATGCCCGCGGCTCAGAGACCATGGGAGGCGGAGGCATCAGACGAAACCTCTCTGACGCTGCCGCCTTTGAGAAAATGATCATTTCTGAGCTTGTGCACAACAACCTGAGAGGTGGTGTTGGAGGAGGAAGTGGAGGTGACGCAGGAGACAGAGTGTGTGGCAGCTTGGCTGGGGGACGCCCTCATGGTGGGGTCGGTCAGGGGACAATGGGGGCGGGGCCTGAGCCATCCATAAGTATGGATGAAGATGAGGACTATCTAAGAGAGGGGAGGCAGCGCACGCCGCAGGATGTAGAGCTGCTTTACAAAGCTCTAGAGGAACCTCTGTTATTACAACGGGCCCAGTCTGTCCTCTACCAAAGTGACCCGGAGGAGTCTGAGAGCTACACGGCCGACCTCACCGAGAGCCTTGGCCACAGCGGGCACAGTGGTCAGAGTAACAGTGGGCAGGGGGGCAACAGAGCACCAGACTCACCTGCGCGTGACTCCCTGTACACCAGCATCACCAACCTGCGAGACTCACCTTATCCAGACAGCAGTCCTGAGCCCCTGGAGGTGGTGCCCCGCTCGGCTCAGCCCCCTGAGGAGTTATACTACAGCTCCGGGAGGCCCGCCTTGGGTTCTCGTGGGGCCCCAATGCAGACCTTCTACCAGGCCCAACCCCGGAGACCAAGTGGGGAGGGTCATGTGGCTCAAGAGCCTGCACAGAATGAGGGAGACGGACAGATGCAGCTGGTCACCAGCCTGTGACTGGAGCCTAATGGAGGAAGTATGGGACTCTAACGTGACAGCCAGAGCCGCCTCCTAGCCCGTCTCTCCACTTTCTGCTTGTTTGGTTGCCTTTCTTTCTCTTGACTTTTATTTAACTAACATATGAGCGAATAGAGTGACCTTCAGGGGGAGTCTTGGCTGACTCTGCAGAATCAGCCTCTGTCTTTAACCCTCCCCCCTCACACGGAGATGAGTGATGGATGTCTTTCAGCAGAGCATTCAGAGCCTCTCCCCATCTCCAGCCCTCCCCACTTCTTTTGGTACCCTAAGTCCAGCACTCTGAATGTACCGACCCACCCCCTTTACCTTCAAATATTTCAAAACTTCAGAACTTTGTTAAAGTTTTTTATGTAATTTCTCTTCAGACCTGCCTGCAGAGTTGAGAGTATCATTTTATATTTTTTTCGTTCCCTTTTCGTACCACCCATTGGTCTTTTTGGAGTCTTCATTTGATAGGATTAGTTAGCTTTAGAGACAGGGACTTTAGTACATGATTATAACCTAAAAAATGTCTCACAGAAAGCTCTTCATTGTTGCCAAAAATATCTTTTATTGAGCCAGGACAGAAACTAGAACATTCACAAGGCTAACACATGCACATATCTCTCTCTCTCACACACACACACACACACACACATACACGCACACTCACACACACAAACACACACACAGACACTCACTCATCCAGAAGTGCTCATTACCGTACATCAAAAGTGAAAACAGTACTCCATCTAAGTAAAAGGGAGCAAGAGCCTTTGTTCCAAGCAGGCAGTGGGAGCTGATTCAGAGTAGTTGCCTTCATTTTGTCTTGCTGTGAATCCACGACGATGTACAAAAGTGGAATAGAGGCAGAGGCAGAGACGGAGACGGAGGAGACCCTGCAACGCCTCTCAAGAGTGGGAGGGTCCAAGAGACTGGCCAATCCTCTCCACTGTTTCTCTGGTTGTTTGCTTTTGGCATTTGAAAAGTTAAATGACTGCCTTGCTATTGTTTTGAAGAGAGTATTCAATTTGTTGACTTTTGGTCTGCATCTTTTGAGGGGGGGAAACCTGCAAAGTGAGCAGGTTTCTCCCCCCTCCCCCTGTACTTTGCTGTTAGAGCCTAGCCAATTGAAGTGGACTTGTTTCCTGTGTGCCGTTGTGACAAGCAAGACTGTGAACGTCGCAAACGCACTGGTCAACCCAATTGGTATAAATGTGTACATAGGAACCACACATGAATCTACTTTATTCCTACAATGTAAATAGAGACACCAGATGATCAAAAGCAACAAAACGTAACAAATACTATGAAAATGACTTCTTGTACTGCAACAGACCGACATGAGAAAAATAAAATGTTTTGGAGTTTGTGACCTGAATGATACACTCTGTCTCTCCCCCCCAGTGGCTTGATCTCTCGCTCACGTGCCCCCACACTGTGCTAATCAGTGTTAAATTTCTTAATGATAGGGTGACCATAATCTGAGAACCCAAAAAGAGGATCCCTGACCCAGTCGCTTAGAGATACAAAAGTATCCAAAGATACACAAAGATGACAAATTACCCTCATAACCTAAAACATTTAATTAAAGCAGTGCTGTTTTATTTGAAGGGAAAAACATAAATAATGTAAAGATGCCCATTTCTGCCAACAAAAAAAGTAAGAACAAAAAACTGGCTTTGTTGAGATTTTTTGTGAACCCCCCCCCCCATAAATTTGATCAATAATTATACAATGCATATTTTTACAACCAAAAAGGAAGATATGTCCGGGCAAAAGAGAACATATGGTCACCCTACTTGATGATCAAATACAGGGAAAGAGAGAGGAGGATGTGTAGTAGATTTTATCTAATACAAGTGAGAAATGAAACAAAAAACCTGGCACAATTTTGATGTTTTATAATCCGTTGCTAATGTTTCACCTTTGACTTTGACCAGCGGGATTGCTAGGGGCGGCCAATGGAGGGTGCAGAAGGTGTGGGGGCATGCGAGATAGATATTCTCAAATGTCATCCTGTGCTTCAGAGGCTCGATAAAGCTTTGTGTGGGAACAAAAACATTCATAAAGTGATTTGGTGGGTTCTTGTATTTTTTGAAAGGGATAACCAGATGATATATGTTTTACAAGATGTGTGGTAAGAGCATTTGTTATGCTATCAAGGAATATTGAATTTTGCTTTTTTTCTTGGGATTAGTTCTAGCATAACTCAAAGGCCCAATGTGACAATTCATTAGTTTCCTCTGTGGATGTGTGTTAGTACGAATGTGTCTGAATGACTGAAAGCCGTGAGTGCGTGCGCCACACGCACACACACACACACACACACACACACACACACACACACACACACACACACACACACACACTAACACTGTGAAAGGCTATTTTTGTGAGTTGAATGTACATTACACAAGGTGCTCATCTCAGAGAGCTGCCATTACTTCCCTGCCTCAAATGGCAGTTGCGCTTTCTGCTCTGTTCGGGTGCAAGGAGGACAGGAAAAAATCAGCCTCATGAGACGTTAAGATAACCATGTACCGTGAGAATGACAGGCTGGGTTGACCATTCAAGAGAAACATGTTTTCAATACGCCACCTTATGCAAGCGATACATTTGAGAAATTAGCTGTCAAGAGGGAGCCGCTCATGAGGCTCCTTTCATCCCACTGAAATCTGTCTGACCTTTAAAAGAAAGGTACAGTTTGCCTTCCTCTGCGTTATATTTATAGATATTTCTTATGGTTTATTTATCAGTTTTATGTAGGTTTTTGGAATATTTATTCACAATGATTTATTCTTTCACTGTTAAGATTTTTTTGACTATCTCACTTGTAAACCTGTGCCTAGTAAGCACACAGTGGGGTGTGTGGACTAAACGTGAGCAGAAAATAGAAGCATCCGCTGCAGTGTGTGACATTTGGCTACAGCTTCACTGTCCCACTTCTGAAAAGAACCCAAAGGACTGCTGTTAGCTGTGGCTCCTGGGGCTGAAAGAGAGATAGGAGGGTTAAAGGCAGATAAGAGGAGTGGGATTACAAGGATTTGCTCCATTTTTTTCTTGTTATTTAAATCACTTTTGTGAGTAACTTTGTACAGGCTGTGGAGCACAATGAGGCTCAGAATAAAGGCCTGGGTATTGTCGCTGGAGCAACAGAGGGAAAATGTGGAGTACTGGTTTGATGGTACATGACTTGGATTTGCAGCTGAACCCAGGATCTGTCTGTGTTTACAAATGAAAGGACAATATGCACATGTATTCTGCTCTGCTGCAGTGCTCGACAAGGTGAGGCACGGATCTCATGGCTCAGTGACGGGGCATCGTACCGAGGCAGCACTCACTGGTCAGCCGAGGACAACTGAATGTATTTTAACAAGCAGGACTGAAGATAAAACAATCCACTCCAGGGTGAAAGTGTTAATGGGAAACGCAAGACAGCTATCATCATCTCTATCCTCATTGTTCTCATCATCATTAACTCCATCCCTCTCTCATTGTATTTGACATAATGTGCTGATGCTGATCTCCAGTGCTCAGCTGGGACCTGCCCCAGGGAGGAACGCTGTTTAGACAGACACTCCCCATGAGAGGAGGAATGTGCGTCACCTTGGGCCTGCTTCTGTTTTTTCCAGCACCTCCCAGCTTCTTTTCCTCTCCTCCCTCATGCTGCATCTCATCCCCATTTTAATATCAATCTCAATGGACTCCATTAGTGCAGCCCTTCTTTGAGAATGTTAATTTGTTTTGTCAAAAGCTTTGTTTATCCCAGATTAATATCTCAATAAACAGAGGAGCGCTGTACTGTGGTAAATGATAGTGATTATACAGTAAAAGGTCTGTAGCTCATGCTGTTGGAAGGAGGCACACACAATGGGAATATCTCCACCATCAAATCCCCCTTAACCCCTAATCACAATAATAATACCATGGGTACTAATTTACTGTGGTGAACCCGCCCTCACTTTCTGTTTTGCTCTCCTTTTTCCATCTCTGTCTGCCAGTGTTGGATGCAATTCCCATTCCATGCCAAGCCTGCCACTGTTTGGATGGGAAGTTATTTAAAAGGTGGGATGCCTAACCTTTGACATATGACTGTCTCACCCCTGCAGCTCTGTGTCAGTGGAGAGTGAGCTGCAGCATTGTTCAGTCTATCATTAGACAGCAGAGGTCCCAGCAGGCCTACAGTCCGCTTACTCGGACTTGACCCTTTCACACAGACTTTTTTTTTTTCCTTTCCAGTGATTTCAGTGATGCGTATCACACCAGGGGGGTGATGAGGCACAGGGTACTGGTGTGTGAGTTCAACAGTAGCTGAGGTGTGGAGGGTCCTTATGTCTGCAAAGGGTGTCCCGTGAGGGGACAGAGTCGAGACAACATGAGCTGAGATGTCACAGATGTCACTAATTGATAGCTACTGGCAGGAGGCGAAAGACAGAGGGGGTTTGCTGGTGACGGGGTTTGCAGAGAGGCTCTTCGGGGCTGGGGATGGAGATAAGGAGATGGATGTGCTGCTATGTTTCAGAGGGCTTCCTGCTTGTGCTTTGCAATCCTGAGGTTATCACTTTATGGTTGCAGTTGATCAAGCTGGCATGTCAGATCTCAAGTTAGGAAGAAAAAAAAATCAGCCCGCATAGGAGAAAGATGATACAACAGCAGTTAAATCAAATGGATGCTTCCTTTAGAATGTGAAAATGAATCCACTGCTGCTTCATCTGTTTGGACAGAGATTTTTAGACTGCTTATTATGTGCCACAAGATTTCCAACTGAGATTTTTAAAGAGCAAATGCAATTAGTGATACAGTAGTACTGCACTGCCTGGCCAAAAAACGTCACCACCTGGATTTAACTAAGCAAATAGGTACAAGCCTCCTGTTGGATAATTACTGCATGGGTGAATATCTTTCAGCTGGCGACAAGTTATTTAACCCCAGCTAATGCAATAGTAACTTCTCAGTTCTTAAACAACCAAAGAGAAAGACACATCCTATGGTTGTGGAAAAGGTGATGGTCTGTTAAAGAAGGGTCAAATCATTGGCATGCATCAAGCAGAGGAAGCATCTAAGGAGATTGCTGAAACTACTAAATTTGGGTTAAGAACTGTCCAATGCATAACTAAAAGCTCAGTCAAGTCCAGATTTACCCTGTACCAGAGTGATGGGTGCATCAGGGTAAGAAAAGAGGCAGTTGAAGTGATGCACCCGTCATGCCTAGTGCCTACTGTACAAGCCTGTAGGGGCAATACTATGTAAAAAAAATAATTAATGCAACACTGGATGGAAATAAATCTTGTGACAATGCAGAGGCAATGCCACAGTGAATGCATGGTGTAAACAAAGCCAAAGGCAGTTCAACCAAATATCAGAGTGTGTGACCTTTTTCTTTGGTGGAGACTTGTTTTTGGCTAGGCAGTGTATTTTATTGTTTCTGTTACACGTCCACACGACTGATATCTACTATCAAGTAGTTTTAACACCATGCAAGGGTACAACATCATACCTGTCATGAGAGTTGTGCCGTTTTGCCTGTGAGTTGTACATGTGTCAAACTTTGATGCACAGGGTGTAACAAAACGCTGGTGCTTCTGGGTGAAATTGTGTTCTTAAAACATGTGAGGCCTTTTCTATACAGAGAATCAAAGGTCCAAAACCAAAACAAACATATCTTGGGACACTGTATAGTTCACATCTTCAGTCAGGTTATGCAGATTTATACAGCAGTGGGAGTGGTGGATCTGCTCTTTGCCTGTCAACACCCATCAACATGAAGCATAAGCCGGCTGAATCTATAAGCATGACTTTTGTCTTTTCTTTTAGTTGGTTGCACTTTCTCAGAGCGTGTGTGGTGCTGAATTGTGCCTAAATGTGTGTTCCCATGGCTGTAGTGATGGTTCATGGGGTCATTACTTGGCAAATAGATGAAGCTGATGTGAAATGCATAGTCAAATCTAAGCTCTAGATGAAATAGCTTGGTACTGTAAAACCTACTCAGTATTGGACATTCCTGAAGTGCTCTATGGGAATAGATTATAGTGTATTGGTGATTTACATAACAGGCCGTACAATTCTGTTGAGCAGCATCATTGTGCCATGAGGGATTCTACATACAGCACCATTCCTGGAGCTTCCTGTGATTTCTCTATGAAGTGGTTCATTCATCATGTACCGCTGAGACATACTGAGGTTAATGCAACACCTTGATTCTGTTTTCTTTGAGCAATGATGTTCATATGTTTTCTTTGATTTTGTTTCTTTCTCACAGTCATTGCTTTGACAGCTGTCTAGGCCAAAGGGGCCGATTTTATTTTGTGAGTGTTTGCGTCATCGCAGGTCAGAACGACCTTGTATCACCACATATTAATAAAAAAAAAACAAAAACGCTCAAAATACATGTTGTTAATGCTTCAGGGTTTCTCTGTGAACATTTCTAAGAGGCAGGTGTGTGCTTGTGTGTGTTGATGTACAGTGGAATTAGTTGTGATTATCCATGTGCCAGCGTGATATAAGATTAACAGCACACAGCAATTATTGATAATCTCAGGCCTTGCAGTTTGCGTATACACTTCAGTGTATCTAGCTCATGACTTAAACTGGAAATGAAAAGACATCTTAAAGCACTAATATGGGGTTATGTTTTATTCATCAGCTGTCCTGTAGGTTATGGCAGCTCTGTGCTGCTCATCTGTGTGCCATGGGAAGCAGAGGACTAAAGCCAAGCAACCCAGCCCCTTCCTGAGTCAGCTCCCCCTTGAACCACACACACTATGAATATGCAGATTTGACCTGTGAGTTGGGATGAGGATTCTGTCAAACATTGGTCTGTGTCTAAAGCGTGCTGCACAATTTGGGGGAAAATAAAGCGATCAGTTTGGGAGGCAAAGCCCACAGTCTCCTCTGCCAGAGGACTGTTCCGATGCTTATCCGAGAAAAAAGCTTTGTTTCACAACAGTGACCTTAAGTCAGTATAACCAGCCAAGCTAAAGCATTCCTTCTAACTATCTTACATGTATCTCCATGTACATGCGGACCGGTGAGCACACTCGCTCAGCTGGATTCAGCTTTACAAAGCATCAGTCAAGGTTAATTAATCATACAGTGGGGTGTGATCCCTGATGTAATCGCTTTAAAACTGCCGTGTGAATACAGCTTACCGACTTTTCAGTGCAGCACTGTTTGCTTGCAGCTGTCTGTTAAGCCTCAGCACGCAGCAGTAGGCGACCTTTAGTACGCTCCAGAGTAACCATAAACATTGTGATACACTGGAGATCAGTTAGGGATAATACACAAGTACTGCCCAGCTAACTTCCCTTAAGCCATCTTATCTCTGATGTGGTGTGATCAGTGTTCATCTCCTGCTGAGGGTAGCTTCCTTGACTGCTCATAATACCATTCACAGCAGTGTTATTGGTTACTAATTAGCTGATATATAATTATTACGTGCATCAGAGCATAGAAAACCTCTCCATAATTACAGCCTCTCTCATGTACCTGTTTCCCCGCGTCATGCAGAATGCTGTGCATGTACGATGACACGTGATGTCTCACCCCCTACCCATCCACCCATCTGCCTAGCTCCCGCCTCACTCATGTCCCCTCCATGAAACTCCCAGAGAGGGAAGGCTGTGAGGCCTTGGCCATTCAATCACCCTCTTTTCACCGGTGTTACAGTTACGCTTTCACACACGGACATACCAACATGAGCAACAAGGCCTCTAACCTCCAATACAATCACCTCCTGCTGCTCAGCCCATCAGTGAGGTAAAAAAAAAAGAAGCAGGGGTTTTCTCAAGGTCATTGCACAGTTAAGGAAGCAAAAAATAGAATCACATATCACAGCAGATCCAAAGAAATGTATTGGAGCCAGTCAGAAATCCTGTGCAGATGTACATACATGCGTACTCATGAGATGTAAATCTTTTAAGTACTGTACCACACACACACATCACAATAAAATTACCCTGCTATGTGCTGACTGTTCACGAGATGATTAATAAATCAAAATACTGTACGAGAAAATTCAGGGATCAACCCAAACACACACACTGATTGCACCGAAAACACAACAACAACACAATAGTCAATCAACACTGATTGAGAGCTGTAACCTAAATCTCGGCTAATAACAGAGGCACGCTGTGTGATAAGATATATATGTTTTCAAGGTGTTGGTGAAATGAGAAATTTAAATTAAAGACACTGTAATCAGACATTCATAAGCATTAATTAGTCTGGCGCCACTCAGCTGGAGTGAAAAGATAATTCTGTTGCCTGTTACCTCAGAGCTACAAGACTCATAGATACTTACTGCCCCCTAGTGGGCTTTAAGACAAAAAGAAATCCTCACAAACTCAAATAAATGAGGAAGATAAATACAGAGTGGGATAAATGATTTATTCTTCGTCAGTTAAAAGTTACATCAAGTCTTTTGTTGGACAATATAATAATGAAAGCAAAAGCAAAGGGGAAAAAATGTGCATCCCGGCCAAGCCCAAGAGCATCATATTTCAACATAATGACTACAGAGTACACAAAATTCAAAAATAATTGATGGTTAAAAAATCTGATTATAATAAGTACAGGAGCAAAAGAAGCGGATAAGTTGATTAAACGTATAAAAAGAAGAAAAAAAACGATACAACATCACTATCATGTTTGTATGTCGTTTAGTATAATAAGATATAAACTTGTAACTTTTTATGTAATTATATAAATCTGATACTGTACATTATACTTTATATTTAAAAATATTCCTCACAGCCATGTATGTGGCACCTCTTCTGTCTTGTTCAACCATCCATTGGTCAAACCCTGCACTTCATATTCTCAACGACAAACATCTTGTGGGTCGATCTCAGTCAAACGAGATCAATGCTTTCGATGTTATCAACAATTGCAACTTTTTTATATGCAGTTGGTATTGTTACAGATGTTGCACTATGTTGACTATGATTATGATCATGCAGATGTAATTAATAGAATCAACAGTCTGTGTGAGTCATTGTATCTACAATATTGTCGATACAGATAAATTCTGTCTTCAGAATAAATTAACAATGTATTGGTAAATTATAAATGGACCAGTACTTATATAGCAATTTTCTTGTCGTATGTTTTCGTATGTGAGATTCTAAATGTGGGATTGGTTAAAAGATGTACCTCGTAGTTTCTTGAAAGAAAGGTAAATTACAGTAAAGAAAACCATAACAGTCATTAACCCCATAGGACTGCAGGAGAAGTGCCTCATACATGTACTGTGGGGAGTCGGTGTATATATAAGACCATATTGACCCGAATATAGGACAAGGTTTTTTTCCTTTGAATTGTTAGTCTTATAAGATATTATTATTAATAGTATTATTATTATCTAGTATATTTAATTCATAGTTCTTCACGAAGTGTGCTGATTTCACATCAGTGTCCTGCAACAAAGAAAACAATTTCTAATGTAAAGAAAACAGAACAAAGCTTCTTAACATAAAGATGGTATTAATGCATACTCTACTCTATTTACCAGTGCAACAGAGTCCATGTTGTCCAGGTCAGGGTCGGAGCAGCTCCCAATCACGGGAGCTATACCTTCACCTGTCATGTCTGAGTGTTGGTTGGTGCCTCTGCAGACAGAAACAGCAAAATTGAGACATGAACCTCTGCACAGAAACAGCAGAGCTTTATGTTTACTTTCTGAGCAGACCTCAAACAAGTTCTAAAACTCAGACTGGCCCTTCAAAAATTAAGGGGTGTAGCTCCTAAAGTTGCTCCTGACAGCTGTCCAAACATCAGAGACAGAGAAAAAAGTGGCACAGCTGTGAGAGCAGAGTGACAGGGGGCGAGGGTTGTCTTACCCCTCCACGGGCAGCAGCGGCTCACTTTCATTCTTCCCATCATCTTCAGGACCACTTTCACAGCGAGTCAATCCATTCTGCATCTTCCCCATCCTGCAGGAGGATTCACAGACATTATCAGCGTACATGAAGTCACAAAAAACAGGGTGAGTCCTTCATGGCTGTATCTTATATATAGAGAGACATGTAACTGCACACTTATTAAAGAAACTGTCAAGTTGTTTTTTCGACTCTTCTTAGATCTCAAAGCTCCTGGGAGGAGTTTTCACTTTGAGTGGATGCCTGTGTGTATTTCCACTGTGCTGATCTTGTCCTGTACATGCTAAGTGATTTTCACTGTTAAAATCTCATCCTGTTGTCTGAAGATGATGAGGAAAGGTAATTTTTCGAAGCAAAATATGCTTTCACAGGTGCAGTTGTATTATTTTCAAATATGACAGCAGCAGAAAGCAGGAAGAGCACAGAACCTCTCTCTCTTGAATAACAATACATGTTTAGAAATTAGCAAGTGAAATTACAAAAATCTTTTCATCCTTGCCACATTTTGAATTCTTGTTTAGCTTGAAGACAACAGACTTACCTAACACAGCCAGCAGCTTTGCCCCCTGGATCATCTCTTTGTGTCCTGGTTGTTTAATGATGTATTTTTTTAAATCAAAACTTAGTTCAACATGTTGATACGACAATGATAAGAGCTACTATACGCAACTATTTAATGCTAAAATCTCACCTATGCATGTCACGGCTGTAAGGAACTTCATCAGGGACATCATCAGAGACACTTGTGCCTCCACTGCAAAAGAAATGTAAGAGTTTCTAAGAATGACTTGCAGAGGAAGTGAAACCTTTCAGTCTTTTCAGAAAAAAAACAAGATGTAGAAGAATAACTTGATTATTCTCCTTACTCTTTAGACTGTGTTTCAACCACTATAGAAACATGATCTTTCTGAGTTACTCCGGTTTGAGGATGAGAACTGTGGAGTAAAATGCAGCTGCTAAAAGATCACAGTCCAAACTTGAAATCATAATTTTAAATTTTTGAAGACTGGGGTCAGAGAGGATCTTAATGTCACATCCAAACCTTGGGCCTTGAACTCCTTCTAGTGCGATGTTTCTCTCATTGTCATCACATGATCCTTTGACAGGTTGTGTTGCACTCATCCTATAATGACAAAGAAAATTCAGCGCTTGTATCTAAACTTGACGTATTTGTGCTGATTGTGGATTCTGGATGTTTGTTTACTCAGTCACAGTGTTGAGGTCATTGTCCAATTCATAGCCAGATGCCCCCTCCCTACTGTGGTTTCTTAAAAGGGAAATCAATTGTAAGTTTCATTTAAATACAACTGAGTAAGAGACAGTGAGACAGTCTTTTTCATTTGCTGTTTATTTCCCCTGAGGATTAATTTAGTTATCAACTTCTGAGTTAAATAAATAATTCATTTGTGGGAGCATCTCAGCCGAAGAGGACACACTAGAGAGGAGATCCGCACTTCAAACAAGTCTAATTTCTTTATCCCTGTCAAACATTTCTATTAAAAGTCAAGAGAATAGATGGCAGCAGTGAGTTCATGTGTGTTGAAATTCACAGTGATCAAGATTCTCAGTCCTAAAGCACATATTAACCAGCCTCTGCTGAGCTAATTTTTCTGGCCTCACCCATTCTGGGAAATCCCCTGAGAATTTTTCCTGTTAGAAGGACAGCATGCGATCTTCTTCCTGACACAGGAACAAACAACAAGTATATTTCTAAAGACACGCAGGTTAGAATGGACATGGTGGTTGAATGTTTTAGTAAAATATCACAGAGCTCACCTAGCTTGACGGAACATCACAATGATTGCTATGGTAAGCAAAACAAATATTCCACCAACTGTAACACAGAAACAATTAACCCTGTTATCACGTTATAGACACTGACCCAAGTTATACCGGCAACAGAATGTCCAGAATGCCACTTTGAAAATCATTGCACTCACTGATTATGCCCCATGAATCATCAGTCTCCTTTGACTCTGTTCAGGTAATAGCAGTGGGACAAAGCAGACCTCTCATTTTTTATATTCATATCTTTGATCAATTGGCTAAAATGACTTCTAGTAAGTTGTAAGAACAAACATACAAGTGTATGTGACAGTTAAGCTTACCAGCATTCTTATAAGTTCGACAGATGTCTCTCACTCTGCCCCCTTCCTGAAAAGTAAAATGAGTCTCTTTAATGTGAGAGTTCAAGTAGTATGATTCACATTTCATAACCCTCAGATCAAAATCACTTTTTCACCCAACAAAAGGTAAACTTACATTAACTGTGCATTTTATTCTCAAGTCAGAGCAATGTTTTCTGACAAATGAGGTGTTGTCCATTTTCACGTCAGGGCGTAGATACTCATGTGTACTTAGATCACTGCCAAGTGTAACAATAGCTATTTTCTCCTGTTTAAACCAGAATAAAGAGTGAAAGTAGTGAAATGTTTTGATCATTTTAAAGTGAAATATAACAGTTATAGTTAGGCCTGAAGAGCAGTCCACATACCCCGTTTTCATCAACTTCCACCTTGCTGCCTGTGGGGCATTTATGTGGGTATCTGTAACCATCATCTTTCCTTAACTCTTCACAAGTTGTGTTTATCTGAATGCAACCTGGGAAACACAGAATGAGAAGAATATGAAAGACAAACTTTTTGAGCCACTTGAGAACATGTAAAAACTAAAAGCCAAAACTTCCTCACTTCAACTGAGATTTAAGACTTACCCAACCTTAAAAAAAAAAAATAAAATAAATATACAATGCCAAACTCCTCATTCTCACCCTGTAGTAATCACTTACCAGTGATCTCATAAGTCTGACATATGTCTCTCGCCCACCCCCCTTCCTGAAAGGTGAAATAATTTTCTTTAATATGAGAGTTTAGGGAGCAAAATTCACATTTCAAAACTCTCAAATAAAAATCACTTTTTCACCCAAGCACTACCACAACATGTCTCAATACTAGGTAAACTTACATTTACTGTGCATTTTATTCTCAAGTCAGAGCAATTTTTTCTGACAAATGAGGTGTTGTCCATTTTCATGTCAGGGCGTAGATACTCATGTGTACTCAGATCACTGCCAAGTGTAACAATAGCTATCTTCTCCTGTTTAAACCAGAATAAAGAGTGAAAGTAGTGAAATGTTTTGATCATTTTAAAGTGAAATATAACAGTTATAGTTAGGCCTAAAGAGCAGTCCACATACCCCGTTTTCATCAACTTCCACCTTGCTGCCTGTGGGGCAGTTATGTGGGTAACTGTAACTGTCATCTTTCCTTAACTCTTCACAAGTTGTGTTTATCTGAATGCAACCTGAGAAACACAGAATGAGAAGAATATGAAAGACAAACTTTTTGAGCCACTTGAGAACATGTAAAAACTAAAAGCCAAAACTTCCTCACTTCAACTGAGATTTAAGACTTACCGAACCTTAAAAAATAAATACATAAATACATAAATATACAATGCCAAACTCCTCATTCTCACCCTGTAGTAATCACTTACCAGTGATCATATAAGTGTGACAGATGTCTCTCGCCCAACCCCCTTCCTGAAAGGTTAAATAATTTTCTTTAATATGAGAGTTTAGGGAGCACAATTCACATTTCAGAACTCTCAGATCAAAATCACTTTTTCACCCAAGCACTACCACAACATGTCTCAATAAAAGGTAAACTTACATTTACTGTGCATTTTATTCTCAAGTCAGAGCAATCTTTTCTGACAAATGAGGTGTCGTCCATTTTCATGTCAGGGCGTAGATACTCATGTGCACTCAGATCACTGCCAAGTGTAACAATAGCTATCTTCTCCTGTTTAAACCAGAATAAAGAGTGAATGCAGTGAAATGTTTTGATCATTTTAAAGTGAAATATAACAGTTATAGTTAGGCCTAAAGAGCAGTCCACATACCCCGTTTTCATCAACTTCCACCTTGCTGCCTGGGGGGCAGTTATGTGGGTATCTGAAACCGTCATCTTTCCTTAACTCTTCACAAGTTGTGTTTATCTGAATGCAACCTGAGAGATACAGGATAAGAAAGCATTTCAAAAACGAATTTTTTAGGTCGCCATTACGAAATTACTGGTCTACTTCCTCATTAAACCGAAAGTTAAGAATAAAACCCAAAAACAAAAGGAAATGTGCAATAACAAAATCCTATTTCTTACCTATTGTTGTTCCAATAAAGAGCTCCACAATTGCGGTCAGAAGGAGACACTTTTTAAAGCTCATTTTGTCGAGTTTTGTGAAGAGGCCGGGAGTGAATCTGAGAAGTTCAGTCTTCAGTGAAACTTCCTGAAAATACAGGATGTTGTAAGAAAAAAAAAAAAAGTGGGTTGTCCTACCTTTACTTCACTTTGTAATTGTTTTATTTCTCCACAAGGGGAAGCCATTGTCACACAGGTCATGGGTACATGAGACTGCCAGGTGACACATAACACAGCACTTAAACATATATATGGTTTTACTGTTTTATTCTACTCTCTGTGTCATGAAAATAAAAGGTAGAAAGTCAGTTCCATGAAGGTCTGCTTCTAAAACGCTCCCCGAAGACAAGACAAACAGGTGTGTCACTAGATAAAAAGCATCCTGGATTCTGAGTTGAGTCTGGAAATTTTTTTCTCATTTTCATCTATTTATGGTCATTGTTCTGATAGAAGAAAGCAGTCAACCTGACATGTTTTACCCATGAGAGCTACAGAGAGAGAGAGGGACAACAGAGGCCTCTGGGTGCTCAAAGAGGCCTCTGTTATTCTCTTTCAAACACACACACACACATACACAGCGTCCAAGGATGAAGCAGAAGCCGCTCTGCTGCAGCACGCTTCATTTACACTGCATCTTCTCTGGTCCATCGAGAAAACACAGACCAGAGTCTGTGTCACTCAATACGGGCCCCTCTCTATCTCCTCAAGTCTGTCTGCCCCTTGGTGCCCCCGCTCCCTCTCTCTCTCTCTCTCTCGCTCTCTTACAGCGCAATAGATTAGCAACAGAAAAAAAAGTGCTTCCAAAAACATTCTCTCAAGTTTCCATCTTAAATGTAATTATCTCATTGGCTCAGATGTGGGATTGAATAAAGTGACACTGAAGCAGAGAGGATTTACTCATTAGCCAATTTGGTATGGCTAACCACTTTAACATTGCATCATTCTTGATTGCTTCATCGCTTCTCGATGAGACCCTTCTGGGTAGAGATGACAACATCACAACAGACAGTAAACCCACTTTGCTCAGGTCCCCTGGAGCTGTGTGGAAGTGGACTTGTCCAATCATCTGATCCATTCTTCACAGATATCAAGTGACAGAAGGCAGTGGAGGTATCCTAACATCCCTCTTCATATCCACAGAGCCCCTGTATAAACAGAAGAGAGTGCTGATGACGCAAGACAGAATGAAAACACGCACAAAGTTTTAAACACGTATGTCCCAAAGAACTTACTCCCACAAACAGTGCGTTCACTGCGCCAGCTTGAGCGAGGAGTGAATACCAAAGAGTCAAAACTAAACTACTCAGATAAATAACTTCACTTCTGCATCTTTTCTGTCTTCCCTCCATCTGTCTCAACTCCTCCATTGTTATTCTGTTCACAAGAGCAGCTATGAGATATAAACAGCTCTCTTCCATTTCACTGTCACCCTCTTCCCAGCCCCATGTGAATGAGGCAAGAATACAGATAAAATGTATTAGCTCTGGTATTTTAACAACTTTCAAGCTAAAACAAGCCATTCTGCTTGTACAGTTCACTTGTATAAACTTGAGTTTGAAACAAAAACTGGGTGCACTATTCAGGGCGTGTGAGTTGTGGAGTCAAAGCTGAGGCAAAGCGACACCCTGAGAATCCTGAGCAGCTCTGAAAGAAAAGTGCTGGCTCCTTTTTACCCCGCTTGGCTTGAGTTTGCTCAGCTCCACACTGGTTTCAAAATACACCCAGTAGAAAGCTGACCACAACCAAAACAGCGTACAGGCCACGAGTGACTCCTATTAAGAAAACAGTATCATGTTCACACCCTGACAGTGAGTGTTGTACATTTGCTCTATAGATAACCAACCTATTGCAGTTATCATGGGCCCTTCAGTGATAGAACCCTTAAACTAGCCTCAGGCATGAGCGATGCGACAAAGGAAAGCAAAGAATCATTGGAGGAGCTTTTGGTAAAATGCTAATCAGCATAATCCCTCAATCTGAGTCAAAGACCTGAGTGCAAGTGAGTTTATGTACGTAGGCAAATAAAAGACACAACTTTGGGAAAAACTGCAAACCTGGATCCCATCAGCAGTCATCTGACAGCACTTAAAGCTTTCTATCAAAGACGAAAAAACAGACATCTGCCCGGAAATATTCCCGTTTCTTACATCAGCTTATAAACAAAAGCAGTAAACAGAGAAGTTTTGGCAGGAGATTTTTATTCCTAACTGCTGGCTACACAGGAGTCCGTGTCCGCAGAGGCTGTGTGGTCATCTGACATTAACCTAATAGGTCACATCACTGAACCTTGTGTTGTTGACTCAAATCCTCAGTCTTCAAGTACAAGTCCAAACTAAATTACCTGAGTCAGAGTAGAGTCCTTTAAAGTGTTTGTTATAGAAAAGAGTTCAAAGACTATACTTTTGTACTTTAGTAACTATAGTTACCTTTGAAACTAAGGTCAAACGATATGTTATAGGTATTAAACATTCCTCTCATAAGAAAGCAAATAAGTCTTATGATTTATATGCCTCTTAATATATTTGTCTGATGTGATTTGTTTTTAAAATTACTGGCTCTGAATGTTTGTAACCCCCTAAACTAAAAATGACACTTAAAAATTTCACATCACCCCCTAGTGGCCAACTGCAGTACAGATAAAATTGGTCTGTTTTCACTGAGAAATGCTAAAAAAGATAGCATAAACTTGGGATTAATTAATACAATAAATAATGAATATAACCTAGGATACAATATTGATTTTATATATTTCATGTGAGCATCTGACTCTATAGTGTCTGTGGAATAAGAATGTTGGCACCTATTATTGATGTTCTGTGCACCCTATGCTTCACTGCACCTGCTTGCACATAGGCAAATGAAAAATCTTTGAAACAGTAACTTACAATTCATGGGATTGCTTTTGCATCATGGCTGCTGCTGAATGAGATGTCGTGAGAATGTGTAGATAGATGGATAGATACTTTATTTATCCCTAGGGAAATTCACAAAAAATATATATAGTGTATATAGAATTCAGTGTATAAGGATGAACTTGTGTGCAAAGTGGAAAAAAATAATAATAATCAAGAAATAGGTGGTTACAGACAGAGTACAGACAATAATTTCACTGAGTGCAAATGAGTGCAAGTCCTTCTCTCTTTCTCCTGAATCCTAAAGCAGTCACTGACCAGGAATGAGTTCAAGTTCACAGTCTGTGTCAAGTCAGGAGTCCTCTGCTACATCAGCACCAATAAAAGCCACCCATGCTTAGTCATTCATTAATACTGGATCCCTTCATGTGGTTGTAGTACAGCACTTGCATACCAAACACTTAACATCTAATAACAGGAAAAGATCAAGTCTGACAGAATGTTCTTAGTGAGTCCAAGGACTAAAGGTATCATGGGAATATGTGAATATATGAAGCCACAGGGCCTCACATAATATCATATATACCCCCATCCCATCTTCTCCTCCTACACATGTATTAAAGTCCTCCCCATAGAGGCCAACTCTCCCCCTCATTTCAAAACCACAGCTCCCTCTCCCTTTTGCATAGCTTAGTTAGCCTGGGCACAGCAACCTGATCCTGCTGAGAAAGTCTTATAAAAAGGAGCAAATAAAACAAGCCAATCAAAAACACCTCTCCTCCACAGAGTCAAACATAAAAGATCTGAAAGTATTTCCTCTATCAGACCAACCTCGGCCTCAGGGCTTGTTGCTGTTTGAATGTAAGGGGTCAGTAAAGCTGCATTATTACGTGATCACACAAAGAGTCATGTCAAAGCAGAGTCCAGTATGATGCACAGCAGCTCATATTCACATGGTGCTGAGGCACATGTTGTGCAACAAGCAGAGAGCAACTTGGACAGGCTGTATTAATCTGTTTTCCAGCTAAATCTCCTGAGAGGGATCTCTGACAAAAAACAAACCTCTCTGTTTGAAGCAGGGCCTCCAGTTAGACTTGTTCAACTTCTGCCTTTCTTTGCTTTTCGATCTCTTTTTCAGCCTGTTTCTCTTCCACTTTCCCTCTCAATCCACTTTCCCTCTCTTGTTATCTATTTCTCCTTTTGTCTGCTCTCCTTTGTCAGAGTTTTCTCCTTGTGTTTCTCCTCTTAACTCTCAATTTCCCTCCTCCCTCCCCTTTGATTCCTTTCTGGTGTAAGTCTCAGTATTTGGCTGGACGAACTCAGGGTGAGCGTGTCTTATTACAGCAGTCCAGGGCCCTTTGATAAAGCCCTGCATTGTGAAGGATAATCCCTCAGAAACAATCAGATTTTATACCGTGCCCTCTGTTGCTTCTATAGCCTCACTTTTAAATGTAGACACAGGACGCTCACAACTCACACGCAACCATTTGTTGTGAGACACAAACAAGTACATGTGCATGCAGTGGCATGCAGTGCAGACTTAGTGGACTCGTGTGAAAGTATGCAAGAAACTCACATCAAATTACCCATTTAGTTAATTTTGTTTCAGTGTTCTCTGTGCAATCTGCTGTCTATCGTCTTCTGCAGGATCCAGGAATGTCTCACCTAAAGCTACGACAGTCATGACTGCAGTTTTAAAGGACAGAGATTTGTACGTGTGTGGCGCTGTAAAATGACAGTTAAGTCAGAATGTCTATCACCGTCACGTTTTGTTAAGGCAGCCCTTTTGTAGCCGTTCACACTCGGCTGAGCTCTATTGTTAAATAAACAAAGGCTCCAGTTTGGTTGTTGGCGGATCAGTGAGTGGATCAAGCACTCACCTGAAAAATTGGCGAGTGGGGAGCAAAGCAAAGCAGCAGAGTTTTACACAGGATGAAAGGTACACTTTCACATTCTTAAAGACTATTAAATGCAGAATGGCACACATTTGCACAGATTTCTTTACATGCACTCACTTTAAACTCTTTGAACTTTTGCTGCACACAGCTGTTCAGTGTCTAGACAGGTAGCTGCCTGTGTGGATCCAGGTCGTCTTTCTATCATTGCCATCATTCCTCATTTTCCAACAGGAGGTTTTCCTTCACCAGAGTTTTCCCTGTCGTCATCTATCACCTTGACTGAAGGGAAAGAGAAACTTAATTACAGGACAAAGGCAACCATAACTCCCCCCTAAAGTTTACACTACTAACGATGGTAGCCTGCAGCTGTGAATGTCACACTGACTGACATTGTTCAACATAACACAGAGTCACAGTAAACAGTGTGTTGTAAAAGTTAGAGCCTACCTGTGTCCTGACACAGCACAGAAGAAACTTCTAAACAAAATGAGGGAAAGACAACACTAGCTTTAGTTATTAGAGATGATACCTAGTGCTTACTGTACTCCACTTACCGCTCTCTAACTACCAATTACCCAGGCTCTCTGAGGCAAGTCATGTTAGTGGATCAGCATTACACACAAATTACTCACTAGTTCCCCTCACTCATAACAAGGAATTACAGGAATATTGTCAGGTGTCTGCTGTGCGCACACTCATTAAACTATCAGCTCAAAGCTATCATCACACTCACATCCACAGGAGCGCAGATGAAAGGATGTACACACATAGGTTCACACAGACAGAGAAGAGAGAGAGAGGAGCCTGAGTTGTATTAAGCAGATCTCTGGTCTCCATCAAGCTTATGTGTTGTTGCTATGATGTACTGCTGTGCTGTCAGTGTGACCCCAGGACTGCAGTTTTTTTTACTTTCCTCCTGTTATTTCAGCTGGTTCCCGAAGAGGACTGTAATTAAGAGCACCGTCACACTGATAGCAACATCCTCTCTATCTCACTCTGATTCATGCAAAGCACTCTATTGGAAACGCTTACAAGCTCACACTTAGACACACTCTTATCTCACATATTCAGCCTCGTTTAGAGCCTCACTCTATGTCAAGAAGTTAAAAAAATGGTTTGATATATTGCATAATTGCTCATACAAGCAAAACAAGCTGAATTTTAGATTGCCCTCAGAGACGTTTAATGCCAGGGTGACCATATTCTAAAACCCCAAAAAGAGGAACCCCTATCCAGCATCTAGAGATACTGCAAAGTACTCAAAGATACTCAAAGGCAACAGTGTCTTCATGACCCATACTTTATTTGAAACACTCCTTTTCTGTCCGAAGTGAAACATTTCTGGAATGTAAACACAAATAATGTTAAGAAGCCCATTTATGCTGGTTAAAAATAAAAAGATGAAAAATTCGCTCCATTGAGATTCTTTTTTTTTGCCCATATTAAGTAAAATTTTTCATAGAAAAGTAAAATTTATGAGATAGAATTAAAATTAAGACTTTTAATCTCAATTCTTTTACTTTATTTTATTTATTCCTGTCATTTCAAATTCAAAATCTCAATATCTTGACTTATTAGCCTATGATTTATACTTTCCATCTCAAAATTTCTCCTTTCATCTCAAAATTTTGGCTTTTTTTCCCTCATAAGTCTGACTTTGACTCTAAATTTCAATTTTACTTTCATACAATCTTGAAAACATACCTCAAAATTTTGTTTTTACGTTTCAATTTTTATTTTTTTTTCTAAAATTTGGATTCTTTTTTTTTTAACTCAGAATTTTGCCTTTTATCTCAGAATACTGACTTCTCTTCTCAAAATGTTGACATTTTACATCAAATTTTGGCTCATAATGCAGTGCCTTAATATACATTTTAACCGTCTGTGGAACAAGGTGAGGAAAACCTGAACATTTTGGTGAATTTTGTAAAATCTCTCAGACATAATTGTATGACAAAAAAGTAGGACACGTCCAGGCAAAAGAGGACATGTGGTTGCCCTTTTTGATGCCATGTGATGAGGTTGGATCACAAATCAACTGGGCCTTTTCCAAAATTCTCATTATGTCAGACCTAAGAGTCTTGCATTATGAATCCTTTTATCCTACCTTTTCCTCTCTCTTCAATCCTTTTCCTGTTTTTTCTCCTCTTCTCGAGAAAGGCCCTGATGGGGCTTCTTCATGCCTGGGCAACACTGACAGCAGGTAATTTGCCAACCCAGAGTTTCGCAACACTTTTTCAATCACAGATTATGAAATCGGTTGATGGTGTGATCCAAGCTTCTGAATTACATTTTATTCAAAGTATCCATTTTTCTCTCACTCTTTACATTCTATCCTATCAGAAGAGATGAGATCATCAAGATAACCTAACACAGAACTCTTGTGCCATTTATTTACCACACCTCCTTGTGAATCACTCACTTACTCACACTTTATAACACTAGTATAAACATTAAATTGACTTTCACCTACAAACCGAGTTATGACTTTGGATGGTGAGTGCAAGAACTGAAGTTCCTTAGCTGTCCACTTGAGGGTTGTCAAAAAAGGATAGCAATCCCAAATGGAAACCAACAAATGGAAATGCAGTCTTGAGTTATCAGTACATTCCCATGATGGGGGACATGGTGAGCTGGCAGATGGGCAGGTTCATGCAGCTTCACCTCTTTTATTGCTGTTAGGTTGACTAAAAGGTAGGTTAAGTTGACATTGACAACATGGTGACTGCTGTCATTTGGTGTCATAAATAGTCTTCAGAAATCAATCACTTAGACTACATCCAGTCTAGTCTGCCCCAAGTAACTTATTTTCTCATTATGTAAAATCTCCCTGTCTCACAAACTTTACTTTTCTGTCCGCAGGCACTCGCACATATACTGTAATTTACACTCCACGTTTCTCCCCACCGTTGTCATCATTCTCCTCCTCCACTATTCTTTCTTAAATACTGTTTATACAATTCCACTTATGCACACAATCACCCTCTTTGTAAACAGCATCAATATTGTGTGTGTGGGTGTGTGATTGTGTATATGTGGGATTATGAAGGCATGTGTGAAGGAAAGTGTGATTTATGGCCTGAGTGACCTCCTTCAGGTACACGTGTACATATGTGTTCATAAACACTTAACTCATAAACACAGAGCAAAAGTGGATAGGAACACACACAAAGTGATACACGACGGCAAACACTGACCTAACACTTTGAATACACACAAGAGATATGTTTTCTTTGGACATGTACTACTTGTGAGATCATCTCCTTAGAGCTCTGGAGTAAGTGCTGAGGTCAGCTGTATACATCCCACTTCACAAGCTTCACTTGAGTAATGCTCTGTAGTTGGCGTTAGTGATGAACTGGCTGTTTTCATGATTCCCTGGCTTGCAATAACATGAGATGAGCGTCATGTCACTATTACATTAACATTACACGTTGCTGAGTGTGTTACAGGAGGTTTAGCTTGAAGACTTTGGATGTTTCTCCCACTTTTGCGATGCAGGCGTCACCAACACCTCGGGGGTCTGTCTGTTGTTTTTACTAATGTGGTTTTTGTTCCTGCATTCCAGCCTGCACTTTGCATCCTGCTTGTCATGGAGCAAATATGAACACACGCTAACACACACACACCTACTCATACGCACAGAACAGATAACTCATGCTTCAAACCACAAAATATAAACAAAGTGGTTTCAGTATCTCTGTCTACAACGTGTCTTGTCTCGGCACTAAAAAGATAAGCTTGTCTTTTCAAGAATGTCAAGTCAGAAGTCTACTTTGCTTGTTATGATTCTGAGTTAAACCTACTGATGGTTTTATCTTTGTTTAACCATTCAAATATGCCAACAGTTGGATTGTTTGACAGGTGATAGAGATGGAGGAAGAGTGAGGGAGGACTGAGAGAGGCTGCAGGTAGCTGCAGTTGTCCTAACCAGAAACAGTCGGCCTGACACTAAAATAAACATACGACACATTATGGCGCCAGGTCTTATCAGGTGACCTTTCCTTTGTTTTCTACTTACAGAGCAGCTCCCCAGTGCCTTAGACAATAATAAAGCCTCTTTGATGGTAAATAGTGGTTTTCTGCTCTGCTTCCTACATGTCCCTGCTGTGCTCATAAGTCCACAGAGTTTCAAGTTTTTAACAATCCCAAAGAATTTGTTCAGGGTTTGAAAAATTAAGTTCTTAAAAAATGTATTTGTTATTCAATAGGTGTATTCTGCCTTTAATCTTGCTTAATGGGAATTCCTGAGAGCAGCTCTTCTTTGGCATGAGTCCATCCTGCTCTCTGTAAGACTGTCTCAGATGTGATTCTTGTTTCAGTTCATCTCTAAAACTCTTTATCATTAATGTATTTATAGAAACATGATTTGAAACAGCTGATTTGAAGACTATGTGTGCAGGAGAACAAAAACAATGCCCTTGATTTGCTATGTGATGCTATCTTCATCAGATAGCATAATGACACAGTCTTCATCTGATAACATATAGGCATGCACCTGTCTTTTAAAGGAGGTGTGTTTATGTTGCATATGTGAAGAGATGTAAAAAACACATTTGGACATGTTTCCATGGTTGTGCATTTTCACCAGAAGAGTCTCTACAGGATCCTTTTCAGGGCTGAGATTGTTGCTAATTTACTAAACCAACATGGCTCACTACACCCTAATCCCTGAAGAGGGGAGAGAAGATTTCTTTCTCATAACATGCAAACTGATTCCTTTCATGCTCTCATATCAGCACATAATGTACCCTCTTGCAGTCCTAATGGCCACTGCTAGTGCATTCATTGACTTCCATTACTGTGAGAGATTTAAAAATATGCATAACAGTGAAGGGCCATGAGACCAAGTCTGAACTTGAGCATACTAAAGAGACCATTAATCCCTTTTAATTCTATTAAGAATTGGTTTGCAGCAGGATAAGAGACCAGCAGAGTTCCAGAGACTCTGTCTGTAATGCCTCAGAGACCCACAGTGAAAAGCTCTTACTTAACAGAAATTCATTTGCAAGAAAATTTCTTTTCCACACGGCTGAATCAGTTCACAGCAGTGAGTAGCTTTTACTTCGTAAATACAGATATTTGGAATTTTATGAGGATTAGGAGTGTTTTGCATATTTATCAAGGGCAAAGTTTCATGAGTGGATTTCATTTGTGCTGAGAAAAAAAAACAGTCTTAGTGATGTTATCAGTGTTAGACAGAAACATGCAAGATGTAGGTGTCCTCCCCCGGACAGGAAGAGATATGAAGGTGAGCTACGTGCTTACAGCTGCACACCTATCTATGTGTTGATTTGGATCTGTGCTGAAAAGCATCCGCTCTGGTATTTTTGCACCTGTCCGGTTCCACAAAGTCATAATCTCATCCAGGAATTCCCCAAAGTGAAGCATGAGAGGATGGAGAGAGTGGGCTTACTTTCATGGTGAATCACGGGAACAGTAATGGTTTCCACCTGTTCAGATAAGACCTCAAATAGCCCCCATTCTCGGTGACCACAGCGCCCTGCTCCTGTTCCACTGTGTGCACAGTCACAGCAGTGTAAATAGCGAAGCCCTCTTGCTTGAACCTCAGTAATCTGAACATACTGAATGTGCCTTGGCTTGTCGACCCCTATTCATTTCCATTAGGGCAAAGGGTGAGTGAGGAGGACGCCGGTCACAGAGTAAACCAGATGTCATGTTTGACAGGCTGTGTAAGCCCTTCTCAGTGGAGCAGTTTACCTTTGGCCTGGCTGAGTTACACACCTAAACACAAGACAATAACAAAGAGGGTGGCAGACACAGATAGACAAGAACCTGTCACACAAGCAGCGGCATATACGTTGCTCAGGAATGAAAAGTGTCTCCTTAGTTACAATATTATGAAACAAAACAGGCCCGAAAACCACCATCACATTCCTTCCCACCCGACACCCCACGCCCATCACCCTCACTCTCTCCAATATCCCCCCTCCCTCTCCGCTCTGCCAACGGCTCCATTACTTCCTCCCTTCATTACTGGGACATGTTTCCTGCTCGTCTACCCCCCTTACCTCAGCATTATGCACAAATCCATTACTGTAGCGCTCCCTCTCTGTCTGAACTGGGCTGGGTTTTCTCCACCCTCCCCTCCCCTCCCCTACGCTGGAAGTGGATCAGAGAAAAAACAAAGTAAATGAAAGAAAATGCCTCAGACGCCCCAATCTGTATCTGGCTAAGCATCTCCATGGTAGCATGACCCCCTGAAATAGCCCATCATGCTTCACTGCTCTCAAAAAGAACTGAGTGCAGGGAAGTGGGCAAAGCAAGGATGTGAGAGAATAGGGGGAGAGAGAGGGTTGTATTGAGAGTAAGCGGGAGTGCTCTGCTGTGGATTCTCCCAAACACAAGAGGTTAAATCACTTATCATCTCGATGTTTGTGTTTTGTTTCAGCCCTGTTTTCCTTACCTCCTTACACAGTCTGGATTCCTTTTTCTGAAGGAAATAAGAGCTCTGTGTTGACTGTCTTTACTCTGTGTAAGAGAAGTCAGAGACATCCAAGATGACATCAATATTGTGACACTGAGATTAGGAATGCGTGTCAGTACGTAAGAGATGGGCTGTGGTGCGTTACCTTCCAGTTCCTGACATTAAGAGTTAAAAAGAACAGAAAAACATTCAACATTCATTTTATTGGTTTGGTTTTTTGAGTACAGTGGTTATTTCTGCCTTTCTGGCATTCACAGACGACACAAACAAATTATGACAATAACTGGGAACACAAAAAATATAGCTTTTCTGATAATATCTGTGGCTCAGTCTAGTAGTTAAAACAGATACAATAGTAACTCTTCGTACCTGATTGACACAAACGTAAATACAAACACTTAATAAACATGTAAAAACTGTCCAGGACTGGAACTAATACTTTTGAAATTCTGTGTGGTTTATAAAATGACAGCTATTTACATTCAATTTGAATAATTATCATTTCAAGAAAAAAAAAGACAAACAACAGTTTATGAGTCTGTCATTAACAAAAATAAACACTGATTATTCAAATGTGATAAAATACAATATTGATTACAATTAGAAGTTCCATTATGTTCAAGTGCTATTAATAAAGATACACAGGAGGGCTGCTGGGGGGCAGGTCCTCCTGTTAGAGTGGTATAAATCAAGGTGCAGCTCAGAGTCAGGGGGCCAAAGTAAAAGGTACAAAATTCAGTCAAACCTCCACCTCTGAGACACTGTCAAAGTGGTTAGTACAGAAAAGAAGCAGTGACATGGAAGGTCAAAGTCCTCCACATCACCACCTTGGTTACACAAATAAGAAAGTTAAGATTGTATAACAGTAAACAAATACTGTTTTTCTGATTATATATAGGTTAAAGTTAAGGTATAGTGATTTAGGCAGTCTGATTAGAGCAGTGGCACAACACACCACTAAAGGTAAAGATGGTTAGAAGTTGAAACCAGTGCTTGTTCCTTATCACTTCCAGTTCTGTCACTTGGTACAGAGCTGTTTCTACATCTGAGGTCCGATGGTCTCAGTTCACAGCTGCTGGGGGTTGATTTTTCCAAGCTGAGCAGAGAGTCAAAAACAAACAGGAGGCTGGCGTTTTCGCCTCTCTTACCCAAAACAAAGAGTTAGCGTTTGGAAGCTAACAAAATGCACTGACCAAATGCCACGATGAAAGAAAAAATACAGGTTCACACTGGAAACTATCAACATTAGCAGCTTCTAAAATCCTCTCAAAAAATAGATATTTTAATTTTTTTTCTTATATAAAAAAATATCTGTAGTATTTCTATGCAGTTCTTTTCACTGGACGGCTTTGACTTGCAGTCAAATGTGCTTCTTGTATTTCACATGTGTGAGTGTTAACGTGTTAGGTGAATGCATGTATACATGTGTGTCACTCTCACTAGAAAGAACAAGCATGTGTTAGATAGTACGCGTTAATCATATCCTTCTCTTAGTATGATTCCCTTTCTCTCTTCTTTCTCCCCCGTGTGTGCTATCTGACATTCTCCCTGTCTTCCTGCAGTCCATCTTCTCTTATCTTCTGATTCCTGGGATGATTGCACATGCCTGCTAACAGACTGTTTGCTGGCTGGACAGCGGGCTCTCCAGAGAAATGCTAGTGGGAGACAGGTCTGGACGGGTGCAGGGTTTAAACATGGAGGAGATGTAAAAAGCCTGCAGACACAGACAGAAAACACGTCTGAAATATACGTAGACCACACATGCTGTCAATCATCTTCTGTTTATAAACATTATGGAGATCAGACTGGGGAAAATGAGGGAGAGGGACTATTGTTTATGCTAACTCGGTCAACAGAGAGCAGAGAGAAACAAATCCTGTGAAGACAAAGATAACTGTTTTTAAAGAGTATTTAGACAACAGAGATTTTCCACATACCACCCAGTACGCTGTGAGTCCTCCTTGTATGAAGCCAGTAAGGACGTCAGAAGGATGGTGACGGTAGTCGGAGATGCGGCTCAGGCCAGTATAGATAGCGATCATTACTAAGAGGAACTGTAATAGTGGGCGCAAAAGTCGTGCTCCTCGCCATGACAACCGTGCTTGCAGGTAGAACTGCAAAAAAAGCAACAAAAAACAAAATGTTTATATTTTATCATGGTTAAAAAAAATAATCGCATTTGAAGGGGGGTACATACGACAGGCCCGATTGTCAGATGCTTGCAAATGACATTGCATCCGATTTTCCACTAGTGTGGGGTGTGTTAAGGATAATTTTTCTCCAGCCAGATCCAGGTGGAGAGAGAGATTGTAGATTCTTAACACAATCAAATCTGTGACTATAAATCCTGTAGTGAATGCGGTGCTCCAAGGGGAGCAAAGCATGCAGTGTTTAATGTCCCTATGTCCCAGAACAAGAGCCAATCAAGAGGTGAGCTGACTCAGCTGACTGGTGAAAGAGGACTTAAAAACAAACAAAACACATGAAAATGTGAAAACAAAAGTTTTGTGAACTTCCAAAATGGAAAACCAACTAGTTGATTTTTGAAGCAAACCTAATATAAACAGCGTGAATGTTTATATTAGGTTTTGTTGTAAAATTACCATAACAGGACGGACAGGGAGAAGAGCTGGACAGTAATTACAACTGTAATGGATGAACCTGGTAAGTGATCACTGTCAGCTTCCTAGCATAATCATAACTGTCATCTTTGAACATTACAATGGTTCATATAAAAAATCTGTCTCATTCAGTTGCCTATTTTTGTTTACGCCAAAGAGAGAGATCTGTCTGCTGTCATCAAGTGTGTGGTCTTTAAACCTGTGAAGATTTAACGAATCCTGTAGTGTGTGCCAGCCATAAGCTTGTGTGTTCAAGAACAGCCCCAAAACTATGAACTGATACTGAAAATCCATTTCCCAGGCAGTGCTCTTGAACATGCACTTAGTCTGCTACCCAGAGGAGAAAGACAAGCTTGGCACCAGGCCATTAACACTATCTATACCCCATTTCCTCCTTTTGTTCGTCCTCATCTCCTGCACAGCACTGCAGTGAAAAGTGGATGTGTGTGTCTGTAAAAAATGGGGTCACAGGGCGAATGTGACGTAGCCTTATGAGGTGGTTGGAGGTCCAGAACACCGGGAGAACGTGGCCTGAATTCCTGCTGTGAAGCAGACCCTCAGCAGCCTTTCTTTCCCTCTCTGCTATCAAGCAGGTGTCACTGTTCCTGCCTTAAACGCCTGCAGCTGGCCACAGTCCGGGTGGCGTGTAGCTACAGGTTTGACACAATCTCTCCGGTCTGCCGAAACACTAGCTAGCAGCAAATTTGAGTGCTGGTGTGTGTGTTTGTGAAAGTGGAGGGAGAGAAATGAGTGTGACTTACTGAGACCACTGTTTTTTCTCAGACTATCTCACCCCCTCAGCACTCAATGCATTTATTATTCCTATTGAAGCTCCCTTTATCATCCTTGAAGAGCTGTGTTTTCATTTGCATTGTAAAGAGCACAAGTGCAAATACAGTAGGCAGGATTCCCAGGTCTCCTGTCTTTAAATTTAAACATTTAAACAGTGCTCTGTTTTCATTCACTGCATTAGTTCACATGTTTGGATTTTTAAGCTAACAAACCAACCAGTAAAGGGTTAATGAGGGAATTCATGATAAATATGGACATTAAATGGTTAATAATGAGCTTTTGTCTCTCTCCAACTGTCGTTTCTCTCCCACAATGCACCAATGAGCACTGGGCAGTGCAGTGTGACAGAAAGAGAGGGGTGAAGAATGGGGGGAGGCCGGGATGGAGGGGTTGAAAGGGTTTTTCTTACTGAAAGAAGCCTGTCGATCTCTCAGCAGGCATATTCAGCCCTCCACCCCCATCCTCTAAATGAGACCCACAACAAGGCCTCCTCTGTCTGTGGAGTCTCTTCATCTATTCATGTTACCCCCGTGGAAAACATTCTCTAGCCCCCCCCCTCCCTCTCTGTCTCACCATCTCTTTCAGTTTGAAGCAGGATGCCTTTAGAGAATCGCTGCACTCAAGGATCTCCTCCCTCACAATCAGGAAGTGCGAATATATCCAACAACATGTCTGTGTGCGTGATTGCGCATATTTAATTAGCTTATCTAGCTAATGGTTGCTCAAAGCATTCTGGGCCTCTTGGGTATCATCTTGTTTCAAATAACTAACATGAAAGCAAGAGTTGTAATATTCCCCTAACACTGTAAACACAATGCAGAGTGCGATAATTACTTAACACAGCTATGATGAAAGTGAAGGTCACATTCCAGATGGTTGTTTCCGTGTGTGTGTGGGCGTGTGTGTGTTTGATTTAACAGAAGATTTGACTTACTGCCAGGTAGAGCATGGTGTACATTGCGAAGGAAGCATGGCCGGAAAAGAAAGACTTCCTGAAAGAGCAGGTCAGAAAAAGATGCCGATAGTTACATATTAACCCTTCAAGTCAAGCACCTTTAGTCAACAGGAGAAATCTTTCCACACACACACATTCTCAAACACTCATAAAACAAACCTTGCTTCATCTACCATCTTTGATTCAGGTTGGCATTTCACTTCTGGCACGTAGCTGCCTTCAGTGCAGTTTATGGACGCATATGTGATGTTACAGACGGATAAGAAGTTGGGCCGCAGGCGTCCCACACTGAGCTTGGCCATATTGGTGAGAGACATTCCCACACAGCAACCAAACATGAAGCTTCCCAGCTCCTTGTACAAACACGACACATAGCAGTTTCGAACAAAAGCTCTGGAGTGAACACCTCGGAACCGCACGCGATAGCATTCACCAAGAGCGATCTGAGGAGGAGGAGAAAGGAGGAGAGAAACAGGTTAAGTCATACAGTTCAGCTGCACAAACAGTGTAACTGTAAAAACACAGTTTGTTTTACTAAAACATACATACTCGCACGAGTTAGCTCCTGCTGCTAAAACCTAACCTCTCTTGCTGTCTTACCGTTAGGCCTGTGATGATTATACCTCCAGCGATGAGCAGGCCATCAGGGATTGCCTCCCTCTCCACAAAAGGATAAGTGATGCTTTGGTCTCCACAGAAGAAACCTCGCCTGTAAGGAGCCACTGCCTTCAGCTCACACGCAAAGAATGGGATGGAGGCTGATGAGATGGGGGAGAGAAGGGGAGGGGATGGGGGTGAAAAACAAAAGATGGCCTGATGAATGTCTGTGAGTGTACAGTCTGCGCAACAGAGATAACAGAAAAAGGGGAGAGCGCAATAGACTAAGACAGAGACACCTCTGTCTTGTAGGAACATGAGGGGAGCAGCTCTTTAAAGCATCAGTTATCTGTGACATGATTTCCAGATTCCTGGGGGATCAAGAATTCCACACATAGCTGCTTCCAACTGAGGATCAGGGGGAAGGAGAGACGAGGGACATAGAAGGAGAAAACAAAACAGACTGGAAGATGAGAATGACAGTGGAGAATTGGGATGAGGAAGGAGGAAGAAGATATCAGATGGCGTGTTACACTGAGAAAAGTTCTAAAAGAGGACAAAAACTCTCTGTGAGAAGGGCAAAGAATGGTAACACTGCTTTCCAGTCAATGAGAAGAAGCATTTTTTTTTTATTCCACTCCACCTTAGAATGAAGATTAACTCATGACCCACAAATGTGGCACCTACACTTCCTGCTAGTCACTAATTATATGACTCCTGTATCAGGTAAAAGGGTGTCAAGGTCTAGCACACTTAAGCAAACAAACCACACAGCTACGCAGTAAAAGTTCCCTATAATAACCACAACAATAAAAAGACTTTACCCCAAAAACTGGGTCGAAACCTCAAGGCATTTTAATTTGTATGGTACTTAAAAACTAATAGCCAATAGCCCCGCATTAGCAGACTCAGCCTGCTCCCATTCTTTGTCCATTATCCCATGTCCCCTTGTCACCCCATGGAATGCAGCGAATACATGGGACTAATCATTAACCTTTGTGCCTCTTCCTGTCATCCCAGGCCTGCTGGTTGGCTGGAACGCACCCAGTCCAAAACACTGCTCCTGCCAGGAAATCTTTCAGACTACGTGACTGAGAATGCACAGGCCGCACACTCAAAGTCCAGCACAGTGGAGGATCACGAGCATGTCCTTCATTATTAATAAACAAACAGTTATTGAGTTATAAAGTGCAGCCCACTATTACCTGACCTACTGCAATAAACATGTTCACACTGACTTTGTTGCTTATCCCACATTGTCTGTGTGCTGTGACAACCACACAGTCCATCAATAAAGCTCAGCCTAACTAAACTGATAACACAGATAATAAGGGAACAATCTATAGGCTTTAGGGTATCACTACAAAACGACACAACAAGGTAGCTCCTCATGGCCATGTGACTGCAGCTCAAAGAGATAACTCCATCAGATTAAGACTTTTACTGTGAAAAGTCTGTGTTAACAACCTGTAAAAGTCAAAGTCAAGCTGCCCTAACAAAGACACAACAGAGATTAAAAACAGAACTCTTTCATATGTTTTAAGAGGGGCCTGAGTCGGAAAGTAAGGGTGGGGGAGAGAGAGAGAGGGAGGGAAGCATGTTGCCGGCAGATAGCAGAGACCGTGACGCCAACAAAGAGAGAGAGGGTCAGAGATAGGAAACACCTCTTATCTGACCCTGATCTCCCACTCAGCTCATTCGGTCACCAGGTTTATAGCATCTACACACACACGGCTTCACACACACAGCTCTGACACACACTCATGCCCCACATACAGCTCAGAGCAGGTATCTGTAAACAAAAGAAGACTGTTTAAAAGAGCATATTAGGTGCATCAGGACTGAAAAGGTCCCCATGGTGTCAGGTTTATTACATAACAAACCTAAAGGAACAGTTATGTTATAACAACCTGCTTGCTCTGATTGGTCCACATAAGCTCAGATTGCCAGAGTGTTGTGCAAAATCACAGAATGCCCCTTTATTTCATTTCGATTGAAAATAAATATCCTGTATGAAGGTCTTCTTGTTCCTTTGAGCCACCTGTATGAAATACACTCTTTAACCTCTTAATCCTAATCCTCCAATTCGTGTGTATCATATGTTTGTGCTCTGGTCCATGCCTGGTTCAGACTGCGTGCGGGTGTAGTTTTTGTCATTCACTTACTATGAACTTTAGTAAAGTGTGAATGTTCACTAACTGAAAAACTGGTCAACAAACTGTCAACAGGTATAGCTCGGTGGTGTGACACGAAAGTTGCTTTGAGCTTGTGTTTATACACTGTATGTACATAAGGAGGTGGGGTGATTGTGTTGCAGATTAGTGTGTGTGAGTGCAATGAAGCGGCAGACACACACTCATGTTTTCTTCATTAATCAGAGGACTAAAAGCAAAATTTTGTGACCGTATGATCATGAAAACTTCTTTGTATTTCGTTGAGTGGAATTTAGCTTGATGTTGTGTCCAAATGAATTTGCAGTGAAAGGAGTTTTTAAAAGCAAAAGCTGTTGCCTCTAGAAATTCAATTTCATGATGGATGAGCAAGACAGCCTTTCAATCTGGAATCTGACTGCTAAGCATAACTGAGTACTCTAGTTTCTACACACAGCATCTCTAAGCAGCAGTTGAAAGCGTTTCATAAAAAGCGAAGAGCCATTACATCCGTGTGGTGTTTAATCATCAAATTTTGAGCCATTTTTCAACTGGACTGTCAACGATTAATTTTCGGTATTCCTACTAATCGCATGATTGTCTATCATGAACTTGCGATATATCCAAAACTAATTTCATATTTGCAATCTCCTCTAGGGATATTTTAAAAAAGTTTTTAGTACTTTTAGTACTCATCAGGAGTGGAGAAATATGCTTGATTTATGCCTGCATTTTATTTGGAATTGTTTAGGAAGTTCCAGAGCTTGTTATTCTAAACTTAGCACAAAAAGTAAGAAGAGATGTGGCAAATTTTTCATGGGTGCGTGCAACTCACGTAGTCAGCTCAGCAGCTTAACCCACAAATGATGTTCCTCACAAATGTGGCTTCAAGTAAAAGAGGAAATAAACTTACTATTCCACTTGTCAGATTTATTGCCAAGAATCACTGTTACAACAAGGTAAAAAATCTACCAAACACAAATTGCTTTACTTTTAGTGACTATTTTTTGTGTACCATTCTAACACGTCACAGTGGCATCTTTTTAACTTTATTTAACCAGATATAAATGCATTGAGAAATGCAAAGTATGATGAGCTCAAACCCTCTGGTTTCTGAGTAGGGATGGGGACTGACCAAGCAGCAAAGTCCAGTTTAAAATAATGAGACAATGCTGAAGTGCTCAAGACTGCTGTTCCTCAAGTGTACAGAAAGAGTTTTTTTCAGAGCAGAGATTAACATGTTTATAGCCTGGTACAAAAACTGTCTTCTATCTCAATCGCTAATTTCACTACTGCACACTGTACAAATTTGTGTCTAACTCAGCAGTTTGAAGAAAATAAGATGTATGAAGATCCTGAGCTCACCCAATAAGGGGCACAGCTCAGCTCATGTGACCGACGAGCCCCAACAGCTATTAGTGTAGAGACTCATCATCACCCATCCCATTTTCAGCTGTTTTGCTTCAAAGTTCAGCTTTATAAACAGACGGGGGACACCGCGTAGACTACGTCCATTTATCATACAGTCTATGGTATTGACAAGATTTTGCTTATCAATATGACTGCATCGATTCCCTTATAAATCCCTCAGTGAATTTTCAGTAGGCTATACAGTTTTTCTGTCATCAACATTTTATTGAGTTTATAAGTAAATGAATATGAAATTGAACAATAGGTCTGGATTTCTCTGGACATAGTTGAAAACAAGTAAGAATCTTTGCACTTGGTCACTGAATCCTAGATTTCTGGATGTAAATAAATGAAAATAAGTGAAAACTGCACGTTGAGCGATGTTGACGTGAGGCCCAACCGTCATGTAAAGAATCAATAAGGGGATCGTTATGTATAAAGGCGAATGGTGTTGGTTGATTGAACCATTTCTAATTGATTCTTAACAGAAGCCAATGTAAATCCCTATATCTGATTTTTAAATAAAGTGGAACTTCATCCATTAAATTATCACTGTGCATCTGTTAATCACAGGTCATCGGACAGTAAAGTTCTTGATGAGTTTTCTTGACACCAGAGTTTTTTTTTTCCTATCTCTTGACAGGTCTCAAATGTGTCTTCATCAGTTTCCACTCTCTCCTCTCCTCCAATAAAACCAGTCGTCCATCAATGATCAATTTCATCCTGCACTGAGGCAGAGGTGAGGGACAGTTAAGAAACAAGCTCTTTCATTGTTGTGGGAGGGACCATGGACTCCTTAAAGGACACTTAAAGTGGTCTAAGGGAAAGCATGTTGTTGAGCCAGATAGCAGCATATTTTATTACCACAGAGCTGCAGATGCTGATGGCTTACAATTGTTTTCCAGCTATTGCATGACGCCCATGAACAGATTTGGCTCCAAAGGCGGAGAAGCAAAGTTCACTACACTGTGGCAAAGCTGTTTGCAAAACTCCTCAAAAAATAAATAAATCCACCAAAATTTCCCCAGCTGGAGTTGTGTCACAATATTTCAGTTCAGAATAGTGAAAAGAAAGCAAATGTCCAAGAAAGCATGTGGAAAGTTACTCAGTATCTGCACAATCCTACACAAATTACTAGCTCCTGTTTCACAGTCAACCTCCATGCTTTACAACTACATTAAAACGGTTTTCACAACAAGACGCAAAAACCCTCCAGAGACTTTCGCATCATCTGTCAGGCAGCTGTGAGCAAACTCCTGCACCTGGCCAAGACAGGCTGAAAAAAAAAGGAGCCAGGGCAAGAAAGCTGGTGAAGGGACCCAGTGAGAGGAGGAGGAGGAGTAGTGGGCTGGCTCACACAGCCGAGCCAAAATGTGCTGCTCGCTGGGCCTGACACTCAAAGCAGGAATGCTTTCAAATAGTCAAAAGGGATAGAAAGAAAGAAAGGAGGGGGAGAAGAGAAGGAGGGAGAAAGGAGGAGAGGAGGAATGAGAGCAGAGGGGATATGTGCCTCACTCTGAGAAACTCTTCTGGTTCTAATTTACACATCTATAACCACAGCCCAAAATGAGCTCACTGTGAGAGAAGAACAACAACAACCCAGAGCGAAAAGTGAAAAAGAAACTTATGTGAAGAGGAAAAAAGACAGAGAACAAAAGGAGAGCAGATGGTGGTTATTCATCGACTTGCTTCATGGTCATGTTACTAAACATCTGCTAATCAATACAGTGTCAGACTAAGCACTAGGCTAAAATGCACGGCCTGAAGGCTTGTAAATTGACAAATGAGGATGAGGGCAGTAATACTGGGGTGAGGGAAAACTGGAGTGATGGAGCCAAGAGAGATGCTGCATGGGTTTGTCGACACAGAACAGCAGACGGAGGCGATTAGTGGTGGTTCTGGAATGTGGGGGTCAGAGATCTGGGCTCTGCTGGGACCCGCTCTGTAAACACGACCCCACCTCAACCAAAAAGAATACCCCCCCCCAAACTCACAGGCAGACTCACACAGACAGAGTAACCACACTGGGATGCAAACAAACCAAATCCACAGCCACAGAGACTAACAGACAACCAAACAATCCCACCCAAAACCCACCAGCACCTCAAAGACAAACTAACCAACCAAACAAACCACACGAAAGCCAAACAAGCTGAAAGACAAGCAGGCTGAGAGCTAGTTCACTGTCATAGACCACCACAGCCAGTGCATCCTCATAGATTAGTCTGACTCAGCCTGGAGCTATATCTAAGCCACAGTAATAGGCATCTGCTTCATCACACTCGATAGTATCTGACTGCACAGGCCTCGCTCTACATTTGTTCTTTGCAGGGCCAGATAATAACTGAGTTGTCAGCGTAGGTCCATCTGGCCTGCAGCTCAGAACTGGGCAGCGCCTGGGCTGCAACCCAGCTTGTTACAGCACCCTTCAAGGGTGGTCCGTCCACCCTCACTGGGCCCCCTCGACAGCTTGCATGTGCCAAAGTTTCCCAACTAAAGTTTAAGCTGCTTGTTTACCTTCAAGTCAACCTTGCAAAAAAGAATAATAAGCCAGTGAACTGAACTGCAAAGTGTCGTAATTTGTATCGTTGCAAGCATGATAATCCCCCGGTTACGACACTTCAAGAAGTTGTGTGACATGCCTGCCTAACATGCTCTGAAACAGCAGTCTGCAGTTGGGTTTGGTGAGCTTGTTCAATTATTCACACAGTAATGACTTTCACTGCAGAGCGCCGTCTCCAACAGAAAGCCTTTATCTGTTCTCTCTATAATCACTATTTAGTTTGAGTCAGGTACTCTTAGGGCAAAGCCAAGTCTTTTATGTTCCACCTGATATTAAAAAAAGTCTTTGTTTGAGGAGGAGGACTGTATGCACCATCAAACAGACTCAGCGCTCTCTCTCTCTCTGGTACTGCAGGGCAGGTTACACTTTAACAGAGGATGAAGTCATTCGCGACAAGGCTATGATTATGATTGGCAACCGTAAACTGACATAAACCCAATTTAAGTATGTGTGTGTACATGTGTATGTGCATGGCTGAGCATCTTAGTAGGTGGTTTTCCCTGTTCATCCTTGGTGGCCTAATCCAGGTATGGAAAAGGTGGATCAGGAGGATAAGGGTGAGTGGTTGCCCCCAACTCTAAGACGCCTATTTTTCTTTTCATAATTGGCAAGATCGCTCTGAGAGGCTGTTCTGTTTGGTCTGCCCTGATGGCAGCACAAAGACACTAATCAGAGGAGAACAAAGAGAGACTGAGAAGCCAAATCAGACCTGGATCTCTTTTTAATCATCTGCCATCATCAGCATGCAGCTGCTTCTGCTGCTGGACTGCATGTCGTGTTTTCAAGTGGTTAACCGTTGCAATGTGTTGAAGTAAAACTGAAGTGGACCAGGTTGTTATTTGTCCTGTTTGCAAGGCTGACTGTATCTACTTTATATTCCACATAAAAAAACAGGCCACCCTAAAGACCTAAAGTGAAACTAAAAAACAGATGATACTCCTCTGCCAGATGAAACACATGTTGATGCATGTACCTGATGAACTCCAACAGAGGAATTGCGAGACATGTCTATGTACCTGTTCTCTCCATCGCTCCAGGAGGGCTCTCCCCTTCACTGTTACTATTACTTTCCTTTTAGCCAGTAGAGACATGCTCCCCACAGCTGCTTCTGTTCTCTCCACACTTCACTGACCTGCTTCCTGGAGCCCGCCTCTGGAGTTCAGGGCATGAGCGGTGAGGTCTAAAGTGGGCTGTCTGTCTGCCTGTCTGAATCGGCAGGAACATAAAGGACCCGCCACTCTGGTATGCACCTTGGAAAGTTTAAAGCAGCTCCCCATTGGGTTCTGTGGTGTGAAGGTAAGGGTGTGTACTATGAGGTGAGGTGAGGGCTGGTGGTAAGCACAATGCGAGAAGAACACAGGGTTGTGGTGAGACAGCAGGGGAGGTATTTTCAAAGGGCAGCCTGCTTGTGCTTGTGCTGTACGTACGGAAAGAGTTGAGTGCTTTGGGGTTGTTTTGTCTGTGTTTTTTGGTTTGCATGAAGCAAGAGTGAATCTTCAGAGGATAAAGGGAGGGAGGGCTCCAGCAGGTGAAATGTGACACAATGATAAAGCAGACTTGATGATGGGTAAGTACGCCATGGCGCCAAGGGGACTTGCTAAGTCTCCTTATAGGGGGATAAGGAGAAGAGGACGAGTCATTAGTTCTGAAGACATAAAGCAGAGGCTACAGGCAGTTGGGATCCAGGTAGATACTTCGACGAGAAGCCTTTCCAAGCCTATTCTAGCTAATGAGCACTGAGGATTAGAGTAGCACACACATCTTTATTCAATCATTACGGCTAATACTATGGACCACCTTGGGCACTTACAGAACCGTCGTCGAAGAGAAGATTGCAGCTGCCTCATTAAAACTACATTTGAAGCTATTTGCTGTCTGAATGCTTCCTATCCCTGGAAGAGCAACTTCCTCTTGAGGACATGAACCGACAGCTGTGGATAAGATCCCTCAGGCGCCCCTGGGTCTGACTTCTGACCCCTACTGTAAATCCTCTACCCCTTCTCTCTCTCCACACCTCACTCTACTCTCCCTCCCTGGGGCTGTTCTCTCATTCAGGCTCTCACTTGCCCCTGAGCCTCCAGGCAACTGAGACATTTCTTAGGCCTCGGCTGGCTCTGGTGTGCTAATGGGAGAGAGAAGACGTATTGACGGTGAAGTATACGTGCCCATGTGTCCTCCCTAAGGAAGACAGCAGCTAATGGATTCCTGAACCTCTGCAGTAATGTCAAATAGGAAGGAGATGCATTAATCCACTGATGAGGGAGAGTACGCAAAATCACTTCTTCCACTGGCTAATGATTTGTCTGAGGCGTTTTTAATGGCCCTCCATCTGTCAGAGTGACGCCAGTTTGTTCCTTAACTTCAGAGTGTGTTTGATCAGAGCCTACAGCGCACAGCAAAAAAGGCCCGGCAAAACTGTCAACAAACAGTGCGCACATGGCAGCTGTAGTAGGGTGTCCACAATAGCAGGGAGGATGACTCATACATGAAAAAACACCCACACCCACACTTTCACTCATAAACACACACACACAAAAAACATACACACAGGAGACAATTTAATACTCCTGGCCCTATACACACCGACATGCTGTGACGTGTTGACTTCTTGCTGTCTCACTCACTTGGCAGCTTTCTCTGCCAAAAAGAAAAGAACCAGGAATCCTTGAACATAACCCGCCATCCGCCCCAAACACACATGCAGACATAGAACACACACACACGCTCACACACCTATTTACATTGCTGGAACACCTTCGGTCCCAAAATAGAGATTGCCTGGAGAAAAGAGGAGGAAAGAAAAGGGGGGAACAAGAGGACAAAAGCAGAGATTAGCTGCAAAGAGGGAGCGCTTTTAGAATTCAGATCACTGAAGTAGATACAAGTCCTCTGGTCCTGGCATGCTGCTTCACGTCTTGGACAAAAAACACCCTCACATAGAATAATGATCAACTGATTGTAGATACTTTTAGTTTTAACAAGCAAATAAAACCATTTCCAAAATATCAGCAGTGGGAACGATTTCCGTTTTTTAAAAGTATTTCAAACATACATTTTGTGAAAGTGTGCAACTATTTCCCAATTAACCTTTACAAAAAGGTCAAACTCAGACATCCATAAAGTTCCCTTGAGCTGTATAAGCTAATGGAAGGTTTTCAAGTGCCAATTCCAATTATTTCCCAATGACTCTTAAGAGAGTCAATAACTGGCTTTATTGGGGTGATGACAGAGTAAGGACCACCTGTGCTGGAGGGAAACAGCAGTGCAGGCAGTGGGGCCTGTCCCTGCATGCTCAGCAGATATGACAAACAGCCGACACCTTCTGACCTCTGGGTGGCTGGACGTTTGATGTCCAATGCAGCCACAGGGCGCAGATTCTGTCAGCTCTCTCCCGGTTGGACCCCGTTGGCCTCGCTCAGAATGCATGCAGGTTAACACACATGCAGACACTTGCATGCAGTAGCTTTCATGGAATTCACTGACACTGAGCTGAACCAGAATCCCTCATGTGCACGTCAGAGCAGTAACATAAACAACACTGACTTATTACCAGTGAACAGTGACAGACAGGCCCCATGTTGGGCAAGAGTAGGATCAGGTCGCATGAGTCAAAGCCTCACTTAATGAATCCCAGCATTTACAGCAGCTTACAGTTCATTCATAACTTCACACTGTTTATCAAGTCTGTCTATTTACTTTTGTTGTGAAAGAAGTTCTGAAACACACTGCGAGACGGTGAAATCCTCAGATCGTAGTGGAATTCCTCCTCAGCTGATAACACAATGACGTTAGGATGCTTCAGGGTGAATTCCACACTTACAACAGAGAACAACCGCTTCACGGGAGGAATAATGCCACCGGGTCAACTGTCTGAGGGAGTCTGATGATAGCATTTTTCTAGGGAAAATTGGGTTAGTCAGAGATAAGAGCATTAACCTAAATGAAGGGTCTAATTCATTTGTAAAAGTGATGCATTCATTGCTGGATGCCCATAGATGAGTCAAGATGAGGCCTCTGCTGATGACTGACATGATGGCTAACAGGACAGAGACAAGCACAAAGCAGCCAGACAGACGCTTATCTGTTCGCCAGCTAATAGCTTTACCAGGGGCAATAATGATGTAACAATAAGTTATTTTGTTCTAAAACACTTAATATCATACAGAGTAGAGTAAGTGATGAAGCACATCCTTTATTTGAATCTGCTAAACTGATACCTCTTTGTGACCTAAAGTAGCAGACTACACAGAAGGAAATGAGATCAACCTTTAAAAGACAAGCTTTTGTAATGCCACGTACAATGACCACTGTTACTAATTTAGACTGGAGACTGCTAATTATTAAAGCGTCCTCATCTAAAACTCTACAAAAGAGAAACTGGAAGTTTGCTGTAAGCTACACCTTAATTATAACCAGAGCTAAATTAAATTTTGCAAAGTGTTGCCCAGCCAATAGTTATCAATCTCAAACTGACAGCCAAATATCCAAGCTGCTGTAAACACAATTTACATGTTGTGCTTTTTGTCACAACCTTGAGAAAAAAACAGGTAGTTATCAATATGTTGGCATCGGTAGCAGTGTATTTTACTTCTAGAGCCAAAATTAATATAAACTCAGATGTATGTTTTGTCAGATTGTTGAAACTACGCATTGACAGACCATGACAACTAAAGAAAAAAGGTAAACCCCTGAAACTTATCAAAAGTCTTGTAAATCACATCTCACATTTATTCTTACTCCTCTCAGCTCTGCCCTGCTTGATGCTCAGCAACTCAGTCTCAGTGCTGTAAAAATGTAGTAAAATGGAGATGAGAGTTATCAAACCATGAAATTTAGGAGAAAGCGGGTGGCACGCTCAGTGTGCCAAAGGAGGAGAACCGAGAGAGAGTACTTCCTCTGTCGTGCTGACTGATGTTGTGTCACCAACCACTTCCTAAACCCAGAACAAAGCATCTGAATGAACAACTAATAGTATACCTGCAGGGGTCAAGAATAACACGACAATGAAACTAACTGCCTCCCAATGTTGTTTTTCACTGCCAGGCGATTTTTCCTGCTTTAACTGCCAACCAGACTGAGACCTGTCCGTCTGCCTCGACGGGTTCCACCTCTCGTGTTTGCTGCCGGTCCAAATAACCGCTCAGTCACACGACTGATGCTCCCTTCCCTCTTGTTGTCATGCAAGATGACGACTGAAACTTATTCAACCATAGTTTATATTACTTTCAACTAAATAAGACATTCAGTAAAGCAGATTAAACTGGGTACCTCCAGACAGGTTTCAGTGGATTTCATAGCTATTATAAGCTTCACAACACACTGGAGAGAGTTTGAAAGTGATAAAAAGTTTTACTTCTGTTAGAGTCCTGCAAAAATACCACCATTTGTGTTGAGAGGTCCAGTTCTGTTGGACAATTTTCCTACTTTAAAACAAAAAGGAGAATTATGCTTTTTCAAGTTTGCATTGAAATTCTTCATAAACACTTGCATTAGTTCTAATCAGCAAAAAAGATCCCTCTTCGTGGTAACAAAGGAGTAATAGGGAGCTTGGGCACCATTGTCACCTATTCAGTGTGGAATCTGTTTAACACAGTTCATCCTGCCACAATCACAATGTAAATAATGTAAATATTGCTTTACCTTTTGTACTTAATGCATTTGGTGCTTACTGCTTATTTTGTTCTTGTTGTTTATAGTAGTGCTTATTTCATTATCTCTGTCACATTTATTTTCTTCCTGCTGCATCCCTGTAAGGACTGTGGTTACACTGAATTTCTTCCCAGGATTATTGAAATATTTCTGACTCTCAGACTTACGACTGAGACTTTATGAATACCCTACATTTTCAAAATAAGTTTAGTACTTTTCAAATTTCTGAACTCTTATTCTTTGTGGCTCCTGAGTTCTTGTTCACATTAGGGTCATTTCTCGGTGTGAAAACATGGGTACATTTGATCACATTATAAGTCTGCATAATTTTGGTCGAGCACTGCTCATTATTTGTGGATAAAAATCCTGTAATCCTTCATTGACATGCCACAGCACTCTATGAAATGCGGTCGTTTTCGGCACGACAACACAAGCACGGGGCCTGTTTTTTATCCCAATTCCCACGTTCCTCTCCAGGGAACTTTGGGGTTTCCATGGGAACAGATGAATTCCCGGGACAACTCTGCTCCTGCCAGCTGAGCCCCCTCCTCCCTCACTCCCCTCCTGCCCCCACGTGTGCCGAGGGGAACAGGCTGGAAGTTTTCTGCCTTCTTCTCTACACTTTCCATTTGACTTGTGGAAAAATGCTTTGCTGCTTCGTTGACGTTGAAAAATCCCCCATTCCACCAAAACAAGCTCGTTTAAACTCCTTCTGACCTCTGAGAAAGTCAACATGAAGTACGAAGATGTTGACATATATAACCAGAGGAGTAGAGTTACAAGTGGGTCCTTTAAGAGCCCAACAGAAGTTGATAAAGCTTTATTAACGTAGTAAAGTGATGGTTTTAAAACAAGCGTAGCTAATGTTGCCTTAATAATAACCTCCCAAATTATTTCGACAGAATGAGTAAAGTCTTCTTACCAATAAAAAGACAAATTACATCCAACCCGACGAGCATCCTCCTCTTTGTGCAAAGCGATCTTCCATCCTCAGGTTGGGCGAGGAAATGTTTCCCAGCTCCGTTCTCCTTCCCCTCCCCGGCCCCTCCGCTGTCAGCTAACCGCAGCTGGAGCTCCGCGTCCCGGGGCAGCGTGCTGCTGTTGGTACCGGTGGAGGTGAAGTTTTGCATGTCTCCAATAAAATAACTAATACTTTATTCCAGAAGGTAGCTGCAAAGAGCCTTCTTAGTCTTGGCTGGATGGTGAATGATGAAAATTCACAACACTTTTCAGTCCATCCGTCGTCGGTGCAACAAACCCATGTTAAAGTTTGACAGCAGACCCCGGTCAACCAGCCGACTGCTTCTTCATGAGGGACAGACAGCAACCAACTTTATACGTGTGACAGAAAAAAAGCTACAGGGATAAAAACGAGACACGAAAAATATTAGTACTGGGAGAAAAACAAACATTCAACTTCAGTTATCCGTCCTTACAAACTTCTTGTACTTGGGAGCGCGTTGTACTCTGAGCTCTAAATCTTCATGAACAGCCGAGCTCTCAGTGAAAAAACACAGCCGACAAACGGAAGTTTCGCTTTGGACTTTCAAAATAAAAGTACTTCAATCATGAACCTCAGTCCCAGCGTGGGTTGAGCGTATAGGTTGAGCAACTGAGATGTTGAAACACCATGCAGGTCCCGGTGTTATTCATTTTAGCTTGACGCAGACGCAGTCCCTGAGACCTCCGCGGCAAATCGCAACAAAATCGAAGTGATCCCAGCCATAGACTGAGTACAGATCAAAACATGTCCCGTTCACCTGACCTGGCAGCTGTGAAACGACTGCCCCCCCCCTTACTGAGATTCTTGGCTTGTCCCACCCATGAGGACGCGTCAACACACGCGTTAAGATAGGGTGAACAAAATCTAAAACCCCCAAATGAAGACCCCCCCACCCGGCCTCTTGAAAAATACTGAAAAAATACCAAAAGAAAGTAAAGCAAGTCAAAAATGTAAAAAAAAAAAAAAACAATTAAAAAAAATGGCTTTGTGGAGATTTTCTTTTTGCACTTGCAAAGTCTAACTAAACAAATAAAAGGTCGATTTCAAAGGAAAAAAGTTTAAAAAAAAATCATAATTTTGACTCTCAAAATTTCGATTTATCTTAGAATTTAGACTGAAATATCTCGAAAATTTGACTTTATTTTATCAAAAAGTTGACTCAGTGTCATATATGACTTTTTTTTTTGCTCAAATACTGTTTTTTTTTCTTCTGATTTGGACTTTTCATCACTAAACCTTGACCTTTTTATCACAACAATCTATGTTTTTTAATGTCAAAATGTTAACTTTTCTCTCAACATTTTGATAGTTTTTCTCATAACTGCAATTTTCACAAGAATTTGATTTTGTTTGTATCTCAAGATACTGACATTTTTTACTTGAGTTTTGACTTTTTATATCAATATCTACCTTTTTATCTCAAAATCTTGATTTTCTTTTTCTGAACCCTGCCTTTTTATACAAAGTTTTGTCTTCTTATAACAAAATTTGTCTTTTTATCCCAAATTTTTTTCTTTTTGTCACAGAATTTTGACTTTGACTTTCTTAACTGACTTCTTATGTACATGTTTATCTTTATATCTTATGACTTCCATTTTTCCCTTAACTTTTTATCTTAAAATTTTAATTTATGGCTCAGAACCTTTACTCGTTATCTCAGTATTTAAATTTTTCACAAACTTTTGACATTTTATCACAGAAATTTTGACAATTTTGTCTCAATATTTGACTTCTTATCTCAAAATTTTAACTTTTTATCCCACAACTTTGTTTTTAATCTCAGAATTTGAACCTTTTGTCTCAAATTTGACTTAACAGGGACCCCCCCCCCCCCCCCCCCCCCCCCGAGTATTTATCACCCTAGTTCAGCGATTGAAAAAGTTTTCTTTTGTAGCATAAGTCAAAAGTGATTTCATTCAAGTAATAGGGCTATCATAAGCCTTATTCAAACATCATTTGGTCATCATATCTCATGTAGGCTATCACACAATCATTACCCCTATAAACACATGAGAGACTGAATTTGATTTTTCCACAATATTGACTTGACTGGGGACCCACGCTGCCTGGGGATGTGGACAGAAGTATTACCCAGGCTTCTCACATACCACAGTCTGACCACATATGATGATATATTTCTCCACAACTCATTTAACATAAATAAAAGTAAACAAATGGCATATAGCATCTTGATGTATTTGTTAATCAGTCAATTAGCAGACATGTCACGTGGTTGACCTTTTGGTTGTTGTTCAGAAATGCTGTGCTCAGTTTATGGTTAGTTGTGAATAGGAGTTATCCTGCCACCTAGTGTAATAACAGAAACACTGCATGCCTCTATGTTGGATGGAATAACCGTTGATGAGCTTTATTAGTCAACTGCACACACAAAAAAAAAGGTTATACATTGCAATTTCCCTCAAGGCAACAACTGTAAAGCCAGAAATGATGCAAGAAAAGTCAACAACTTCATGGAAATATAATCATCACATTTATTTGTAGAAGCCTGTCCTCACAACTGGGTTTGTTTTTGCCTGTAGCTTATCCTCAGGTACCCTCTTTACTGATTTAAAGGAAGAGAAAAAAATCATAGCATTAAAAACCACTGTAAACCAGTGTAGACTTACCCAAGATTGGCTGTGTCTGAGGTTTTTCTTTTTTAGTGTTATTTTGAGGTCATAGTTTTTTGTGTGAAGAAGAGGCTGATGTGTCATTGTGAAAAAGACAAATTTGATTCTGTCAGCTTTCTGACCTATTTTCACATATACACATGCAATGTTTCAAATTGAATTTTTGGTTTTAAGATACACATGGGTTATTGTAGCAGCATGGTATCTTGAAAGACTGTACTGTGGTCAATATCCTACACAAAGAAGAATCCCAGAATTCATGATAATTAGGCTATCCTTGGTCTCTAATCATGAAGTTTCATGAAATGACTCCTTCTTTTCTGTTTCCCTAATGCAAGACCTATTTTATCTTAACCATATAAATAATTCAATTGTGTCCACTAGATGGCTGCAAGTCATCATTTAGTTGCCAGAATATGAGAGTCATGAAGAACCCACCTCCAGCCTTCTCAATCCTAACACAAGAATCATAAATCCACACCAGCAGCTACTGCTTAGACAAGCTACAGCCAATTGTTACAAGTCCTCGACTGAGCAGATACGTAGACCACAGATTGGTTGCGTCATTACATGATGCTTCAAGGATGGGAAATTTCAGTCATTCTGCTTTCACTGGCTATTGTGGTTAGGCTCACAGGCAGGCCAGAAGTTAAAGATGAATGTGAATTTTTACCATTATAGAGGCAACAACATACATGCCTTCAACACACATAATGTACTCACATCACAGACATATTCCATATACTTTTTGCCTCTATGTGCTTCACTGTAAATCTGTATGTGCTGTAAAGAAAAAATAAGCCATACTGGCACACTGATGGCAAACTAGTGAGGGGACTGTCATATTCTACTGGCCCCTAGTGGTATATCACTACTGCTGTTAATGCTCAATTCACAATGACAGACTCTGCATGATAGGGAGGGAAGTCATATCAATGTATAATATTATCTGGAACTGATTCAGTATCTATTTGTTGACATTGTATGTCCAAATCTGACCAAAAGAATGTGCTTTTAGTTTATTGATGCAACAGAAGATTAAGAACTGGAAAATGTTTGTTGAGCTAGGGGTGTAAAAAAAAATACATATACATTGTAAATTGGTTTACATGAACATTTCTAGATAGATTGAAATTGGAAAAGACCAGGATCATCAAAAGGAGAGTTTATCTATTTATTTCTAGATCAAAACATCTCAATATGTTGGAATAAAATGATCAACTTCATTCCTTTTCTTCTGTATTGCACCATATAGAAACAATGCACTCTTACGCTGCTCCATTGAAAACGAGACGACAACAAAGACTCTTAATTTACAGTTCAAACACATGCTTACCATCTTCTTTGTGTGTTGCAGTGTCAAATTTTTGGGTTCACTGCACCAGACACAAATGAAAACGGGGAACCTAAGGAGCATTACTGGGCAGGGGGACAGATCCAGTCTGGCCAAGATGATGACTGACATGTGAACAGTCAAGGCTTCACCGAACCAAGGCCTAGAGGACATGAACAAGAGTCGTCAGAGGGGGGGGAAAGACTCCTTCCCCCTGGTTGAGAATATTATAAGAACAAATAAACAAACAAAATATTTTATTCATATCATCATACATCATTAAAACAGTGATAAAACTTGGGAAACTTTCAGTGCAAAAGGAAGACCAAAATCAAATACTGGATAGACCTGATCACTTAAAAGATACACGACTCTGCAGTGGAGGTCACTGCATAAGCTCGTGATGTAGCTCTAATACCACTGTTTCTTAGTTCAGTTTGCTGTGTCTCTTAATACAGGTGAAAACGGTGAAAAATGCAAATTAAAAAATTCCAATATATGCTACATATGCTTTTATACTTCCTTTATCAATGGATTAATGCCAGTGAGCCAGTCCTGGCAGTCAACTCAAGCTGCACTGTTATACACGTCACACATCATAAAGAAATGTATCGTAAATCTAAATTCTGGAGAAAGACAACTCACTTAGATACTGCAGCTCCTCAACATACACAAAATACATCTTTGTTTCTTAGGACAGTAGTACTGTCTAAGTTACTGGTAATGTTTCCTAGCTAGAAAAAGCTAGCAATTCAGCTAAATCCTTCCTTGCAACATAAACAATGACCTGTGATCGATGCAGCAAAAATGAGGTCTGGTAATGATAATAATGTGTTTGTTGTGAGTGATGGAAGTAAACAAATGAGCCTTATATCCTAGTTTAAACCAGATCCTTATGAAACCAAAATAAATGTTCATGCTTCCTTATGACCAACAAAACAAACAAAGCGTCATCTTGGAAATTAGCAGAAGTAACTTTTTCCTCTTCCACCAGCCTGTAGAATTTATTTTGAACTTTTGGGCCTACCACTACCCTTTAAACCCTACCACAACAAAAGGAAAGGAAAAAAATAGACCCAAGCATGTGGCCACCTCAGAGCAAAGGCTCTTTAACAATAAAAATATCACAGATAACCCATATCTGTGTTTTCCATGACTCACTTTGAATTGTTTTGTTGTCCTTTCATACACTTTCAAATGTCAAACCCACCACTGCTCCAAAGATCTTTACGCTCAGAAAGAAACAAGTAAAGTGCAGTTCCTTGCAATCTCCAAAACATCCTACCTTATTCAAACTACTATTTTTTATAACAATATGTGTGTGTGAGTGTGTGTGTATGTGATTGTGTGTGTGTGTGTGATTGTGTGTGAGTGAGTGTGTGTGTCTCAAATAAAACATGATTCAATCAGACTTAAGTCTTTTTTTGAAAATGATGAATCACCTGCCAATATAGAAACACTACCAAATGGGTGACACATGATATTTCCTCTCTGTATTATTCAAAGTTTGTCATCACAGGAAGGAAACACAAGGGTTTTTCTCACTACTGTGTGTAGCGTGCACAACTTCACTTCTACCTTTCCCATCTGTTTCCTATTAAATATTGTCATTCTATTATTACAACCAGGTCTTGTGCCTTTTTTAAGTCAAGGGTAGGATCTCACCATTCTGCTGTTTGTTTATTTTTACTTTGTGTATTAGAGCCTTGAACATGTCTGGGCAAGATTTAAGATATTGTGACCACACCAGGCATCTGGCAGTATCATTTCATCTCTCCTGAAGTCTGATGACACATACCTGAACCGAATGTCCCGTTTTGCTGTCATCAAACTTTCCCCAGGCAGTTGATGTAGAAAGAGAGTGAAACCACATTCACTGACCTCACCTACATTGTGTGCACAGGTGGAAGTTTTTTCAAGAAGCGCAAATAGTAAACAAGACATCGTGACATTTAATGAGTTCTACTTCCATCTTAATTTGACATTTTGTTTCTGTCATATAATTGATTTATCAGCTAGCTGCATTAAGCAAGACCTAAATTTGGAAGAAAAATCTTATTTAACATGCCATGTTTAAAAAAGCAAATTATCACAGACATGAGGGAGAATTTCAATCATGGTCACTGTTAACTGCAAAATATTCTCGATTTCTACATCCTTCTAAAGTTTGGTACAGAAGAACTGAGTGTAGTTCCTCAGTACTCGTCTAAACTAACCCCTGCAAATATTATCAACATCATCCTCCATCAGAGAAGTTTAAAGCTCCAATTCAGATTTTTAAGCAGGTTGTAAAGCACTGAAATCAAAAGTCATGCCTTTTTATGGCTTGCCCAAGTGAATGATGCCATCACAAACAAGTCAAACAGTATATGTTTTCTGATATTTGTTTTAATTCCTGTAATCATTTTAACCCTGTTCATTGGAGACAAAATCTTACTTACTGCATAGCAAGTAGTCACATTTGGTAAAATATGTCACTTTTTTTCCACAGAATACTTCCAATGCATATTTGGAACAAGAGCACAAAGCATTAAGAGTCGTTGTTAAGTAATTAGGGAAATTTTTCACAGGAGCTTTAAAATCATCATGAAGGGTTTAATACAGTGTCATGAGGACATACTATTAATAAACAGGGAACTGTGTGATTCATTTTGGAATGTCACTAAGCCAAATTTCATCACTCCTTACTTCCTTAGGTGTTTGTTCCTCTTTGTGAGATTTATGTTGAGTAGAAGAGAAGGGCCAGTCCCAAGATACAGATACAATCTGCGCCTGAAGTTTTTGCCTTCTGTCACAAACAGGGGAAAGCACCAGCTGTATTCCGGCGTGCTTTTTTTTTTTTTTTTTCTCAAGAGACTCAGAGAAGGACTGATCTCAGTCGGCTATCAAAACCCTCTCATCACAAGCACACAGAGAGCTCAGGAAGCAGACACACAAACACACGCACACTCTGCTTTGGTGCACAGCAGAGAAGACCCAGGACGTGTACAGTCATCAGTTCTGTCTTCTCGCTCTCCCCAGGCTTTTTGAGCGTTTTTGAGCTCTGCCTTTCAGACAGACAATGCCACAGACTGCACAGCACTCCCTTGTCCATGTCCTCCTGCTGTGGATCACCATCCTCTCCATCATCCAGGTTGTGTTTGTCACCCTCTACTTCACACAAGACAAGGTGAGAACTCATGTTTTAACACTCTGTCATTGAATTTTAGGAGTCTTGCAGCTAGAGATGCCTTGATACAAACTCTGCATTTAAACTTCTGGTAGACTATATATACAATGTTGAATTTGCACTTAGATAGCTTAAAATGCAGACCAAATGCCAGCACATCTATGTAAACACCTGCGTAAGACATCTGTCCTTTCATGTGGTTTAGCAGAAGCACAGCTGGTGAGAAAGACGCCCCTGTGGTCTGTAATCCCCTATCATGACTCTTATTGTGAAACGTACTCAAAATTTTCAGCAAGAAGTCTTTGTTTCGTGTAAATCTTTACCAATGATATGTCTGACATTATGGCTATGTATTAAGAACAGTGCCAAGAGTTTGGAGCAACCATTATGACAACTTAGATGGTTTTATTACACAAAGTTTAGTCAGCTGACATATATCAACACTTTGGAATACATTAAGAGTATAGTCTGTGTTTCCTTTTTCCTCTCTAGTCTCAGAACTGCAATGCTGTAGATCCAGAGCCCGCTATGCAATCCACGACAAACATCAAACATTTGGTGAGAAAAAAGCAGATTAAGAGTTCCTGCTCTCTGCTCCTCTGTTGTGTCATATTATTACGCGTGTCAATATTTTCCAAGGGAGCAAAATATTGTGTTGTTATAACAGTTCTGAATATTCACACAAATTTAAAAACTGCAGACCAGGCAAGTCTGACAAGTTTGTTTGACAGTCTCACCGCTCTCCTCACATCTTGGAGGAGGAAGCACATTGACGTCATTGCCACATTCGGGGAAATGCAGCTACACTAAACTGTTCTTCCTTCATTTTCTCTCTAAAGATAGAACTGTATTTTCTTCTAAAGACAGAAGTGTTTGTAGTAGTGTCAGCATGTTCAATGAATTGCAACATCCATGTAGAGTGTTTTTGTTTTAATACATATGATATTGAAAGTATTGGATATGAATATGTCTTTTCCTCTTTTTACAGTCTGATACACTTCAGTTGCGACAAGGAAAAATGCTCACCTTTACTTGTAGCAGTGAAGGTAAAAACATGAAGTTTGAAGTTTCATTTTTCTGCATGTGTTTGAAGCTGTTTTCACAGGAATCTGATCTTTATTTAAAGTTATTAAGAATACAAAAACAGCCCCAGTTAATGGAAAATTTAATTCTAATAACCACTCAACACGTAATGTATAGCAGCTAATAACTGCCACTGTGTCACCCACAGGCCACGGGAGAGTAAAATGGAACTCAAAATTTCCAACTCCAGGACCGTTATCTGTTGATAAAGATGAAGGAAAGCTGAAAATTATGGAAGATGGATACTACTTCATAAATCTTCAGATAAAGCTGGAGACATGTACAGTAACAGCCAAAGGCATTGAAGTGTGTTTGAAACTGAATAATGGGTCAGATGAAGGTCCATCCACTCTGCTGCGGGGCTGGATCAGAAATGACACATGCAGCACAGGTCCTCTCCTGAAGGTAGTTCCTCTGACTGAGGGCACCCTGGAAGTCACCATAAGCCAAACTTTTAAAATCAACAAGGATGAATCTATGACCCACCTGGATATCATCTACATGTCTCCATAAACTCTCTCAGGGATGAATTTAGTATTTTGTACTTGTGGTACTCGTATTACCAAACAGACCTCTCTGTCTTTAACTTTGTATGATTAGATCAGTAAATCACCCAGCCAACTCCAAATGTCCAAAAGGTCAAGAGAGACAAAACCACTGTGCAAAACTCCATTAATGCTAAATTACTCCATAATATATCGCAGTGACAGAAGTCGCTACATTTCTGGTTCTTGTGCTGCTGTGCGCACAAGCCTCTGAGAGTCAAACTACAGAGGGTTGTAGAGATGACTGAAAAACATCCAGCATGTACGTTTTGAGAAATTAAATTCTTTAGAGTGCTTCTTAAACAACTGTTTCAAAAAACCTGTTTACATTCAGCCAGTGAAGTCTGAATTCAGTGCCAACAGATTTTATTTGACTCCTTTAATGTCATTTCTTTCAATCCAGAACATGCAGGAGCAGTAGTTACTTGATATTTAATGACTTTACCTGATTTGCACCCCTGCTTTGTTGGGTACTTTTTCATTTCTTGGAAAATTCTTAAAAGTTGTAAAAGTATGTCATTTTTTGTTATCGGTTAAGCATTTTTTATTTATTTATTGTTTGTACCAGTTGAATCTGCACTGTTGGGTATGCTATTATATTTATTAAAAGGTAACTATATTAAATGATTATGTATGAATGTTCGTCACTGTGTGACATCATATGTCAGTGTGTCAGATACTTAGATTTATTCCAGTTCTCACCAGAATGAATGTATTTTCTTTAATAAATAAGTAAAAATATGCCGCCAAAGTTGTGGGAATCCAAAACATTATTGGTACATGTTTTCAAGGACATGCAAAAGTTAACACATATATTTTTTTAAAGTTGTCTAGGCATAACACATAGGATCCTTTCATGATCCCTTTATAGAAAATGAATTATTATGACTGTTGTTTTGGTTTGAGCAGTACCTGATTGACATTTAGTGGTTTTTCTTTTTCATTTTCAGAAAATCGAATGAAAAGTGAGATGTCTTTATTTGCGACCTCTTTTAGTTTCAAGTGTGTAATACGAAATCACAACTCGTGGTGGTTTATGCTGAAAGTTTCACATGTTTAGTGATGATGAAAAGGAACATTTGGTTTTGTCAATGATGTTTGTAATGAAATGGAGAACTTGACAAGTTGATGAGTGTACATTAGTCATATTACAATCTCAAAAACACGTTGCATTTGTCCAAGAGGATTTCAGTTGTGTGTCTTTTGATCTGACTATTCCTGAACAACTGTTGCCTTTTAGAAAATCAAACCATGTCACTTATTAAAATTTGTTTTGTTTTCAAACCTTTGATTTGTTTGACATGTTTGAAAGGAAACCATAATGATAGTGAGTCATGTAAGAGCCCCTGTTAGCAAAGAGAAAGTGAGAGGTCATGAGAACAGCGAGACTATGAAAACAGTGAGTCACTATCTAACAGAAGCACCAGGACCCTCCCTGCGTTATACTGCCGAAGAACAATCCCACCACACTCTGACGAAGCAAATGAAAATATCTGGTTCGTTCACACGTGAAATGACATAACTGCTGATGCTTTGCTTAAACAAAAGTGATCTAACACACAAAAGGTCAAAGGAACTTCTTATTAGTCATTTGCGCTAAGACGTGCATTTTCCAAGTAATTAGATGGTGTCTGAAAACTCTCCCAAACCTCAGAAACCCAAAGCTTGTGCTGCTCCTTCTGTTAAGCGATGAGCCCACAACTTCCGATTACACTGAAAGGAGATCCCAAGAAGTCAAAATCTAATACATGATTAATAACCTCTCACTTCCCACTCTGTCTCATGTATTAGAAGTACCCATGTGGGTCGGATTGTTCCTGTTATTGTTTTCCACTGCAACAATTTGCATTCTTTTTTTTTTTTTTGCATAACGTTCCGGGGAGATTCTGTTACAACCCTGACCATGTTTCCATTATTTCCAGCAGAAAGTGCCTCACTTATTTTTCTGTTGCGCCGTCAAAATAAAATCTTTAAAGAGAGGGATTGTTTTTGAAGTGATGTTGTATGAGAAATGACAGCACAGTCAGTGTTATACTCTCAACTTGCACAGTATAATAAAGAAGCAGGGGCTTTGATGGAGTGGCCACAGCAGTCAGTGTGGGTCATGTCATTTATTAACCATAGGCTAAAGCTATTAAAACACAAGCAGTAATATAGAAGAGGACAGACAATTATGCTTCAGCATGGACACTCAATATCTACGGAGGATAAGGCTGGAGGTGTGCTACCCATGCAGAAAATTACCAGCAAAATAAATCACAATAAAACTGGAACAGATCAAATTAGTGCTCCACAAACTCAAAACATGTCCACAGTGTGTGAATGGGGATCAGCACGTTAAAACAGACACGTAACTTACATTTAAGATAATCGTGAGTGTTAGACACTCATACCTCACTGTACAGCTCGACAATATCTTTTTTTTTTTTAATTTTCAGATATAAATTTTTTCGTCTGTAAAAGAATGGCAGACCCACAGGTTTAAAAATGGTTAAAATACAATCACCTCGATGTGTGTCAAACTCTACCATGCCCATTCAAAATATATAAGGTTATAGTCATAAAAAAAAAGGCAAAAACCCTGAAGGATTGGTGTACCAGAGCCACTGAATGTCTGAAGAGGCACATGGAGGGATCACTGCAGTCTCACCTGCCCCCCATTGGTCCCTCATTACCTTCTGTCTGTATCTGAATGGCTGTTAGACTCCATGCGGTACCAGTGCCTCTTTTCTAAATACTGTTACTCATTACTGTGAGCTACTGGAGTCTACAACTTGGACTCTGAGTTTGACTTAATTTGTGACTATAAAGACCCATGATGTGAAACAATGTCCATTCATCTGGTAAATATAACTTATAAAGATGACCCAAATGAGACTTAGGGCCAATACCAATTGTCCTAGATATCCTTGAATGACTTGAACATTGTATACCCATCCAGGTAGTCACTGTGGAAGGACACAGTGGAAGAACGTTTACACTGTTTTTGCCAGAAGTGCTGGTATAAGGTTTCATTATGAGGGCAAAGTGAAGCACTGAAAATAGTCTAAATAGGGTATACACCTTTACTGAAACTGGTGTTTGGGTGGCATCTTCTTTAATCTGCATAAGTAGGTGGAAAAACTTAGTCATCTGATAGCTTGGCTATGTACCCATAATCCAGCCAGCTTTTCAATAGACAGGTGGAGCAGACAGCATCTCCTGTGTTACACCTACCATTCAGGAGTTCAAACCATTTTGACTCAAAAAAAGAAGGAGAAGAAGAGAGATTTTCCAGTGTTTGATAAACAATTAATTTTTTATTAAATTATCAAGCACCCTGATACTTATTATCTGTGCTTGAAAAGGACACCTGGAGCATAGGTATAACAAAGCTGAGTAGATAGACCAGGTTCAAATCAAACCTTTGGTCTCTCTTCTGCACTTGAAAATAAGCATCTGAGTTTTCTCCACCTGCTGCAGACCAACACAAGATGACAGCATTTCGCTGTGAGCTGAGAGCCTTCTCCACCTTTCGGTTTTGCTTCACAGAATCACATTACTACAAGTCTGACACTTTGCTCTCTGGGAGGAAAATGGCTCCCATTGTAAAGAAGTAAAAGAAAGAACAAAAACTAGGGTTTCTCTTTCTCAATGGAACATCTTGGTTTTCAAATGCGTGGCATGGCAGAAACGTGTTTGATCTGAGTTCAGCCGAAGCGTACTCACCCACACAAATCCACAGTCTGAGTGAAACCAAAGACAGGATCTCCTCCACATTTGTGGCTACTGTCTATCACAGCTCACAGGTCAGCCAGCGCTGGAAAAAACAGTGACTCACATATACATGAAAGAAAAGTAGGAGCATACAATGGTGACATGGCAAAGAAGACTGAAACTGTTGTTTGCTCGTTTGTTTGTTTAAGTTTCACTTCTACGCTTATCATTATACCAGTATTTACAAACCAAAGAGACAGATAAAAAAAGTAGGTCATCGAAATCATCAAAATATTACACCACTGTCTGGATCATTATTTGTCACAACTGAATGCGGTTCAAAGATTTGAATGCTAATAGCACATGCCTGAGGAAAAGAAATGTGAGGTTCAGGTTTCCTACAAACCCACTTGCACACACACATTCCTGTGACAGCACTTTCACAGCAGCCACTGGTCTCCAGGTCTGGGGTTGGAAAGTGAGTCATTCAACCTGCTGCTGACACCCCCTACACTCCACTCCGCTCCCTCCAACCAGCAGCCCCCACCACCATTTCCTTTTCAGTTTACAAATATACAAGTCTGTGGTTATGTTTTTTTCTCTCTCTTTAGTGAGAAGCTTCTTCGAACAGACTCAGCTGAAGAGAAAGCGTCACAGGGACTGCATGAAGGTTGAAAAAAAGCCTCTAACTTGTTGCTTGCACATGCATCTCAGTGAGCTTGTTACCATAGTGAGGGATTGACATCACCTTGTGTGAAACGTACGTATTGTTCTGTCTAAACAACTCCTGAGAAGTAGGTCCATTATTAAAGTTACAGTCAGAATCTGCATTCATGTTGAGGTTAAATGAGTTTGACGCTTAAACCTGAATCTGAGGTAATCATGACAGTAATGTGGTGTCATGTTATAATAAAGTATGTGTAAAGAGTGTGTTGTGTGGTTGCATTGCGTGGGGGGAAAGTGTGTGCTAAGACCACTCTGCAGAGACTGTAGCAAGTTTTAACCTGACTCAGCAGGAAGTGCACACAGGGGCAGTGTCAGGTATGAGACAGCCTGAGAGGACAGTCAGAGGAAACCAGCAACAAAACTTTATATTATACAACTTTATTACATTGTTAATACATTGTTATCATCTTTATTATAATTATTTTTATAAAAACAATATTGGTATAATTAAAGCTGCCATAAAATGAATAAATAAGCATATGGTTTACATGTTTCTGCAGAAAAAAAGATGTATGGTTTGGGTCTAAAACCTAACATCTGCATTATATAATCGATCAAACTTTGTTTTTATACTCCCAAATTCACAATAAAAAAGAGTGAGAGTACACTGTACTCTGTTATACTATTTACAAAGACCCAACATCAAGTCAGGATGAGATCCAGTCCCATTAGAAAGACAGGACTCAAAATAATGTCTCATTCAACCATGAGCAGAGCATTCGGCAAGTTACAGCATCAGTGTAAAGCTCCCTCACAAATGAGGTTCAGAAAGAGCCAACATGTGTATGTATAACATTTAAATGATTACTTATAAGTGTATTAAACAACAAAGCTTATTTTAAAAAGTCCCAGCTGTAGCAGTGCAGTGTAAAATAAACATTATACCATCAAGTCAGACAAAAATGTATAGAGGAAGTGTACCAGATACCAACTGTATAAATGAAAAGCAAGTAAAAAATGTAAAATGTTTCGCCCCTTTTGAGTAAAGCCACATATATGGTCTTGATTCCCTGAATCTTTGAAGAACAAATGTGTTACACACCTGTGTCTCCTTCCTGTAACTGACCTCTTTGAGTAAAAAGAGACCTCCATCTCTCCCTGAGACTATTTTTCATCTTTCCTATATTCTGTGATTCATTTTGTAATTACTGTGATATTCAGATCATATAAGCACCGAAGACGTTCTCATAGGACTTAAATCTCACAATTTGGGAAACATTGCTCACTTTCACAAAAATGGTGTCACCTTCATAAAGGTGAAACACTCCACTCAGGTAGCTATTAGATCTCTGATCTAAATCTTGTTGCTTGCTTGCCTCCTCTGGGCTGGATTTGTGAGCTCTGATTTCTTTTCTGAGAGGGACTTGTGCGTTTGACCGAGATGCAAGGAGGGGGATACTTTTCCCTTTGTACCGTTTGGTTTTCACATGAACAGCGTGGTAAAACGGATGGATGTCTATGAAAGAAACCTTGGAATAGATATTGTAAAACCCTTCTGTCTTAATGACAAGGCTTCTGTCTTTGTACTCTATCTGGTAAAGGATGGGGTCTGCAATCTTGCTCCATCCCATGACATGGTCCTTGTGGTTTGCATCTGCTCCATCTTGGAGACAAACAGGGATATGTCATTACATTACAATATAGTATGTCACATATGTTACAGTCATTAGTTACAATGGTAATGCAAGATAGCCAAAGAGGGATCTCACCTGTGAGGTGTGCAACAGGTTTGGAAGGAAGAACCTCTCGGGACACCTTTGATTGAGGATCAAAATCTGTGTGAAGAAGAACAGATGTGATAACTCTGATGAATAAAAACAAGGCAAACATTCAGCAAATCAGTTGAAAGTGCAACAACCCACCTCCACTCTGCTTGGAGTGTGATCCTGAGGCGTCCTGCAGTGAAACAGAAATAATATAAGTGAGAAGGTAAAACAAATCATCACTAGTAACAATTACAGCACACAGATATTTGAAAAACTCACTGAAATTATAAAAGAGACAATAAAACATTCATCCGAAGTGCTAATCTTGATTTTATCTTTCACAAGTTCTCCAAAGGTCTGTATTGTTTTTGAGAGTGTATTTGCGGTTATTTTGCAGCAAGAAGTAGAACAAGACTACAGGTGACATTTCACACGTATGCATAAAAAAATCGACCACTTCCTTTTCTCTGCCGTCCCTTCACAGCAGGGAACTTTTAGTATATACCCTGTTTGATGTAAAGTGTGAAACCAAGGCAGCTGTGACTGCTGGCATTAAAGCATGGACCAAGGACAGGAAACTGAGTCACAGTGAAATGGAGCAGTGACCATCTAATATCATGTAGTATCAAACCTGCAAACCCTTCAACCCTCTTCCCCCCTGCCCCTCTGCCCCCTCTCTTAGACGTCAGTGGATTTCTCCATAAATGAGACGAAAGTCTTGTACTTCTCCAAATGTGTGAACTGTTTTTGTCTTGGTAGTAAAATAATTGAAATGTCAGCAGTTTCAGCAGAGAAACATGAGGTTTTCTGTTATCACATTTTTTTTTGTCTTTTTTACTATTTTTCTTACTATTTTTTATTGTCTTTTAGTTCGCAAGGCAGGCAATTTTAGACAGGTAGCACATGATTCCCATGAACGTGTTAATACTATATGCAATGAAACAGTCCATTTCTTATCATATGATATATTTATGACTGCTTACACTCAAAATTACACATTTTCAGACTCTTGACAACAAGAGCCATCATCATATTGCTAAAATCCATTGCCAAAAATGATAAAAAAAATGACATGACTTGTTAGTTTTTGTGCAGGCACTTTATGCCAAGTTATTTAATGATTTCTCACCAATACTATTTTTCTTTAATTTATGGGTCAATGAAAAATAGAGGGTCTAAAAATGTATTTTCAGAAAGTTCTTTGAAAATGGATAAAAAACATATTTCTGTGTAAAGAATTATGTTTTTTAACAGATTTCAGTAGTTGACCACCATTTCAAAGTTGTTAGGTTCATAATTTTTTAGTATTTTTAATTTGAGCACCCAAAAATGTCAGGTGGCGCAACCAAATATATGAAAATATATTCATATGTTCCTGTTATTTTTTCTGTGTGAAATTATTGGCAAGTATCTCTCAAGTGTCTGTAGTGACTCATACATTTTCATTTTGTGTGTTTCATTTGTTTCATTTGTGAATAAGATAAATAATATGATGTTAAAATAACATTTCACATTATTACATTGGTTGTACCACCTGACATGGAAATTGTTTCAGTCACCAATGAACTGAAAAAGCCTTTTTTATCAGTATTTCAGAGAAATCTACAAACTTTTCCACTTGGTCACAAATGTCATTTGGGGTCCTCTGGCTGATGCAGTTTCCTGTTTCCTGTTTTATTCTCTTCACTTTAAAATAAAAGTCTAATGTTACGGTTGCACCACCCTGACATTTGACAAGGTGAAAATTACAGGACAAAAGTTTTTTAAATTTCTCAACAGCTTTAAAATTATTTTCATTTGCAAAGAATATTTTATTTAAAAAGGTTCAAGCATAAAATAATGCCACTGTGTTTTTAATTTCAATTTACAAGAATTGACATTCAATTTTTAGAGTTTAATTACTATAGATACTTGTCAGGACGGTTGCACCATCTGACATTTTGGGGGTTTGAGGTACCAAAACACAAAAAAACATGCTATATTTTAATAGTTTAAAGATGTGTTCAAATAACACAGGTTTCATAGAATAAAGAAATACATGTGATGAAATACTCAATTCATGATGGAAGGAAATATTGCACTCGGACACAAAAAAGGGACGTCACGTCATTGACCCTTATATAAAAATATGGGTAACACTTTATATTGAGGACAAACGTTTTAGCATTAGACAAGTATTAGCAAAGTATTAATCACAACTTAACTGATCAATTGTAAATCACTTTTCATACATTAATACTCATTTCTAAATCTATATATTGGGGTACGATTCTCCAAGCTACTACTGTTCAGTTTTGCAGCTGCAACTTAACTTGTATTGACATTTTTCTTTTTATACAGCCAGTGCTTAAATGTTACAGAATCTTGATATTTTATTTGAAACTTGCCACTATAAGCACTTAAAGTTTGGTATTTTTTATTCAGTTGCAGTGAATTTTAAGTTTATATGAGAGTTATTGTAATAAGCATGGTTTTAAACATGGATGTTCACTTTTCATAAATACAAGATTAAATACATGCGTTGCATCTGTTTTCTAATTCTGTTGAATCGATATCTGGGATTTCTATATTTTAAGGTGCGCTGGTCTTAAATGAATAAATCATCATTAATAAATACTTTGTGAAGCAAAATAAGTCCTCACTTTAGATCAGCTCACAAAATAATGAACAGCTACATGTTAGAATCACAACCTGTTAATGGTTTATGTAATGACGATGATCGCTCATTTGTAATTGGTGAATCCATAAAGAATGGATAAACTGATGCGTAACTACTGCTAAAAAATGTGTAGTTAATAGAAAGTGTCACCAAAATGGAGTTGAATTCAATGCAAATATTTACATTTGTGCAGATTAAATTCAGAAAACAAAAACATAATGTCTCAGTTTTCTTGAGCAAATATGTGCAATTGAGAAAAAAAGAAATTTATTTATGCCTCATGGCAAAGAGAAACTAAAAGTGCTTTGAAGGACTTTTAAGCTGCAGTTATCAAAAAGGAAATGAAAAAAAGGCAAAAAAACAAATAAACCATAAACTTGAAAAATGACATCAGTTGACAAACTTGTGCAAAGCGTGTTTATCAGGTCTAAAAGCTCAGATACTCACAGTTTCAGTTTTATGGAGGCTGTAGATTAAGAAGGCTTCGATGAGCATGCCACACAATGCCAGGCTCACCAGCAGGAACAACACGGGCTGAACTGCTCCAGAGCTTCGCTTTTTCTGGCTCAGCCTGGGTGGCACTGGAGGAGGCCGTGGTGCATGGGTGTCCACCACAAACACAGATGGATATCCACCAGCATCCATGTCTCCAGTTCTCTTTTTCTTACAAGAAGAAAAAGACAGTCAATAGAAGCAGGAGCTGTCAGAATGTGTTGCTTCAGAGGGGCATTTGAGACAAGAGTGTCAAGAGAGACAGAGAGGAAGACAAAGGTGCAAAAAATGGGTGGGCTTACTTGTGGTTGGTTCAAGCGGCGGAAGGTCGCTCATGAGATGGAGAGCAGTCTCAGAGAGAGAAATCTCAAGATGTCTCACCAAAGCCACAGTGAAAGAAAATGTGATACAGCATGTCATGTGAACTTTCCTGTGCAACTACAGAACTGGACTGATCTTTAGAGGCTGGAGGTAGAAAATGATATTCATTCAGCAGTCCCCTTCTTTCTAATACACACACACACCTACACCTACACCTACACTTACACCTACATTTACACACACACACACACACACACACACACACACACACACACACACGTGTGCGCGCACACACACACGTGTTTACAGGATGTTTTGACAATTCTGCGAAAAAACAGGGACACCTTTGCAAAAGGCGGACCTATTGTCAGATTTTGGGCGAAAAATTATTTTTTTATTCAAAAACACAAAGGGCCAACATGTATCCATGTAAAATTTAATTATGTTGGTTCAATTTTATTATCCAACAAAGCTTTTTTTTTTTAAAAAAGTCCCAGCTTTAAAAGTACAGAATGAAATAAATGTTACACCATCAAGACAGTTAAGAATGTATATAAGAAGTGAATCACAACCAAAGGCAAATGAAAGATGTAAAATGTTTCTCCCCTCTGAACAAAGCCACAGGTATGGTCTTGATTCTCTGAATCTTTGAAGAACAAATGTGTTACACACCTGTCTATCCTTCCTGTAACTGACCTCTTTGAGTAAAAAGAGACCTTCATCTCTCCCCAAGACTATTTTTCATCCCCCAAGTATTCTTTAATTATCTTTAGAATAACTGCATTATTCAGATCATATAAGCTCCAAAGACGTTCTGGTAGGATTTATATCTCACAATTTGGGAAACATTGCTCACTTTCACAAAAATGGTGTCACCTTCACAAAGGTGGAACACTCCACTCAGGTAACTATTGGATCTCTGATCTTTGCAATCTTGTCTTCTGGCCTCCTCTGAGCAGATTACTTTTCTGCAGAAGAGTTGTGTCTTTGTCTCAGATTCAAGGAGGGGGATACTTTTCCCTTTGTACCGTTTGGTTTTCACATGAACAGCGTGGTAAAATGCATCACTGTCTATGAAAGAAACCTTTGAATAGATATTGTAAAACCCTTCTGTCTTAATGACAAGGCTTCTGTCTTTGTACTCTATCTGGTAAAGGATGGGGTCTGCAATCTTGCTCCATCCCATGACATGGTCCTTGTGGTTTGCATCTGTTCCATCTGGGAAACAAGCAGGTACAGTGTGAAGTTGGGAGATGTTGAAACAGAAAGATGTGTCATACAGTCACTGGACACTTTGGAAGTGCAAGGTAACCAAAAAGGGATCTCACCTGTGAGGTGTGCAACAGGTTTGGAAGGAAGAACCTCTCCGGACACCTTTGATTGAGGATCAAAATCTGTGTGAAGAAGAACGGATGTGATAACTCTGATGAAGAAAAACAAGGCAAACATTCAGCAAACCAGTTGAAAGTGCAACAACCCACCTCCACTCTGCTTGGAGTGTGATCCTGAGGCGTCCTGCAGTGAAACAATAGTGAAATAATATAAGTGAGGAAAGTAAAACAAATCATCACTAGTAACAATTACAGCACACAGATATTTGAAAAACTCACTGAAATTATAAAAGAGACAATAAAACATTCATCCGAAGTGCTAATCTTGATTTTATCTTTCACAAGTTCTCCAAAGGTCTGTATTGTTTTTGAGAGTGTATTTGCGGTTATTTTACAGCACGAAGTAGGACAAGACTACAGGTGACATTTCACACGTATGCATAAAAAAATCGACCACTTCCTTTTCTCTGCCGTCGGAAGTGTCGTCCCTTGAAAATCATATATGGGACAAACTACATTTCACACTTTGGTTCCGTCGACACTGACGACCGTAATTTCGTACCTGGTTCCTGTCCTTTGACTCAGTGTCACTTTACCTCCAGTGACCATCTAATATCATGTAGTATCAAACCTGCAAACCCTTCAACCCTCTTCCCCCCTGCCCCTCTGCCCCCTCTCTTAGACGTCAGTGGATTTCTCCATAAATGAGACGAAAGTCTTGTACTTCTCCAAATGTGTGAACTGTTTTTGTCTTGGTAGTAAAATAATTGAAATGTCAGCAGTTTCAGCAGAGAAACATGAGGTTTTCTATTACCACAAAGTTGCTTATTTTTNGCGGTTATTTTGCAGCACGAAGTAGGACAAGACTACAGGTGACATTTCACACGTATGCATAAAAAAATCGACCACTTCCTTTTCTCTGCCGTCCCTTCACAGCAGGGAACTTTTAGTATATACCCTGTTTGATGTAAAGTGTGAAACCAAGGCAGCTGTGACTGCTGGCATTAAAGCATGGACCAAGGACAGGAAACTGAGTCACAGTGAAATGGAGCAGTGACCATCTAATATCATGTAGTATCAAACCTGCAAACCCTTCAACCCTCTTCCCCCCTGCCCCTCTGCCCCCCCTCTTAGACGTCAGTGGATTTCTCCATAAATGAGACGAAAGTCTTGTACTTCTCCAAATGTGTGAACTGTTTTTGTCTTGGTAGTAAAATAATTGAAATGTCAGCAGTTTCAGCAGAGAAACATGAGGTTTTCTATTACCACAAAGTTGCTTATTTTTGATGTCTCTAAGATTGCAAGGCAGGGACTTTCTGACAGCTAGCACATGATTCAAGGAAATGTTTTCGTACTATATTTTATCAATGAAACGGACCTTCTATTTCTGATCACATGTTTTAATTGTGACCACTCACATTCAAATTAAAGAGATCAATTAAGCATATTAACACCTCAATGTCAAAGGTGTATCATACAATTTTTGAACTGCACTGATCAAAAGGGAAATGAGAAAAGACAAAAAAAAGAACTGTAAAATAATACCCTATGAATACAAGTGAACAAAGTTGTACAAAGTGTTCATTTAGTGTACAGGCTCAGGTACTCACAGTTTCATTGTTATGAAGGCCGTAGATCAAAAAGGCTCCGATGAACATGCCACACAATGCCAGGCCCACCAGCATGAACAACAGGATCCGACATTTCTGTCTCAGCCTGGGTGGCACTGGAGGAGGCTGGGATGCATGGGTGTCCACCACGAAACCAGATGGATATCCACGAGCATCCATATTTTTCTCTTACAAGAGGAAAAAGTTGTCAGAATGTGCCCCTTTAGAGGGGCATTTGAAACAAGAGTGACAAGAGAGACAGAGGGGAGGACAAAGTTGAAAAAATGGGTGGGCTTTCTTTAAAATGGTAGCTCATGAGATTCACAGCAGTCTCGGAGAGAAATCATAAGATGTCTCACCAAAGCCAGTTCAGTGCAATATGTTAGGCTGTTTTTGGTGAAAATAGTAGTCAGATGTACTCAATTAACTGACGAGACAAATATGCACCTTTTGGTCTTTTTGTTTCACATCCCTGGTAAATTTTGGACCTGCTACTTTTTTTTTTTTTTAAAGTTATCTTTTTGGCCTTTGTGCCTTTATTGGATAGAGGAGGACAGTGGATAGCATCGGAAAGGGGAGAGAGAGTGGGGTGTGACATGCGGGAAATGGGCCACAGGTCGGATTCGAACCCGGGCTGCCTGCTCGAGGGCAAGCCTCATGGTGCACAGCCATATCCACTAGGCCATCTGCGCCCTGACCTGCTACTTTTTACCTAGAGATATAATCAGGCCCTATTTTCAAAATGAGAAGAAAAAATACAACCTTGAGAGTCACTGACTTCATACAAGATGTCTATTTTATATAGATTACACTCAAGAGGAATAAAATAGCACACATTCTCCCTATTTTTTGCCATAAGCAGACATGTTGACCACAGTTTTTCTGTGTTCATAGTTTTCAAAAATGTGTCTTTTGGTTGCCATGCAACTTACTGCAGGAACTGTCAGGTCACCGTCGGTAGTAGTCTTGTTAAGTCTCTTTTACGCAGTAGGACAACTTAAGTTAACTTAAGGATGGGTTTTGTCTCACCTATCAACCTGTTCTATAAACCAAGTCATTTTCACAATCTGTATCTGTAACATGCTTTTTACGGTAATATTGTTTCAAACAGGTAAAATCCCCATAAAAAAACATTAAATATACAACTTGACTCTTTACTTTCAGGATATGGAGCTTCTTGCAGCAGCAGTAGAAAACACTGTGAGTTTGACTGTTAGGAACTGGGAACTCCCTGTTTGGACAAAGTTTCTGTTTTACAGTTCTTAAAGGGAAATTTACGTGTGATTATTGAATATTTGTTGTTATTATGTTATTAAGACAGGATGAAATTCTTGAAATTACAATACTCTTATTGTCTCATTCACTTGAATTCTCCGTTCACTGTCTTATGGAGTGACCATAGACTGTATGGGAGTGACGTGATGATGTTTGCATCTCCCTTATATTGAAACAAATGAGTTGTAAATGAATGCAGAGTAAGCCATCAGTCTTAAATATATAATATGACTTTATGATTATATGATTCACCTCTTAAAACCCAACATTACATTTCTGCCTCTCAGACCTATGGTATTTCTTTCTTTTTCAAAATTTTGACCCATTAGCCACATTTAGGTACCCTGCCCACGTCATCTTTTGGTGGTATCACAACTTTACACTGATTTCAGTGAAAAAAAACAAACAAAACAAACAAAAAAAACCCCCACAAAAAAGTAAAGTCACCTACAATAAGACCTAAACCTAAAGCTAACTGATAACACTAAAAACATAACTTCTTGTAGGAAGACCAAGTTGGTTTTTATACTTATCCGAAAAAGCCAGGAGAAATTAAAATGCACACCAGACAAAAGCTTGGGTCTCAGGAGGCTATATGACTTTTTTCTAAGGGAACAACAGGGGCTCAATTTTTTTTTCAATTCAGAAATATATATGAATCTAAAAATATATATTCACAAATATGAAAATACTCATTCACATAAGTTTGTATTGTACCCAAATGGGTTTCTTTATGCTCTTATTTAGTTACCCATATCAGGTTCTACTTGATGCCTTCATGATATTGAGGAAGTTTGGGTTGCAAAAATATTTTCGCCCTCAGCCCCCTCTACTGTACAAATTAAGACGTGAAAATGTTATTAATTTAAAACAGGGAATTCAAAATGCAAAAAGAGGAGAAAACACAAAAGAGAACTCTCTGCATTCATAGAACTTTGAGATGTAAAGATAATCAAACCACAAAAAGCCCACCTCTACTTGATGTCCTCTCAAAGCTCTCAGGTTCATTGTGGTGGAGTAAATACCACATGGTCTGGCTGAACCTTGACACTCCTCCTCAGATTTGCATGTGGCCTCAGTCCAGACAGCAGCACACTCCTATTCCCCTGATGGTGGCTCCTCTTTTCCAGGTTTGATTAACATCCTGCCGCTCACAGGTGGATTATGAGAGCACGCAAATACACTATGCAGGTGATATGATGTTCATGTGGGACATATTTTCTTTAAGTGGATGATAGCAGACTATACTAAGGATGATGACTGTGCCGGCAGAGCTTTGTTTACTGGCGTATTTAACTCTCACTGTTGGACTAACTCTGGGTTTGGGGCCAAACAAAGACATGTCATTTACATTTCTACTACCTGCTGGCAGCACTGAGTGTTTTTTCCAAACCACAGAGAATAATGGCAGCATGGAGGTCTCATACCAGGTAAGATTGGATTTATTTCTCTCTGTGTCTAACTCTGCTGCAGCAACAGTGACAGTGTAATGATGTTAGATCTGAATTACAAGTTTTTATTAGATTTATTAGAGCTGAAGTGTGATGTCTTATGGAGAAAAAGATCAAGTCACTGGGCATTGGACTTTGGTCTCAAAGGCAGAGAGATAAGAAAACTGCTGCTGTTGTAGTTGAAAGAAGCTTGTCCTCACATGGAGTTGAAGAAATGAAATCATATTGAAACACACTGACATGACACATACTGAGAGGATACTTTTGATGAGTTCCTTTCATGCATCCAGAATGGAAACTTGGTGACGGATACTGAAGACATATAGTCTACTCGAAACAAACACCCAAAAAAAAAGAAAAAAAAGAATCAAAACCAATGTAAGTTTTTTGTTTTTCACTTTTGAACTCTTGCAATCAATCATTGAACACATACTCTTATAAGCTTTTTGTAAAGTTGTAAAGCTTCTTAATTATTCTTTGGCCATGACCTTTATATTGCTGCGCTTACGCCTACTACAACGCCCTCATCTGACCACAACTGCAACAACTAGCTGCAAGTTTATGACCTTCCACTGAGCTGCCATTAACATGCAAATGCTCTGTGAAGAACAAGCATGCCCAGCTTTAAAGAGGAGGTTCTGTGCTTTTTGGCTTCACATCATAGCCCCATAGTAGCTTAAAATGTATCATAATTAAAAAATACATCCAGTTTTTCCTCAAACTTATGTTTTGGGAACCCTTATTTCAGCTTGTCTGAAACTTTCTGTCCCTTTATGGCTCCCCATCTAAAGAAACACTTCCCTCTGATTGGCCTGTCATGGGCGGAGCTATGAAAGGTGTTTGAGGCCTCCAGTGTGTCATGAATCAGTGAGGAGATATTTTTGTGATGATTTCAACATTTTAGTAAGTCTTGTGAAGATCTCACAAAGATGTTTTCAGCAGTTTAAAGACAGACTCAGGTGTTTCTACAACATATGTAGTCTGTAGTTTAACGATAGAATCAGTGACTTCTATGTTTCTCTTTGTCCTTAAAGGTGATAGCTGGCTCAGGTCTGGATGTTGGCTTCACCCTCATTTCACCCAGTGGATACAAACTGGTCTCCGACTTCAGGAGATCTGATGGCCTTCATATGTGAGTCAGATGCTGTACAACAACCACCTTTGTTACATATTTGCTTAGTCCTAGTTATGCTCTTCGTGTTTTTGTTCAAAATTTTAAATTGCATGGGCAACAGTCACCCCGCCTCATGGCCCAATTGTCAAGAAATGTTTGTAAAAGTGCCCCCTTGTGAGCCAATATTTAAGTGCTCTAATAGAAGCCAAAACCACACTCATCTGCCCCTTTGCCTGATTAAAACACAACTAACTGCTCTCCAGGGACCCAAAATGTGCTTGAGTGCCATGTTGGGAGCTAAAATATGCAAAAGTGCCACCTCAGGTGCCACAACACAATCTGTATGTGCCTTTTTTTTTCTTCTTTCCCCCTTGACAAAATGTCTTTGTATACCACTACTGTTTAAATGTTTTTTAATCCCACCATTGAGAAAATTAATGAATAAAGAAACCTCGAAGGAACATTTCCCAAATTGAAAATTCATTTGTAACAGGTTACTATTTTTCCAGAACTAGATATTAAAAAAGGGCATTCCACAGAGGCCGAGTCTCTCAGAGTGAAAGAGCTGTTTAAATATGGAAAAAAAAAATCTGGAAAATACAGTACCTGAAAAAACCCTGAATCATAGATCCAAGAGACAACATTATGCTCTGTGTGGCCATTTAGAGAGTCATTACTGTCATGATTTCCCTGAGGTCAAAGGTCACCTGTTTTTATGCTAACATTTTTTGATGTCCTGCAGGGTCCATCTCACAGAAGAGGGAGACTACAGGTTGTGTTTTGACAACAGCTTCAGTAAACTATCAAAGAAGATGGTTTTCTTTGAGGTAATCATTGATAATCCGAACATTGCAGGCGATGGTCAGGATCAGTGGGTGGACATGGTCAGACCGGAGAGCCCGGTGGAGTACAAACTGAAGGACATCAGGGTGAGAGAGAAACACAAAGAGGCTCTTTCTCCACAGCTGCCATGAATCCTGTTCATAAACACTTCACTCACTTAGTGTCTTCTTTTTGATGTCTGTATACTCAAGCTCTAGCTTTTATCTACATCTCTGCTTCCTTCCTTTTCCAGGAGAGTATGGACTCTGTGTATCAACACCTGGAGAGGACTCTTAAGCTTCAGGCTGTGCTGAGGGCATTTGAGGCGAGGGACCGCTACCTTCTGGAGGACAACCTGTGGAGAGTGTCCTTCTGGTCCTGCCTCAGCTTACTCGTTATGTTAGCTGTAGCTGTCACACAAATCTACACTCTGCGGCGTCTCTTTGAGGAAAAAAAGCGTGTGCGCACATAGTCAAAGAAAATCTTTTGTGACCTGTGACTTATGTTTGCCACTGACATGAATTTAAAGGGGAAGTTTACACTTTCACAAAACTGTCTGATCATGCACTTGGGAACTTTTTGGTACTGCAGCCTTTCAGAGTTTACCGTAATGATGTTTTCTATTTGAATATTACCTGCACCTGAAACTCAAAATTTACTTGCACTCATTCTGTCTATAGATACATACACTGTTAATATGAAGGAAAAACTTCTTGGTGCACTGATGCTAAAAAGTTATAGCAAATCAAAGCTGTTCTCACTTGAGCATTATTTTATTGAAGTTCAGATCCCACATTTCACGTTGACATTTATAAACTGGCACTAGGGTTTTATACAACCAAGAAAAAGCAAACTATATCCCAAACATCATAAACCTCAAACTGTAATTTATTTCCTGGAGTATTCCTAATAAAATAAAACACATCTGAAGTCTTTGATAAAAAGTAACATCTTCATGTGGTCGTAACAGCAACCTGACTGATCTGTTTTCATATGTCGGTACACTAGGCAGAATAGTTATACTAATGCACATAGCAAGTAACATTTGGCTGAGTCATTCAGATGCTTAAGCTCTGCTTGTTTCTTGCCACTTTATTTGGGCTGGGGAGGGGGGACATAAATAATGCAAACAGCAAAAACAGACTGCAATTTCAGACTGCACTGAGTCTATATGTTCGATTTTTCTCAGCCACTGTTTTTTATTTTGTTATGATATTCAGTATCCATAATTGATTCATTACAAGGCACTTAAATTGTGAAAAAGGGTCGAAATTTCACTTTTAAGTTTTATTGTTAAGTAGTTAAAGGGCTGACTCCTACTTTTTATACAAATAAATAACTGACCCCTCTGGGACACTGGCTGTGTGACAAATTTAAAGTGACTGTGAGGAAAATCTGTATGAAGTGGATTGCTGCGAATCTGTAGAAGACTTTCTTGTATTTTTTTTTAAGTGAAAATAAAAGTGGATTGGGCATCTTTTTAACACTACTTTTCTTTGTTTTAGACAACTTTTTACAAGATACATTGCAACAATCCTCATCATGTCCTACCAGTGCTCATCTACCACGCAAACCTGACGTAACCTGGCTTTTCATTTTATTGATAGAAACAAATCACAGAAATCAATCAGCAGAGAAAAACACAGGTTTCTCTTTTCACTGCTAAACTTTGTCAGCCCGCATGGTGTTATCGACATGCAATAAATCAATCTAGTCCAACCCGACCTGATTGGAAAACTGGGAATTAGCATTTTGAAATAACCTCTTTTAGTGCTGATAATCTCCTTTTAAAATGGGGGTTACGATTGTTTATATCGAGGTGAAAGACTTTTCCAAGATCATGTAGAAAGCCCTCACAGTCCCTCTAAGAAACAGAAATTACGCACTATACTGGTTTGTATTTAATCTGTATTAAGATATAATTAAATATTTTTGTGTCAGCCATGGAAAAATAACTGGGGTCTGATTTTTATTTAAATGGAAAGCAGTTTTTTTTTTTTTTTGCAGTTAACTGAGAGTATCATGTATGTGAACAAAAAAAAATGAAGTGTGTAGCTCCCCTGAAGTCCTGATGCTGCTGCTGCTGCTGCTACAGATCGAAGTCACCCTCACTCCAGGCTGGTCGAGGTCACCACTGGTTTCGACGAGGAGGCGGGCGCCTGTTCAGGAAGAATCAACCAGCATTAATCTCTTGATACTGTGACAAGCTCTTTGACAGCTAATAACAGGCGAGGATCCACTCAGGGGAGCAGCAAGGTCATCTGTAATGAGGCAGCGGCCTTGGTTTAAGTCATTATCTTCCTTCAGGAGATGGTACAATGGGACTCAGAGAATACTAATTTAGAGAATTTGTACTGTGGGGTTTCTGCTTCTTTAGCACAAAACTGTTTTTAATGTGACCATATGGTTTCTATGTAGAGCCCCAACTATGTATAGTCACGTGTCCCCACATGGGTTATCATGTTTCATCACTTTTAAAAATCATTTTCCTATGACAACAACAAAAGTAAATTGCCTCTTGGTGAAAATAGTGATGTTTTGTTATGCTGGTTAAGACCACTGAACAGTCTCACCGGAGCAGGCAGCCCGACAGTAGAGGGTTGCCATAGGAACATATGCGGGCTGATGTCAGTCTGTCTTGGTTTAAATGAAGAAAAGAAGGAAAGCAAAGGGATGCAAACCATAAGGGGTTTTTCTTTATCGGACAGAGAGAAAGAGAGAGACAGGAGAGAAAGTGCATCACACAGGACACAAGGAGACACCAACCACCAGAGCCAGTCCCTTTATTGTTCACAACACCTCTTTATTGACTTGCCATACTAAATCAGATCATGTTCTTTATTCAAATCATTAACTGCAACAGAGGCACTTGACAAGGGTTTGCAAAACAAAAAAAAAAAAGAAAAAGATTTTGTTTCCAACCCCTTCAACCAGATTCAGGCAGGGGGAGGAAAGAGGGAGTAGGACCTGATGCATCACAGGGTATTTACAGTCTTGGGTGCTCAGGGGCAGCTTGACATGACAGGCACAAGGGATTTTTTTTTTCAACTAGCTTTGGCCAATGAGTTTGCTCACTTCGAACAACAATCGTTCGTGAATTTGGAATCTGGGTAATCTGTTACGTTGGTTCTTAAATTTAAACATTTCTCATCCTCCTTCCGGCACTGTCATTGAAAGCCAGACCTGAGAAAAATACAGGGAAAGAAAAAGCACACGCTGTCTACAGACTCTGGTTTGACGTAGTTTAGGATTTTTATTTCTTAAGTTTCTTATCGTGTTGTCTGATTGGGAGGGAAAGTAAAGTCTAGACAGCCTTTCAGACAGAGTGTGCCTTTTAACACCACAGTTCCCACCACCTGCTCGTCACCACTACTGATCAAACCAAAAACAGAAAACATCTTTGTAGCCCGACATCACTCCCTGCTTTGAAAGGTTGTTTTGAACTGGTGAGATACCTTCAAAAAAAGCAATCATAAGATATTCATTATTATCAAAAAACAAAACAAAAATCAGAGCTGTGCGGAAATTATCCAGCTCCATGTACCCTCCCCGACATACAACACTTTGAATCAGCTAAACCCCCAAGTGATTTGAGAGCTGAGTTGTACAAAGCTGATACATTGCAACCAAATACATAAAAAGAAATGACAAATGCCCGGGTTATAAATAATGCACAAGGAGATGACAGATCTCTTTCCCTACATCCAAAGCTACTGAATGCACGGCAGTGTTAGTGCTTCTTTAAATGGGACAACTAAGCGTGTTTACATGTTGGGCTTTGATTATGATCATGTATTTGTCATTAACCCTGCAATCAAACTGAGAAACAAGTGCTAACTCCCCAGAATAGACCAGCTATATACAATGTTATTGAATCCATGGCAGCAGTAATATGTGTCTCGTCACTCAGGCGGATAGATGAGCTAACACTGAAATGCTTCATACCATTTCTGTACCTTAACCCACAAATGAGTCTTAATCTACACTCTTCACCACTTCACTGAGTTTTATCCTCTCTGAAAGAAACATCTACTGCGTGCTCTGCTCTATGAGATTCAGCTAATCCAGGGAGGTGCAGGAATAAAATCTACCTGAAAGATAAAAAGACCCATCTGAGTTCAAATAAGACGAAAGGGATTACAACTCAAAGCTTTATCAACTCGAGATTAGTGGGGAGAAAACATCCCACAAAGTGCAGAGCCCTCAGTCTCTCTTCTTCTCCTGGGTTTCTGTGCATAGTGTCCTGGTAACGGATTACAACATCCCTGCAATAAAAGGCTTTTTTTTGTAAAGAAACGTGGTTACAAGTGCTTGAAATGTAACGGTCAATTCTCTCTTTCTATCTTGCAGGAATAATTTGTGGGGACTGCTCTGTAAGAATCAACCCTGCCCTGTGCCTTTGTTTCTTTCTTAGATTTACTTTTTAAAGCTACATTTATTAAGTTTGTTTAAAAAGGACAAAGTCACTCAAATAAAATAACATACAGGGGAAAACAAAAGGACATCGCCAAGAAAACGGCAGTGATAATAAGCTGCAGGTTTTCAGTATGAATTAAGTTAGCAAATGAAAACCCAGTAAAACGTTAACCACAGTTTAAGTGTGTATTCAACACTGAGGTCTGAAAAGAGCAGAGAGGAAGGAAAGCCTATTTATAAGTTATTAATTGAGATTCTGACTCGTATAAAGAAATAAACCAGTTGTTTTATGAAAGAATGAAACTGGATACATCCTGAAGCTGAATGCATCTCAAACATCACCTGGGTTTTATGTGCACTGAACATTTCCACAGCAATCAAATGTTATATTCAAGTGGTTTAGGGCTTCCTCTTGTTCATGTGCATTGATAAAGACGGTATTAGCAGCTCATTACATTGCTTGAAGAGACATACTAGTACGCTGGACAATGTACCACGATACGTCAACCCCTCCTTTCGAGCCCCCACCCCTTGGCCTTTTGTGTGCAGTAACACACACTTAAACACAAACACACACTTAAGAGGGCCTGGACACACGGTTCTAGTCTAGAAGGGAGGGCTCAGCAGGGCGGATAATGGTGGGCCGATGAGAAGGAGCGCCAGGGGGTCTTCGGCTGCAACGGGGAGAGAAAATACAGAATAAGAGGTGAGAGCAAGGAAACCAAGAAGACCCGAGGGGGGGAGGAAAATGAGGTGAGAGAGGAAGAAAAATATGGAGTTGGGATGAAAGGTCAGAGTGAGAGATGAAAAACCGTGCCTGTAAACACTTCAAGAAAGAGGATAATCTGGAGTTACAGCAGGAGTTATATACACTTATATGTATGATTATATGGAATTCATACCTAGGCACACCGGGTGGAACGCGGGCTGGCCGGGAGGGGATCTGTGGGGGTGCACTGAAGGGGTCCAGGTTGCTGTTGAAGGCGTTGATGGGTGGGCCTGGGCGAGAGGGGATTGGTGGTGCACCAAAAGCAGGAGAGGGGTTGAGAGGAGCTCCAAAGGCAGGAGAAGGGTTTAATGGTGGTCCTGGTGTAGGGCCCCGAACAGCAGGTGGACGGCTGGGGGCCGGGGCTGTAGCAGGAGGCGGTCTGCGCTGAGGGGTGGGACTGTGAGAGAGATATGATTAAATAAAACAAACATTGTAGAATCAAAGAGAAGATCCATGTGGAAGCTCAACCTCCTTGATTTTTTTTTTTCTAGGATTTACAAAATTAATCCGATTTTGTGATTATTCCACTTGTCACCACCTCAACTGTTTCTCTTGCAAAAGTGTTATTCAGCAATTTGGCTCTTTAGTTGAGCAGAGTTAAGTATCGATTGTGTAGAGCATAAAATATCTCCTGCAAAACATTTTATCTGGTATTCTGACACATTTAACAAAGAAATTTTTAAGTCTGTGAGTATAATGCAGCAGGCTATATTGTAATTTGATTGAATTTTGCAATTAATTGTCAAGCCTTTTTTCAGCATTAAAACATGGTCAATGTGAGAAAATGAGGTGCTGCTGGAAATCTCAGCTGTAAAACTTGAAGCCACTCTGCAACCTCCTCTCACCTGGCCTCTTGACGCCAGCCGTCATTCACAGGTGGGGGAACAGGGGTGGAGATGGTGTTTGCGCTAATGTCCCCAATTATGCTCAGTGCCTCCTTGAGTGCATGATACATGCGAAGCATCTCATCTCTCCGCTGAGCCTGATCAGCTGACTCCTCCATGAGGCTGTTCTGGTCTCCAGATGAGTAGAGGTAAGCCAGCAGCTCCGAGTGGATGAAATCCTTTGCCTGGATGACAAAATGAATGACATTGAGCTCAGAGCCATGCTTTTTTAAAATATCACTCTGTTTTCAAGCAGTCAAGTGTTGCTCCATGTAAATCTCTGCAGAAGTAAATTAGAAAGAGGCTGTTTTGGCCTCCTCTGACACCTCTCAGGTGGTAGAGGTTACAAGTATCAATGAGGACTACAGGAAAACTGACTGCATTGATTTTGTTGGTCAAATACAGACGCCAATATTGATTCCAGTCTATTTCATAATAAATAAATAGTCCTCACGGGAGCTTTAGGGTCAGAGACTGAAATGATCTCTGCTATTATAACTCTCTGCATATGGTGTGTGTCTAGCCCTGGGGACTGTTGGACTCACATTGTTGATCATGAGATGCATGATGGTCTTGGGCACAAGGTCCCTGGCAGATTTGTTGATGATGCCGATGTATGAATCCACCAGGTTGCGGATGGTTTCAACCTGCCGCTCCAGCTGAGGGTCCATAGAGAATGTGTCTGGAGGGGCAGCCTCTTCATTCTCCACCTGTTGTTATTGTCCAACAATTAGTGATCTCATAAACAAGGTCATCTTCATCAAGTGTGCTAACAATGACTGTAATAAGAGCTATTTTGGAGCTTTACAAAGACAGATTATCATGCCTACAGACCTGGTCCTTCTCTGGATAAACTCCCGCTCTAAGGAAAGATGCTTTCCAGCTGTCCACATCCTCTTGGGAATCACATGCCAGTTCTATTTGACGAAGATCTTTGTATACGTTCCTGTGCAGATAGATGGATGGTGAAGACGAGTGCTTTTGACTTTGAAGGCTTATGCAATGTACAAGGACAGGCAGGCACATTAAACACAAAGATAATGAACAGCACATATGTCTTTGTGTGAGAAAGTAACCCTGACCTCTGCTCTGTGTTGAAGATTGCGAAGATGTGCTTTGTGGACATAAATCCTTTCTCGACATCCCTGATCTTCAGATTATCCAGAGGAAGCATGTACTTCTTTTCTTTCTCCTATCATGAGACAGAATAAGAGTCTTTACAGCAGAATCAAAACAGTGAACAGAATAAACGTCACAGATTCGTAAGAGCTCAGTAAATTAAACAGATGTTGTTTTTATTCTGACAGACACAATGGAGAGCATTTCCTTATTTTGGACCACCAGCAGGCTGGTGGGATGATGAAACTATTAATGACGAAGAAGAGGAGGAGGAAGAGGAAGAAAAGGAGGAGCATGAAGGAGTTCTTAGGGGGGTGGGGTGCCAGCTTTCACTGCTGAGCAGAAACATCTGGAAGTATTCACGTCTGCACTAACACAGAGAGTGGCTCAGGCCCAAGAGTTACATTACATCACTCACAGCTCCCCAGAATTCCCGCCCCCACCACATATACACACACACACACAGACTTACACTCACACCAGCTCACACACACATACATAAAACCAAGATTGCGATACTTAACTGCACGTGCAGAGACAAACAAACATGTAAGTGCAAACATTACAGATGAAGATGTTTCATAGGTTGAACTTTAGGTAGAACTGACCCACAGTTACAGATATGAGTGTTTACCTGAACACTTGAACTTTCTGGAGGACTTGTGGACAAGCGCTTGAACACATGCACACTTGTACACACAATCACACCCCCCCTCCGGCCCCCGTAACCCAGTACGATTTCCTGCAAATTCCAAAGTCAGATCCCGGCTGGAACATTTCAGCTCGCTTGCCACGTCAGTTTGCCTCCACCATCCTCTCTCTTACTCTCTCACTCTCTTTCTGTCTTTTTTGCAAGAAGAGAGAGACGACCAACATGGGAATGCTCCATTTCTGGACGGTGTTTTGGCCGAGTGAGGCCACTGGACAGAGATTATCTAAAGCTGTGTTTGTGGGGGTCTTTTATTCTCACATGAAGATCCACTGGAGGCCTCGGGAAGAAGATCAAGCGATGAGTATTCACAACGCTATTTCTGTTTTATGCTTTCAGAGTCACTAAGGCCTCTTAACTTAAATTTGTATTTCCTATTGTTTCAACTTTTAACCATGAGTATGCTGATGAATCCTTTGTGAAACGGTTAATACGTTAAATAATCTGTGGAGCGGAGGTTGCTGGTGTGCTTCTTCTGGAGGTTATTTAGCCACGAAGGAATGCAGTCGAATCTGTTTTTGTTTGCCTGAATTTGTTGATTTCTTTTCCTTACAGTTACCTCAAAAAGAATATAAGGTTGTCAGGTTTAACAGAAGTACGGAGCCTGATATATCAACCCTTTTCATGTCTAATATGCGTAATCATTCCAGAGGGGTAATGTTTGCTCTCTGTGCCCTTTGTCCTCCTGTCCTAGGGTAGCGACCTGCAGCAGAAGTGACCTCATGGTCTTTCCTCCCATCAGTCGTCCTCACCCCCCTCGCCTGCCCAGTGTTCAGACTACCTGTTCATCAGGCTACAGCTGAACAGTAGTCTGCACATTGGTTAGGCTGGGCAGGGACACACACAGTCTGACCTCACGTACAGTGTACAGCATCTTCATCTTACTGCATTCCTGCGTGCTGCATCATCTCATGCGAGTCATTTCCTTTCATAAAAATAAGCAGAAAAGTGGCCTCACCTCCTCGTCTTTGTACCAGGACAGGGTCTCAGCTGTAAGGACGAACCAGTACTCCTTGGAGCCTCCCTTCATGATGCTGATGTTGATGGTTAACCAGCCTTTACGGATCACCTATGCGGGTTAAAATGTGGTGGCGAGAAAAGGGTGACAGGGAGAGAGGGGTACCAGGAGGATGGAGGAAAACAGCACTGTCATTTGGGCTTATGCATCGGTGACATGAAGACCCCACCAACCAATACTGGGATGTAATTGACACTAATAAAAACTTAAGTGCTTACCTGCTAGGCTACTGTGAATTTGATGTAGACTTATCTTTGATTCTAAAAGTTTTGAATATGCACTAAACATGGATTGAACCTTTAGAGGACACTGTGACTTAACAAAAGCATCAATGTTAATCTAAAATTGAGTTGTAGCCCTTTTTTGCTCACAAAAAAAAATCATCCTTAATTTAAACAAACTGGTCCAGGTGTTCCCAGACTGAGTAATAACCAGACTGAGGGTCAAAGAGCACAGGTCGACGGTGGTACGTTAATGTCAGCAGGTCAGTAAAAGCTAGCCTATGTTCTTGTTAAAAGAAGCATGGTTAGTGTGGTTGGACAGATCAACACAGAGATCAGGGATTAAAACTTGGTTAGTTAGGAAGAGAAGATCAAATGCAAAACAAAGGGTTAAAGCATGAGAGAAGTATTGCAATAAAAAAGCTTTGATACTGATGGAAGTTAGGAAGTTTGGTGAAGTTCATGGGGGGCTAAGTCGAAACAGCAAAGGGTAAATCTAGAGATGGAGAGGAGAACACACACCAGGCTGAGTTGATTGAATCAACAGGTGGAGCACACACCATGCACCTTTAGGGTCTTCGATGCAAACTTTTCCACATCATTAATGGAAAGTGTGCGGTAAGTGCTATATTAGAAATACACTCAACGTCTACATCAGACCTCTCCATCCAACAGGGGAGTGGCAGAAGTTTGTGAAGAATTGTAAGCTTAATTTTTTTAAAAGCGCAAACGCTCACACTGGAGAGGAGGCAAACCCAGGAGCCAAACTTGTAGTTTGCCTTGGCGAGGAAATAACTTTTGCTCTCAAAACATAGTAAATGTACCGTATTGAAGTCAGTTGGTGATGTTGACCAAGTTTACATTAAGGCGAGTTTTGCGCCTGTAATTATAAAGAAGTTTTCAGTCTTTTTTCAAATTCTTAAAATGGAGCTATTAAATACATAATCATATTCAAATCAAAATCAAAGCAAAGAGAAAGTTCAATGATTGGAATAGAGAAGTACAATTTGTATTTTTGTGTTTATGGTTAGAAAAGGGAAGTCAAATGTTTTATGTAAATCACTGAAGTAAAAGCCAAAGCCATGAGTAGTCAGCATTGATAACATGGAAATTTAGATTTGCTTTCGAGGAGGCAAAAACACATAGAGCCAGTGTCTGTTTTTTTATTAAGTGTTAAATCTGAAAAAGCTAAGAAGAAGAAAAATGTTCACATGCATTTGATCTTTTTAGTTTTTGGAATTGATTGAAGAGACATTCAAGAGAATCAAAGAGTAAACTGTTTTTTGTGTTACTGATGTTCTTGCTCCTCCCTCCCTCCCTCCCTCCCTTGCTGTTTTTATCCCCGATGATGTCCTGGATGATTCTCACAAGGCAAACTGCATGAGGAAGCAACAGAGGTAGAAACCTAGAGACATGAGAACTGAAGGTGGCCACAGTCAGCAGTGAGAGATTTTCCACTTCTGGGGGTGGAATGACTGTCATGTTTCAAATATTTGGTGGAAATTGAGTTAAATGTTAGTTCAAACCCAAATGTGCACAATTACAGACAATTACAGTCTTATCCAATGTGACCCAATTATCGAGTCAACCTGTTTGTTCTTTCAGCAACAGTTCCAAATTAGTGGTAACTGTGTTGATGCTTGAGTTATGTCAGCTGGATCGGTCATGAGACTCTACCTTCTCCTCGAGGACCTCTCCAAGTCCGCCAAGCTGCAGAGGGTAAAACAGCTTAATAAGGTGAAAGGATGGATCTGTATCTGCAGGAAACACTTTATCCTTTTATCCTACTGCAGTTTGTCTTTTCCACCCTAATCTGACAGGCTGACCTGTGTGAGATGGCCTCAGTTCTTCTGCATGGTCTACCCCTGCTGCCCCCTGGCAGGGCGTGGTTTAAGTCTTTGGGGTACTTACCAGAATCTCACCCTGCAGTAATAGGAAGGGGAGTAGGAAATTAAGGGAAAGGGGGACAGTGTAAAATCAAAGCCAGAATGAGAAAGCAAGTGAGGAAACCAGAGGGAGGAAGAAGAGGGGGAGGGGGAAGGGTGGAAAAGAGGAATAAGGAAAGAGGAGTAAAGATTTGGGGGTGAAGAAAAAGATGTAAAAAAGTTGAGAAAGTGAGGATGAAAAGTTTCCAAGGAAGCAAAAACAGGAGGAAACAAAGAGATCCATGAGATAACCAGAGAAATACAAGAATGACAGAGAGAGATAGAGAGAAAAGAAAGAGAGACAGAGCAAGAGAGTTACATGCAAATAGAATTACATCAAGTATACCAAAATTCGGTTATGTCATATTTTGCTGCTCAGTTGAAAGGTGCAAGATCCATGCACATTCTGAATTACAATATTAAAAAAAATGCATGTGAGTTAATGGGGAGGCAACAAAACAACCAACAACATTCTGTGAATTATTGTTGCTTTCATGGTAAACAACATGCCTGGGTCACATGCAAAAACAGATTAATAAAAGCCAGTTTTAGAGAAGCGGGGAAGCAGGGGTTATATTAATTCATCAAAGAAATTCTTCTCTCTCTAAAACTCTAAATCTTAATCATAAGTTCTGTGCTTTCAGGATCTCACAAACATGTAATATTTAACTAACCAAGTATCAGCCTGGATAAACATTGCTCTGTAGCATTATGGCTAACAAAGAAGAGCATGATCACTGCAGGAATAAAGAAATACTGGGTCATCTGTTAACATGATGAGCAGTGGAGGTACTGTCAACAGTTACTTAGGTGGACACAGATGAATGGCTTTGTGATAAATATTTGGTTGCTGGAGACACAATCACATGGCTGATTAAAAAAACAAATAATGTGACATGACAGTCTGGGAAAGGTGAAATATGCAATTGCTAAAGCTGACAGCGGAACGTACCTGGTTAGGTATGGCCCTCTTCTTGTTTGCAGCTGTGTTTCTTTGCTGGGCGCTGGTGTTAAACAAGAAAATAGGACAATGAATATTGATGACAACAAAATGAACGCATCAAACATTTAACACTTTAAATTGATAATGTTAGATCACATATCATTGCTTTTTCACTGATCCAGTCATCATCATGTTTCTGTATTCAAACTTCTGAGAAGAACTGCCACTTTGTGATAGAGTGGACAAAGTGGAACTTATCATCTCTTTTCTGATCTTGTTTGCTACATAGGATGTTCGGAAGTGACTGATTCCCTAAATGCTGAAATTGAGACTAACCCAGTAGTTTAAAAATGAGAAACAAGACTAAGAAAAAATGATTTTACATTGACACACTCGGTCATAAAGTGTGTGTGTATACACAATGTCCAACTGGTTTGCTTCTTCTTCAGTCGTCTGAATTTTGTTTCCAATCTGTCCTCCTTGAGGCAGAAAATAATTATTCAGCCTCTAAAATCTGAATGCATACATACAGGTGGAAGTGGCTTTTGAGGAATTTGGAAAACACAAAGGGCCAAACACTCACACACACCATCCACACACAATCCTAGATCTTTTATTTTCTTTTAGCCCACCTGTTGTTGCTGTACCCTGGGGAGCTACCATCATCCAGCCTTCTGTAGTCAAGACTGAAAGTGACGTCATGAGAACCGTTAAACAGCCCTCCCTTACCTCTGACATACCATAGCATCTACTTGCCATGCAGAGGCAGTAAACCCTCACACAAAAACACACACACACACTCACACAGGGGTTAACTAAATACCAGTAAAACCCACACGGATAAAAGGGGCTGATAATGACTATACATTACCACAAGTAAAATACAAGGGACCATGAAAAACAGACCACAACCTTTAAGCTGTTAGAGTTATCAAAGAAAAAAAATGCTTAAATGCTTGTGAGAGTGCAAATCAGTTTTCAGTGCACATCAGCAGCTTCTACTATAAGCAGCAAATCATGAACATTGTTCTGTCTGTTTGTATAGTAAGTAGTTAGACGTCCAATGGCAGACAGGAAATCCATCCATCAAGCAATCAACACACTTGATCTGTGTTTCTTTTTTTTTGAAGGGAAGTAATGTTGCAAGCAAGAGGGAGAGATGGGTAACAAATGCAACTGTGATCACTCTGTGCAATCCACCTCACCTACAGGGAGACACATGTTCTGGTGCAGCTGGATCACTAATTGGCATGCTACATCACACCGATGCACCACAGCTCACATCATGTAGCTAATTAGAAGCACTCTCATACAGAAGCAGTGAAGTGGTGTTCATTCTGAACAATTTCTCAAATGTCAGCTTGGTTCCAATTCTATTGATGGCTGGGAGTCACAGGAACGTGGGTGTTTTATTTTGTTTAAGTATTTCCTCGGGCAACAGGCAACATTGTGGGAATCACAATTTTAATGCCTGTGGTGAGACAGGGCTGAAGCTTTGCTGAAAGGGGTTGAGGAGGAGGAGGAGGAGGAGGAGGAGGAGTGCATACTTAGCAAAGCCAATGAAGTCCTCATGGTTGGTGTTGATGTAGGACAGTTCAATGTCAATCAGCAGCAGAACCTTAATGAGAGGCAGGAAATCATGATTAGGTTGGAGAGATCTCAATCAAACTCTGCTTAAAGACGGCAGAAAAAAAAGAAAGTGCATACATCTGGTGCAACAAGAACGTCACTAACACTTCAAACTTTGTTGAGATATCTGTTCTTCTATATTTATATTTCTCTGGTTTTCTCTGTGTTTATAGTTTTGTGTCATTTTCTACAATGAGGGACTAAGAAAATCCAACCAGAATGAAGCCTAATCACATAAAACATAAATCAATTTCCCCCATAATCTATTACAAATTTGTATCCTCTTTTCTTTCTTCCATTTATATCTAAATCTGTGCTGTTTAGTGTTTTATTCTTACTTTCTCTGTTAAGCACTTTAAATTAAAATTCTGTACAAGATGAACCACACAAATCAGACTGCCTTGACTCAGTTATATGCTCATTATTGCCATCCAACCTAATTAATCATGATCATACAATGTAATGTAATAAGTTAGCTGTGTAAACGAGTGAAGATAAGGTAGATATGCGTTGCTCCACTCTTTTTTTTTTTCTAATTTTGACCAATTTTTCCCAAACATTTTCCATGATTAGTTATATCAGGGATGACTCTGTATTCTAATTTTCATTGCTTTTTCCAGCCCCTTGCTGTAATGTGATAGAACAACCAGACAGTGTTTGTAGGGCATCTGGCAGATGTTTGCTTTTAACCACTAAATTTAAAAAAACTTTCGAACAACTAACAAAAAACATTCCAAACAAAACAAGAAGACATTAATCCAGAGGTGAATATGTGATACTGTGACTGCCTTTATCCCTAAAACTCACCTGGTCCTTGCACTTCCCTTCCCTTTCTCTGACGTAGGTGGTGACGATCCTCTCTGTCTCCTCTCTGAGTCTGGGGTAAGAGCTGAGCTGAAAAGCAACACAGGAGATACTGCAGCACTGAACAGAGACACACAGCCACACACTTACATGTGAGCTTCAGCTTAGTGACACTTACCAACAAGTACCAGAGAGAAACAGGAGTGAAAAGTGAGAGTAAGTAAAAGAACAAAGAAAACGAGAGAGAGAAGGTCAAGTGACATTTTAGTGCCATACATGTCCAAACAACCGGAGAACGCACATACAAACAGACTTAAAGAAGAAAGTGAGTCTGATCTGCAAAACAACCATTACTAACAACCAGAAATGAGTCTGCAATAAAGCAATGCAATTTTGCAACATAGACACATAAGGGTCGTTGGTTCCACCTTCCAAATTAGACGACATGTCAGAGTATGTGAGAGTCATATCTGGTTGTTATTGTTAGAGAAGACTGGATGAGAACAGAAAGTGAAAGAACAGGGTGAGGCAGAGGTAAACCTGAGAGACAGAGAGAAGTGGTGGCTTGGTTTTTGTTGACATGTCTCATGGTTTGATTGTGTGCAGCACCTCTTTCTTTCCACAAGATGGCAGTGAGGCACTGTTGCTATGGAAACGGCCCATTCAAACCTGCCATTTTCACAATCCCCGTCACCGTTATTACTATCATCTCCCCCCATGACATCACCTGGTTTCCATCCAGATGAGCAGGCTGTCGTAATGCAGTTTAGGACAGCAGGGGGGCATATCTGAACTCTGCTCTGACAAAGTGGACCGGGGTTTGGCAGGTGGAGGGGGAGGCAGTGATGGGAAAGTGGGTGCAATTTGAATATTTAATGTAGCTGGTGCTGTGGTCAAACAGCTGGAGGGATTTTTAACTGTACGTACAATTTCTTGAATTAGTCGCAAGACAGCTTTGAATCTGAGTGGGAGATTTTGGGGTGAGGGAGGGGGGCCGGGATGGGATACATACTCGAAACACTGGATATGGTTGTGTGGTAGCAACAGATGGGATGGGAGGGAGATTTCACGAAGGGACAACTTTACTGGAATGTTGGGTGATAGACATTTAGAGAAAAACGGAAGCCCCTTCTCTTTTCATGCCATCGCCCCAGCAAATATATCCCTTGTTACCTTTACGGCACACTTCATGACGAGCGCGGTGAGCTCAGACACCACAAGGTCCACACATTTGAGGCTGGGCTCTTTGAGTTTGAGGATCTGCTTTTTGACTATTGCCTCGAAAGCCAGGTCAGGGGTGAAGAGCCCTGTCCTGAAAGGTCATGGGGTCAGTTTGCATTTTGTGTTGGTGATAGAGGGAGGAGGGAGGGAGGGGTGGGTAGAAGAGAGAGAAGAAGAGGACAGCCAGGGAAGAGAGAAAAAGAAATAAAAAGAGAAAAAAGGCTTTGTTAGGTTAATCATTTCTAGTTGTTCACAGGAAGCAAGCAGCAGAGAAGGACAAGCCTCAGGTTTTCACAGCCTCTTTCCTGAGGAGCCACTTCCACATAAAGTGCGTCAGTAAAGTAGACTCAATGTGGAAGTCACCTCCCACTCAAAGCCAAATTACAGGCTTCAAAAAAAAACATTTCTCTTTCTCTGAGTACTTAGCTGTGAGACCTGCAGCTTGTCCAGGAGAAACCAGAGATGCTCGGACAGTCCCTGAAACATCTCGTGTATCTACGGCGACACATCACCCGTCACAACACTCCACAACACGACAGCACTGCCTGCACACAGGGCGAACAGGGCTGGGCTGGGCTGAAGGAAAACTGCTCAGAACATTTACCTTTTTTTCAAAACAAGAACTAAACCGCTACATAAGACTTTTTGTCGGGTTAATGTTCTTCGTCAGTGTACCCTCTGCCAAACCCAAAGCTTGCCCCTGCCCCGTTGCTCGGCTGGGTCGGGAGATGCTGGACACCTGCAGTACCTTGTTGGAGCACTGCCTGACTGTGTTGATGAGCTCCTGAATGACCAGATCGATACATTTGAGACAGGGCGTTTTCAGCTTAACGATCTGCTTTTTCACGATGGCCTCAAACGCCAGGTCTGGAGTGAACAGCCCCGTTCTGAGGATGCACAGAGAGACAGAGGCACAGCCGCAGACAGATGGGACGGTTAACACACACATAGGCTATTAACAGATGGAGAGACAGACGATGAAGTCCATGAAAGATAAATAGCTGACAGACAAGATCTGAACAGAGGGGCAGAGGAAATCAACAAACTTACAGCCAAAACACGACACAGTGCCAAGGAAGGTCAGGTGAGAATAGAATTAGACAGGTGGGTGTCAATGAAGAAATTTCATTATTAGCATGTAAGACAAAAATACAGTCGACACAAAAGATTTTAATTCCTGAACGTTTTAGCTGACAGACATAGAAAAGGAAGAGGGGGTGCTGGAGTGAGAAGATAAGAGGAAATACACAGCACACAAAACGGAAAACACTGTTCTGATTACCCTTTTGTGAAAGGCCATTCGAAAGGCTAAGTTACAGCAGAATAACAGCTTTGATGAAGAGAGGGAAGAGAAATATGTAGCTTGGGCAACATTTTACATAAAAGCAGAGTGCAGGAGTCTAATTGGAGGAGGAGGACGGTGGCTTCTAAGAAAGCCATGTTTTATGTTCAGGCCCCACTTGCCTGACACCATGGACGTTCTTGATTGCGTGACTGATTTCTCGCCGTAGCTCCTTCTCATCAAACACAATCTGCAGTAAAGAGGGAGAGGACAAGAGTCATGATTGATGAAGAATTAGTACAATCATAAACATGTAGCATAAAAAAAACCTAAACTCATAAATTTGACTTCCTTGTGGCCTGCTTACCTTGACAAGTTCAAATGGGAAGCGTTCATGGAAGATGCGGTTGATTTTGGCGCCACCTGACAGCTCATTGGTGTCCACCTGGTCCCCTGAGCCCTCGATGCACTTCTCAAAATCCACACCAAACTGCTGCACCATTCTGATGTGCACAAACAATCAAAGAGGAGGAAGATGTTAATCTGAGCATAAAGGGAGGAGTTTAGAACAAAAGAACCATTCACAGAAAATATAGTTTTGATTGAAAAATTCCAAGCCACTAACTCCTTATTGCTTCCTCTGATACCAAAAACTGAAGTCACTTTGCTTTCAAAACAAACAACCTTAAATATTGTTTACATACATTCCAGATCAAATCTGCAACAGTAAAACTGGTGGTTCATGTTTGGATGTGAGCAGCTATTCACACACGAGGGATGAGAGACGATACACATCTTTTGATCCTCTATATGTTTTCCAAAACAGCTGTACGATCCACTTGGAAAGATTTTTCTCGCCTCATCTACTGTGCTACAGTAAGTCATCCTTTTTCTGTAGTGAATGTGAAAAGCCTGGCCTCTTAACCTCAATGAAATTAAGTACATTAGCCTCATTACCATGGTATCTACTCACTAATCAATGAAGTGTGACACTATCACAGCCTATTGGCTTGGAATTCATGCTATTATCCATCTGCGTTGAGACCATTAAGTCACAACTTGCAATTAAATGCTTTCAGACTCCCAGAGTGCAGTCCAATATGGCCTCACAGTAACATCCCCTCAAGCTGTCCATTCGATTCTAAATGTATGCTCGACCATTTTGAGCTGAAGCTAGAACCAAATACACTCACTGCAGCAAAGCCTTGGTCTTGCGTGTTGGATCATCTGGACGGAAGTTCTTGTACTCCTCCACCTCCTTCTCCAGGGAGAGGAGCTGACTCTGCAGCTTACTGCGCAGACCAGGCAGGGTGTCCCTGATGTGGTTGGTCAATTGCTAAAAATGCACAGAGAAGTGTGATGTTTCAATGACACAGTGAGAGGGAAATAACATGCATGACATGAAACAGAATTTGGCATCAGACCTGGTTGAGTGTCTTCTGTAGATGTGGCGTGCCCATACGCTCGGCCATGTGTCTGTAAGCAGGGTGAGACAGGAAGAACTTCCTCTCTGCAGCCAGAGCAGCACGAATGTCCTTCCTCCCATCGATGTCTTTCTGACTGCGATTCACAACGCCAATGTAGCCTGCATTTGACAGTGATCAGTCACTCTCAAGAAGGATTGAATCATTTGCAAAGATTCAAAATTAAAAATCTCATTCTTTTTTTTCCCACCACTTATAGAGCTTTTATTTTGCTACATTTTATTTTCCAAGCTTTCTCCCAATTATCTTCTTTTTTGCCCATTTTGCGGCTTCCTGACTAGTTTTGCCACTTTAAATTAATTTTTAATGCTACTTCTCAACATTTTTGATACTTTTTACTTTTCAATGGTTGCTCTTGCAAAGGTATTTTTCAATAATTTGGCTCTTTGATTGAGTAGGGTTGTGTAGAGCATAAAACATCTACTGCAAAAAAACTGTATCCTGTATTCTGACACTGAACATGTATTATTCTACACATTGTTCTGTGTGCAATTAGAATATTGCAGCAGGTCATTCTGTGATTTGATCTTATTTTTAATTAATTGCCCAGCCCTACTTTCAAGTAGAAAAGCCAAAGGTACTGTGACAAAAGTCCTCACCTCTGCGCAGTGGCAGCAGTTTATTTTCCAGGATATCCTTTGCATCAGTGCCTTCATCCATCAGATCCAGTTTTGTTATAACACCAATGGTGCGCACGCCTGTAAGAAGTTAGCAAATATGACAAGGTCAGTATAGTATTCCTCTACCTAATTTTTCCTCTTTAAAAATAACTAGTGAATACAATTAAAATAGAAAAGGCAAATTGCTCCTTAAATTTCTGCTTTAGTGCCAGTATGCCTCATGCTCACCCTGTGGGTCCACCTCCTTGGCGATCTTCAGGGCATCTGAGTTGGCCAGGTCAGTGTTTGCAGGGGTGACGGCCAGGATCAGGCAGCTCTCCTTGGTGATGAACTGCAGAAGCATGTCTCTGATCTGGTGCTCTATGTCTACAGGCTGGTCTCCGACAGCGACCTTCGTCATTCCCGGGAGGTCGATTAGGGTCAGGTTCAGCACTGAGTCACATGGAAAGAAGTTATTACAACGGGAGATGAATAAATATCTTCCTATGTCCATGTGTGCCTTCTTGCGTATAGAATGAATTTGTATGACAACAGGACTAAAATATCCTGGTAAGATAGCATCATTTATTTGAGTGCTTTAGTAATCAACACTTATCTGAACAAGGCTGATCATCCTCTTTGATTACTCACATCATTAACATGGTATAATATTTAAATGGTACCTTGGCAGTGTTTGATAGGAGATAATTAAATGTTTGATCAATCAGAGAGAGCTTTGCTGAGATTCACAAAGTCTATCCACAATGTTTTTTTTTTACATGTACCTTCATCAACACTGAAAAATGTTTAACCTCAGTCTTAAAACGATAAAAAATATAGGAACAGTCACTCTCAATTTAACATTTTAAAATGTGTTTTTATGCCAGGAGAAGTGGTAATCTAATGTGTGAGATACTTATAGTAGTGTGCCTAATTTGTAAGGCCATACTGGCTGCATCAGCAAAAACAGTTTTATTTTTTAACTCAAACCTTGAAAGGCTCTCTGGTAAAATCAAACTGTTAACAGAGAGAGGCTGAAAAACTTGAACGTAACAAGAAAAAAAACCCTTCTGTGTGCACCTTTTAGCTCAGGAATATGCAAATAGAATTACCTTTCTTCAAGGTGAAGTAATATCACAAACCTTATTTGTTTATATCATTGTGTTCTTTTTTGTCTTTTTAAGAAGATTCCACCTTATCATGATACTTCAACACTGAAACTTAACGAAATCTTTCAACAAGGATTTTGACACAAAATATGAACAAAAGAGAAAATGGAATATGCACAGCATCAGGACATTCTTAGTTTAAAGTATCTTGCCACTTCACATTTGTTCACATGCAAATGTATTTTACGAGAGCATGGGAGCACAAGATGCAAAGAGGATGTGTGATAACTATAAGACTTGTGTCCTTTACCGTGTGGGGAGTAGACCCGCAGGTTAATTGGGATGGGAGAGATGCCTTTGTTGGAGCCCGTTATCCTGTCGGTCTCTGCCTCAATTTCCGCTCGCACCTCATCAAAATCCACAAACTTCTTCCCTTTGCAGTGCAGGAATTCGGCATATTCTATACACAGGGGCAAAGAGGCATTTAATGTGAGGGGTAGACAGAGACATGAGGAGACAAAGAGACAGAAGGATCAGACAGCACTCAGATAAAGAGAATATCAAATTAAAGGGATGGGGGTTTTAGTCAGTGAGCTTTGCTGGAGGCACCGTGACAGAGGCCCTTTGCAGAGCAGCAGTGAAAGTGAGCGGTGAAGTGACTGTGAACAGAACGGGGACACTCACCTGCTTTATTGTTGACCAGCTGCAAAATGAGAGGTCGGCGGGTAACAATGCCGGATCCACGTGGAAGAAAGTCCCTGTGAGAGAGAGACGGACGCACAACAGGGAGAGAAAAATGAGTACCAGAATTGTGGGGAATGAAAAGGTTGAAAAGAAATGCAGTCAAAAAAGGGTTAAACAGGGCATTGAAGAAAGACAGAAAGAGCGTCAGGAAGAGGAAGAAAGAGAGAGAATATGAAATGATTCAGTGCACTTAAAGTCCATTTTCTTGCAGCGTTGCATCTACTAAATTGATAGACACCGAGAAATTTCACGCCTCCGACAAGTTTCACAACAAATCAAATGTGACAAAGTCATTGCTCTCATCATTAAAGCTTTAAAGATCAATTCATAAACACCCACACCGCTGTTTCAGGGAAATGCTGTATATTTAATTCACATTTGTTTCTTCATCTTTGTTCGTTTTGGTTTGCAATCGATGTGAACAAATCTCTCATTAAAAACACACCCAAGATCCTATTCATCTTGTTCCTGAGCTGCTCCACAAACACTGAGTATTCTGCTGTATTCGATCCCCACAGATGACCTGTTTAAAGGCCAACATATAACTGACATTTACTCTGATCTGACATCTCAAAGAAAACCGATGAAATCTAATCTCTGTGTAATTAAAGGGGTTATGAGGGCTATCTGGAAATGCTAGTGATTGGAATAAAGACTCCATTTCCTACATGCACCAACTGTTGTAAGGATGTGACTCTTACCAAAGCATGCGTTTCTTTCAAAGCGAATGGAGAGAGATTCCTTTTGAAAACTGTTTCTTTGTTAAGGACAACTTTTTAGCGCATACCATGTGACAAGGAAACATGACATAGTGCCATGATATGAAACATTTTACCAGGCAAACTTTGTAAACTCAGTTCGTGCCTTTGTTTAGTAGCCTGCTGTATCCAGCACTACTCAAAGCCTGGTGCTCTGACACATATCTGTGGCGTAAAGTTAGTAAATCCTTGTTATGTTCTTCTAGTGCTCAACTACCAATCAGACAAGACATACTGACTGGTCATTTTATTGATAGACTCTCAAGTTTGAACAGACTATTGTAGTCTAAATGCTGCATGTGGGTTGTAACGCACATTACCACAAACAGCTTTGCCTTTGTTTTAGCCTTTAGTATTTGATCTATCACTCCCACATTAAGCTTTCTTCAGCTTTTCTGTCCTTTTTCTTATGGACAGTCCATCAGCGTTCACCAGCACCACATAATAAACTCAACAACTTATTTTCAGCAGAGAAAACTGTTCCTGTCCGACCTGATCAGGGGCTGAGTAATAGCATTTAGAGATAATCTCCTTTGGTGCTGATAATCTTGTTTCAAATTGTGGATTACCATCAGGCATACATCTAGAAGTGGAGCTTTTTCAAGATCACTTAGGAAGTCCTCACAGCCTCTTTAATCAGGTTTATTGGTGACCCTAAAGTGCTTAACACTCAATTTTTTTTTTTTTTTTTTTGCCCATGACGATCATGAAGTATAATCTGATATTCTGATAGTCTCTCTGTGCTATGGCTTAAGTCTTAATGAGTTGATGTACATCCTCAGGTGAAAATCTTTCATTTGCATGAGAAGGAAAAGTAATTGTCTAGAAATGTGAAGTGTAACTGTGACTTGCGGTCTGACTTTGCACAATGTTACTGCTGCTAGTTCAAAGATGTGCTCCTCTCCCTGTAAGGCTTTGTTTACATGTCAACGCGTCACAATGTTTCACCCGCAATGCGCAAACACAGTGGTCCAAAACAGAATTTTACAGCAAATAAAACAGAATTTCTGCCTTGAATTATGTTTCACATCGCATTCAAAAAGCAGATCTTTTGTTGCACAGTGAAATTCTGGTAATTTCTCTACTTGAGGCCACCAAAGTATTCTTGAAGAAAACTGACTTTATAAGTCGTATCAATTGGGGCAAGTGGAAACCGGGACCAATTTCCCTTTGCAGTGCACAACCCACGTTGAGGCCAGTTAATGTTGCATCAAGTTGCTCATCAGGAGCCTGAAATATTACAGTGCTCAGAAGAGGGAAAAGTGGACTGGCTTTTAAATGTCATATGTTCAGGTTTGCTGATTGTGTGGAAATAACACAGTCTCTTTGATGAGTGTTTACATGAGAGTTTGTGCAGACTTAGTATTTACTTCTTAAGTTCTTTGACACACAACTGAAGTAAGCATTTATATGAGTTTCAGCCAGGGTTAAAAGTGTTTCACTTTACAACTCTTTTTAATTGCAAATTTGGTGCTTTACTGCTGAATTATACTGTTCCTCAGTTTTAGTCTGTTTGTGTTTGAGACTTAAATGAGATTGGGAAAGAAAAACAAATCATAAACTAGAACTTTTGTAATCAAAACTTGTTTGTTGCAGAGCATCAAAGCAAACCACACCACACATCTCTCTGTGTATTTACAGAGCAGGCCGGCCCAGCTGCCCTCAGTGTTTGAGGGAGCCCAGACTGTGTCAATACAAGACATATTTCCCATAACAACTAACCACACACAGACTCCGCCTGTGTTCACCTTTAGTACAACATGCAACATGCTACTTATGCTAATTGCACAATGCAATGTGTTACACAACCACAAGATAGACGGTAAACAAATGACATTAAATGGTGCAACGATGCGCGCTGGATTAACACACAGGCCTGCAGAAATCAATGAAAACTGTTTCTCACAGGGCGCTTTTGTTTCTCTTAAAGTGACAGGGTACCTAAGGAATTTTTAACCACATAGCTAATGTTGCTTAGCCAGCCTGCCCTTGGATGAGGCTCCCCCACCCAGTCTTCTTCAGTCCCCTCCCAGTTCTGGAAGTCTCTGCAAGCACACTACATCTGGTGGCAATCACCAGACTCAGTCCTGAAACGATCACAGCAGAGGAGTGACCAACATTTTCAATTTCTAACGCTTGTCCAGAGGGGACTTTCTGGGAGCGATGTGTCAACCAGAGAGCGGGAGAAGAGAGTGAAGCTGTGATACTGCACAGTGCCTGCAGTCCTGCGGGGGAACAGTGGGGAACATTCAGGATGTTTCTCACATCAGCAAAAATCCACAGGTCTGTGGGTCAGCACTGCTGCTGTGTCATGCACATAATATGAAGCATGTAGGTATTCGTCCCCATGGCAGTCAGGAAAGAAAGTTCTGGATGAAGAACAGAAGCTGGGTGGAGGGTTAAAGATTTTTGAGAAAAGGAGCCAAGGCCAAGGGATAGTTAAAGACAACACTCACTGGATTTCAACAATTGAATCCCATTTTTCAGGCTCAACAAGTGGCCACTGGTTAATGTTTGAAGCAACAAGTAAAACTGCTGATCTAAAGGAGAAAGACCAAGAAATCTTTCTCTCTAAAGTGCCGACCTGAGCAGCTTTGTCTCCAGTGCAGAAATGAACCATTTGGCCTCAATCGCAGGAATCGGATTAACAGCATCGGCACATTGAAAAAAGGCAAGAGGCCAGGATTCATTATTGATGCGCTGTAAATGATAGACGAGGCTGAGCAGATTGTGTATCATTTCATGCATTATGGATGGCCGAGCAAAGAGCATCAGTCTGTGAGCCTCCCTCCATCCAACACAAGAGAAAGCAAAAGCAAGCGAGAGTAGGGCAGAGAACAGGAGGACCAGCTCCCCTCCCCCTGCCGCCGCCGCCTCCTTCAAACAGGCAGAGCAACTCTGAGGAGCCACAGCTGATCCTGCTCTTCCTCCTCTTTGAACATGGAAACCAGTGTGTGAAACTCTGAGGTCACAGACGATCTCAAGGGGAGGCTATGGAGCACAAAATTTGTTTGTGGTCTGATAGAACTCCGCCCATGGGTTTATTGTGAGGCAGTGAACATATAATTTTGGCTACCCGCATTCCCGCACTACAGTCTGTCACTGTGGGGACAGAGCTCCAGCAAAATCCCACTGCTTAGTGGAAAATCCCTTCTGTCTTTGCCACTTAGCTGTTTGTACTTTATCTTCATGATGATCTGCTACTCAAAATTTAAGCTCCAGACAAGGGCTGCGTGGTATTGGAAAAAAAAATGTTATAGCGGTATTTTTCTTTTGTGCAATATATAGTATAATATTTCTCAATGTCACCCTCAAAGTGTTAAAGAAAGTACCTTATGTGATGTTTACTACAAGCAAACCATGAGATTGTCCAAATCCCTGCTATGCTCCACTAGCATTCAAAGCTCCCTCTCTCTCAGTCGCTCGACCACTCATGCTGTATGTCACTCTGCCTGACCCTGATAACAGCAGGAAAGGGGAAAGTGCACTTAGGAGGTGCTCTAACTTTGAGAGTTGTTGCATGTAATGTGGTACAATATATAGATGGATGCTTATTTAAATGTATTGTGTAGCCCTACTCCAGACTTGTGGTTGCTCCTGTCTGAAGCTTCTTTGCTGTTTTCATGTCACAGAAAACAGTTTAGCTACTAATATGATGCTTACAGTCATTTCTATGAGCTACTTACATGTAAGTGCTTGTTGAAACCTTAATATCTCCTTCTCTCCTTGAGTGAAAATCAGATAACAACCTCCACCCAAGCCACGTTGCTGCACTAGATATAATGTCTAGACTCCCTTCTGGGACAATGACATCACAACACAGCCAATGATGGGGACCTACAGTAACTGAGGTCCTGCATTAGGTTTCCTTGAGATAAAGCTCAACAAACTGCCAGCACATTCTCATGCATACACACACACTCACCCACTCACACACCCAGGGGTTTAGACAGCACAGAGGGGACAGAAACATTCAGAGGCATCAGGCTGTTGAGCCAGAGTGATTTGATTAGCTCCTGTCCAGAAAAATAAGCAGCCTGGGCGGTCAGGGAAACCTGGTCTCTAGTGAGAAACTTCAATGGAAAACAGCCCAAATCAAATCAACAAGATGGGCTGAACACGAAGCACGGAAAGAAATTTACATCGCGCTTGGAAAACTGGGCTAAAGATCAGGGCTGGAACAACCCACTGACAGTAACTACAAAGCAAATATGCTACAAGTTCTACCTGAATGCTCCAGCTGAACCTGGAAATGACAAACAGAAACTTGAGCAAGCAGAAGCATATTGAGATAATCAAACGTTTGACAAAGACACCAGAGGTGAGTCAAGTGGCTTGGTGTACATATCAGATCAAGACATCAGCTGTGAGCTCAGGCGGGGCTTTTCTGTTCAGTCTGTGGTTGGAAATTTATCTTTCAAAGCACGAAGTGAATCATTTTCTTTTGTCTGTGTTAGGTGAAGAGGGGAAGGGGCTTTTATTTTCATGCCTGGGGAAACAAGAATGAAACCTCTCTTTCTCATACAACAGAGCCTCACATTTAAAAAAAAGAAAAATGTGAAGAAAAAGCTCAAAAAGTGCTCTTTCTTTAAGTCGGTGTTCAGAGAAACAGCATCTTAATTATCTCACATTAAACTCTACAAGTGTTGCGTATCAATACTTAAAAATAAAGAATTACATATTTTATATTGACCTGCAGCTGATCTCCACCAAGCCCTTAATTACACAATGAGTCATCTTAACATGGACATGCATGTTGCTATAGTTACATCAGCACCTCCCAGGTTGAAGTGAGACTCAGTTTGGTATGTGTGAGATTCATAAGTAGCTACAAGTTTGTGCATTTATTGGATAAAAATATGGCAAAGAGCAATAACTGCATGCCTAATGTGTTGAACCAGAGCGAGCGTGTGTAAGTGTTAGTGGCTCAGCATTTGTGCGACATCCAAGCGTTGCTTCTGCAGCTTGAGTGTGAGATTGCACGGGCAGAAGGGGAAGACCTCTACATGTTGTGAAGTGTCATGGTGAGCGCCTATGATGTGTGTCAGGTCTTTACAAACTGCCATTAATCTAATCTATTAATGTGCCCTGTGTAGTGGTGTAATCTGCATGTGCGGTCTTATCCAACAGCAGTTATGACATGCTCTTTCTTGTGTGCTTACAACCAGCACCGTCTGCATGCCTTCTTAATAACAGACACACTCCTACTTCCCTGCTGGCTGGCCCTGCGTGCATGTGTGATTGTGCGATCCCTGTCAGGGTTGGGTTACACACACAGATTGTTGCTCTATGGGGTTGGAAAACCTGCTAAACAAGCTGCTTTGGAGCAGGCTTGTTTTGTTTCTCTATCTGCAGGGTGATCTCCCTCACGGCTGATGTGGGAGGAGACAACAGAGAACAAGCCGATCAGCGACACGGTCAGCCTGTTGAGAAGCTCCGCAGCTTGACCTTAAAACTACAGGAGGAAAAGAGAGACACAAGCCTGTTTTCTTGAACTCATTTTAAGTTCTGACATCATCTGCCACAAAAGAGGAAAGTGATAGAGGAAGTGGTGTCTGCTACAGATGTGAACTTGACTTGTGAAGCTGCAAATAAATAAAAAGAAGAGGCTACTCAGTGGTGTTGCAGTACTTAAGACTGGTCTTGAGACCCCATTTTAGAGGTCTTGGGCTTGTCTTGGTCTAGGAATGGCTGAACTCTGGATTTTCTGTCAAGACCGGTTGAGACCAGCACTGTTAATTAATAATTTAATCACTATTTTGCAGTTGAACTCTTCCTGACTAATAAATGTTGTAATTTGACTAACGGTTAACTCACTGATGTCCTGCCTCTTTGGAGAGAAAACTTATCAGAAAACTGCTTAACACTTGCTTTGAGCCTCATTTACCTGGTCAATTAAGATTAGATTTTTCAGATACCTAAAATAATTCTGGGCTTTTCAATGGCTTCAAAATACATACCAAGATTTATTTCTTTTGCAAGAATTTAGCTTGAAAAATTTGTTCAGATCTGAGTATTTTGCATGTTGTGCTTTGAAAAGTTTTGCAGATACCCTGTTTTTGTCTGTGAATGTATTCACAAAAGAAAACTAGACTGAAGTGTGCATGCTCTTTAACTGTTCAACCTTGTCATGCTTTTTTAAACTAGATTTTTTATGGTCTTGGTCTTGGCTTGTCCTGGTCTCGATCCTGACTCTCAAAACTCTTGATCTTGTCCTGGTCTCTGGTGCAACAGTACAACTGAGTCAAAAATCCTCAACAGCTGTTAGTGACAGAACAGAAAATACCAGCAAACATATGCAAATCTTTGGGGACCTATTGGGAAATCCAAACAAAACCACTGGATACAGTCATAACATAGGCAAAACGGACAGGGGCAAAAATAAGCTCACCTGTAATATCATGTACTAAATGAAGTGTCACAAAGTCATTGAATGGGTGACATTTATTACTTTTTCTGCCTGCTCATAAATGACCCACTGTTTTACCACGTAAAGGGCGTATTACGTCAAGTAATGAACCTGCAGCGCATGAATGCTGGACTCAATAAATGCATTACAGAGTTAATGAGTAACTTCTGTAATACAACGAAAACACATAGTAGAAAAAAACATACAACAAGCAAATAGGACTATGATGGTAAGCTGATGGAAAGGTGCCTACCTGCCGACAAAATTCTCCAAGACTGAGCTTTTCCCAGCGCTCTGTCCTCCAACCACAGCAATCTGAGGAAGGTCTAAATTGCAACTTTGGCCAATGGAGCTGAAAGCGTCTTGAAGCTTGTTGATGAGGGGAATCAGGTCTTCCATGCCCCGGTTCCCCATGGCTTCGTTAGCTCAGAGAGCCCCTTCAATACAACGCAGACCAGAGGCTAACGGTAGCCGCGCTAACTAACTCTGTCTGTCTGTATGTAAGTAAGTTAGCTTAGCAAGGTGCTCCTCTCGGGTTACTGGAAGTGTTGAGTTCAGCGCTGCAACAGCTCCGGCTTCACACCTCCCCTTGAACACTTGTGCGATGAGCGGCTATTTTATTCACCCTACTATCATTTCGTGTTCTTTTGAAGCGCCGGGGCAATTACTCAGTCAGTCGAATCAGACGGAAAAACTCGCAAAACAAAACTTCCTCTACACAAACACCATCCGGTCCGGCCAGACGACAACCGGTAAATATGGACCCGCCTCTTGTCTCTGAAACCAGGCTGTCATTGGCTATTTCAACTGTCTGTCATACACAGCTTCGATTCTGATTGGATATTAAAAAGGCGTGTTCCCCATTCTAAACGGACATCTCGCTCCTGATTGGTCAATGAGGTTATCACTTTAAGATACTCGCATCACGTGTTCACTGCAACATGGCTGCCACCACTGAGTATAGTGTTGCTTTAGAAAACAACATGTCATTAAAGAAAGCTCTTTGTACAGCGTCTCCACTCACTCTGAGGATCGTTGCTGAATGCCCGGTGACAAAGGCAAGAGCGTGCGATTTGATCCTGCCTCACTCTGCCGTCAGCACCCCCGTTTTCATGCCTGTTGGTACCCAGGGGACTCTGAAAGGGATCACAGTGGATCAGTTAGAGGGTCTTGGATGTCAGATCTGTCTTGGGAACACATACCACCTGGGAATGAGACCGGTAAGCACAAGAGCCAAAGACCAATACTGCCTATTTTATCTGTATTTAGTGTTTAAGCTCCATAATGTTAGATTGTACTTTTTTGTCCACAGGGACCTGAATTAATCGAGAAAGCCAATGGGTTGCATGGGTTCATGAACTGGAAAAGGAACCTTTTGACTGTAAGTGTATCTTCTCGAAAGCTCTCAAAGAACAAAAATGTTACAAAATCAATGTTTTCCAATATTGTGAAGCCATTATCATGTGTTTTGTTGTTTGTTACAGGACAGTGGGGGGTTTCAGATGGTGTCTCTTGTTGAACTCTCAGAAGTAACTGAAGAAGGGGTTAAGTTTAAGTCCCCCTATGATGGAAAAGAGATCCTACTAAGTCCAGAGAAATCCATCTCCATTCAAAACAGTCTTGGTCAGTAAGGAGTAAAATACTTAAATAAGAGTTGGGATACAAAAGGCTTAGGTTGTCTGTCTCAGTTGTAATTTAATGTAAGCCTCTCTGTGTTTATTCAATATCCTTTCAGGGTCCGACATCATGATGCAGCTGGATGATGTGGTCAGTAGTACGGTGACAGGTCCTCGGGTCGAGGAGGCAATGCACAGATCAATTCGCTGGCTCGACCGTTGCATAGCAGCCAATAAAAACCCAGACAAGCAGAATCTTTTTGCCATCATCCAAGGAGGGCTGAATGCAGAGCTGCGCAAGGCTTGCTTAGACGGTAAAAAGAGAAAGTTAACTCTTTCCGCTTTTCCTGTTCCTTTACTCTATAAACCTATCACATTCAGAAATAGTGATTGCCAATAGTGGGCATAGGTACATGGGAATGAGAAAAGAACACAATTTTTTACAAAGAGGGAAGCTCTCCCTGACAGCAACATAATCTGAAACATGCATTTTTATTAATGTCCTATTGTCTTTTCTGTAGAGATGATTCAGCGTGATGTTCCTGGTTTTGCGATTGGTGGCTTGAGTGGAGGCGAGGAGAAAGACGACTTCTGGCGAATGGTGACACTGAGCACGGACCACCTGCCACGAGAAAAGCCTCGGTACCTTATGGGCGTGGGGTATGTCCTTTCTATTTGCTGAAGATATTTATTTGGAACTTAATCTTTTCCTAAGTGCAATATGAATATTGTTTTTATCCTTTTGTGCTGCAGGTATGCTGTGGACTTGGTGGTGTGTGTTGCTCTGGGATGCGATATGTTTGACTGTGTATTTCCTACCCGTACTGCAGTAAGTTTTTTTTACCTCACATACTGTTAATCATAATCATAAGTGATTATTTTACCTGGAAATTGGACTTCACTGTTCGACTTCACACCATATTTCTACTCTTCCAGAGGTTTGGCTCTGCCTTAGTGCCTTGGGGATCTCTCCAGGTTAAACATAAGCAGTATGCAAAAGACTTCCAGCCAATAGACCCAGACTGCCAGTGTCCCACCTGTAAGAGGTATGTAAGTCAAGATGATGTTTGGCTAACATGACACATGGTGATTTTTTCAGGATATTGAGGATTGTAATGGGATTGTGGTGCCTCTTAAAATACAGTTTCCAAAAATACCCATCGTGATTTGTTTCCCCAGCCAGCAATAACCGATTTGTGTTTTTAGGAGGATATTTGTGATGTTTACTGATACTGTACTGTCATTGTGATTTAATTACTTTCTATAATAAAACAGAGCTTAGATGATACATTTAGCTCTTAATGCACACTATGTACATTTACCTTATGGTGCAAGAATTTGCCTGCAAACTAAACATTTGTTATCTTAAATATGTTGCCAAACCAGTCACCGTGACTGTGTTTTAATTTCATAACTTCTTTCCATTTCAGACACAGTCGAGCTTATCTACATGCTCTTTTTAAGAGCGACACTGCAGCAATGCATCACATCACCATCCACAATATTGCCTACCAGGTCAGTACTGAAAATGTCAAGATAAAATGTGTATACATAATTATGTGAAATAATAATTAGAAGTAGTTAGAGCACAAGTGCTTTTGTCGTGTCTGAAACTGAAAGTCAGTGTTGGGTTATTAACTTAGTAATACATGGTTAAATTTATAGCTCCTATGAGGACTTGGTTGGTCACATATGACATTGAAGTTCAAAATGATGTGCCCTTTAGACCAACTGAAGGTATTGAGATTTCTTTTTTTTTATATGTGGACTTATATGTACATATTTGTATTGGTTAAAATTTCTGGCAGGTATAGGTGTCAGTTGAACTTTTTGCTTATGATTGATTTACCCTACTTAGACAACTTATCATGGCAAAAGTTACAGATTTTGGACACATCAGGGTAGGAAAATTAAAAAAAGCCTTTTTTTGTTGTTGTTGTTGTTCTGTCAGACAATGTACACAGGAAAACTGAAACTTTGACACTAGGGGGAACCAAACCAACATAAACTAAAATTTCCTCACAGGAGCTTTACTATATGTACTGTGCACTCCAAACACATTTGACTTGCAAGAAACTTCCAGAATAAATTATTTTAGAATGAAATATTGCTCTGCAAGCATGAGGATAAGAACCAAGAGTCTTCGTCATAAATACTAAATTGAGGTGTTCTCTCTGTACTCTGATGTGAAACAAGCTTGCTTGCAGCTTTGGCATTAGAAAAAATATATAAAAACAGGTAAATGACCAGAGGTTGCATTCTCACTGTAAAATCCATGAATGATGTAAGGTACAACTCAAAGGTAGAGATTGAAGTCATAAAATTATTTTTCTTTAATCAAACAAACATTTGTCTTTGCAGCTCACCCTGATGCGCTCTGTTAGACAGAGCATTGTGGAAGGTCGTTTCCCAGAGTTTATTCAGATGTTCATGAAGCGGATGTTCCCCTCTCCTGACCAGTACCCCAGCTGGGCTGTGGACGCTCTTGCATCCGTCAACATAACTTTGAAATAGAACCTGAAGGCAACTATTCACTTTAAATGGAGATAATGATAGTGACTCTAAGATTTTAAATCTTTCAAAGAACCTTTTTTTTATTTTTTTATATATATAATGGTTTTATACTCTTTGTTTATATGTCTTAATGTGTCTCCAATTTTGTTCGTGAAGAAGACAGTGGCTTCTGAACTGAGGGATAAAGCCAGATTGTCTTTTGCATCTACCTGCCTCTGCAGATTGTCCTCAGAGAGCACATTATGATAATGCGCAACTGAATGGGGTTCAGATGAGGTTTGAAGCACATGAACTGTCTCCTCTGATATGCTCTGACACTTTTTGTTGTTACCATGGCTACACAGCAAGGCCCACCCATTTGAAGTAAAATGTTTTGTCTTCCTGAAAATCTCTTTGTAACATTATGTGCCTGAGGGCAATCCAGGAATATTTAATTTATTCCAAAGGTCTGCAACAGGTTATGTTTTGTATGCTGTTGATGTAACCGTTATTTAAAGGACCTGTCATTTTCAGCGAACTGTTTCAACAGATGAATGAAAATTTCCTCACAGCTGATTGGGTGCTTGTGTGATAGTGACCACAAGAGGGCAAAATAGACAAAACCAGAGTCTGACTGAAACTGAACTATGCTGTGTATGATATATAAGTTTAGTGTCTTCAGAAATAACACTTGAAGTTTAAGTGTAAGAGTCAAAGTTTTGGTGGACGCAAAACTATCTGGGTCAAAAGACTCTGGAAATGAAGGCAGAACCCAATTGAGTGAAATCACTCCATCCTTTTCTATGTCGTTCATTGTCTCATCAGTCCTCAAGTCAATTACCCCTTTTTGACCCTTTGACAGAGAGTTTGGTTGAGGGCCTGCAGAGGTGCTGCAGCTTCATCATGGCTCACTTGTGGGTCATTAATATTAATAAATTTGAGTTCATTTGCATAACACCTGTTGTCTGTGGCTTTGAGTCAACAGTCCTCTTAAGCACTGCATTTAATTTTCATTAGAGCTTTTGTTCTGACGAGGCACTGCAGGATATAACCTGTGACATAAAATGAGTGGCAGCCAACTTATCCGGCACATGAATGACATTGTTTTTGTTGCACAATGAGAGCTGCGAATAAGTACTTTCACCCTGACTTACTTATGTTAATCAGCTACAGTGACAAAAATATTCCTCTGGGATATTTTGATGCACTAAGTTTGTGTTCAGTCTAACACAACCCAAAATTAGAGGAGTTTCTTGTTCTCGGATGACTGTTGGATTACTAAAATGTGAAAGGACAGAGTTACCTTCACTCTGATGAGAAAGGTTGTTTTCCTGGCATATCTGCAGCTTTGACTGTAGTTGAGTTATATTTAGTGTGTTTGGTGAGAGAACAGCTCGCAGCACAGTTGGCAGGCTTACACCAAATTAACTGGACGTGTTCTCAAGTCTTTTTCAGCAAAGATTATTCCCTGATCGTCAGTGTGCGCCTCCTTCGACTGGATATTTACCACATAAAAGCGAACAGAGCATAACCAGCTCTCCATTAATAAAAGAGTCTTACAGAGCCTTGAATAAGTTGCAGTCACAGGTTTTGCAGGATGAATGTGGACATAGATAGAGGTTATGTTTGTGCGGAGCAGATGTTTTCATTCACTTTTAGACAAAGGAGGATTTTAATTGAAGGCGCATACGCTTAGAAGTCTTTCTTTGCCTGCATATTTTTTACGAATCTTTGTGATCAATCCTAATATAAGCTGTGCCATAGTCCTCACCGATTGGTGACAAACTGTCAGCCAGTGCGTCCATGCGTAGCTCAGGCAGGGAGGATGCTGGTGTTCACAGAGACAACCAGTTGCTCCCCAGCTGTCACAGTAAAAGTGGAGCCTCACCAACGCACCGACGGATGAACATCCTCGACCTGTTGCCTCTGCGAGAAGAAGACATCTAGAGCCGCTTTTTTCACGGGTGCAAGGAGAAATAGAAGTTCATTTTCCTGTTCTGATGGGAGGTCGAAGACGATGCCATGAGGTGTATCAATGTTTTCGTTATTTATTAACGTTTTGAATAGCAGAACAAAACAGAGCGGAGTTAGTTTTTGGAGGTTTTACTCCTTTGCGTGGAGGTGCATTTGTCGGTGAAACCTTTCTCTGTCTCCGGACTCTGAGGAGGACGACCATGGTCGAATTGGAGAAGGAGGTGCTCCCGCTGCCCCCTCGGTACCGGTTCCGAGACCTGTTGCTCGGGGACTGGCAAACCGACGACAGGTAGGGATGCTCAATCGTTTACGCACGGCGCACTGAATCCATTGCGCAACTGTGCGCCATGAGAGCATCATCGCACCTCATCTTCAAAGTACTTATTCGCTATGTTCACGCATTTTTTCTCAGTGCTCTTTTTGATTCAAGTGCATGAATGTGTTGGAGTATTTCACTGCCAGTTTTTCACTCGTTGCTATGGGGCTGTAACAGGTTTACTCGTTGCTCTGTGCGCAAATACAATAGGAGGAAGTATGTACCTCATCACTGTATCAAACCAAATAGATCAGAGCACAGAAAGAGAGGAATTTTTCCATCCTGTTTTTGCATGGATTTTTAGACTAAATGTGCCAAAAAAAGGTCACTCTGGCATCAATCATCAAAAAATGAAACATGGACATAAGGATGGGTTATCATCTTTCCGTTCATGCCACTGCTCATGCCATAGTTCCCGAGGATTTCAGAGGGGCTTCTTCCACCTGAGAAGAAGATTTAAATGGCCTCTTTGAGTAACTGGCCATTAACCTTTGAGTGGACTCCATTTGCAGGGCAGGGGGTTCCACGTGCTGTATGATGAGCATTGCTTAATTTAGCTTTTTCATTAAGCTGTCTAATGGCAATCCTTAACCTCTATTTTATGCATGGTGTCTTCTGTTGCTATAGGCAAAAAATGATGCCAAAATAATTAGTTGACCTTTGTAGTCAATGCCAATCTGATAATGGGGGAAACTCTCAGTTAAATCCTGAAGCAAACGGAGGATCAATACAAGTCAGCAAATGATTGAAATAGAGACTCCTGCAAGCTATCGTCACATCGGAATATATGTTAACATCCAGCACTAAATATCTGAATCTTCAGTGGTGTCATTTCACACAGCTGAATCTGAAATGGGCCTGCTCACTCTGCTTATGCTCCTCTGGCCTTCTGTAATCTTTCAGTCATTGCCCAGGGACTAATGTTTCTTCACTAAAGAGCAGTTTGACCTCGATCATCTGATTCAGATCGGTGACATAAGGGTTCACTGCTTTTTTTTTCTCAGAGGAAACCAAAGATCTCTTTCTAAGTTCTGGCTCCTTATCTCATAAATGGAAAAATAAAGCCACAAGAAAACATGAATGGGTTCACTGAATAAATGCAGACACAAAGTGTATCTGAGCACAAAATATGTGGTTTTGATTTTCTCTGTTGGTTTAGAGGTTGCTGAGAGACTTCCAAAGAGCTGTGCATCTGTGTTGGTGCTTCATGTCTGCTGTAATATCCTCTTAACACAAGATTTGATGAGTGTTTTCAGGGATTTCCTGGTGTCAATCACTTTGAGGACTCTAGCAGGTTCTGAGATTTAAATATAACTTGTGGGGGCTGTTTGTGTACTACATTTATTCTGCCAAAGTACAGTGCAAAATTGTCCAATGCTCATGCTATCTGTTGAACGTCCTAAGGAAAATTATTTTTCTCAAACAAAGATTTCTCTTTTTTTTCTCAATCATGTACACATACTGTCAGTCAAGATGTTGTAAGGGAAAGAGGGTCAAATTGTTCATCTTGCTAATCAGAGAGTATTAAAAGGGCTGAAAAGGAGGCAGATGATTTAATTGGTAGAGACAGAAAGCTTAATAGCATCAGTTCGCCTGCTGTGGCTCTCTATTTAAAGAGAGCAGGCATTCATGCAACATCCTCGATGATCTAGGTGCATTAATGTCACCAGTAGGGCTCCAATCAAAGAACAAAGAACACTTATCAATTCAAATGTCAATATATGCATGAATAAATTATCCCTAAGTAACATATGGTTTCACTTATTCTCCTCTGAGGAAACGTCACTCTGTCCTTCTGCCATCCTCTTCAGGTCTTCCCCATCTCCTCCTCGTCCTCAGCTTGCATCCAACCTAGTGTGTGCTTGTGTGAGTGTGTGTTTGTGTGTCATTTGTTCATATGTGGTTCCCTCTTAACATCCCTGCTCTTTGACATCTTACTTTTGATTGAAGTACCTCCAATACCAAGCTTCCCCTCCTTCTCAAGAGCCCTCCTGTAACTCGTAGGAATAGGCTTGGCTCTTGTTGTAAAAGCTCTTAGGTGAGGCAATTTTCAGGACCAGTGTTCAAAGATGTGAAGTGGTTCAAAATTCATACAGTGGGATCTTCTTTCTTCCTGATTGTACTGCATACTATCTATGCATTCTTTTCTTTATTCTTCTATAAAGTCTGTAACATCTTGACCTGTGTCCTTGAGTGTTGTGGTTGAGGTGTGCAGAGGTGTTTTGGCCCTTTTGTGCACATTAATAAATGCGCTTCCCTTTATTTGAGTCACTTTTTGTCTTGGAATAGAATTTTGCTAAAATATACAAAATCGCAAACACATTAGATTGTTTCTGTGACAACCAAACTTGGACCTGTTCTATTTTTTGTGAAATTAGAATGAATAGAAAATAGATTTGGCTCAATTTTCCCAGAACTGCATAAAAATATGCAGCGATCAGTCCCAGACAGTCTGCCTCTGTGACTGAGCTCATAGCTGTCAGTTTTGTTCTGTTTTTCTATTTATCACCATCTCAACATCAACTGCTGACAAGTTTCAAGTTGTGTCTGATCAGTTAATGAATTGATAATAAAGAGACTCTTGCAATGACCCCAAAACCTGTATCTTCTGACAGTGAGTTACAAGATTCAGTTTTTGAGTGTCATATGACTGCAGAAGTAAATAAAGAGAGAGCTTTGGGGATATTGCATAATTGTTTTTGATGTAAAGGTGATAACACGATCTGACATGGACCAGTCTCCTGCATGCTGATCTAAACAGCAATCTTTTCCTGGCTTAAATCCACAGCCTTGCCACACTTGCTTTTCTACCATTTAAACCCACAGATACTTCTTTCTTTACCTATAAACACTTTAAAATTTTATAATTCTGTAATGTTGCATTTTGTGGCTTAACATTCAGCATTAACCATGTCAAAGCATTGCACAGCAATATTCTTTTCCATTTGGAGTATTCTCAGAGCAGTCTATAAACACCCAAAGCTCAAAGCAAAGCTTCGTTTGGGTGTCTAATGCACAAGAAGTGAAATGAAAATACAACAAAGTCTCCATTGCTTCACAATAGAAAGCCTCAGCGGGAGCTTCCCTCCGAGCCCAGGATTATCATACAAATGACAGCCTTTTGTCCTCAGAACAATCTTTTATTGGATGTCGCCTCCACATTTTTGTTCCCTCAATCTTTGTCTAAGTCTGCTCTTTACCATCCTTTTCCAACTCCCTCAGACTTCCCCTTAATTCCCTCTGTCAGGCCTTAATCTCTAAGGGCCAATGTTGAACATGATCCATCAATATTGTCAATATTCAAACCAGACTTGCTGTGACTTCATGATGAAGCGCGCTGAAGTCCTGAAGCGAGTCCTTAAAAGCTCACAGAAAGTTCAGTGATATCATTTATGAGACAGTTTAGAAAAGCTGATATCAAACTCTGAAGAATTGTTGAATGTGTGCATTTTATTATGCACCATGTCTGAAAAGTCAGGGCTGCCAGAAAGGGAATACAAATGCCTAGTAGGATGAGAAAAACTATTCTGTGAAAAGGTGATTGCAGAGTGAGTAAGCATACCAACCTCATGGCTTCTGTCATGAGAAAAAATGTGAGCGTGTTGTCGCAGCATCATAATGTGGTAAACAGGTTAGGTGAAGCTGCCCTTTAAAACTTACTGTTGCTAATGGGAATTAACCCGACACTGCAGGGTTAGACTAATAGACTCAAGCTTCCGGCCTGACAAATGTCCTTCCCTCATAATGAAGCTCCAAAACCAACATGCTGATTAAAATTGGCAAAGACGAAAGGTTACCAGTAGGCCTGAATATTCAAGACAGGACTGCACTGAACAAGTCAGGGGCATGATGGGAGGACAAAGGGCCTGTATGAAGTCTGAGCATAATCCCACTGACAGTAAATGTACACACAGAGGGTGGTGAACATGGACCCCTGTGCCCTTTGTAGAGGTGGGCAGAGAAGCAAAAAATCTTATTCAAGTAGGAGTACTGTTACTTTAGAATACTATGACTAAAGGAAAAGCAAGAAGTAGTCGTAATTACTTGAGTAAGAGTAAGTAAGTGCCCAGTAAAAAAAAAAAAAAAAGTAACTTCTGACTTACTATTTCTTTTTAATCTGAGCATGAATGTGCAAATTTGGATCATTTTGACCAAGCAATAATAAATTAAATATCGATAAAGTAACATAAATTAAGACAAACTCAGCAAAAAATGGTCGTAACGATACAAGTGTGTGTTTTTGCATGTTCTGTTCCAAAGAATCACGCAGCAAAGTGAGTGTTAAGCCTTGAACAACAGTGTTTCTGACATACTTCATATAACTTAGTCACTTTGCATCAGTGAAGGGCTGCGCAGATTTTGTGTGTGGTCATGTGACTGTCCGACTGCATTTCAATGGGGAAATAGAGTCAAATGTCTGCAGTGATTATGTTAAAGTGGTGAAAATTCTCCCCCAAGGCAGAAGTTTCTCTGACAAACCAAAACAAAAAAAGTCATGCATGCTGTAATTGATAAAAATAAAAGTAGCAGGCAGAGTGAAACTCAATGTAGTGTTTCTTCTCCACAAAAATACTCAAGTAAAAGTGCTAAGTATCACATTTAAACTAGCTTGGCAAGTACAATTTGTCTGAAAAGTTACTCAAGTAAATGTGAAGGAGTTAATGTGGCTCATTAATACCAACCTTTGGTTTCTTGTGAGGTGATTGAGTTCAGTAAAGAGGAGGTGTAACCTGACAGTAAAGTGAGACTTGCTCCAGTTTGCTCAAAATGAGCTCATTTAAAGCTTGTTACATTTAATACCTCGTGCCTTGTACTACAGTCGCTCATGTTTGCTGTGGCAAAATACAGATGATCTATAACACATCTATAGTTAAAAGATACGGACATAAATTGGATGTGTTTACAAGTTTCATTCGAGGCGTGACCCTGGCAATGGTAAAGACTCATGGTCCTTGCATTAATGTCACCACTTAGAAAACTACACTGTAAAAAAGGTTTCTGGCAATTTAACATTAATTTAATGGCAGCGGGATGCCAGTAAGTTAAACTTTGACAAGTTTACATTAATTTTACCAGTGAGAGAGTAATATCAGTAATGTTTAGATATTGTGGTAAAATACTGTTAGAATAAAAAAAAATCAGTAACAGTGTATCAATTGAATTCCCCATCAAAGCCTTTCGATTGCATGTACGCTGTATAAACTTAAGAGCCGTGCGGCTGACTGGCTTGTGTCTGAGCTCTTCTGGGCTCTAGCAAAGTTCAGTGTTGCTGAAAGGCTTCATATCATCAGAGTGGGGGCAGCCAGATATTGTGTCACGCTGCTGTTGAGGATCACAAACCCCTTTTACCAAATTGTGTTAGCCGAATACACAGCAGGTATTTCAAATCCGCGCAGCCCCAGAGACACCAGGAGGGAACGATGAGAAGATTCCTCTCATGTTTCACTCCTTCAGCAATGCATGTCATCGAAGATGGCTTTGAAACAGACTGATATCTTCAGATTTGATCATAAGTTGAATGTCTGCGCACATCTGAGGCTAATGTCATCTGAAGGGACAGAGATAGAATATCATTGGCTGGCTCTTGATAGAGTTTTGCATCAAAGCCATATTTCATTTCACACTGGAGGAAGGATGGAGTATGAGGGTGGGGCGTCGTAAGTAAATCATGGGCTGTATTCTTGTGAATTAAACCGCTAAGAGGAGCTGTTTGTGTTCAGTTCCTCTATCATCTTAACAAAAGAGACTGCGTGAATGTGTCGCCTGATCCTCCCAGTAGCAATAAAAAGTGAATGATGCTTTCAGGAAAGGATGAGGCAAGTCTCCCTTACGTCAGGGAGCAAGGAAGGAGAAATGGTTTGGGCTCTTCCGCTGATGATGTATGGAAAGTTTGAATCCATGGGAACCAAAGGGATGGTCCAGGAAATGACTCTGAGTACAGGCTGCAGTGCACATTTATTCACTGTCACTACACTGAGGGGCATATACTCGTAGGTATAGGCTACATGAATGCTTGAATTTCCTTGCTGTGTTTGGTCTTAGGTACATGACAGAGATCACTGGTGAATAAACACGGTACATATTAGTATACTTTAAAGAAAGAAGTAGTCCTGACAACCATAGATGAAAAGAATACAAGAGAAGAACTTTTCCTTTCTAGCTCCAAGCCATCATTAAGTTATTAGGCATTAACTTGCTGTTTTGTGGAAGAGCCAGAATTGCATGGCAGCTTGAATTTTCTCGTGGTATGAAAAAAAGAAAACCCTAAAACCTTATTATCTAACAACCCAGTCAGCATGAGCCTATTCATTGTCAGTTCTTAAAAAGAAAATTGGGCCTTTTGACAAGAGACTGATCTTCAAATGTTGCAGTGGTGTGTTCACGTATTCTTACCTGCATTCATGTTTTTTTCCTCCTTTTTTTCTCCACCTGCCATTAACACCATTGTGAGTGATGGTTGTTTTTTCTGGGTCAGGGACAAGCTGTTCTGTCAACCAATGGTTGGATGAAGGAGGGCACACCTAGCTTCTGTTAAGCTGTTAGAGCAGCCCCATGGTGATGTGCAATTTATTAGCCTTTTGTTATCCTGCTGAATTTCTCCTGCTCTCATTTAAAGGCTGTGTATATTATTGATGTGTAGCTTTTCTGCCTTTCCCAGTTTTAACTCATTCTATAAGCCTCACTCTCTTATCACACAGAATCTTATAAACACCTGTGCTGTATGGTCATTATAATGCCCCCTATGAATAGTTACTCAGGGACATATTTTGGAAAATGGTGCTTTTGCCGGGGTCTGTCTAGTTATTACATTTCTATTTGGCTTGTATTGTCTTATCGAAGCAAAACAAATGCCAGGACAGTCATTTTTCCATATAACAAGGGGCAGACCTGGCTGACGGCAGCTAGATTATTAACCACTTACTTAGTCTTTTGTTGAACACAGTCTCAGAGCACCTGTTGCCACCAATAGTAGGTTTAACCAAATAAAAAGAAAACCCTCCAATATGGCTCAGGGAAAAAGTTAGCAGAACTAAAATATCCCCACGGAATTTGAGCTATGTCATCTTTTGCTCAGACAAGTTCTCCTTCTCGGTCGTAAAATTATGACCGGGTTTTTTTTTTTAGATAAAATCTCTAAAAAAATGTGGGTTTTGCTCATCTTTTTCTACAAACTACTGATATTCATAGTGAAGAGCTGCACTCACTGGGCCATTGGCATCAATTCACGTCTACAGGTCAAGATGTTGAGCATGCACGTCGTATGCATCATGACATAAAATACCAAGGTTGCTCCTTCACTCAGGTCAAAAACAGTAAACGTGCAGTGGCTGCCTGCTCTCATTTTCTTTTTCCTTAACTTTGAACTATTATTTATGTTTACACATTAGCCCAAATAAAACAAGAATGAATGACCTCCTTTTTTCTTTTGTTTACAAAAAAAAAAAAATCTGAATTTTCTATTTTCCTTTTGTTTTCAAGCATAGTGAGGCACTATTGTTACTGTTATGTGTACGTGATAGAAACTTTCACTTCAAACTGAAGAGGAATGTTTTTCTTTTTTGAAATGTATGGTCTATAAAGTTACTTTATGGCCTTTTAGTATCCATACTATTGCAGCATCTCAAAGAGGCTTCATAGAGTTTCCTCTTTTGGGGTTTTCAGGATATGGTCACCTAAACAGAACAATGTCAGTGGGCAATCGTACCACATAAGTCAGCAGAGCATGTGATCAAGTGATATGAATCACCTCAAACCTGTCAATGAAACTAAACTACAGATGTTTATCATAATATTTTAATCACATGCATTTTTTATGAGGAACTTTAGCTTGATTCACACATGCAGGATCAGTTTGAAACCAAAAGAGCAGTTATAGCGGCACCTACCATCGCAGTAATTGATAATGATGATGATTGGACATTGTACTGCTTTGCTTTAAAAATATAACTATTAATTTCACAGTATAAGTACTTTGAAGCTGTCTCCTACTCCTATGTTTCAGATCACACTGAGAACAGTTTTAAATGCAAAATTGATACATGCAATTGAAAATGGTTAATCACCTCTCAGATTTGAAATTCAGTGAACAATCACTAACGAAAAAAAAAAAAAAGTTCATTCGATACAACAAAATCAGTGAGGACTCTCTGGATCTTTCTACAAGGCATAATTGGTTGTTGTTTTCTTTCTTTCTTTCTTTTTTTTGACATGTTCACCTTGTTTTAGTTATTTTTCCCTTCCTCACTGGTGGTCTGAATTGTGTACAAAGCTTGTGATGAACTGATGCTGCACTATCGCACACATACAGTACGGATTTGGGTTCTTTAGTCTCTTTCTCTGTGTCATTAGACAGCCAGTGCTGTGTCATTATAGAGCAAAGGCATGGGTGGAAGCAGCAGGAGAACAAGGTTCATCTCTCTATTTTTCTCTCTGAGATCCTCCTCCGCATGTCCCCCTCTGTCTTTCAGTCAGTCTGTCTGGGCCTATTTAACTGTCTGTATTTTTGTCTGCTCTCTCTGTCACACTTCAACTCTCAGAGTGTACATGCTAATGTGAAAATGCAAATTGTGTCCCCAGGCTGAGGTTTGAAATGTTATGCCATGCCCCTCTTTATTCATGTCCTATTATTTCCAGCTGTTAAAGCTGCCGTGTTTGCTTTATTAAAGTCCATGTGAGATTTCTGGTGCTTGACTCAAACTGAATATTTAAGTAAACCTACATCTTGAAAAAGGGGTCAAATAGAAAGAAAAAGAGGAGACCTTTAGGGGGCTTCTCTTGAAGTGAATCTTCTCTAGTGCATCTAGGGTGCACTTAAGGGCTGTTCCTTAATCCATTCACATATTTTCTGTGCATCTGTGCCCTTAAGCATCCCTGTCAAAACTAATCTAATCATTTATTTCCCCTTTGATTTTGGAGAGCCTTGAGGGGCTGCTTTGTGGCTATTGCCCACGGGTGCTGTCGTGATGTGATTGTGTGTCTTCTGTTTTGAAATAATGCTTTATATGAGTTTAATGTGTTTTTCTCCCACATCCTCCCATCAGATTAAAGCTACAGACTCTCAATCTATCCTTCAGCTCAACTCTTTATTGAGCTATATTTCCACTTTACTTTTCATCCGCGGTTGTACACTCATGTGGAAAGCTCTCATTTGGAGAAACACATCAAAGGCAAAATGACCTCTGAAATTATCCTTCTCTTGTGTTGCTGTTTCTCCTCACAGAGCCTGAAGAGGCTTTAAACACTCTGATGAATGGGGAAATGTACGGATGGCTGAATTAAGGTACATATGTCAACTTAAGTGCTTTTAGTAAATAAAAAAGGCAATAAAAGAAAAGAAAAACTGGAGACCTGCCAAAGAAAGGCATATTAACTCTATGGCAACTCATGGAAATGTGCTGCCTGATAGATTGGGTTGTAAAAGACAAAAGCATGAGGGATAACAAACATTCAGGTTTCTCTTTGCTATGAGGATAGTAATTAATAACACTTGCATCTCGCTTGCACAGGTGTGCATAAAAAAAAAAGAAATAGCAGTAACTCATGTGTGCTCATTTAGAGCCCATTCATGAGTCCGTTATTAAAGAGGGGTTATTTTGTGTGCATTTTTCTTCAGCCTTTATAACTTCCTTCCAGTACTCATATTGTAACTTAACATGATTTGCAGCTCAAAATAATCCCCAGAAGTCTCAAAAGTCCCCGTACTTCAGCCTTGGTCTGAAATTCTCTGTTCAAGCTGCTGTCTCTTTAAGACTCGCTGCACCACAAACCCCCTTCCCCCCGATAAGCCAGCTCTCTGTAGGCCTATGAGAGCAAACCTTGGTGTTTGAGGCCCACACCTCTAATGTGTCATTATCCAGATGCTTGTTTGATGACCTCATTTTTTCACAAGTGTGAAGGACTTGTGACGCTTTTTTTTTTTTTTTTTTTTTTTTTTTTTTTTTTTTTTTTTTTTTTTTTTTTTTTTTTTTTTTTTTTTTTTTTTTTTTTACAGTTCTGAGCGGTTTACAGACAGTTATTACTCCCCCACTTTAAAAAGAAACAAAAATAACAGGCTGTACCTTTTTTATCCCTGCTGCAAAAATCGATGTTATAATGTCACCTATGGGGGATCAATTTGTTATACACTGTCATGGGAGTTGTAACGTTTGGTGCCTGTTAAGTTGGGCTGTTCTCACTCATGCAATGAGCAGTGTACTCATCAGAGCAAGTACCTATGTTGTTTGGAATCCTTTCAAGTCCAGTTTCTACTTTTTAGAAAATAATTTCAGACGTGCTTCATGATTGTGAGACGTGAAATATACAACAGATGGTTGGGATGTGAAAACCCCCAGAGGATGCTCTATGCCTTCTTGTAGTGTAAGAAAAAGAAGATATTCATCTTGATAACATAAGGATGCTATTAACTTGCCCTATGTGATTGTTTTTTTTTTTTTTATCAGTGTACCTAAATATGACACATGTGCACAGCAATGAAATTAATATAAGTAATAAGGTTTACTTTCATTGTGATCTTTTCAACTGTAACGACTGAAAAATAACCAAATGCTTATGTCTTATTTCTGATACAAACAGACTAAACCTGAGCTATTTTGAAAAAAGAATTCCAGAAATGGTCTTATTTTAAGATATTAGAAAACAAAATTAGGCCCTAATTGCTTGGAAATGAAAATGGTTAAAAATATAAATAACGAGACAAATAAGTAGATAGATAAAGACAGTGGGATAAGCTTGTTATGTTTTTCCCCAGATGTTTTTTCTCATCTAATTGGCACTTTTCTTTATTCATTACTCAAAACTTACGGGTCATTTGGCTCAAAATGAAACAAAACACTTTCTTAGTCTTGGGTTTTTGGATGGAAACATAAGATACCTGTCAAACTTACACTTTGACAATTTAGTCATGAAATGCTGTCAAACTGTCACTTGCAGTCGACCATTCGATGCAAACATTTGTAGCATATCTACCAGAAATTTCTGTTCTGTTGTTTACTGACGGGTAAAATGTTTATCACTCTGAAGCTTTAAACATTTGAAAACAATTTGAAAACAATTTGAATTTCCTCACTTTTGATTTGGACTCTTGAAAAATAGAAAACCTTCTGAAAAAACAGTTCAATAAGTTGGGTGGAAAAAATCTGAGCGAGTCAATGCAATGTCATAGATTTCCTTTACTTTCTGATTGGTGACTTTTCCTTTTCCCATTGGGGTAAATACTTCTTCTGAAACTGTTGTGTTTCTTAACCGAGTGCCACCGAGGTACTGAGCGTTCTGCTCTGTGCATGAAGTAATTCATGCTGTCATATATGGCCGATTGATTCTGTGCAACACTCAATAATTCTCTAATCAGACGGTGCAGCTACACAACGCTGTGTCCCTGGGGAGCTGTGTATGTGTGTTTATGTGTTTTGTGTGTGTACCTGTAAGTTCTTCTGTTTCCCATCATGCCTGCAAAAGCCGTATTGTATGCAGGCTGTTCTGAGCAAAGGGAGCTGACAACAAGCTGGAGCGAGCTATGGGCTTCGGTGGCTGAACACACTTCACAAGTATGTGTTTGCTCACATCTGCTCATGAGGGAGGGAGGGGGAAGACAACGAATCCCACGTTGCCATGGCAACAAAGAGGGAGCTTACCCCCCCCCAAATGTTGCTGGGAAAGTGTGGCGTAGGTTTTGATGTCTGTGTTCCTCTGACCATGTGGGGTGCTCGTATAGCGTCACTGTTGGAACCCTGGGAGGACGCCCCCCCTCTGACATAAACACACACATACACACAACCACATACACACCACATCTCTTCCTCTTCCTGCAGACAGGAGAATAGATTGCAGTGTTATGCCTCTTTCATCTGTCTGTGTGTTGTGAGGAGACCACCAGTGAGCAAGGCTGGGGGTTTTCATCCGCGACCTGAGTCATCCACTTGTCCCTCCATAGGATGAAAGGAGAGCTACTGAGAATTCTCCCCCAAGGTGTTCAGACAGGAAATACAGTCACCCTCAGTCTGTCTGGTTGTCTTTACACAATGCAAGAGGTGTCTGGAGTGGCTTTCTTTGTCATATTCATTATGCTTCGCCATGTGCATCCATGTCAGACGGGCGTTCGAATGGTCCAATAATCCTAATGACCGCGCTGCTGGCCTGTATTTCAGGCCTGTGTGTGTACAGTAACTACATATGAGTTGGTGTGTGTATGTCCCTCTAACAGGGGGGTGCCAGAATAGAAAGGCAGAAAGAGCAGTAATTATGGCCTCCCATGTTCAGCAGAAACATCACAGGGAAGTAATTTGTTGCTCTATATTTAATCAGTGGAGACAACGAGAATGACTGCAGCTGTCTGCCTATGGGCAAGTGGACAAGCAGGAGCACCATTTCCTCGAAAAACCTATTAGTCTGATTCAGTATTTCCATACTTCCCAGTGTTTAAGTAATCATTATCACTCTATATCTCGGTTGACTGTACAACTTTTCCCACACCTTTAATCCAGCAGGCCTCGTTACCTCAGTTCTCTCCCCTGATTCAAAAGCGCAATTCCATATTGCCAAACACCTGCTGCACCTCCCCTTCATTCTCCATCCTCGCACCTTTCTCACTTCTTTATCTCTTTTTGTCTTTGCCTGTTTCTCCCCGTTCTTCTCTTAGGGTGCAGGTAGAATTCTTTGTGAATGAGAACACTTTCAAGGAGCGCCTCAAGCTGTTCTTCATCAAAAACCAAAGATCCAGTGAGTTGCCTTTGTTTGGGATCATATTTTCTCTGTTTGTAATAAACTGGGTAAAATTCCTGTCTGCTGCCTACTTTCTCTCCACCCCAGTTTCTTTTAGTTTCCTATTCACGAGACTTGTTTTGCTTAGACCTGTGATGTGCTGTCATTCTTGCTCTGCATTTCATCACCTATTTTTTATTTCTGATTTTTTTTTTTCTTGTCTATGATTTGTGACTGTGATGTCTGTGTAGCGGTTTAATAATTTGCAGACTCCTGGATATCACACTTCTTTTTTCTGCATGCATAGATAAAAAAAATATGAAGAAATTATCAATAGTAAGACTCAGGATGCGTATAAATGGTTGTATAGAGTTAATTTTATACTCAAAGGGACTGTGAGGACTTTATAAGTGATCTTGAAAAAGTCTCATCTATTGTCATATGCCTGATTGTAATTCAGAACTTAGAATGGTGTTATAAGTGCTAAAATTGGTTATTTCTAAATGCTATTTCTCAGCTTCCTGTTTGGGTCAGACGAGGCAGAAATTAGTCCACACAGCATGTGGTAGTCTCTATCACAACCCCACAGTGGTTGACAAAGTTTAGAAAGCTAAAGGGGAGAGTGATAGAGCAGGCTTTGTGTGTATTTGAATCATTTGGTAGTATAATACAATTTTACCATTTAAGATGAAATGTGATATTTTTCCTTACAGACGCTGCTGATTCTGTTCACTGGTATTAGCAATCCTCTGTTTGTATTGCAGGTCTGCGAGTGCGAATGTTTAACTTTGCTCTGAAAGTGCTGAGCTGCCTCCTCTACATCGTCAGAGTCTTACTGGATAACCCGCAAGAGGGACGACAGGACTGGTGAGACAAATGGTGATAACATGATCTTAATGAGGTGAACCAACATGTTTTGGACTGTGGGGGCCTGATAGCAGATACGGGTACAACAGGTCAATAGATGAGATAATGGTGTGTATGTAGTAACCAGTAACAGAATTGGGTGTGAGATTATGGTGTGAGAACAGATGGGGGTTGGGGATGCAATCGGGGAAGGTATCTGACATTTAGGCTGTAGGTAAGACAGAATTTATTTAGAGATGTTGGAGAAAGTTTCTTTCATTGGCTTTTGTTTGTTTGTTTGTTTGTTTCCCCCTCGGCAGCGTGAGTGGAGTGAATTGTACCAAACAAAACACATCATCCCGCCCCTGGAGTGAGTTTGATTGGTAAGTATGTGGATCTTTTTGTCAGCGGTGACAGCTCCACCCTGCAGAAAAGGAGCATGAAACTACAGCACCTGGGAGACTTGCAGCCTCAACTCTCGCGCTATGGTTGGAAACGTTTTATAACCCGATCAATGCAGCTTCACTTAACTAGTTCAATTCACCAAGCCTGTATGGAGCATATTAGATCCACATGCATTTGTCACAATCCAACCGCATGGATTACCTGTCAGCGTAATATGTATGTAGTGCCTTTGCTGCCTAATCAACAGCGATCTGGTGGAGATAAAGCACGTAATATACAACAGGAGAGAGATGGAGAAAAAGCAGGAAGTATTTCTAGACCAGAGGCGATGCTGTGGCTCCCACTCAGGGACCTATTGATCTAATGGTGGCTGGTGACACTGGATAACTGGCTCCACATGAATAAGGAGCCTGACAGAGAGAGCTCAGGAAGGGGATGTGCTGCCTCCTGTTTCAGGCATCAGACTCATAAGCAAAACAGAGAACAGGCAGGCAAGCAGCCACAATAAGCCCCAGGGTGTCTTTACAAAAAGAGAGCCTTTTTTCTCCCTCACAAATGCCAGTAAATTCTCTATTATACAGTGTAAACATAACTTTTCACTTCTATTATGAGCACTTAGGCAGCTGATAAATGGTTTGTTGTTCAGTTTTAAAAGGCATTATTAAATTTGATAAAGTGACATGGACTGGGATAATGGTCCAAGTTGAGTGGGCAGAAAATAATTTTGATATTACATCCATTAAATGTGCTTCATCTATTTTTCTGTGGTATTTTTTTGCAATATTTCTAACCTCCATCTCCCACTGTTTCTTTCTTCTGTAGGAAGCTGATCATCTGGGTGGACAGACCCCTCCCACTTTGGGCACTGCAGGTCAGATAGATCGGTACTTTCCTGTGTACAGAAACATTGTGTAGCTGCACAATTGCATTGGCTCTTTCATTGATTCATATTTTCACATCATTTCGAGACGTTGGATCCATTTTCTGGCACAAGCATTCCCACTCAGTGAGATTACACACACGTATACATCCACAGTCAGACACCAGACCGTCTCTTGCTTCAGTTGAACCTGCTCCCTTTCAAGCTCAATCAACAGCACGCCTTCTGAATCCACCCACGCTCTGCTCATCCATCCCTGCGACTCCTAATTTCTCGAAGCTCTCTGACTGTCTCCAATCTCCCCTACCTCTTTGTCTTCATCTCTCATTTTATCTTCTTTGCAGGTGCTTGTGGCTTTCATCAGCTTTTCAGAAACTATGTTGCTTGTATATCTCAGCTACAAGGTGAGTCACTCGCTATGGCCCTAAGCGGCCCTATGATGTCAACATTTGTGGCGTGTATGTGTGTATGACGTACAAGCTTGTGATATGCTTGAGGGCGGTGTTTGTCCACTTTGTTCACCCTACAAAACCTAAGTTTTTCCTCTCCCTTGATGCCACTCTTTTTGGTCTTTCTTTGTAAAGCACCTCAGTGGGGACTGAGTTTTCTCTGCTCTGTTTTCTGTTATTGACACATCACAAAGACTTAAGGGGAGGCCCCTGTGATGATGTTGCAGGGGGCCAGTCATGAATGGGTTGCCCTCCGTTTGATGTTCCCTTTACACTATAAGCCTGTAAAGGGCTCCCTCTGCAGAATTCTCTGGAGGCTGGAGGACTTAGCATTTAGAGTTGACAGATTCCTGTGGACATAACCTCTGCCTGTCCACCTACACTGGTGAGGTCAGCCGTATGCAGGCGGTGGACACATAAATTGTGTCAGCCAACTTCATTTAACAGCAAAGATCAAAGGAGACCCAGTCGCACTCCCTCTTCTATCAAAGGCCACCTGGGTATTGTTTCACCCTTAAACCTACCAATACAATGCATCTATGGTCCATGAGCTAATTTTTACCCTCCCTGCTTGCTACTGTTGAGCCTTTTAAGTAATAATGCTAAAATGTCACCATGACAATGAAGTGTCCTGACCCCAGTGTGTGGTTTTTGTTTCCAGGGTAACGTTTGGGAACAAGTCTTACGTGTCCCCTTCATACTGGAGATGATCAGCGCCATTCCCTTTATGATCACTGTAAGTGGAAGGATATGCATTGCAGAGCAACAGCACTCAAGCACCGCAATCCTATCCTCCCCACCCGAATGCACACCACATATTTAACGGCCACTTCAGAGAGGAGCTCAGTGAAAGCTCTGTTGACACTTGAAATATAGAAAATGACAACCAAGCCACGCAGACTGAAGCTTTCTCTCCTTTTGACAGGTGATTCTGCCCTCCTTCAAAAATCTCTTCATCCCTGTGTTTCTCAATTGCTGGCTAGCCAAACACGCTTTGGAGAACATGATAGTGAGTGAAGGACTGTCTTCTGATCTCATTATTTCATCACTTCCAACTCTGTCATGTTCTTTTGTTGGCATGCATTTGTTCCTTTTTTCCCCTGCCATTTCAGCTCAGCAGCTTTATCTGCCATGAAGGTAAAACCAATGTGAAATCTGTCAAACTTGCACCCAAGCATTTCACATCCCCTGCCTCCAACTGTCCTCTGACATCCAGTTAACCTCTTATGCTCTGCCGGGTTGTCAGTGACCCATTCTCCATTCATATGATACTTCACGGTTGACGCACTCAGTTTGTTTTACAGTTTCTTGACCAACAAAACATTATTAATGAAAGAAGAGTTTGGATAGCAATCACAGCAACTGGGATGTCCAACCTGTTTGGGGGTCATTACGCCTGTACCCTGAATATTCACTCTCCTTTCAACCAGAGGAATCCAAAGTTCAAATATATCAAAAATTTTGTTTCATAAAATTGTTCCAAGAGGTCAAATTGCTCCTGTGTGTCTTTTGTATATCTGACTGTCGAGTCCATTTTCTTAAAATTCAGCAGCTTTGCAGTCTTATAGTGTTTTCTCCTCAATGTGAATCTGGCAGATTTTCAAGTGAGGTGTCACTGGTGAATTTGATCATGTGGATCTTCATTTATAAGCTTTGAAACATAGCATAGTGTATAGTGCAGAGTTAAGTAGGACCTAAGGGGTTAACTGGGCCTAATCCATTCTTCTCCATGCACCCATTATTTCTGTCTTTTCCCTGCTTTCTATAACTGCCTGTGTCCTCATCTTACTCTGGGAAATGCAGCTCTTGGTCTATTTATGTTTCCTTACCTGTGCATCTCCCTGCAGAATGATCTCCACAGGGCAATCCAGCGGACGCACTCAGCCATGTTTAACCAGGTGGTGATTCTCATCAGCACTCTTGTCTGTCTCATGTTCACGTGGTGAGTACTTTTTGCTGCAGACACTGAACTGAGAAGGGCAAAAGAAAAGGAAAAACAGATATTAAATGGAGATTGGGTAGGAAGTGAAAGCTGTCACCTCCATGCAAAAATAAAAGAAAAAAAAATGAAAGAACCCTAAGGCTAAAAGATGGAAAGACAGAGAGCAGAGAGGTAATTGGTAACAGTTTGAGTGAGATCGAGCTCTGAAATGACTACTGGCGATTCCTTCAGTGCAGTGCAGGATGTGTCAGCTCGCTGTATATCTGGTGTGAAAGACTGAGCCAATCAAGAAGTTCCTCCACACACCAAGAAATGAGCCCCTGAACAATTCCAGGGTTGACATTTACCCGTTGACTCATCCATCCTTTCATGAATAGGATAAATGCTCAGGCGTGCATATGTTCCTAAACACACTGACTGTCTCACAAAAGTGACCAACTACAGCTCGTCATGAATAATGGCCCTCACAGGCACCTCTACCAGCCTGTTAGGTCTCTTCCTCAGAAGCATTTACTCGCTCTTCTATCTCTCTCTATCTTTCCCTCCCTGCCAACCTCCATCAGCATCTGTGGTATCCAACACCTCGAGCGGGCGGGGAACAACCTGACCTTGTTTGACTCGCTCTACTTCTGCGTGGTCACTTTCTCCACGGTGGGCTTCGGAGACGTCACCCCTCAAATCTGGCCCTCACAGCTCTTGGTTGTCATCATGATCTTTGTGGCGCTCATTGTTCTTCCAATTCAGGTGAGAAATAGGAGTGAGAAACTTTTATTCAACCACAGACACTCAAAAAAATGTAGTTAGCAAGGATTTAAAGTGAATTTTTAAGTGGCACAAAAATCGTTATCAATGTAAAGAGTAGACAAGCTTTAAGGTTCATACTTTTTCACCTTCAGGGCAACAAACAGAGCTTTGCATTACTTACTTTCACTGAAGCTGGTAAACCTCAGATTAGCACAACACAGACACGTTTGTGAAGTGACAAGAAGATTCTTGATTTGGTTCCTAAACAAACAGATGGGGGGATAGCCACACAACCGAAAAATCCAATTTGTGCACTGTGATAAACTCATACTTCTTTCTGTTCAGACTAATAATTTGTGTATTTTCCCTCTTCCACACTAATGTGATGACTCACAACATCCTACGTAGATTTACAACACTATTTTTACTCGAGGAACAGAGAGAGTGTCTGTCTTACTCGTGAAATTCCCCAAACCCCTCCCCTGTCACTTAGCTGTCCACAGAGGGAAATTCGGGAATCACAAACACTCACACACACTCACAGTGTACAGAATCACATGAACACCTGGACGAGCATACCAGCTGCATCAGATCCTGATGATTGTTGCTCATATTTGTTTGAACCTTTTATCCCCGAGGTAGCTGCTAAACTTGGGTGTCTTCCCAGAAGATGTGAGAGTGGTGATGGCAAAAATTTCCTTTGTGTGCTCTTCACCTGTTGGCAAAGCAAAGTCTCTTTGGGCAGGGGACCACAATCACACATTACCGTTGAATAATTCACAAACCATTAAGTTTAGTGAAATCTTATTTTCATGTGAATCTGATTTTTTTGTGTGTGTGTGTGTGTGTTAATGCCACACACCTTTTTTGGTTTCTTTTGTGTTTAAAGGTGTCATCTAAGCAGTATGTGTGAGGTAGCACCCCACGCACATCTGATCAACTTGCCATAGAACATGTTTTAACCTTTTTTGTTCCCATCAGGAGGCAAATATAATCTCCTAACCATGTAACCACAGTTTATTCTAATCACAAGCATCTTTTGTTCATATCCTCCCAGTTGACTCACCCAAAAATGGTGACCATCTAGATCACCAACACAGTGTTGAGTGAACCATCCCCTCTTTCTCCCCAATTTTCATCCCTTATCATTTGAGAGGGGTTCAGCGGCTCCTTCAACTCAAACCAGAAGCCATCAACATAATAGGAAGGATGAAAATAGAAGATGGTGCTTTTAAGATTAGGATGTTTAAGATGCTAAAGATGCCACCTGTTCAGCTTTATTTATATTTGGTGAATTAATCAAAAATATTCCTTGAAGAGAAAAATGCTTCTTGACTACCTGTATTACTGTAAAACCTCTGCATCCATCTGTTTACTCTGCCCTCCCCAGACCATTTAAAAAAAACATCAAAATTTAGTCCAGGCCTTTGCTATCATCTTTCACTCAGCTATCACCTTTCTCAATTCCCGAGAACACTTTCCCTAATCAAACGGAAACACTAGACAGTACAAGGCATCCTTTCTTTTCATACCACCTGGTATCCTCCCTGTACTCCAGCGATCTTAATCCAATTTCCATCTGTTGAATGTGATGGATGTGATCCTGAATGCAGTTTGAGCAGCTGGCCTTTCTGTGGATGGAGCGGCAGAAGTCGGGGGGAAACTACAGCCGCTACAGGGCGCAGACGGAGAAACACGTGGTGCTGTGTGTCAGCTGCCTCAAGATCGACCTCCTCATGGACTTCCTCAATGAGTTCTTCGCACATCCCCGGCTGCAGGTCTCTCCCATTGGGTTAAAGGATTAAATGTGTCTCGGGGGTCTTGTGTTTGTGCATGTTTGTCGTCCGTAATCCTGTTCAAAAGCCAGAGCAGATGAGGTTGATGCAGAGGACTTATTGAGCATTGCCATGGATCACATGCCACTGCTGTAAGATTTGTGCTAGAGCAGATGTGTTTGTTTGAGGGTGAATCTACATGTCCCTTTCTTTGTGACCGTTTGTGCATGTGTGTGTGTGCATGTGTGTGTACATTTAAGGCACATACTACACACATCAATCCATCAATCAATCACTTTTTTTGACAGGCAGAACTTTCAAACAGACCCAGACTCAGACAGATCAGCCATCTGCTGCAGTCATGTTGGGATTTGAGGAATATGAAGAAAAAGAAAGATTAATGGCAACCAACAGATGTATTTATTTTGATCTGTACAGTTTTAGAGTTCTTGATTATTTTACAAAACGGAAAACTCTCACATGTCCTTAATCATCCCAGAGGTGAACTTTGAGACGTCTTTTCTATTATTACAAAATAACCTTTTATTTTTTCACATCACTGTATAGTGTCTCCATCCTTAGTCAAACAGCTACACAGTGACAGGCTTTTATTATTCTCTCTCCTGTTTAGAGACGGGCAATCAATATAAAACATCGTCAAACTGTGAAGAAACATTCTTCAGCAAATAAGCACGTACCATAAAGTGCACCAACATTAAAAGCTCAAAATTTAAACTGATTGAAGTCCTCTGAGTATTAACACAGAAGATGTGAAGTATGTAAGTTTTATACTTTCATAACAGTGTTCCAGCAGAGCCATTTTATGGACAAAACTTACTGATGAGATGAAAACTTTGTGTTTACTCTGGTGTGTTTGTGTGTTTAGGACTACTATGTGGTGATCCTTTGCCCTGCAGAGATGGATGTTCAGGTGAGGAGGGTTCTTCATGTGCCTCTATGGGCCCAGAGAGTCATCTATCTACAGGGATCTGCCCTTAAAGACCAGGACCTAATGAGGGCAAAGTGAGTCTCTCTGATCCAACAGAACAAGAGCTTTGCTGACTTTTTGTCTTAATCTATACAACGCTATTGACCAATTCATTCATTTTACTGTCAATGGAATAAATTCATCCTCCCAGCATTAATCCATAATTACATCCAACAATGCATACATTCATTGACTCTGTAGAGCAACAATGTGTCAATACATCCTTAATTGATTATAAGCCAAAGCATTATTCATCAAAGCACCCCCCATAAACCCTCAGTCCTTCAATTAATCCCCTGAACATTTAATAGATAAATTAATCAGTAATTGCACTAATCCACTTCTCAGTGATTAGTAAATCCCTTTAACAGTTTATCCACGATTCATTTAAAATCTCATCTGTCTTTCAGAAGTCAAAGGTTAGTCCATTTTTAAAACCACTAATCCACCAACGAATCCTTCTAAGATTAATCATCCATCCATCCATCCATCCATCCATCCATCCACTATAAAACCCTCTAACCATCATCTAACCACTTCCATCATCCATCCATCCATCACCCATTCATCCAAAGGTAATTTCACAATCCAACATCCATCTGTTGAACCAAAGATTCTTCACCTCTCCAACCATCCAGCCATTCCTCCATCCATCTACGGATAATTAAACCCTACCATATATTCATCATCCACCCATCCAAAGATAATCTAAAAATCTATCCGTCAAACCTAAGAGTTTTCACCTATCCATTCATCCATCCATCCATTTACCCATCCAAAGATTTTCCAACCCACTATTTATTCTACATCTAGCATCAGAATTAATACATCCATCAGTCCAACCCTGAAGCTGTGATACATTTGTACATCATGTTTTTCTCAGAACATCAAATATTAGTCCATCTATTTATCGATCGCTCGCATTCCTCATGTAATTATTAAATCTGTTGACCATCAATCAGTTCATCCATCCGTTCATCTATTCCTCAACCCATTTGAAGTATTATGATCACACAATAATTCTGCAAAAGCAGAGTCTTAAATAACCCCATCGACAGACCTGAGTAGTTTGATTCTCATGTCTGAGCTCAATATGAACAGCTGAAGCACCTACGGCGTTGAAAAAACTGATGTATTTAACATTTATGTCCTGTTGCCCATTGTTTACCTCTTGGTTACTGATAATGCAGCTGCAGCATCTCAGGCTTGTTTTGTCACGAGGAGAAAAAAAGTAACAAACGGCTGTATGTTTAATCTCCCTGTCTCCTTGCCTCCTACTATCTCATCCATAAATGGCGTGGGCTTGAAAGACACATTGGTTTGTTTGTTGCTCTATTGTCCTGCTTTTTCTCTTTTGTCCTCTTCCTCAATAACATGACAACACCCTCCTTCTTGTGTCTTCTCTCCTTACCGCTGGTTTCCTCTCTCTGTCTCTCTCTGACTGTCTGTGTGTGTGTGTCTCTCTCTCTCTTTATTTATTGCTCTCTCTCTCGCTCCCATGGCTACATGCTCTACTAACCACCTGCAGGATGGACGATGCTGAAGCCTGCTTTATCCTCAGCAACCGGTTTGAAGTGGACCGCATTGCTGCTGTAGGTTCCTCACTGCTTCTCTGTATCCCCATGACTCCCTTCATTGAAAACATTTTATTAAACCTCAAAAATATTGTTTTTTTACAATTTGACAGTTTTTCAGCTCTCTGAGGTGAACTGCTTTCTTGGTATGGTGTCATAAAAGTTAATTAAAACTGCATTCATTGGAAAGATTTGGATTTAGCTCACTGCGTTAGCTGAAAATTAGACTTGTTTTGTTGTGGTTGTTTCCTTTATATAATTTTGCATGAAAATATTAAATGCTGTCAAAACAAATTAAACTACTGGAAAGTGAAACCATGGCCTGAGAAAGGGGAAAAAGAGAAAATAAACAAGCATAAGCTCAAAACAAGATAAAACAAACCTCAAGATACATAACATGACAGTGTTTATTGGAAGGTATTATAAGGGGTTCTTAGCCAATTTAGAATATTTTTACTCTTGGGGGCCGTTTACATGACAACAATTTTAGGATGAAACACAAAAGTTTTGTTGCTTTTTATCCCATCACTATATAGAAACAACGCTGACCTTTTTTTTTTTTTTCTTTTTGAGTGAAGCCTTGTGGTTTCAATCAAGTCTCTTTGCTGCTTCTTGAGGGCTTCTTGAGGACCTTTGAGAATATTAGAGTCAGAAATCAATGGTAAAGGATTGATTGCATATTCTAGACTGTTTTGCTCACGTCTCAGCACTGAAGTGAATATGGACTTTTAGCTCCTGCAACGCATGTTTATTAATATCCTCCTGTTTTTCATGTTTTAACCTCTATATACCTGTCATACACGTGGCCACTAAACATGAAAAAGATAGATTTCTGATTCGTCAGTTCCATGCAACTGTAGAAATAAGGCAGCAGGAGACGACCCACCTCTATGTTAATGTAAAAGACTCATTGCAAGACAAAAATATACTTACACTCATGTGTTAATACATTTATTGAAACATATATATAATGAGCCACTCTGCACCCTACAAAGAGTCATTTTGAACAAAGAAAAGCAGTTTAACAAAGAAAACTTGTATTTGTCTGTTGAATGTTTCAAAAACAAACACACTTTAGCATGAGTCACATTTTTTTAGCACTCATGGGAAAAGTAATTTCAATCCCAGAAAAACACTTGCACTTTAAATTAAGTCACCAGGATCCACAACATGAAAGTACTTCATAGTGCTTTCCAAAACACAATCAATATATTACAAGTGATGGAAATTGATCTGTGGAAGTGAATCACTTGTATGATCGATCTTGTTGGGGAGGTTTTTTGAAGCACTTTATCCACAGATTTCCAATAAAATGCTCTGAAATAGATTTACATGATATTTGGAACAGACTTATTTCTCTAGGTGAAAAACTGTAAACAATTTGGATAATTGTGTAATTCCTAACTTTAAAGTGGTAACAACCAGGTCAATATGTTAACTTTTTCATGCTTTGATTCATGACCAAAGGCTTTGAAAACTCTTGTTTCCCACAGCTATGCGAGCAACTCAGGACAGAGAATGTAAATATCAATACGAATGATATTTTTATTGGTATCAAGTGTTCTTTGTAGGCTTGAATACCGCTGTATTTGTGTTATGAGGAGTATCCAATCTCTCTGTGCAGTCAGTTGTTTAAGAGGATTATTAGACAGGAGTTACAATCAGATGCTGCTAATGATGGGTATCTGCTGTTGCACCTTTCCACTCTGCCTCCCCTGTTTTCACCTCATCCATCTCACTGTGCTCTCTCTCTCCAATTTTCTCAGGATCATCAGACCATCCTGCGCGCTTGGGCTGTGAAAGACTTCGCTCCAAATTGCCCGCTCTACGTCCAGATTCTGAAGCCAGAGAACAAGTTTCATGTCAAATTTGCAGGTAGGCAGGGAGTGGGAAATTAAATATACTGGCTGTGATTTGTGTTGTCAGCAGAAGGAGCGAGTCTGTCTTGTTTTGTTGCAGCTACTGTTTCTGATCATATTAGGATGCAGAATAATGAAATGGAATCCTTTGACAGGTGTTTTTGAGCAGATTGGGACTGGAATTGTTGGGGGTTTTTTGTTTTTTTTTCACCAGCCAGTGTCAAAGGTGGTTGAGTTGGTAAGCTGCTCTGTTATACCATTAAAGTGCTGCTGAAGGATGGCATGGGAAACCAAGCTGTCCTGTCTGAACTGCACCTGAGTTTGTCAGCTTGATTTGTGAGGCTGGAAATTGTCTCCTCTACCAGCACGGCTCTCTGTCCTCCCAGCTCAGAGAGAAGTGCTGGACAGATTGGTTTAGCTTGGATGTAAGCCCACTGAGGGTTTTCTGTGAGTTTTAACATTGCCTTTTGGAGAAAGTCCCTTCTTCTCCTGCTTAATGCCAGTCAATCATCCAGAGTGGAGGAAGAAGAACCAAACTCTCGCTCGCCCTGTCCTCTCTCTCTCTCTGTGTCTCTCACACATCTCCTTGCCTACAGCCCTTGAGAACGTCAAACTCAATTCTAGCTTGCCGCCTTCATCCCAGCTGTCTCTATCAATGATTAATGTTTTACTTTGCCACCTTGGCAAAGAAATCCCCTCCTTTTGATGAGTTCTGCTCTTACACTAACTTGGCAGACGAGCTCTCCCCGCAGGCAATCCTTCTTTAGCCCCGACTGTGCTGTTTAAACACCTTACTGCCACAGCCAGACTGAGCTTTGTGTTGTTAGCGGAGCAGGAATTAAGATAAATTTATCTTCATTCATAATGACATCTGTTGTGTTACATGAGTACCTTTCTGTGGGGTGAAATCTTGCTCCCGTGTTGGGAGTCAGACAGCTTTAATATAAACCTGGAATGCTTGAGAGTGCTCTCTTTTAACGTCATAATGTTCGACATTTTAAATGTCCTCTCTTGTCATTTTTATGATTTTCTGAGTTTGCACATAATGGAGTTCTGAATAAGACTCCAAATGTGCAGAAGTCGCTACGGGGTGCACTCAGAGAGAAGCCAGTATGGGCATTAGTGTTAGTGCATTCACCATGTTTTGACACAACTTAGAATATACCCACTAAGCGCCGGTGTGGGAGGCGTTAATAAGCAAGAGACACAAGATTTAATTTGATCCACAGGAAAAGCTTAACAACAGGCAAGCGTTCATTAGGAGAGCTCTGTCGGCTTGATGCTGCAGCAGGGCAGGAAACCGTGAGTTGTCCAAGTAACCACACAGAATTGGGAACACTGTGTCAAGTCGTTATCTTCCCAGCTGATGTTTCAAACAACAATAGCAGGTCACCCTCGCTGATCTCTACTCATTGTAACCACTCTGTGTTGACGGCAGCTTACTTACTCAAAAAATAACATCCTACTAATTTAATCAACTTATCTGGTGGACCCGATGTTAGGTTTTAATTGTGCTCAAGCAGACAGTGCTCATAGCCACATGTGTACAAACATATCTGAAGACACAGGATCACACCTGATTAAAAATAAGGGATGGATACAAAAGCACAGATTTGAGTGAGGGTGACAGAAAGAGACACAGTGTGAGTTTGTGTTCGTGTGTGTTCAGTGTTTCTAGGTCAGTAATTGGTTCCTCTCCTCATCCTGGTCCAGGCACCTGGAGGAACAGAGTGCAGGATGGAGGGCTGTGGTGAATGGCAAGCAAAGAGGAAGATGGAGAGTGAAGGGATCACAGTGGTAAAGGAAGGCTTAAGACAGGCATTGAAAATTGGATATTGGGGGAAAAAAGACTCAATTATGTGTGTGACTACTGTGTTTGTGTCTTATAAGTGAGAGGACGATGAAGAAAGACTGAGAAAGAGGCATATGTGTGGAACAGTAATGACCACTGCTGCTCAGTAGATAAATCAACAGTATTTTTGTTTCCTCTGCAGGCTTTAGATGCCCATTGCTCTATAAATGCTTCCACTTCAAAGAAATCCACAGGCTGAATAGCAAGAGACTATTCCGTGTGTTTATGTGTGAGCTGCATAATGATGCGGCGTTTGGAGCCAAGGGAACATTGCTACTCCAACACAAGATCCACAATCAGCAGTTTTAATTGTCATGTCTCTTTTTTGCTCATTTCCAGGCACTGATATACCAAACTAATTCATCAGAAATGGCATTCACCTTCAAGCTTGCTTTGTGATATCCCATCTGGCAGCTGATTGAGTCTTATACATCAAGCCAGGGACTGACATTTGTCGCCAATAATTGCCAAACATGGGGCTGTGTTAGGCTTTTAAGCCTTACACAGCCATCTAGGTAAACAAGGCAGCTCCTATAAGCCTGCAGGCTCATCACCGGAGATAATGCAATCACGATTACACAGCAGGAGGAGGAAAGGATGCTCACTGGGTCTGATTCATTGATTAGCTTACTACAAACATGAATCCCTGTTTTGCTTTTTTTTCCTTCTAAGACGGAGGTTGTGTGGCAACAAGTCTTATAGATGACTGTCATCAGTATTTGTTCACTTTGATGTGTTTGGCTCACAGACAGCAGGGCTGCGTTAAGTGTCTGATGCAGAGAGTGAAAGGTTGTTTAATAAGGCGTGCTGCACTGGCTTGTTGCCAGGTCTGTCTACCTTCCCCAAAAATTGAGCGGTGGGCCACAACAGTGACTTTAAATTGATCCCGAGAGGAAACAAGGAAAGTCTGAGAGAAAGAGCGAGAGGATGATGGAGGATTTCTGCCACGGCTGTTTAACGTTCTGTTTGACTCATTTGTGTCAGACAAACATCAAATGACATTTAGATATTTCCCCGTTCTGACTCAAAGTGATGTTTGATTGTTGGCTCGTGTATTTCATCGGTAAGCGCCAGTTACAGGAACACGGTCTGAAACTCGGAAGCAGTGCACGTTATGCATGTTTAAGCCACAGTGCAGTTTACAGCAACAGCACTCATTCATATTTATTCACAGTTCAAGTGACTTTATTTTTCAGCATCCTGCATAGACATTTATTACAGTCTTTTTCTTGGAGGTTATTTTCCATACCCAAGATGTGCTAATCCTGCATGCATTTGCTGCTAAATCTTTGAAAAGCATGCACACTTTGTGGCACCTCTTTCAGCAGCCTGGCAGGGACAAATAACACAATAACACAGGTGTATACATGTGCAAAACTGCACAAATTATTTGTGCAGGGAAACAAAAGTAAAACTGTCTTTATGAGTTAGCCAGTTAGAGTCTTTCTCTTCATCTTTTGAGTCCATTGGCAGTCAATGCTTCAATACGAGTCCAAGAATGAGTCATCAGTGCTTGAGTCCAAGTAGAGTCATGAGTTCTGGATATTGAGGACTACAACACTCCAGTTTCCACTACTGTAAATCCTTTGTTTGTGTATGGAGGCAAAATAGATCAGGTTTGAGGTCTAAAACTGCAATAATAATAATAATAATAATAATAATAATAATAATAATAATAATAATAATAATAATGATAATTATAATTATAAAATATGGTTCTCCTCTTTACCTTAAATATTTACCTAAGGTGAGCATGCACCAGTGTATCAAACCCATAGACCGTATGTAGAATGGTCAGCACAGCTTCAGCCCCATCACAGGCACCATCATTGTGCAGCCACAGTCTGCACAAACAAATGAGCAACAAAAAAAAGCAAAAAATGTACATTTAACTTTTCTCTCTAAATGTCTGATAACATTTTTGCTCTCTTCCTCAAAGTTTCTTTCAATTCTCAAAAAAAACGTAACCCTTCCTGTTACCTTCAAGGTAACTGAAAGGGTGAAGGTTGAAGCCAAAGCTGATTTAAAACCTACCTCTCCTATCCTACAAAAAAAAAAAAAAAAAAATCAAACAAAAAGAAACATCACAGAAGTGAGTGTACGACAAAAACAATACAAAGGCATTGTTATTTTTTATAGTCATTTGCAATATATGCATCATAATGTAATCATATTAATCCACATTTTGTATTGGTGTATTTCAAAACCAAGTGATTCTTCTACTTCTCCATACTTCTTTTAAGAATGGAGAAGTGTCTTATTTACAAATGATTTTGCATTGAATTTTCCACCTCCGCATATCATATTTGTTTTGCAAGACGGTTCAATTACAAATCAGGATGAAGAAACAGCTTTTTCTGTTTGATTTCTGTCAGAAACGATTGCAAACAGCCTCCAGGAAATTAGAGCTAAAGAGTATTGATGTTGCATTTTAGATGGTATGAAAAGTGAAAATACCAGCTGCTTGAGTTTGTAGATGCATTTTGTGCTGGAGGCCTGATGGTTCTTTGTGAATGTGTGGTTTGATTAACCAAACTGTTAATCAAATGATCATAAATTGTTACTTATTTCCTGTTTACTCTGTTAAACAGGAGGAGCATAAATTGAGATGTGAGAGGAAATTACTTGTGATGAATGAACCTTTTCTAGGATTTAATTGATTTTTAAGCCCTTGTGATGGCAAGGCTTTATTTCACAAAGATGACACATCTTCACATCAACCTTGTCTATCACTTCACACCCACCCTTCTTTGACACAAACCCCACAGGACTCTTGTTTTTAGTGGAAAAGATACTTGAAGTAAAGTGCATTTATGACCTGAGCTAATTTATCCCTGTTGTTCTGTATTCTTTCAGATCATGTGGTGTGTGAAGAGGAGTTTAAGTACGCCATGCTGGCCTTAAACTGTGTGTGTCCTGGTACCTCAACACTCATCACTCTATTGATCCACTCCTCCAGAGGGCAGTGAGTTCTCTTACCTTCTTTTAACCTCGTCCTTCTCCTTTGACTCCTCTTACCATCCAGACCGAAAAGAGTACCCTTACAGAATTAAACAGCTTCTTGTCCCTTTATCACTTTGCTTTTGTTCTGTTTATTCAGAACAGCGCCCCAAGAGGCTTTCAAACAACGTGTAGGAGCCTTTCAAGCCCTCAACAGGTAGGATGCAGCCCACCTGTATCACTCTTAAGCATATTGAGCTTTATGTTTACCTGAGTTCTCAACCAAGTTTTTTAGCTCAATGTGGGGTTTTTTGTTAAATTTATGAGAAATTAATTTGGCATTATAGTATGATGGCATGTTTTTGAGGGTACGCATACGGTGGCCAGCAGGTGTCAGATGATTTGCAACAGCCACAACATGAATGCAGCCGATAAAAACCACAAAAGCAAAAGTCACAACACAACAGAAATATCACCGCAATGGATATTAAAAGTGTTCAACAGTTATAGGTTTCCTCACAGACAGTAATCCCAATGTACTATTCTCTGCAAAACTAGCGAGTGTAAGAACAACTCTTTTTAAAATTTCAAATACCTATTCATTGAGAAATGCACTGCCTGGCCAAAAAAAAGTCACTAAAATGTGGTTGGAATAAAATCCATGAATAATCACAAATGGTGCACACTGAAACATTTGGCCAAATTAAATCAAAGAAAAACAACAGTAGAACTCAGGTTTATGTTAAATAGTGAAAGTAAGAGCATTTCCACACACACAATGCAAAGGACACTCAAGGTATTGGGACTGAACAGCTGTGTAGCCTTAAAAAAAAAAACAGTCATCGGTAAAGCTAGCCTGAAAAAAAGGCTTGCATTGAGTTGCATAGACTGGTTCCTTGGAACAGTGTGGGAGGAAAACACTAAAAGTTGAACTATTCTTACTTTCGTTGTGGCTATTTTTCCACTATGTTGTGGCATTTGCATTTGTGTTGTGTAGTGTACCTTAATGTTGTGGCTTTTGTTTTCATGTTTATCCATTTGCATTCGTGTTTTAGCTTTTGCAAATTGTCTGAAACATACCGTACTCCGTATAGCTATCTCAATTGAAGACATCAGGCTTGACATCAATTAAATGTGCAGAGCAATACACATCTGAGCCCCATCAAGCTGAAAGAACTGAGGAATTTGTTCATGGTTCATTCAAAGCTTCCACTTCAGACTGTTGGATATCAGTTTATAACCAGATGAAAGGCTCATACTTGTGTTTGTGTTGAAGTTTAGTGCAAAAAATGTGAACGCTTTAAAGAGCTGAGGGTGGGTGTCCTTCAGATATCATGCTTGTTTTTGTCCTAAGATCTCGAGTGTTATTTCAGAGCAATAAAATGTGATCCTTGCATTAAAATCGCTGCACTTGTCTTTCAAAATATCGCACAAAGGAGCTCAAATTCTAGACAGCTCACAGGCACAGATTGCAGAACCCTTTTAGTGTATGTGAGAAAATGTATTTTTGTTTGTTTCTTTCCTCAGATCAACATTCAAACTGGTTTCTTCATAAGTACACTGCTATATCTGGAGTTAATGCCATTTGTTTCTCCGTCTGTGATGAAGATACATGTCTAGATCAGCCCTCCTGCCTTGCACTCACTTCCAGTGAACTGCAAATTTGCCATAACACTTGCTTATATAAAAGTCTTTGTCACAGGCCACCCACATTACACTGCCCCCACAACCTTTCTTTTTGTTGTCACCTCTTTAGCCTCCAAGTCTTAAGCTGTACCCCCTGGGGGAAATGTCCACTTAACTGTGTGGATGTGTCCATCTGAGACCCATTGTTCTAATAAGCTGAATGTCCTTGTATAAGTTCGTGCACTGGTGAAGTATTGACCTGCAGCTGACAGAGATGGAAGATGGTTCACCTTTGCAACCTTGTGTTGGAAATTCCTTGGATGTTAAATTAGCTGTTTGTATTAAACATCTTAAAGGTCAATCAATCTTCTCTTTTTGTGTCAGGGAGGGCGGTGCGTGTTCAGCTGACCAGTGGCACAGAACGTACCGGCGCTGCTCAGCCAACGAAGTGCATCACATCCGCCTGGAGGAAAGTAAATTCTTTGGGGAATATCAAGGCAAAAGTTTCACCTTTGCATCCTTTCATGCTCACAAAAAGTAAGTCACAAAGAATGTAAAAATGTAGCAGACCGCTCCAGCCTGCAGAGCTTATCTTGCCTCCTCGTCTTCAGGTATGGAGTTTGTTTGATCGGAGTGCGCAGACTGGACACCACCAACATCCTCCTGAACCCTGGTCCCTGCCACATCATGGGGGCCTCAGACACGTGCTTTTATATCAACATCTCCAAAGAGGAGAACTCAGCGTTCGTCAGAGGCCAGAGAGAGCCATCATGGGGGGGCACGGGAGGAAATGCCAGGGGGGTACAGCAAACCATTTACCATGGACTCACTCGCCTGCCAGTCCACAGTATCATCGCCAGCATGGGTCAGTCACATGGGCACGGCACAAAGACTGTGTTAACATTTACACACTGACCTTCTGTTCATAGATTTTATGTTGGTCAAAGGCAGCAGCACGGTCACAGCTGTCAGAGTTATGCCATTCTCACAACTAAAACATGTCAGGGTGATAGAAATATTCATTACTTCTCTTCAGGGTGATCACATATCAGATTATAAGTCACACACTTGATAAGAGCAACCAAAATGTCAGACACTTGGGTTTTACTGACACACCATCTGGTGGACAAGAAGGGAACTGTCCAGCTCACGGGGTTTTAGTGCTCTCACTTCATTATGTTTTACACAGGAGCTGAGCAAACACACACTGTGCAGTGTTGAAACACTAGGCTCTATCTGTGTGTGTGTGTGTGTGTGTGTGTGTGTGTGTGTGTGTTCCAGGCACAGTGGCCATTGACTTGCAGGACTCCAGTGACAGTAGTCCAGAAGGCCAGGATCCAGGGAGCACAGGGCTAAACAGTGCAAGAGGAAGCAGGAGCAGCTCCAGGACAGAGATGGGGGGTGCAAACACTTTGGCCCTGCCGGTGATGGGAGAGACGGTGGAGGAAAGGAGGCACAGCATCGCCCCTGTCCTGGAGCTAGTGGATGGCGTCAGCAACCCTGCTTTCGACCTGCTGGGAGACCAGTCAGAGGACGAGGGAGGAGAAGAGGGGAAGGAGGACAGCGACAAGGATGAGAGCGCCCACTGGTGGGGTCGACACTGCGAGTAAGTGATGAAAATGCTGCTTCACTGATGGTGTGTGGGTATGTTGAAGTGTTTAACTGTGGGATTGTGCAACAGGTGGGTGAAGGGATACCCGCTGAACTCTCCGTATATTGGCAGCTCACCTACGCTCTGCCACCTTCTTCAAGAAAAAATGCCTTTCTGCTGCCTGCGCATGGATAAGGTATGGATTTACCAGGGGGACCATTTTCTAAAAACCTCAAAAACAGCACTGCTTACCCATTTCCATTTCCTCATGTTGAAAATGTAAAAAATGAGTAACTGGCTTCTTTTGTCCATATAAAGTCCAAATATTGAAATAAAAAGTCAAAATTTGAACGTTTTATCCCAGAACTTTGTCTTTTACTTATAAGTTTGACTTCTTGTCTAAAAAATTTGACTTTTTATGTCAAATTTCAACTTTTTTCTCATTATTTTAACAATCTCATTCCTTACTTTACTCACAAATTCAACTTTTACCTTGTAATTTTGAGCTCTAATCTGAAAATTTTGGCTCGATTATCTTGCAATCTCAACTTTTTATCTCATAAATTTAACTTTATTATCTTATAATTTCAACTTTTAGCTCATGATTTTGAGCTATTATGTACACAAATTTTAACTTTATTTGCTTACAACGTTGACTGTTAACTATCAAAGTTTTTCTATGGGTCAAAAAAAACAATCTCAGCAAAGGCAAGTTAACTTTTTTTTCGAACAGGCAAAAATGAGTTTCCATAGCAATGCTACTTCACATGCTTAAATAAAAAAAGAAATCTATATGTCAAATAAAATGAGGCTGTCACCCAAAGGTGTCAGCTTTGCAGACAGTACATGGTGTATTTTCTGTCTGAGGAGCAGCGCAAACAGTCAGAGCATGTTTTCCTGTAGCTCAACATTTTGACAGGTTGGTGTATAATGGGACATTCTGGGGAATTTTGTAAAATCCCCCCGAAATAATTGAGCATCCATGCAAAAAGGGACGTATGGTCACCCTAGAGTTACATGATATTTTATCCCTAACACTTTCACATTGCTTTATTCCTAATTTCCACCCTCCTTCCTCCTCAGGCTTGTCACCACACCCTTTTTGAGGATGCTCGCTCCTATGGCTTCAGAAACAAACTGATCATTGTGTCAGCAGAGAGCGCAGGAAATGGTCTGTACAACTTTATCGTTCCATTAAGGGCCTACTACCGACCCAGGAAGGAGCTGAACCCCATTGTGCTGCTGCTGGAGAGCATGTAAGGACACATAAATGTTAGTAGGTGCTGGCCCTGCTTCTAAATAAAGCCCTACCCTGAAATATGTTGGTAGAGTGGCTCTAAATTGAAGCTGTGGGTATGACAGCACAGCTAAAAAAAATTAGGTTGTACAGGGTGGTAATGCCCCTCCTGATATAGCCATCAGAGGGGAAAAGAAGCTATTTCAGGACCTTGTAAACATGATTTGTGAAATGTTAAATGCTTTAAGGACAACGTGCTCTACAATCCTGTCGTGTATTGTAGTCTGTATACAAAAGCAGTCAGCCAAATGAGAGTTGAAACCAATAAAAAGGCAATAAAATGCTGAGTCACTCCAGTGTCATGGGGTTATTTTCAGCTTTCTCTATCCTGCGGGCATTTCGTCTGCGTTGTATATCTCAGGTTGAGTGAGAAGGTTCTGTCTCTGCAGAGATGTTAGCAGCTTATCATGTCACGCATAAATCTCTACTGGTGAAATCTCAAGTCTATTTGTGTTTTGATTGGTTCAGCCCTGAAGCGGACTTCCTGGAAGCAATCTGTTGGTTCCCCATGGTGTTTTACACAGTGGGCTCCATCGACAAGTAAGATACACCAAAGCCCCCAACTGGTTTTATTATTTGTGTCCTTCCTTTATCTTTTACTATAACCTTAATCTGCTTTCGTTTACGAGCTTTTGCACCCTTCAGATGGGTTAATCTACCCTCTGATTTGTTCTTACTGCCTCTCAGCACTGAGCAATTTTTCCCTCCCACTCACCTTCCCTCTTTCCTCAGTCTGGACAGTTTGCTGAGATGTGGAGTCACTTTCGCAGACACCATGGTGGTTGTCGACAAGGAGAGCTCTATGATTGCAGAGGAGGACTACATGGCAGATGCAAAGACCATTGTAAATGTCCAGACCCTTTTCAGGTCTGTTTGGTCCAAATGTTCTATCCTCACACTCTTCTTTTCATTCAAAGTCTTTGATTTCTACTGGTTATGTCCCTTTTTTTGCTTCTTCCTCCCCAGACTGTTTCCAGCTCTGAGCATCATCACAGAGCTCACCCACCCGGCCAATATGCGCTTCATGCAGTTTAAAGTTAAAGACCACTACTCTCTAGCTCTGTCCAAACTGGAAAAGGTAAAAGCTTCAACCTCCACTCTCTCTCTCTCTCTCTCTTTCTCCTCTTTACTTCAGCCAGAGTAAAAAGTAACAGCAACAAGAATAACCTGCAAACTGTGTTGTTATCTTTTCTTTATTATTGCAGTAATGGTAGAAACACATTTGCTAAACGTTTGCCAATGTCACCTCTGCCATAGCTGCTGTAAGTGAGCTAATATAAATGACGAACGCCTAATGGATTTTGTTCTTTTCTCCCAGTTGCTGCTTTTCTTTTATAAACCCATTTTATTAATGTTGCCCCCTGTGTGACAGCTAATGAATTCCCCTTGGGGCATCAATAGCATTTATTAGCAAATTTGTAAAGAGAGACATTATTATGAGACAGCATTTTATTAAATCTCTGCAAGCTGTCTCACAGCTGGAGGGACCTTTGTTGGATTTCAAGGCTCTCCCTGTGTACACAATGCTTGTTGTGCTGGCAAGTCAGATGCACTGAGAGATGAAATTGGCAGCAGGGATGAAAAAGTCAGTGAATGCTTGACTTTGTGAATAAATAAGCTTCAAAAGGTTTATACATGCAAGTTTGATAATCCCAAACTGTGTGTTTGACAGAAGGAAAGAGAGAAGGGATCCAACCTGGTGTTCATGTTCCGCCTGCCATTCGCAGCAGGGAAAGTGTTCAGTGTCAGCATGCTGGATACACTCCTTTATCAGGTATCTTTAACTCTTCTGTTTACCCCATCTATCAGACCTTTCTATTATGTATCTTCTTCAACATTTTTCTTTGCTCTCCTGAAAGTCATTTGTGAAGGACTACATGATCTCCATCACCAGGCTGCTGCTGGGTTTAGACTCCATGCCTGGCTCAGGTTTCCTCTGTGCTGTAAGTAGCCTAACAAAAACAACAAGACAGTCTGTAAACTGTGAAGGGTTAACAATGTTTCTGTCTCTAGATGAGGATAACAGAGGATGACCTGTGGATTCGTACATACGGCAGACTCTATCAGAAACTATGCTCCTCCAGTGGTGACATTCCCATCGGCATCTACAGGACGGAGGCACATAAGCTGCCGGTCTCTGAGGTCAGCTGCTGTTACTTTTGTCTAGTTGGAGGGAGTAAAATAGTGAAGAAGATATGGCAAGATTGTAATAGCCAAGCGTCAACTTAACTCATGACTCAAAAGTGACCCAAGAGGCCCAACCAAGGGAACCCTCGTTCTTTATTTATGTGTCTCTGGAAACAAGATCTCCCCAAATTATAAAAAGAACACAAATACAAAAGGGAAATGATAATAAAAGAAATGGTAACAGACCATAAGAAGGGATTCTTTGGCATGGATTTTGGGGATGTATGTCGAATCAATCTTTGTTTTCATAAATCAATCCAGCTGCAGCAGGTACTTCATGCTGAGAGTCAAAATCTGCTCTCAAAATCACATGAGCAGGGCATGTGAGAAAAATTTCTCTGATTTCTTTGGCTGTCTGAATAAAAGGTGCTGTTTGAATAAAGCAGCCAAAATCCTGCCCAAAAACATCCTCGGCAACTGAATTTTTAGGTGCCAATTTTTTGGTGTAAAAAGGGTTTATTCCAAAACCAGTATGCACCACAAGGGAAGACAGAAACCGTGCTGAAATCCTTCAGGGTCACCGACTGTTAAATGACAGCACTGATGCAGGAAGAGCAGCAAAACTCAAAGTTTCACCTCAGAGACACTGAGGGAATCAGAGACAACTGGAGGCGTTCAACACGCCAAACATCCTCTCCCTGATGGATTGACTGAAAAATGAAAATCTGTGAACCATCCTTTTAGGCATCATCTAAAAAGCAGCATCTCCAAATGTTTTTTTAAAGATATAAAAACATAAGATGTCTGTTTTTTTTTGTTTTTTTGCTGTATGTGTTGATCTCAAAAGGAATCCTTGGGTTTATGTTATTTTGTTTGTGTCTTATAGTCCCAAGTATCAATCACAGTTGAAGACTACGAAGACACACGGGAACCCAGGGAGCCCCTGCTGTCCCGGTCTGGTGCCCATCGTAACTCCACCTCCTCAGAGCCCATCTCCACCTCCTCACACTCCTCTGACCACCCGCTGCTCAGGAGGAAGAGCATGCAGTGGGCACGGCGCCTGAGCAGGAAAGGAGGTCGGGGCTCCAGTGCAGCTAAGGGGGGTCCGGGCAGCGCGACAGAAAGAATCAGCCAGCAGAGACTGACGCTTTTCAGACGCTCAGAGAGGCAAGAACTCAACGCTCTGGTACGAACGAGGATGAAACACTTGGGTCTCTCTCCAACTGGATTCAGTGAGTACAAATAATATGAAAAATACTCTACTCTGCAGCTTTTAATGAAATTCCCACAGGGTACACTAGAATTAATCTTTCTTATTTCCAGTCCTCTCTTTCCTGCTGTGCCGCTGAAACTGTCTCTGATCATCATAATGCTGTCTTCAATGTATTACCAAACTGTGCTACCATGAAATCACCCAGATTGAGGTTGAGCTACTCTTTATTTGAGGATTTCTCAAAGAGCTTGGAGAAAAATCAACAGCACCCTCTGCTGCAATGTCTGAAAAACACAGTAGGGTTGATCTAACATGAAAGGAGTCATTGGCCCAATATCAATAAATCTCCCTGAAGCTGAGCCCTTTTGGACTTCATTGAAATTACCTGGAAAGTGATTGAGTTCATGAGTCTGCCAGAGCTCAAATAGTGTAACTCAGATTGGGACAGCACTTTGACACTTCTCACATAACCTGCTTGTCGTCATGTAGCTGACCTGGGCAGTATTATGAATTACTGATTCAGTCTTTTTAGTTAAAACACTTTATTAACAAAATGGAAGGAAATATCAATATAAAGAATCTTAATATTTATATTTAACAGCTCACAAAGTATGTGTAAAAGTAGGAAGATTTGGGGAGAAAAAGACTGTCTAAAACATTTATTCTTTTATTCTGCAGTGTTTGTGGGTTCCCCCATGTTTCTATGGTCTAATGTTAAATTTTACTGACTTTATAATTTTGGGGGAATAATGTTGATGAGGGGGCCTCACCAAGATACTACATGTTTTTTTCCCCTTTGTTATAAACATGACCTGGCCAAGATCTTCAGTAGCATCTAGGTGTCTTACACAAAACAAAATAGGTCCTTCAGAGCTACTTTGGGGGATTTTTTTTAACTCCACACAGAAAGGTAGGGGAAATCCAAATCCACTGAAACCCTTTCCCCTAAAGAGACTGAAAGCAAAAATAAGTCTCTGAACAGGGTCACAGGAGGGCGACTGGCTCCGAGCACTTTAAAACGATAGAAAACATCTTCTTTCATCTCGAGGTAGCGACTGAAACACAGTTACAAGTGTGATGTGTTCAGCTTCTAGTGTTGTGGCTCCTCTTAACCAGATAGATTTTTCTTTTCTTAGAAGTTAAAAAAAGACAGCCGTTATTTCGGGTATAACTCTTCCCACAAAAAGCAAAAGACCCTACAAAAATATCCTGACTGTCCACCTGCAGAAGCGGAGTTGTCAGTGTGATAAAGGCTTTACCTCCAGGTCAGCTGTTGTGTTATTTTTAACTTTAAATGTCCTCCTGTCTTGTGAGTCACAGGACTGTAGGCCTAGTTACTTCTGCGTGCACGGATGCTGCACAGCCTGCTGTATATCCTGCTTCTATTTTATTTCCTGCCTCACTCACCTCTTCTCTTCCTGTGTCAGATGGGATGACAGACCAAGGGAACAGACTGTCTTATATCCTGATCAACCCTTCTCCAGACACCAGGCTGGAGTTGCATGATGTTGTGTGAGTACACAACCACAAATATAACTCAAATATAATTCAAAGCCCCATAAAGGGATTATTCTGAGAGAGTGATTTTCTGTCACTTATTTGTCTGATTTGCAGATACCTGATCAGACCAGACCCCCTTTCTTTGGTTCCAAATCAGGGCAGCAACAGGAAGTGTGGCGGTGGGCTATCAGAGAGCCACAGGTTCGATACACAGGACAGCACCCATCTGTGAGGAAATGCAAGAGACAAATGTAATGTCAGAACACTGCCTGAGAAAATGGACAAACCACAACATCACACCCACGAGACGGAAACAGTCAGGAAACAAGGAAATGGAAATGGGATGCAACCATACGGCACATGAGCCTCGAACTTTCTCCACATTCAGTCTCTGTGAACTCAGAGGAGCTGGACATGCATGGACCTTTTCTATAACGCTGGGAATGTTTTATTTATGCACCTTCCTATTTACAAAGTAGAGAGCTGCCAACACAGAAGTGCATTTACTAAAGAACTGTATGTATTTATATCTGTGTATGTGCATGTTATGTGCTGCATCATGTATGTGCAGTGTATGGTTGTGTGTGTGAATGGATTTGTGTGTGTGTGTGTTCATGGGTCAAGAGCAAGACACTGCCAATTGAATCCGGACAGCCAAAGAAACCTGCTGCCAAAATGAAGGCTCACTTGTGTCATTTTTGTGTCTCTCTGTGTTGTTAGTGTGTTTTGTCACACTCACACTTGTTCACTGTATTTGAAAGGGATGCTGTTGTTTACACGTCCTCCGAGGCGTCGTTTGTACTGTTTTTGTCTTCTTTTTTGAGACTTTTACACACCTTGGTTTCACATTCAACTCGCATACGTCACACTCACCAGCAGTGGAAGGATCCAAAGAGCACTGGCCTCATTAATGGACATGATTGGACAGCCAGGACACACATCAGTGCAGGGCATTGGGTCACATTACACTCTGAACTGTCACAGTCTTTTTGAGTTCTCACTTCATTGTTTTCTCCTCTGAGAGTCTCTCTGCTTCTGTCAGTCCTGCCACCAGCTCTCCTTTTGCTGACATGCATGTTAGAGATGTAATGGGATGAAAAATAGCAGGAAAATCTATCTTCACACACTTCCACCTAGTACAACGCCCCTGCTACAAACACCACCTTTGTGAAGCTTGTAATGTCCCGGTTTTCAAGATGTCGTCTCAGTTTCAAAGCTGGCTTATAAGCTCCACAATCAAACATAATCTCTATTTATTGCACACTGCACTGAATGCGCATTTATTTTAAGCATTACTTTACAGGTTAAGAATGAAAATCTAAAATAAAAGTACATTTAAAAACATCTAAAACACCATTCCAGTGCTTTTAAAACATGTTTGTTACCTCCCTTATGCTACACAGACGGTCAGATATTATAAGACCCCTGACATGACATTTTAATCTGCTATATTGAAGTACATTACTTGTTTAGGTAGAATTTATGCTGTTTGATTACCAAGGAATTTGTACATTTTTGTCAGATATTCTAAATGTGCCATTTCATACAGAAATGGTTCAGCCATGTGGCAGGATGCTAACCAGCATCCCTGCTAACACAACTTCTGTAGCTTTAGTGACACTATAACAGATGAAAATATGTACATATTAAAGTAAGTCATTATAGTTTGTCATGGCTTCATTGTTTGGTGTCAATTTTCAGCTGCTTTCCTGAAGAATTTTGATTTTAACTCATTGTAAAATTGCTTGTCATGGGGGTAAGTCACGTGTTTAATCTTATGAATGACTTAGTTGTGTTGCATAATTTGCTTTTTTTGTGTGAATCACCCGGCTTACATTCCTCAGCTATTTCTGCTTCATTGTACAAACAATTTGATCATGACTGTAAGCCTTGTCACAGTGACTTGCCTGATTTTTGAGGTGGTGCTCAAGTTGTACAAAGGTAACACCAGAGCATGGGTGTGGCCATGAACAGTATGAGATGTATTTGATTTGGAACAGGGGGTGTGGCCAGTCTGCAAATTCCCTCTTAAATGAAGCCCCAGAGTTCAGGCAGAGCTGTCTTTGTGCAGATTTGAAAATGGCAACCAAAGCAGTCAGTGCACTTATCACAGGGGCCAACAGGGGTCTAGGCCTGGAGATGGTGAGACAAATGGTGGAGGGGCCGAAAGCAGTGGGAAAACTGTTTGCCTGCTGCAGAGACCCAGATGGACCCAAGGCAGAGGTGAGACTTTTTCTGAACTTTCCGGGGAAAGAAAGAGGAAAGAGAGCAAGGAAAGAAGCCCAACTCTCAACAGAAATCTGATCTTATAAACAACAGAGTTCTGCATGGGTCTTGACTTCTTCTGAATGATATTCTTATCCTCCGTGTGTTTTCATAGGACTTGAGAGAATTAAAAAAGAAGCATTCCAGCATCATCCACATCATTCCTATGGGTACAAGCTCTAACATACTTTTCCAAACAAACATGAACAAGCTGGTGTTGTTGATGTGAATCTGTCTGCTATCGACTGCTGCTCTCCCTTTCTCTCTCTGTCAGACGTCAGTGACCTTTGCAGCATAAAAGACAGTGCCAAGCAGGTGGCCGCTGTGGTGGGAACAGAAGGTCTCAACCTGCTGATTAACAACGCAGGTGTGCTGTCCAAGAGTGTCCTGGAAGAATGCAGTTCAGAGGACATGCATAAAGTTTTTGACACTAATGTTGTTGGCCCTATGAACATCATCAAAGTTAGTCTCTCACCAGTAAACAAAATATTTCACTCATGCTTTTCATGAATGTGTATTGTACGTTTTAAGCCTCTTCTTCCTCTCTGTTGTTTTGCACCTGCAGGAGTTTCTGCCTCTTCTTCGTACTGCAGCAAAGAAGAGTGAGATTAAAGGGATGTCCTGCAGCAAAGCAGCTGTTGTGAGCATTACTTCAGGTTTGGGCTCAATGGCATTTGTGGAACAGTCATATAGCGTCTTCCCTGCTATCCCTTACCGTGTTAGCAAGGTAAGTGACAACCTGCTATCACTATGACCTCCCACTGTTGCAAAATGTCATCTCATGTTGATGCATAAGACAGGCTGAATTTGAAGTCCATGTTATCCTCTTAACAGAAATGTCGCAGTAATCAGACTTTAAAAACACATTACTGCTTAGACACCTGCCACAACTGATTGGAGTGAAAAGAGGGAAAGTCTGTGAGAGCAGGGGTGTGTTCAGATGTTTCACACGGGTGGGGCACTGAAATAGGCAGGGCAGGAATATGACGGTGCAAATTTATTGTATTAACCCCCTTTCTTCACTTCTACTTTAAAACCTATTGTGTAAGTTTTGTGCACTAACAAAATTGCTTACTATGCCACAGTAAAGCACGCATGTTATGTCTATATAAAAATGCAGGGTCTGAGGAGGGTGAAAAGAAATACCTTAAAGTGGACACACTCTGACAGTTTGAGCTTTAATTCTTCTTGTTATAGGTCACATCTTTGGGCACCAACTAAACTGTGGATCATTTCAATTAAAAAATAAGTAAAAATATAGCCAGCCTTTTTCCAAACAGCCAGATGCTTGGTTTTAACTAGTCACTCCTCCATTGAAGCTAACCATACCATACCATAGGGTAAAAATGACTGAAGGCTCTGTTCAAGCTGCAACCTCCAGTCTGAAAATATAAGACAATACAGAAGTGTTAAAATCTGCTGTTTACTGAGTGTGTGTTTGAGGCTGGCTCTGGGAGTACAGGAAGTTACATACACACCAAGAAAAATCACCGCAGAAATTAACATTTTTACAGCCTGGTACAACTGATGTCTCCCATCTGATTTGCTAATTTCGCTAATAGCACACACTCTATGGGGGTGAATTTTTTTTCCAACTTGGCAGTTAAGAGGGTATTAAGATCACAAGCTCGTCCATTCAGAGATGCAGCTCAGCTCACATGACTGACCCTCTAGCTGTTAGTGTGGAGACTCGTCACCTATCCCATTCCCAATATGGCCGCACCAGCCATTTTGCCTCAAAACTCCCTTTCAGAAACAGACAGGTGATGTTGAAGAGTACATCCATTTATTATATAGTCCATGTGTGTGTCTCAGAGGGCACTGTTGGCTATTTGGTTTCAAGGGAAAATTGGTTTATTGGCACATAGAGCGTGTCATGATTTTTAATTTCCTTCCTGCATTCATACAATGATGACAGAGTAAACCAGTCTCAGGGCCCATCAGTAAAAACAAGCTGATGCACACATAGCTAGACATGACACTGGAACCAGTTTCACGGACTGAAACATGTGGGCTTGAGGTGTTGGGATAAGACTGCCAACTTCACCATCCAGAAACTCTCCAAGTGACTTACAGCTGATGGAATATTCTCAGTTTTGTCTTAGTTATTCAGCCAAAAGTTGCTTAATCTGGCCTTGATGTCTCTAAGTCATATCTGGTGTTTTAGTCGCTCTTAGGTTCATTTAACATGATTTAGACTCATTGTATCAGTACATCACAGCTGTTGCAGTTGACATGACTCAGCTGAACATTAAGCAAGTTTCTTGATCATATAACTAAGAGCGAGCATATAAGGGGAAGATAATTCAAGTTCTGTTGAATTCAGTGATGACCTCAAAAGACTCATTGTCTTCATGTCTGACATGATCAACCAGATAGAATGAAGTCAAACCAGTTTCCTCTTTGTCAAAGGGCAGGTTAGTAAACTATGTCAAATGCACCATTATTATCTAAATAATACTGTTCTCTGTCTGCGATGATGAAGTCATTTGTATACTGAGGTGTTGCTCCTATCTTCTCAGGCAGGTCTGAACATGCTGACACTTTGCTCAGCAGCGGAGCTGAAAGGCGATGAGATCCTGATGGCTTTGCTGCACCCTGGGTGGGTGCGAACTGACATGGGTGGAGAGGACGTGAGTCAGCATTGTTTTTTACCATTTCCCTTTTCTCAATAGTCTGGTGTCATTCAGAAGTCAGTGAAAGAAAGAAATTCTGAATAATGGTTAACTTTATTAAGAAGGTTCATAAACCTCACAGTGTGTGATTTGACATCTCACACACGGTGCAACTGTTATCAAGCAGCTTCTGAAAACAGCAAAGACACAAGTAGTTCTCGTTGAATAAACTTAGTTGCCACAAAAACATGATTCTTACAGTTCTAAGTTCATATATTTCGGCAGGAACAAATTTTAAAATATCCACATCTCAAAAAATGTTTTTAAATAAAGGACATTTCACAAAGCAGAATTATCAAGCTGAAAAGATACAATACCTGGCCAAAAAGCAAAGTTGCCACCTGAATTTAACTAAGGCAATCATCTTTCCTCTGGCAACAACTTATTTAACCCCAGCTGATGCAATGAGTAACTTCTCATTTGTGAAACAACCATGGTGAGAGACACATTGTGGACATGGAAAAGTCTGTTTAAGAAGGGTCAAATCAATAGCACAATAGCACAACAGCAGCAAGCAAAGAAAACATCTTAGGAGATTGTAGAAAATACTTAAATTGGGTTTAAAACTGTCCAAAACATAATTAAAACTTGAATGATGGTGGGGAATTATTGTCTTCACGGAAGAAATGTGGTCAGTAAAAAATTCTAATTGATTGCTACCGGCGATCACTTACATGATTGGCCAAACGAATCGAAGAAAAACAACAGTAGAACTTCGAGTATGTTTACCACTGTAAGTCAGAACATCTCCACATGCAAAAGGCAAAAGGAACTCAAGGGATTGGGATTGAACAGCTGTGTGGCCTTAAGAAAACCATTAATCAGTCAGGCTAACTGCAAAAAAAAAAAAAAAAGCTTCAGTTTGCCAAGGAGCATGGAGATTGGACTCTGGAGGAATGGAAGAAGGTCATGTGGTCGAATTAGTCCAGATTTACCCTGATCCAGAGTGATGGGCGCATCAGGGTGAGAAGGGAGGCAGATGAAGTGATGCACCCATCATACCCAGTGCTTACTGTACAAGTCTGTGGGGGCAGCGCTATGATCTAGAATTGCTTTTCTAAGCTTATCTAAACCAATCCATGAATGTGTGCCCTTATCAAATCCAAAGGCAATCACAACAAACTATTAGAGTCTGGGACCTTTATCTGGCCAGGCAGTGTAAATATACCATTATATTAAAGTTAAAAGGTGCATTTCCAGTATCCAGCACCACATCTCTTACAAAGGCGACCATGATTAGGCAGACAGATTATTGACACAGCCGAAGAATCTGAAATTTTGAAATTTCTGGTGTGACGCCTTCACGGTAACTGTGTTTTTCCAACCACCAGGGGGAGATTGATGCTCCAGACAGCGTAAAGGGGATGCTTGGTGTGCTGGCATCCCTGACTGAGAACCACAATGGAAGTTTCTTGGATTACAAAGGTGACACCATCCCCTGGTAGCTCAAAGAAATCTCAATGTCCCTCAAAAGCTGCAGTGGCTTGCTTCATAAACCCAATAAATCATCAAATGTAACTTAATCTGTTTTGTTTTTATTGTAATTCAATTTATATTTGAGCCAAATGGAGAGGATTCACCATGTGGCACTGTTCCAAACAGCCACCTTTGCAGGGCAGATCTTAAGTGGGTTTTGGTTATTTCCATTGATGTTAGCGCCAGGACAGAAGAAGGGGTACATCCTCTCAGTGAAGAAGTCAGTGAAGGTGTAGATGGGTGTCATGTTAACAGGGTTGGAGAATGTCACCTCCCCAGCCTCATGGTCCAGCTGCACCCTGACTCTGGTCAACTCGCCCACTGGGTCCAGGGTAGTGCTGGGCCTCGTCATGGCTGAGTACTCGCCCTCGTAGTGTGATATCATCCAGAAGCCGCCCTCAGGACAACCAGAGATGCGGCCTTTCCTGTCGATTGACTCTTTGACTACCCCAAGCATCCAGTCTTTCTTGTCACCCACCTCCACCTCCCATGCGTGGCGACCTGAAGCGAAGCCCTCTGAGCCCAGCGCAAACACAAAGTGGCCAAAACGTTCGGGATTGTCTGGGAGCTTCTTAAGGGATCCACTGTTAGCAACTGTGGTCAGGTCTGTAGAGAGGGACAACCAGGAGTAGGCAGTGTTGGGATCCAGTGTGATGGGTGCTTAAAGACAAGAGAATTTTTTTCAAGAAGCGTTCTTCTGAGGTTGAGAAATTTTCTTTTTCAAACACTTTAAATTAATAAAAATCAGTTTGCATTGAATGTGTCACTCAGTCAAGTCAAGGGAACACTTACTGTATGTAACTAATTCCACCATCTTCTCCCACACGTGGTATTTGAGGGAACTAATGTGCTTTGCCACATCTATAAGAGCACCTGACACCTTTTCTGGATCCTTCTGTGGGATCTGCACTCTAGTGAAACACATCACACCATAGGATCAACCAATGCACTCAAGCAAGAGAGCTGAATGTGATATAAAAGGGATGAAAAGGATGAGAAAACGCTCACCTTTTCTTAGTGTTGGCATAATTCTGGAAATGACACAGACGTCAGTACAAACCACACTCATGGCAGAATGAACTTGGCCCTGGGAACTAGTGAAAACGATTGCTTACCTTAAGAAAGTGAGCATCACTGGAGGCGATCTCATTCTCAATAGCGATGACAGCATGAGAAAAAGTGAGGATACCGCTGGTGATGCTGTCTGACTTCCTCTTCACCAGCTCTTTCTTCTCCTCATCCTCCTGCTTCAGTGCATCCAGCCGAGCCGCCTCCTCCTGCTGAAGAAACTCTCGCAGCTGCTGGAACTCCTCTTTAATCTGCTTCTCTGTGGCCTGAGTCTGATTCTAAAGTAGACACCAAAATACAGCCAAGGGAAATTAAAATGCCTGAGTTTCACTGTCTTATCCAAGTCACTCAGTGTTTATATAAATCTCCTCAGTGGCTGTCATGGCCATAATAGATGATTCAATAAAAAGAAGCTCAGAGGGAAACATGCAGTTCTTATCAATTTTGTTGCAGCCTGTGGTGTAGTATTTTCTGACAAAATGTCTCATAGTGCACTCACATTTGCCACACATTGTGAATATTTGTTATTCAAAATCACAATCTGTTTCACAATTAATAAAAAGTCTTTATGAGAGAGCTTTAAGATTCATAGCAGGAGAGATACGAGAAAATGGTTCTGTTGTGCTTCTTCCCCACTCTTGTGCTTAATTTGCTGCCATGTGATTGGGATATTTGATATTACAAGAAGTTGAATGGGAGTAGCTATTCAAGTGGCCACAGAGTTATGTAATAAATCTGCAACAATTTAACTTGTTGTTTAAAGATTCAAAGAGAGTAGTTCTATCAAATTTGGAATAAATTGCTTTGATATCACTTGATGTACATCCAACAATGTTTCATGCTCTCTTTCCCCTCTCTTTTGGGGGCTTTTGACACTTTGACCTAAAAAAGGTTTCATTTGGCTCGCACTTCCCTAAGAAGAAAACAAAAAATAACGTGTGCAATAATGAACAGCAAAAGGCAGAGAGTTGGAAATATTTGTGTAATTGTTTTGAAAAAAAATGAATGGAGATCAGATCTTCCTTTTGACACCACTTTTCTTTGTTTGAGACAGGATCACTTAGAAAATCCTCAGTCTCTCTTTGAGTGAACAAATGTTTTCTTCAGGAAATGATGAAAGATGAATCAAAGATGTAACCAGTATTGCCTGGTGACTCAAAACTAAGGTCTTTTCCCTGCATAAAACAGATTTATTTCAATGTAAAGATAATCAAGTTTGAAATAAACATATAATTAATCCAAAAAGAAAATAACTTCTAAATTGAAAAAAGACCCAGACTTAGAACTCGCACTGTTAAAGAAACACTAGGCTTCTTTTCTTACACCTTGGCTGACATGTTTACACACCAACAGTGTGGGGATCAACTTCAGTCACAGCCAGAGGTCACGCTGGCCTTCTAGTGTTTCGTGGAACTGGTGTGTTTATTGATACCTTGATGTGCACAGTTGTGTCATCACACTCCTGCTTGGCTTCATAGAGGCAGCGCAGGTGTTTCTTCAGTGGGATCAGCTCTTTCTTCATATCTGCCTAAATGTTAAAGTCAGACAACATCAACCGTGTGTTTCTAAAAGCAGGAAATTATCTCCATTGAGTCTGAAATGAGAAATATTCCTGAATCGCACAGCAAAGAAAGGAGATCAATACACTCTTATCTGGGGTGAATAAAACGAAGTGGATGTCATTTTTAAACCCTGTTGTGTATCAAAGGCCGATTAACAGTAGAGCAGTGCGTTACCTTGAGGTCCTGAGCTCCCTCATCCAATGGACACACTCGATGTCCCTGGTGCTTCTTGGAGGTTTGACACACACAGCACAAGACTTCTAAGTCATCCAGACAGAAAAGCTTCACAACTTCTCCATGTGTGATGCACGTCACCTCCTCTATTCCCCCTTGCTCCCCGTTCCAGTCAGCCCCTGCTCCAGCTCCAGCTGCATTTGTCCTCCGCTCCTGCTCCTTCAGGAAGGTGTCAGCCACATTCTTCAGGGCCAGGCTGACCGTGGGCTCCGTCAGAGAGCACTTCCTCCTGCAGATCGGACACTCACGCCTGGCCTTCTTCTTGTTCCAGAACTGCTGCAGACATGCTCGGCAGAAGCTGTGGCTGCATTTCAGCACCACAGGGTCTTTGAAAATCTCACAGCAGACTGGACAAGACAGCTCCTCTTCTAGCATGGAGCCAGAGCGTGAGGAAACAGCTCGCGGTCGAAGGGCTGAAGCTACTTTAGGACTCTGGAAGAAGGAAAGTTTTCCAGGTTGAGAAGAAGCTCGAGGACGCAGCGCCATGGTGGGATCCTGTGGACTTTGAGTTAAAGTTAAATCTGGGGTTGTTTGTGACAGAGAGTGAAGACGTGTGGTGTCTGGCTGCAGCTTGAGTCCACTGAGTAATCTAGGCTTATGAACAACCAGAGTTATAGGTCAACAGGGACTCGAAGAACAGGTTTACTTCACTTCTAGTAAATAAAGGGGCCCTCATGTGCCCAGCAGACTCTTGAGCTTGCAGGAGTTTTCTTCTTCAGAGAGAGCATCCTGATTCAAAGTTAAAAAAGAACAAAAAACTGTATCTCAGACAAATGGTCCCTGATTGAGGCCTGGAGTTGACCCCGCTGAGCTTCACAGACAGGATCAGGTTCACTAAAGGTGATCTTATTACATCCACCTCACTGACACTCAAAGTGATTTCTAGTTAAACATCATTTATATTTCAGGAGGACACAGGAGTGAGGAGAAACAGAAAAACACCTGTGTGTGTTTCAGATACTGAGGAGTCAGTTAAATTTAAACCAGATATGTTTGAAGTGTGAAAAGTGATGTAACAATGTTTGAAAACTTGTTTTTGACAGTGCTGCAGATTTGTGGATGAAATTAAAGTTTGTAATCTTTTCTTTTTTTGTTTCTTTTTGTCACATGAGATACAAGAATTAATGTTTTAAATTTCTGAGAGTAGTTACTCCTTTAGGTCTGTCTCAGTGTAACATACGCACTGCTGTCATTTTCTCTCACGTTTGACCAGGTAAACAAATCAGAGCTTGTCTAACAGGTGACTGAAACTTTGAATCAGCAGTTAGCACTGGCTTGCCAGCATTCAATCAAAGTGATAAAGCTTAACGGACAGTGTCTAAACTGAGGAAGCTTTCAATCACTGCTGCCAGATTAGACCTGAAGAGACAGGAGAAACGTCCTGCTAAGACGCTGATGTCTGGCTACACTTGTCATATTTATGTCAATCGGGTGCTCAGACCAAAAATGACATAAGGGCTTGATTAATTTCAAAACTTTCAAAGATCAATTTTTTGAGCTGGTGCAGTTGCTCGTTAGACTTTTATTTCAAATGGATGAAAGCTTGTACATTTTGCTGATCAACCAAATTCGCCACTGAGGTTTTATGATATTAATACTGTTTCTGTATATTTATTACAAGAGGGGAAAAAAGGGTAAAATTTTACATTTGTAGCTTTGAAAATTTCTTTGTTTTCTGTTTTTGTTATACTTTAGAGAATAAGTTGAATGTCCTTTGGGTGTGACTCAAAAAAACTCACTTTGTCTATGGGTAAGACTGCTCTTGTACAATTTTCTGACATAAAATCAAGAACATAATGAATGATTCTTAACTGTGTTCCATTCAGAGAAGAGCAAACAGAAGAAAAAAACATGTCAGTGTTACTATTGCATTATAATTGGACATTGACAACAGTGTAATACAAAGCCATCAAAATAACTTGATCCTCTCAGTGTTACAGTGTATTAGCATCAGCTTCATTACATGACTCATTGAGAAATTCATCAACTCTGAAGAAGAAAAACAAAACTAAGAAATAGCTTCATACACTTGAATATACTTAAGAGGTTATCAACACCACAAGGTTCTTTTAAGACAAATGTTGGCCTACACTGGGTCGTTGGAGTAACATCCCGGCTTCTGTGACAGTCACTGCAACAGGTTTTAGAGTAATTTGGTATCATTCTGCTCCCACTGGCAGGATACTTGAGTTTCCAGCATCATGCACTGACTTCTAACAAAAACTTGCATGAAAAAAATGCATGAAATGAGAGGAATGAAGGCATTTTGTTCTCAACACTCTCCCTTTTTCTATCTCCATTTTGTCTTCTCTCATGACTCAGACTTCTTTAATACTGCCTTCTGTAATGCTTCAGAACTATAAAAGTTGAATTCCTCATACGTTGCACGAACATTGTTTTAAAATAGACATCACATCACTTTGTATAAAAACACTAGCTACAAAAAAAAAATAAGTCAAGACACTCCACTGACGCTGGGACCAATCTGTTCTTGTTCTCACACAACAACCCTTAAAAAAGTACAATAATACTGATTTCCTGTAACATCAAACAAAGTAAGACAAATATGTTGCAGTTAATTTCTTACTGCATGGAGCGTTAACAGTGAACAAACACCACTGATCATTTAGTCAGTGAGCTACACTTCATGATAAGCCTTCCTTTAATATCAGTTTTCTCTTCAAATAACTGAAAAAACACAACAAAAAAAACAGCAGAGTTCATTTAAAAGATAAAGGTAGAACAGCACATGCATGTAAAATGTAACAGTATATAGAGAAACTCATTCAGCGAGGCCTTGCAGTAATGCGCCAACTCTACTTGATCCTGTAGTTGGTCTACAGCGCAGTGCAACAGTGCAATGTTGAGGAATAAAATCACATTTTTCTTTCTCTAAGTGTCAAAAATCTACTTAGTGTTAGCGCTTGTCTTTCATGTCTCCCACACTAGAGATGTGTGCTGTTTTTGTTCCACTGCCAGCAACAACAACAATGACATGCAGGGTCATGTGACGCGGCCAAAGGGAAATGCTCATCAGCGTGCTTGTAGTTTCTGGAAAAAGCCGGAAGACAAAAAAAGCACTTGGGAAGTCATCACAGTCAGTTCCTTTCTCGTCCTCTGCCACTCTCCTCTAAGTGTCGGCAGAGTCTCCCAACAGAGTGCACCCTAAATTAAAATAACAGGAGTATACACTGGAATATACTGTAAGTAAAGTCATGACGGTAGTGTTGTGTCTCCTTAGTAGTGCTGAATGCTGTGGGTGTCATGTACACACACATACATGTTGTTCTATTCCGTTAGTGCTTGAGGTTAAACCCGCCCAACCTTCGCGTCACCGATGGCACCCCAGACGTCAAAAACAAACTCGTCTGGGAAGGCGAAGTCTCCCAGAGTTTCATCTAAAGCTTCAGCAAACTCATCAGGGTTCTTTTTGTCTTTTCCCAGCTCCACCATGGTCGCAGCTGAAGAAAAGATGTGTGAGAGAAAGAAGCAGAGGTCAGAGCTACACACACTCAGCAGTGACACAAACTGTTCCTGACACTTGTAGAGTTAGCACACATACCGAGTTCACTATCTCTGATGCCCATGTAGCTCTCCAGCAGGTCGTCCACCTTTTCTATAGCCTTCTCCTCAAACGCAGACGGCTGTAGCACGAAGAAGTAAAACACACACACTCAGTCTAAAAAGCACATTTTCTCATTACCAGTCCTCAAATACAGTGTTGTTAATATATACGCACCAGTTCTTCCACAGTAGCAGGACCTTTAGAGCGTAGACGAAGAGTTCCTCTGCCGGTTCCCAGCTGAACCCCAGAAGCTGATCTGGACCCTCCAGACCGTTGGCTGATCATATCTTAAACACACAGATTCAGAGATAGTAACACAATCATCTTCTGTCATACTCCTCACTCAATGCTACCTGGCAGTGAACTTAAGGCTGATGAATTGTTGACAGATTGTTTGACACTCTAACCAATGGTCACAGTCCTAAGCATCATTATAAATGTTTCATATGCCACACTGTACTAAAAATGCTGAATCACTCAACATTTTAGCTCTGGTAGCTTAGTTTCTGTAGCACTGTGCCAGCCCTGCTACTGGTTTGCTCTCTGAAGTACAACAATTACTAGTAGCCAAGGAAAAAAACATATCGGTCTATCTCTATACAAACCTAACAAATCTCACAAGCCAGCCTCTCCTCTCCCCCTCCCAAACCTACCAAAGGCCTTTAGAGGCTCCGTAAGTTTGATGGTGAACTCCTTCCCTTTAGGCAGCTCCTTCAGCATCTTGGCAACCTCGTAGTGTCGACAGCCAATCAGGCGATGGCCATTAATCGACTCGATCATATCACCCACATTAATAACCTGGATCTGGTGGATGATGCTGCCCTCGCGAATTCTCTGAAAGTAATCAAAACATATGCAGCGATTACACGCCAAAGCAATCTGCTGTCATGCATCTCCTTGATCTTTGAAGCAATCAAAATCGATTCTGTGGGCTATTTTAATGCTGCTCACCTTGATGAAAGCATAGCCTGCTCCATTATCGGTGATCGTCAACCCCAGAGCATCCTCTCCTTTATACACCTCGATTTCCTTTCGTTGTCCTTTAATGTGGGCAAAAATAAAGTCCTCTAGCCCGATCTGACCCCCCAACAGTTTATCCATATCCACTTTGTGAGTGTTCAAAGTGCAAAACATGACCTGCAAAGGGCAGATAAGAAAGTTGGTTTATAATATTTTTTCCTCTTGGAGCATGTTTTCAGTAATACTGATTTTACACTCACTTCAGATGGTGGTATCCCAAAGGCCTCCCCGATCTTAGCATAGAGCTCCCGCACATTACTGAAGCCCTCAATACGACCTGTGGGGCTGCCATGAGCGAGCTGAGTGTGGAAGATGAGGCGAGGTCGCATGCTGCTGGGTGGAGGAGGCAGACCTTCAGAAGTGGCACCTTCTCCCAGTCCAACAACACCTCCATCTAGACCGTCCATACCCGGCACATTGAGACCAGCACGGATAGGCTCTGCTTCCTCGTTCTCCACAAGTGGAGAGGCTTTCTTCCTTCTTCCCAAACCAAGAGGCATAGTAGTGCAGGGGGGGAGCTAAAGTAGGGGAGGGGAGGAGAGGAGGCTTCTTGGGGGACTTATGCTACCTTCCAGGCCAACATACACCTGGAACATATGTGTGATGTCTACCTCAGCGTGACAGTAAGGTTCTCCCTACCAGCTTGAAAGCTGTCTCACCCAGGGAGCTGTCAGTATTTGGAAATCCACACATCAGGGCAGCTCACATAACTGGATATGGATCTGTCAAGTCCAGCAACCTGTAGTGGTTATTCCTCAACTGTTAAATAGAGACAGAGAGTTTGAAATTGAGGTGTTTGTTGTTCACTAGGGTTACCTATATGTTTGTTTGAATGCATGTATGTACAAAAGAAAAAAAAATCACTGGCACATATGTAAATTTGTAAATAGATAGATAGATAGATAGATAGATAGATTGAGGGTTTGCTGACTAGACTTCCTGCTATCAACTAAAACTGTAAAAGGGTTGGAAGTAAACTTCTTTTAGGAAATGTAAAAGAAAGTAAACAGTTTTTTTGTTCTTTCCTCTGATTCCTTGTAAAATTGCAGAGTTTCGTTGTTCATACTCTGTTTGCTCATTGTTATTCTTTTACATTTTTTAATATGAAGACTTTCAATCAATCTATTAAAAATATGTGATTTCTACAACACCAAGCTTCAATATTTCCTTCCTGCTTCAATCTACTATGTTATCACAGCTCCTAGAGTATTGACTGATGGAAATATAAAATGAAACTATCAAAGCAAAGCTATTCTTCTATTCCTCAGCTTGGACAATCCAGACAGCAGACAGAGCTAATGTTAGCACTTAGCCCACACTGACCAGAAATGTAGCAACAAGCACGCTGAGAAATCTCTGTTGACGAGCGATTTAGCATTCAGCATTTAACATGATAAGGAGCTACTTTCAACTTCCAGAAGCAGCGCAGTTTAAGTGGCCCAGCCGGGGTTGGTAAGCTTAACTAACGAGAATCACCAAATGTGAAAATAAGGGAGTAAATATGGCAGGCCAGTCATTCTTACCGGAGGAGTTTCAGCCAACTATCGTTAGCTCCTTCTGCTAGCTCAGCCAGTTAACGGTGCTGCTGTGCGCTGTCAAAACAACGATGCCACGCCTGTAGAAACAGCCCCGTGTCTGTTATCATCCGCTTCGTCCAAGCTGACTTTGTTCAGACAGATTGTGTGGTTAGATCCTCATCTGTCAGTGTCGGTATGTGACTGTAGATTTAGCTTTAAGCGAACCCAGCAGGGGAGTAACGGCGGTGCGTTCAGGTGCCCTCGGATAATTCAGTGGAACATTTGCATAAGCTCGTTCTTTCTAATTCAGCGGGGAAGAAACTAAAGATTTAGGTAACGTTTTTTTTTTTTTTTTAAGGAGAACGAGTAACTTGTGTATGGCAAATGTTGCAGTTATCAACACCCCACAAAAAGGATACGAACAGGGACTGGAGATATGTCTGGCTTTTTTTTTTCATTTTCGGTAAAATGAGTCATCGAAATTCATGTCTTAAGCAAACGTTAGAAAAGTATTTTCATTATGAATGCATTGGTCCAAACTATACGGCTCATGCTATAATTTTAGTTTGAAGACCGAAGTAACTCACTTTACTTCTGTCTACTTTTTTTTCTTTTTTCTTTTCATCATCTGGCAGTTCGCCACTATAGCCACCAGGGGGCAGAACGATCCATGATTAAATATCAATTTCAGCTTTCCACTTCAAAAAACCTTTATGGCTTGACAATTATTTATTACATGGTTAATTTGGCTGTTTTAATTTGTGGAGAAATCACAAGCCTTATTTTCCTGGTTTAATGGTTGATTTTAAGATGTCTTTGTAAGGCCCTGAAAAAGATTAAATATTTTCAGATATCTCTTGAATTGTGTTTTCCAGTGCCATAGGACCCTTATCACAGGGAGTAATGTAACGTTAGTTACATACTTTTTTTGTTGCGGACTTTGTTTTTCTTTCTTTTTGTTTTCATGTCCCTACCCTGATTTTTTTTGTTGCTAATCCCTGATGTACCTTATTCGTTGTTTTACAACGTTTTGTTTTGTTATTTTTGAATGTATCTTTTTGTTTACTGCACTTCAGTTGGTTGTAATCATGGACTTTATATAGAAACTATAGTCGTTCTTCTTTCCAAATGTATTTATTCCCTCAAACTTCAACTACTCAATCCATGGTTCAGTCGACATGTATCCTGCCCTCTAGCGGCCAAACTGAGTGGTTGCAGCTGATTTCTATATCTCATAGAAGTACTAGAGACAACTTTGTCATTATAAAAGCAGGATACTATATGTCTCACTGCCAAAATTTCATAGCATCAGACCTGAACCAAAGGTGGGCAGGTGTAAAGATAATTTAAAAAAAGATACATAACTTTTTATTATCTTGTGCAATAAAATAAACCCCTTTACTTCATTAGTACATCCTGTTTCACAATTTCAGGCCTTTTTGTCAATTAAATAGCTAACTAATATTTCCCTCATGGACTCTAGAGACAAATAATATATTTGGTTATCTTAAAAAAGATGCAAAGATGGTCAGTTAAAGGTCTTTATCGGTATAATCAAAGACGTTATCTTTGACTAATAAGATTCATAAATCTCTACTGAATATAAAAAAGCTTCCTGATGCTGCGTTAAACCAAGGGCTTGTATTTCAATTTGTGGCTTATATTCCTCTACATAAGCCTGCAATTTGAAATAAATGTCTGAGAGATCTATTTTGGGAAAAAAATGCTTTAATGGCCAAAATGTTCCCAATAACTATCACAAGCACACGTCAATGAATCAGATAGCCAGATTTTTTTGTTTTATGTTGAATGAAAATTAACACATTATAGGAAAGATCTGTTTAAAAAATGCCTCACATTTTTAATTAATAAAGATTTGTTAAAAATTGTTTTTAATCCTTAAATCCAAACCTGAAGAATTTCTAAACATAAAGAAGTGTTGAAACTGAATCATGCTTGTGCTTTTTTCCTGAAAAAAGGAAAACCACAAGCCAAAAAAAAAAAAAAAAAGGTTTACACATCAGTGAGATTACACATCTCTACATTCATGTTTACAACATGTTTGTGTAAGATTTAACTCAAAACTCCAGCTGGAGCAGGTTGAAGTTCAAACTGCCATTAAGTTTGGACAGTTACATCAACACACACACCCACCCACGCACACACACACACACACAAACAAACTTGAAATAAGAAAATGACCCAGCTGCTTTACAAACTTCGATCATCACAGTGAAAAGTGCACAAGGCTGAACATGACACAATTCAGTGGTTTCTTCCACTGAACCATGAAATCACATATTTCCAGGTGCTTGGAACAAATGCTGTGAGTTGTGAGGAATCAAACTAAAATTCACTCTGCAGACTTGGTGCTAAAACTCATTTCACATCCCAGCCATTGCCATATTTGTTGTCAGACCGATGTATGAGGTTGAAACTACGTAGAGTACGATGAAGAAAAAATAGACTCACAGGCTGTAGATTAAAAAGCAAGTTAAACAGGGGGCTCAATTTAAATTTTACCTGCTTCCTAAAGAGCACATCTTTGTAAATTTCCAGTCACACCTGATGAATTAAATATCATGCTTTCTTTTTAACAGTGGACACATATGTAATTATATAGTGACAACTATTTGGCACAAATTTCACAAACATTATCAACGCAAAACACGCTCCCAAGATATTATAGAAGTAAACATGTCAAAGAATGAGCCATTTACACATTAGAGTTCATCGTTTTTCCCTCAAAGCTAGATTTTTCAGCATGCATCTCTTTAGCCGACAGCCTGTAGTGACTGTGAACGGAGAGTTGTGGAGTTTTAGTGCTAGAATATGTTGTTACAGGTGGGAAAAAAAAGTCAGATTTTGAAATTGCATTTTAGCCATCAGCTTACTTGGCTCCCGCATTCGAACAATGCCAGCTTGAATGTGATTGGTCAATCCTACTTTCCTACAAATAGTTAACAAACAGAAAAAAAGGAATGCTTCTAAAACATTATCTCCTGATTGGCTTTTAGATTGATGCATTCCCTGCAGATATGTGTTATGGAGGTTACATCAACATCTTTCTGATCCTCTTCAGTCAGATTCAGTGTAGTCAGATCCCACTGTGAAACATAATATTCAAGCATGCACTTCTGCACCTGAGGTAATGTTACTAAGCTGACTGTATTCTACTTTGCAGCACTCAGAAAATTTTCACTTGCTATATAAAGTGTTGCAAATTGACAGACCCAAAAAAAACCCATCTGGTTCCTATGAATTATCCCCTTTGCATCAAGCTTTGACCTACCACTTGTTTCCCTGTGCGATTATCTATTTACATCTTGTATACTTTCCTGCTCCTTTCACCACCCCTGCTTCTCTCTGCCAGTGTGTCAGGATGTTACCTAATACTGTTACCCAATCTCAAGTGAATGCACAAATCAAACAGCCAGCTCTCCTGTCCAGAGTCATTAACATGACAAAATACTGGAAAGGAATATGGATTTGGTGTTCCTGAGCCTCACTTGAAATGTTAAACTCATGACATTTCTCAAGGCAAGCTTTCTTGACTTTGACATCAGGGAGGAAGGATCTGCTTCAGTGCTTCTCGTGTGCTTTGGCCCAGTTTGTCGGGGAATTTAACCGTGAAGTCCAAGATCATGTCGCCTCTCCTCTCAGGGCACTTGGATAGAGGAAGGCCTTCTCCAGATATGCGCTTTTTGGTTCCAGGTTTGACAACGTCTCTAGAGGTCACAGTGATGGTCCGGCCGTCCAGCGTCGGGGCATTGACCGTGCATCCACATAAAGCCTGAGAAAACAAAACACAAGTTAATTAGATGGCACCAATATGTGGATACATTTTGTTAAACTGTGTTGTCAATTCAGCATATCCTTACATCTCTGAGTGATATTTTTGCAGGATAAATAATATCTGAGCCTTCTCTTCTGAACACAGGGTGGGGTTTATCTTTCACCACAAACACCACATCTGCAGGAATGTTGCTTGGAGTTTCATCCCCCTCTTTCGGAAAAGTGATTTTTGTCCCCTCCTTCCAGCCACGCTTGATGTCGACAGTTAAAATCTTATCTTCACTACGCACGGTGCAGCCATCAGGGTTCAGTCTCTTGCGTGAAATCTTCATCTTCTTGGTGCAGCCTGAGAAGACTTCCTCCAGACTCACCTTGAGCTCGTGCACCACAGGTGGGTCTTTTCTTTTCTCTTGTGCCCTGTGAGGACCTCCTGGGTGAGATTTGAAGGATCTATGAAAGCCACCCATGCCTCCCATTCTTCCCATGCCAAAGGGCGCAAAGGGATCATTGATGTCCATCTCATCGTCTTCATTGTGCGAGAAGAAATGATCAAAAGGGCTGCGGCCACCAAAGAACTCCGCGAACATAGCGTGGGGGTCTCCATGGAAGGTGTAGTTGTAGCTTTGACCACAGTGTCCTCCACCTCCGCCCCCACCGCCACCAGGGGAACCTTTTAGGCCTAAAAAGGAAGAAGAAAAGGAGAGAAACAGAGCTTAAAGTTTGAGAAAATAACTTTTAAGTGACTGTGAGGAGAATCTGTATAAAGTGGATCGCAGCCACCCCATTCAGTCGCCTTGAGTGCGTGTTTTAGCCTCAAGCTTGTGTTTTAGCCTTTAGTGCTTTTTTTAAGTCTTAAACTCATATTTTAACCTTTAGTGAATGTTTAAGACCCAAGCCTTCAGCATATGTATTAGTTTATAGCACGCAATTTAGTCTTAATTTAGTGTTTTAGCCTCAGTCTCGTGTTTTAGCCTTTAGCCTGTGCTCTATCACATTCCAATGTTGGGTTGTTTTTTTGTTTTTTTTTCTTTATGTCAGACAGTCCAGCTGCAGTGTCCACTACTACTACCACACCTAATTGAAACCAAGGAACAGTTTCAAGCAGAGGAAATTCTCAGCACTCTCTCTTCTCACTACTAAATTACATCAACTGGTGTGGCATTGTCATGGAGACGACTTGCTGTAAATCAGTCCAGTCCAGTCTGACCCGATTGAGAAGCTGGGAACAAGCATTTAGAGAAAACCTTTTATGGCACTGGTAATCACACTTTAAATTTGGGACTAACAATCAGGCATGTAAAGACATTAGACCTTTCCATTAGACTAGATAACTCAAAAAGTTCTCACTGTCCCTTTAACATTTGGTTATCACACATGACAATCTCCATCAAAAATCAAATCTTCATCATAAATTGGTTAGTAGCTACAGGAATTACTTTTAGTTGACTGTATTCCAATGCCAGACTTAAAATCAAACACCGATTTTCTGACACTATTTGCTACAATTTTGACACTTCCAAGGCTCAGAAGGACTGAAACTGTAACATTTCAGTCTAAAAGCACACATCTATGCATCTTTGAACTGGTTGAACCTGAATGTCATTCCACGGACAGACTGACAGGACAGGCAAGACCTCGCTGCTTCCAGTAGGTTCCCTTTACATAGTGCACAGCACACACGCCCCTTTATTGTCCCACTAATGAAAAGATACAGGGAGCAGCCATCAGGGCTCATCAATGCATCACCTCACTAAATCAGGGTATGCAGAGTAGATGCATGCTTTCTTTCATTTAAGAAACATGAGTTAATATGAAAAGTGGGAGCACAAAGTTAAAAATCAAAGAAGTTTGGTAACCTTCTTCTCCAAAGCGATCATAGATGTCTTTCTTCTTAGCATCGCTGAGAACATCATAGGCTTCAGCAATCTCCTTAAATTTATCCTCAGCTCCAGGAGACTTATTTTTGTCCGGATGATAACGCAGGGCCTGTTTTCTATACGCCTTCTTTATCTCATCTTCGGTGGCACCTTTGGCTATCCCGAGCACTTTGTAGTAATCTTTACCCATTACAACAACCGATCAGTTCCTCTACAATGTCATATAAACATTTTCGGTGCAGATGCTTCAGTTTCTGTTCAGCCGCAGTAACACATCCAGTGTGTGTCCGCTGTATGGGCCAAGTCCACAGGCTCCTCCACCGCCGCAGCCGCTGCTGTCACCGCTGCGGTATCAAAAAAAAACAAAAACGGCTGCCTCGCTAACTGTCAGGCTAATCTTTCCTCACTGCTCACAGGCAGTGGACAATGTTATACTCCTCAATCTTCAAGAAGACGATGAATAATACTATCACTCTGTTTCAACACCATAACTTTGAGCACCACGTCCATCGGCAGTCGTCTCTACGTTACCGTCGCTCTGAAAACCCAGTAAGGAAACTTCTGGAAGACGCTCGTGCTGCTGATGTGGGTCATCGTTATCACAAACGAGGCAAGAGGAGTCACTCCACGCAACTTCCGGGTTTGCATGCGGCGCAGCAGCCGTGAAGCACAGGGCAGGAACGGGCTTCAAACAAACAGAACACAACAAAATAGCAGCTTTTACGACGTATTCGATTTTGTTTTGACACCATGGTACTCAATGCATCTCTGCCAAATGAGTAATTGTGTTTGAAGTACCGTTTCACTGGTGTGCATGCGCAGTCTCGTCTGTTCTTGGTGCCTTTGCAGTTTAAAGACGACTTTACATTTGGTCTAATCAATAATTTACTCAAGTATTAGTCCAACCATTCATGCCCTTAGTATTCGTATGACCAAAAGAGCACACGGCACACCTCAAGATTTACCGCATGAAGCCAGGTCAGCTAATAAGCGTTAGTAATACCATTCTCCTCTTACCAGAAGGTAAAAGTGCTGCACTTACACATAAACAAAACATTGGGGGGGGATAATCACATTTAGGTAAATTATGGAAAAGGCCTTTAATCCAAAGGTCACTCTCATTCCACCTATGGGCTAATTTAAGACTATAGTAAGTAAAGACCACTGTGCAGTGGATATGAAACACATTTTAGGCTGCATTGCAAAATGAAAGCAAGTCATTGTCTTATTTTTCGTAAAAAAATATATCTTTTCTGACTTGATGCGAGCTATATTCACCAGACCAGACCAGAAAATGTCTTATTTTGAGTTATTTATTTTTAAAAAGAGGTCTGATTGCTTATATTGAGTAAAAAAAAAACATTTGCTAATTGGGTAAGAAATTATTTTCTAATATTAAGACATTCTAATTTCAAGAAACTTGGAGGGAAATTTTTCTCATCCCACTGGCAGATTTTTTTTTACTTAATGCTACTACCCAGACGTCTTATTTGTCTTTAAATATCTTAAAATAAGACACATTTCAAGACTTATCAGTTGAATGCGACTCATAGACAATTTTGCTAAAAATAAGACATAAAAATTGCTTAGATTTCAGTTTTTGTAGTATGCACATTAAAAATGCATTGGCTTTAATGTATGCTGTCTTGTTTACTGTAATATTCTTACAAGAATGCAATGAGTTTCAAAGATAGATCCAGACCAATCATTTGAATGGCTTATATATATTTGATTGCAACTTTTGAATATTTAAGAAGTGCAATGAAAAAAATTCCTGACACACTACAGTATTAATAATATTAAAATTTTTCAGATTCAAGACTTTGTGGGTTGCTCCTGGAATGACCAATCAGATTTCAAGGGGGAACCCAAGCCACCCCTGGACCCACCTCTAGGCTGGGGCAAAGGCAGGTATCCAGGGACTAAGGCTGGATGATTGTCAAAAATCTTATGACAGGGATCAAATGTGGTCCAAAGTCTTTATTGTCTGATTCAGTCAGAGGTCTTTTCAAGACTTTTTATAATAGTTAAATTACTTATAAATGTCCAGATCAGTTTAAAAGAGAGTAAAAAATGACAGTTCCTCTCATCAGGACACTGGGGATCAGTGTTTCCCTGAAGTGCCGTGTTACAGCATTCCTGTCCGGTCACATCTACTCATTACCACTTTACAGTTCAGTCTAGAGTTTGTTTGAAACTATTTTTCCCACATTCCTGTCTAATAAACAGTGTTTCAAACTAATTAAGGTATGATTTTTCCTAATATACGACCTAAAAGTGATCTTGGAATGCAAACAGTGATACTGCTACACGCTGCTGGCTAGAACAGCTCCTACTCGATATAAATAGATCACAGAATATGGATATGCAGTTGGCTATGTGCAATGATTAGTTGGCCGTGTGTGATGAAAGGTACTTTGATTCACTCTCTCCCATCATTGTATTTTTCAGACTTCTCTCACTACAAACCTCTCAGAAGTATTTTACAATTCATGTTGTTCCTGGAGAACACATACTGTGAACTATATAAGTCCTGAAATAGATATCTTTGTTATGTTCAGGCGGTCAGGTAGAGAAGGGGATATCAGTCATGTGGTAGATCCTTGGGGTGAGGTGAGTGACAGAGCAGTTAGGGGAAGTGTCTTTCTTTTAGGTCTATAGAGAGCACATAGGTATTTGTCACTGGTAATGGCTGCATGTGGCTTCCCAAGGTTACCAAGCTGGTGCTGAGCAAATCAGGAAACTTATATTTAGCCTTGCAAATGGCGCGCTGTGGATTATGTCTTAGGGCTCTCCGGTTTCGTCTTCAGTACATTTTGTTGCATGAAGGGGGGCTGTGGATCATGAAGAGACTTCTGTCCAGGTAAGAAGTAGGTTCATTTTATATTTCTCAGACAAGCTTTATTTCTACTTCTCACTTTTAGTTCACCCTTCTCACTCAATACATAAACTCTACCAGGGGGGTAAAAAGGATCTATGATCTAACTAATTTCAGTCGCTCTTCTCCTGGAGGTGGAAGGCTATTCAGAGAGTCCCAAAGACACCGAAGACGACACGCTTGAGTTGGACTGACAGTTGTGCAGAGGGTGAGTGGGGGGTTGCTTTCCATACCAGCAGAGGACAGCCAACGTCACTGGACATATTACAGATTATTTCACCGGGCTACTGAGGTTTGGGATCAAACACCATGGATGTACTTGCCCTAGAGGCAAAGAATGTAAATGGAGCAGAGGCTGAGAAAAAGGCTGCACCGAGGCCAAAGCCAAAACCTCCCAAAAAGGCCAAAAGGATTGTTTACTTTGAGGTGGAGATTGTGGATTTAAAGACTAAGGAGAAACTGCTGCTATTGGATAAGGTGAGTGTCAGGATGATGGAAGGTTTCTGGTTACACTCACCTTTTAAATTGACCATAATCATTTTAGAAGAGAGAGTACTTGCTCTGTTGCAATTGGGTCATACGTGTATGTTGAATGAGAAAAAAAAAAGGCTCATGAACTCGGCATGCCTCAGGTTTTATAACCAACTGCTGAAGTTTATCACCTGCCAGTGCATTCATTTTAAGGTTTATACTTCAGACATCTTCTGCCTGTTCTAAAAGTAGCACAACAAGAGACCTAGTTGCAGTGAATTCAGTAGAAACATATTTGTTTGATCTTAAGGGTCACTTGAGATGACAGGTACTTCTGCACAGAGTTGTATGATACAAATGTGGCTCGGTCTAGAGCAGGTATTACCAGTTCGGAGTCCATTCAATGAAGGTTGCACTTAGGAGGTGAGAATTGCTTCTTCATCTGTCAGGAATTCTCTGTTTCAGCTACAGTACATGCCATTGGTGCACGGGCCAACTGGCAGGCAGGCAGGCACACATGATTAGCAACTTGTGTGGGCAAATATGAATTAATAAAACGCAGGTCTGAAGATATGACAGTCTTAACAGTAAACAAAAAAGAGACACTAGGAAATGAGACTTTACAGCAGTGATGCATTTATCTCAGGCTTGTGTTTATTTTATTTGCAGGTGGAGCCAACTGCTACTGTTTTGGATATTAAAGCTTTGTTTCAAAAATCATGTAAGTAAAAATGATGCCAGTATTTTCAATTTTTTTAAATGTCAAAAATTATTTCAAGTGCACCAAAAGTGAACTACTTCTCTGTTTTGTAGATCCTAAGTGGTATCCAGCCAGACAATCCCTTCGTTTGGATCCAAGTGCGCAGGCTTAGTGCAAATATTTCCACTTAAATTTAACTCAGATTTTTGGGTATTTTTTTTCTGTTTTGCAGATCTTACATCAGTTTATTGTTGTGGACTGTGTTGTTTTTCAGAGGCAAAGTGTCTCAGAGATGAAGATATACTGCAGTCACTTCCTGTTGGAACCACAGCCCATTTTTACTTTAGTGACCTTGGACCACAGCTCACATGGGGAACAGTAAGTCAGCATTTACACACATATTTTGCAACTCACAGTGGCTTTTCATCTATTAATCTAATGTAATGGGGTGGGGTATCAGAAAAGTCAGGTTTTTATATGTTTAACTGGCAGAAATGGGCTTCTTTACACTATTTATGTTTACTCTATAGAAAAATTTTACTTCAAACTAAAAAGGAGTCTTTTAGATGAATATTTGAGTTATGAAGCCATTTTGCATCCTTGAGTATCTTTGGATATTTTTGCAGTATCTCCAAGAGGCCGTGTAGGGGGTCCTCTTTTTGAGTTTTTGGAATATGGTCCCCCAACTCTAGCTATAAACAGATCCTTTCTCACCCACTCAGTAACTCTCACATATAAATATCAATCCACAGTGGCGGATAGAGGCGATTTGCCGTGGTTCATTTTTCTCTCACCTCCTGCACCGTCTGTCCTCTGTCCTTGGACATCTAATCTCATGGCCTTACTTCTCCCAAAGGTGTTTATCCCCCCTGACCTCTCACTTGCCTGTCACTGGGCCTCTTTACTCACCCTTTGCCCACCCAGTTTGTACGTCTCCTGTCCTGAGCAGCTCTGGCACAACCCCCAACATCGTACCAGGCTTCAGACTAATGTTGCTAAGGGCTGAGGGGCATAAGGTGCCCCAGCAGAGACCACCAGCAGGGGCTTTTGGTCAAGCATGCTGAGCCAGGGGATCGGCTGGAGGTGCTGATTCAGGGATCCATATCTCAGTCAGCTGTGCTACTGCACTTGATCGTATCATTTACAACCTGTCTCATGTGCTCCAGGGGCACATGTTGAATACTATTATTACTACACTGAATTGTTGTGGGTGTTGAGAGGTTTAGATGAAGAGAGCAGGTCTGGTTTCAGTTCCGTGATCTCTTTTTGACAAAGTGCTGATCTAACAGGAAGAAATACTTTGATCTATTTCTGCTTTAGAGGAGTAAATATAGAGAGCTCAAAAACCATGCGTTCATTTTAATGACTGCTCTATATTTTTGTAATTTTTGCACTATATCAATCTTCATGCAACCTAAGTAAAATAAGTTTTTTTTCCAGTTCTTTCTGTGCTTGTTTGCTTTGTTCCTCAGGTGTTCCTCTCAGAGTGTGTGGGTCCACTCATCATCTACTTAATGTTCTACTTCCGCCTTCCCTTCATCTACTCCCCAAAGTATGACTTCACCAGCAGCAAACACTGGGTTGTTCAGTAAGTGTCCTCTTGCTTGTGGCCTCCAGGATTAATTGCTGCAGTATCAAACAGCTCCAAGCATTCGACAAATGCAGACTAAACATAACAAACAGTCGTGAAGCATATTCCTCGAGTGACACTGATGCAGGGCCAAGTGTAATAGACTGCAGCAGTGCAGTTTATTAATCAGCGCATAATTTCTAAGAGCATTTATTCATGTTTGCAGCTTGGCCTGCATCTGTCACTCCTTCCACTACATCAAAAGGATTCTGGAAACACTGTTTATTCATCGTATCTCCCACGGGACCATGCCTCTCAGAAATATATTTAAGGTGATTAAGCAGCAGGATATTAATTCATACTGTTGTCCATTGAAGAATCTGATTTGGACTGTGTGGCTTATTGTCGTCCCTCCTTCTATTACAGAACTGTGGCTATTACTGGTGCTCTGCAGCATGGATGGCATATTACATCAACCACCCTCTCTACACTACACCCTGTAAGTGCAGAGAACTGCTGCTCTCATTTTAACTCATCCGTCAAAGTCACTCTCCTTCCTTATACTTTTTCTTCCTGATGCTACAACAGATTACGGGCAGCAGCAGGTGAACACGGGGCTTTATGTTTTCTTGGTAAGACTCAAATCAGTTCAAGGAATTTACTGTGGCTTCTTCCTGGCAATCTATTTGTGTGTGCTTTATCATTTGGATGTCTGTATTCCTGCAGTTCTGCCAAGTGGGGAATTTTTCCATCCACGTTGCCCTACGTAACCTCAAACTAGCAGGTGAGTATTAACGCCGAATGCACATTGTATGAAATCATTTTAAAAGTAGGTAGAGTATAATGTTTTATTTGTATTCACACATCATAATAGGTGCAAAATCCAAAAAGATTCCCTATCCGACAAAAAATCCTTTCACTTGGATTTTTTGGCTGGTCTCTTGTCCAAACTACACCTATGAGGTAAGCAGAAGAGATCTGCACTCGCATTTTTAATGTCAAAGAACAGCATTATTACTCCTTTAAATGTGTTTCTATATCAGACTTGAAGGTAGCCTCACGCAAAGGTAACCATGAAGTTCACCGTCACTTCAATCATTTTCTTTTCTATTTGACTTGTCCTACCTAACTTGTCAAATATTGAAGTGAACTTATGTAGGAGAGGCAAAAGTTTGAATCTTTGGTCTCTCTCTTGAATTAGATGCACGATTGCTGCCACCTTCTGGTTTTGTTTTGCACATGTACCATATTTCTGAATCCCTTTGTATTTGTGTGTGTGCGTCTCTGGCTGCACTTATGTGTGTGTGCAAACTTCTTGCTCACAGCTGGGCTCCTGGATCGGCTTCACAGTGATGACCCAGTGTGTGCCTGTGGCTTTCTTCACCCTGGTGGCCTTCATCCAGATGACTGTGTGGGCCAAAGGCAAACACCGCAGCTACTTAAAGGAGTTCAGGGATTATCCAACCCTCCGCTCCTCCATCCTCCCATTCATCCTCTAGAGCCTGGCACAGAAAACAACGGTTGCTACAAACACCCATCCTCAACGCTGACCTGGTCCAATTACAAAGGGCCTCTCCGTCCACTGGAGGTCAGAAAGTTTATGCTGAGGTTTACTGCAGGGATGGATTTTGGTCGTGTGGACTCGTATGTGACATTCTCTCAAGTCACTCCATTACGAGGAGTGAAAGTTGATCTGAGAGTCTGGTGAATGCAGGGATGCTAAATGCAAAAAGCCTCCAGAGTTTGATGCGACAAAGTCTTAATTTTATGTTGTGTGTGACTTTAAAAAGCAGTGATGATGAAAAGTTATTTTGGTACTTTGGTAACTAGTTTGAGAAAGCGTATTTAGCTTTTAAATGGCCCATTATTCTCAAAGCTTTTGGCGCACTGCTCTCATGGTTCCAACAGAGCTCAGAGCTCAAAAACCAAGAGACTAGTCTTTATTATGAAGCTAGTGTGCAGCCTGGAGCTGACAACTCTGTGGCCTCCAATAGCACTCTGGCAATCTGACAGATTTTTTAGGCCTAGCTTACATCGATGTTTGGGTCAACTTCCCTTTTTGTTCATGCGTGGGTCAAGTGTAGTTGAATATGTTGTCCAAATGTGCATGTTTCAGTCCTCAGATCATTGTCCATGTATTGTGTATCTGAGATGAAGTTTTGGGAGCATTGCTATCATGCACTTGGTTCACACTCTATTTTTTTTGTACAAATCTGGAAAATACACACAGAAAACAGAAACTGATGCTGCTTTAAGAATCAGATAAGAAGTTGTTCTCTAAACTGAAATGAGGATTTTTTTCATTGTGTTTTTAAATACTTTGTATTAAAAATGGAAAATCTTGCTGTAATCTTTTAGTTTGGAAAACAGTGGTGTGCAGGATTATTTAAAAACAAAAAGACACATTCTTACTGTATTTGATTGTGACATAGATGGGTGATCACTTTGTTCCACCCTCTCAACATGACTCTGGTGATTATTCTATGCACATGATTATATGACTGTGATTCAAATAAAGTGTCACAAATAGAACAGAGAGACACAAGCTTTATTTGTGACTCTGGAAAAAGTCTCAATGTTTCAGATAAAAATGAGAAAGGATACAATTGAGATGTAGACTAATTCATGGAATGTTCCAAATCTTGCTTCAAAACACAAATAAACACTGAACAAATTATACATCGTGAGAACATAAAATATTGCATTTGATCAAAGTGTCTGCTATGAAACAGGCACTCAGCAGTCATATTGATGATATATTTAATATAACAATAACTGTTTCTCAAGTTCTCTACTGTATTTTAAGGAAGTAAAATCTATTATCCTGCAGGTTTACTGGTCACAGTGATCTGCAGTAGTTCCCATGGAGTATGTTGGACCACATTCAAGAATACATAGATAGAAAAAGGGAAAATGCAATATATTGCCTTGCCAGCTGGAAGTATTATATTATATCACTCGTATTTCAGAGACACTGAAGGCATAATCTAACATGAGTCGATAGTTGTGACAAGATGAGTCAGGATTTTTTTACTTTGCTGCAGCTGTGTGGATGGTATGACTTTACTGGAACTTTTTTAGAGTTTAAGTCAGCTCCTCAGCTGGAGAAAGGAAAAGGACGTCAGATGTGATTTACATTTATCTGTGACACACAACAGCCTTTGGACAAAGAGGTGGTACCATTAGAGACAAAACAAGAATGTAGGGAGGAACTGTGGGGCCATATAGAACCAGCATCTTCTTATAAACATATACACACTTTGCTGTCAGCTGTACGTGATCACATCTCTGCGGGGACGTAAGCCCAAAGGTGGTCCAAAATTGTGCAAAGCTCAGCCCCCTTTGATAGCTTCCTTATTGATCCCTTTCAGGTGCAGACAGGTCGTTGGTCCTCTATAAACACACCATAAACACAGCTGTCTCTTTCTTTAACAATGCAATGGAACAGCCGAATGGTTGAAATGATAACCATTTGAAAACCAAAGACCATAACGAGAGAGGTAGGATGGGTGTCTTTCAGTTTCTGGTCATCCTCACAGTGAAAGTGAATTCCACTGCAGCCATCTCCCCTCCACTCACCCTCTACATAGTCTGTATATGAAGGTGGGTGCAGGATCCGGATGGGTGAGGGCACTGCATGCACGTTTAGGTCACTGCAGTATTGTTTGTCTTTCTGGCCACTGTGCTGATGCTTCAGAGGTCTTCACATTCCAGGAAGTGGGTCCTCTGCAACACCTTTACATGGCGCTCGTAGATTTTGAGGGCAGGACCGAGTCGAATGGACAAACCAGTCAACACATCACTGCGCTGCATTAGGAGGAGGGACTTCCCATCGATTTCCTGTATGAGATAGAGAAAGCAAGCAGAGATTATTGGTTTGTATGCACTTCATACCTGGCACTACTAACATGAATATTTCAATAAGCTTAAAAACCTGCTAAATTCACAGAAATACTTGTCCAACTTTCTCTAGAGAGGTGGTTCTAAACCTCAAATTTAACATGCAATGGTGTCTGGGACCCCTCGATTTATTTATTAATTTTTGTTTTTGATTAAAGAAAACAACAGTCAGATCATACTAATTAATACCTTAACCAAAAACAGTGGGGAGAAAAACAACCCATGTTTCAGTTTGAACATTTATGTTGCTGAATGCGAAAGAGAATACGTTGAAACATTTTTCACTGAGGGTTTTTTGGGGTCTATGAAGAGCTTACACTTTCAATCAGCTCATCAGGCAGAAATACGGTATGTTCAGTTCAAGTTTACCCAACACACGAATCAGATCAAACAAAGTTTGTTGATATAAGACTTATGGAAAAAAATTAATGAGAAGAGAATAAAACAACTAAAACAACTCAGTATATATAATTGTGTAATTTATAAGTAGTCAAATCTCTCCTGAATGAGTTGGCGGCCCCCCCAGAAATCATTTCATGATCCCAAAAATCCTAAGGTTAAGTACAGCTCTAAAGACACCATGTAACCTTCTGGATATGAATTGCTTCTCAAACCCGTTAAGTGTAGATAAGAGAGGTCAGGTTTTATGTTAACAGGTGGCGCCCCCTAAGGACATTTTGAGTGGGTGCACTGACCTGTGTTCTAAAAGCCACAGCCTGCTCTGGAAAGCCCGCAGCTGAGAAGTAACTGGCCACATCTGCCACAGTCCACTGCAACAAGTTCTGTCCAACCTTCTCCTTCTTCACAGAGCTGAAGGAAGATAAGAAAACAACAACTCAGACACATGACCGCAGAGGGACTTTCCATCACTCTTTTTGACATTTCTTAAACCATCAGTTGACCTTCTGGGGCCATTTATCATTTCAAACCAACACTTTTATCTTGAGAAAAATGCTGATTAACTGTTCAAGGCAACAGCAAGAAACAGTGAATTCAAGAGGGGATGAATTAGACTGCTGAAGAAAGGGAGGGGTCAAAATATATCTCTGAAGGAAAATTAAACTACTCGACAGAATACTCACAACTCATCCTCTTTACCCCCGTTAAGAAGACCGTCTGTGACTGAAGTGAATGAGGGTAAATCAACCTTGTTCTTTTCTGTACCTGCAAGAGAATGGGGCAAATTAAGTACAAATGCGGTGCACACGTGACTACAATGAGGTTGTAGACATAACAAGAAACACAATTTCATTCAAATGATGATGTAAACCCCTTGCTGGGTTTATTTCACTGGTTTGTATTAAAGAGACTGATAGAACGCAGGAGAAACTCTTTGGCTTTCTGCCTTGCACGGTAAAAGAGAACACTTTGGTGCTCAAAAATGTTTACATTTCACTGGAGTCCAAAAGTATCCGTGCTTGTTAATTTCTCAACTCTTTTTCCTTAGTGTATAAACATATGACAAATAGCTGTGGTATTTCCTCTTTTTTTGGCCTTGTGTCAGTTACAAATACGTATTGACGTGCTCCTCACTTTTGTTTGATACGTAAAATGGGACATGAAGGGGCTTGTTCATGCAATTGCAGGGGCATAGTTTCATAGCTTTCAAGTCCAGTAACAGCGTTCACAATCTGATTAAAATGTTATTTTCTGTTTATATGACTCACATCTTTTAATCGTTGTAATGTGATGAATAAAAGCAGCAGATGTGAAATGAAAGTGTGATGCTACTTTTCTCTTGCTGCTAGTAGGCTGTGCAACTGAACCCTGTCACAGTACACTTTATTTTTCTAATAGATCGTTCACGGTTCGGTTCATTGCCGACACAGTGAATGAGTGTTCTTACAGCACCCTTCACTACACAGAACAGGGATGCTGGTAGGACTGTCTTAGTACATATGACACATAACATCGATGAAGCTCCAGTCTTTGGATGCAAACTGCTTCTTTTAGTTTCGGTGTAACGCAGCAATATTAAGTGACATCATGTTTGTGCGCGGATCAAAACTGTGCAGTATTGTTTGATTCTCCTTCATCATGAGAAAACAACTGATCAGAGATTAGAGACCTTTTAGTTGTAAGATCTCTTTGTATTGTGTTTGTAACCCCAATTCCAAAAAAAAAAAAAAGGAAGAGGGTGGGGGCTGGGGAGTTGTGTAAACTGAGAAATAAGTGATGGATGGTTTGCAAATCCACCCAATTTATATTCAGCCATAGTGCAGAGGCAATTAATCAAATGCTAAAACCTTACAGGCATTGTTGTTTTGTGTAAAACATATGGTAACATATACATTTTAAATATGTATATAGATTTATTATACATCATATAACACACAAACATGTCTGTTTTCAGTTGAATGCTGTCGGCCTGAAAATCACAATCATCCAGCATTTGTAATTGGCCTTGGCTCTTTTTTATTTCCACAAATATTTCTCTGGATTCTCTGATGGTTCAATGATATTACTGACTGTAGATTAAAACAATCTTAAGATTATTTGCGAATTCATGCCAAAAAATATTATACTGTCATTGTTTCCTCACTTGGCCCCTTACCAAGCATGAATCTCTTCCGATCATTTGCCCAGTCGTGCTAATCTTAAGCAAACTGACGTCATTATTAGGGACATTTCTCTCTATGCTTTGTTTTGCATTACACTTCAATGCATTGATATTCTGGTCCCAACTTAATTTTGAAATGTGATACAGTTATCCAAATTGAAATTAGAAAATATTTTTGATCTAAATAAAAACAGAAAAACCCAGCAATTATAAAATTTGGTGCTTTCTTTGCATTATTTTTTATTCAACATAGGGTCTAACCAGCTTTCAAACCAACAAATCTATTTCATGTTAATTTTTCTCAAGCCATGACAGTTTTGAAATTAGGGTTGTGAAACCTCCTACAGTCGTAATCTTTTATGGAAAGGAAATCATGATGCATCAATTTCTGAACTGATTTCAATGCACCAATTCTAGGCTTCCTCCTGAGCGGGTCCTGCTGTGAACAGAGCAGTGAAATAGTGGGATGAGTTGAGTGACAGTTTGAGTAGTCAAAGGGAGCCCCAGCTGGATGTGAGACAGCAGGACAAGTTTGTGAAACATTTGAAAAATCTTGTGTGAGCCCCAGGGCAAAATGGCAAAACAACAGCCAGCACGGTATTTAAGCGTATGCTGTCATTAGTTCACTCCTCTGACACGTGCACCTCTTATTAAGAAGCATTTTCCATAACAAGAGAACAGCCTGTTTGGTGATTTGTTCTTATGAGAAAAGGGGGAAAAAAGTAAACTGCTCAAGAGCTTGAAAACAAAACCATTTGGCACAACTTCACTCACCATTGTCTGTTGGCACGGCAAGAGGCTGTGATCTTCCATCAGGTACAATCTTGGTTTCATCCTGTAGGCAAAACAAAATCAAACCAAACAAAGTTTTCAGGTGTATTGGACAAGCTCAAAGAAGCAGTGGTCTCACAGGTTGTGTTGTTCGACAAAAGTATTTGGGGCCAGTTACCTGCCCTGCTGCATAGTCTGGTACCAACTGGTCAGATGAAAGGCTGCTGTCCTCTGCTTTGCCTCCTTCCTCCTGCTTCAGATTGTTCTTTAAAGGGATGGGGCTGCTAGTTAGGGACTGGATCACTGGCTTTGTGGCTGCTGCTGCTGCTGAAAAAGAGTGGACAACATAAAATACAAATGACAGGAAATTCAACATTTTCACATGTATAGTTGTTATTAGATGATACTGTTGTTTTTTGCATTACACCTTTCAATCCCCAGAGGCAAAAATGTATAAAGATTCATGATTATCTGACATTTTTGCAACTTGCACCAAAAAAAAAAAAATCAATTTGGTCACAACAACTCAATTTCATATGTTGAAATAATTCATTGGTTGTTTTGCAACAGGAGCATGTTTTGGTAAAAGGTACCAAATATAACCATTCTTGCTTAACTTGAGTGGTCCTTAAATTGATAGTTATTATTGATTTTCAGCATTGTCCATGATTACAAGTATGTATTAAATTGTGTATTTCTTGTTTCAGACAGCAACAACCAGGACAACTATCCAGCTCACATTTCTCCATTGCATCCTTTCCAAAAGTAGCCATACATCCTGCAGTTGCAACGATATTTGAAGGTTCTATATTAGATGGTGTCTAGCTGAGTGAAATACCTTTGTCTCTCTGCATTCCTGGGTGCTGGCGCTCCACTGGGCAGACAGCAGAATGATAGGCCCAGTCATTGTGTGTGAGGGCCCTGGGGCTGGAGGGGGGCAAGGAGCTGGGCCTCTCACCAACCTTCTGGAAAGAGGCACAGTCCAGACCCGAGCCAGGGCTGCAGCCGGGGCCGGGGCCAGGCCGTGTGCCAGAGGGGGAGCAGGGGGCAGAGACAGCTCGCACAGAGGAGCAGTGCATGGCAGCATCTTCAAATGTGTGGCCAGGAGAGGGTCTGTCCTGACCATCCCGGCTCTCATCAGCCCCCTCCTCATCTGCATTACTGTCTGTGTCCATTGCCATAGAAGTGTCAGCCTGCAAACAAAACCATCATTTGTATCGTCCTTGTATGCTTTATCAATGATCAGCTATATGATTCAACAATAATTCCATAATTCTTATTTTAATCAGAACTAAACAAATATGCATTAATAATGTCCTTATTTTCGCTTAGATCCATGAGGACACCAAGCCTGAGTGGATGTATAAGAGAGCCATCGTCAACAATTTAAGTTCCTTATTTGACATCAATTTAAAAACCTCTCCTGTGACACGGGATTGTTGTCATGACTGAGGACTGGTGATAAGCTGAACGTGTCACACATACGAGACTCATACAGATGTCGCAATTTGACCGCTGTGGTGGTAAATTATTTCCTTTCAATGCCTCCGTCCCCTTTTCGCGGTGCAGTGTTCACCCCACATGAACACTGTGAGCCCATCTACCACACACAGCTTCAGCGCAACTAAACACTTGGGTTTTAGTGTTATCTATTCGCATGAAACTTGTTTGGAAAACGCTGGTGCTTTTTAGTCGATGGCGCCCTTAGTAAAGAATTACCTTGTGTGCGACTGCGTGTCCAAGACCCAGCAGTCGAGAGCACAAGAGCGCACTAAAGCCCGCCCCGCTCCTGTGTGAAGAGACGCCTGCACGGCTTTCACCCATCGCAGCGCATTTCACATAAGTTTTACCAAGACACTGTCACAAAAACACAATGGCCTACTAAAGGATCTCAATACGACAGGGTTTCCACGTCGACTGTCATGAAACATGTGATGTATGCGGTGCGCACCGATCTTTGGAGGCCTTAATGATTGATAATCCTCACACACGCGGGAGCACAGGCAGGGCCGATGGGAGGCGTTTTTTGGCTTTACTCAAATTTCCTCCAAAGTGCGCATGGAGTTTGGAGCCGCGGTAAAGACCTCGCCATTGTGTCTGTGGTACACGGAGCGCCTCACGGGGCCGAGCCACAGAGAGAGAAAAAAAGCAGATCGAACAAAAAAATCAGCTTCAACTCGACGGGCAGAAAAACGCAGCACTCAAAGCGGAGTGAGCAGCGGTCACCTCGATCACTGGTCCACTTTGGCTTTTTCACCGGGTCAACGATGTACAGTTGAAAGCGCCGAACATAAAGAGTTACGCATATGAGCCCGTTATCGGACACAGCAGTGTCTGCATTTAACCCCCTTGCTCGGGTAAAACCTTGATAACAAGTCCGGACACGCAGCCTGTTCATGAACTGTACATTTGTTTCCGTCTGCAGACACGCACGGTTTTCAGAAAACAAAGTGAATGTGATCTCAGCTTAACCCAAATCGGAGCATCCAGCAGCTAACGCTGGACGAACAGTTTGCGGTCGCTTTGCGTTAGTTCGTGTCTCACCGTGTCATCAGCTCGCGTACATTTTATTACTTTGCAGTGGTGTGGCTGCTTTAAACACAATATCAACGCACAGTTACACAAGACAAGGGAGAGATGTTGTAGATGTGCAGGACGGGAGAGGCCACAACAACAGACGAAGCCAAGTATTAGACGTGACCGAGCTTGACTGCATGTCCGATAATGGATCCAGGGGTTCGACTTTATGCACTGCGTCGGCAGTGGTCCGTCAGTCGGAAGGGGGGCACATTTCACTTGAAATAACTGAAATGGTGAACATTGGAAGTACTTTTAAAGCACTGGTAGTCGATTTTGTTGCGTAGCCATGGGTATGCACATTAAATAAGACAGGCGAAATGAGATCCTGTAATATGCATACAAATTATGGGTGGCTCTGGTGTTTACTATTTTGCCTTGGGTGTTTGTTCCCCTTCTCCCTCAAGGAGGAAGAAAACCACCGACAGACCAACAATGTCCCAGGGTCCCCCACCAGGCTCCGACATCCGCGGTGTTTGAGACTTTTCTCCCCTTCACCCACTCCCACATTTACAAGCTAGAGAAAATGAAGGCGTGCTCCTCCAGTAACAAATTTCAGAATAAAACCCCATTAGTACGATGGAGAATTAGAGCCACATTACAAAAAGTAAATTTTCTACAACAGTCTCATAAAGTGACAAGAATAAAATAATAATTTGACAAAAACAGACTTATTAATATACGAGAATAAAGTTATAAGTTTGAAAAACTAAAGTCATAGATTTCAGAGACTGTGATATATGAAAAAGAATGAAATTGAAAATTTACAAGAACAGTCAAAGATTTACAAAAATAAATTTGAAAATTTGAGAGAATAATCTCATTAATGTAAACGAAGAAAGTGATATATCTGTAAAAGAATAATCATGCATTTACAAGAACGAAGGTGTAAATTTATGAGACAAGAGTCATAAATTTACAAGAATAAAGTAATACATTTGGAGAGCAAATTCATGAATCAAGGTCAATAAGAAACATTCTGATTCAGAAAGGTTATATCAGAAGAGCAGCCATCTACCCACACTTTATTACTTTTGTCAAAAAATTAATAGCTTCATTCCAGTGAATTTCGGGGACTATTGCCTAACCATAACCTCCTAACTTATGGCTTTATTCTCATATATCTATGACATTATTCTCGTAAATGTATGACATTATTCTCATAAAAAATTTTCGACTTAATCGTCACAAATTTCTGAGATTATCATACATTTATGAAGTTATCATACATTTGTAATTTTATCTAATAAATTGGAAAAATTATTCTGGCATATTTTTTGCTTTAGTTTTGTGACATTGATGAGATTGTTTCCAATGATACATATGGCAATTATCTTAAATTTATAACCATTCCCGTGGTTTATGAGTTTACGACTTCAACCATGACTTCATTCTCATCACTTTATGCCTCTATTTTGATAAATTCATCGCTTTATTCTGCTAAATTCGTGATCAATCTCGAAAATCTAATAGATTAATCTCGAAAATTTTACTTTTTCATTTTTATCATTTTTTTACCTGGCTGGCACTAACCACCGTCATTGTAGCGAAGCGAGACTTCTGGAGCATTATTTTGAAAGGACGTTCGTGACGCTTCCGGTCTGGTCATACCCTAATGCTGCTAGCTTTCAGTCTCCCTCCTCCCCTCCGCTAAACGCCGAGTTTGGGGCTTGGAAAAGCGCTTTCTGTTGCTGATAATGGAGGCAGGGTTTGTTACGGACGGTGCAACTTAACTTGTCCTCTACTTGTGTGTTAGCATCGGCCGTTGAAGAGCTTTACAGCCGCCGCTGAGCTCAACATGCCACACTCTGGCTGCACGCGCACCTTCCGTTTTTTTTTCCGTCTCCACCTCGACAGCGCTCGAGCGAGGTCCAACCGCCGCTCCCCGTCTGCGGCAGTTTTGGGTGCACTTGCAAATCACTCCCCTCACCAATGCCCGTGCAGACACAACAACATACACCCGAGGAAGGCACAAACTACACCCTCTGCCTTTCTGTAACCTCCACCTGTTAATTTAGTAAAACGTGATGAGACAATGGGATGTGAGCTCTACTCCTCGCAACAACATACCTCTAAATCCTCCTCGTCCTGGTCTACGGGACCGAAAGCGCTGTCCCCATTGCTCAAGTCAGAATGACTAGCTTCTTCCACCGTGCTCCGTCTCACAGCCGTGGTTAACGTTACATCGTCTTTTTTTCTGCTTCTCCGTTGAACCTTGGCAGCGTTCCGGTATGAGATAGAGCCCTTGTAGTTAACTTTCAGCACGGTTTGTTCCTGAATCAGTTTCTCCAGTTCTGCGCAGGTTCGGTCGGGCTCGGACCCGTGTCGTCTCCGGACCATTCTGCAAATCCTCTCCAAGTCCGGCCGGGCTTTTCGCGACCGCAGCGAGTCGATAGTGTCCAGGATCCACTCACGGTACTTTGATTCGGACATCTTTGATGCTTCGTACGCTTGATTTCTTCTTTCTATTTTCTCACCTCAGTGCGTCAACCTTTTTACGTTACACACCGTGTTTTTCGTGAGTCGCGGTCCGAGCCCAACTGAGAAGCGGAAACCTCGCTGTACGCCTCCTGCGAGTGCGTTTGCGTGTGCGCTTAAGGTGGACCGACGGAGTTACCACGAAAAGTTTCACGCGAGAAGATTTTAAGGTGGTAGAACCGCCAAAGTCCTGAGTGGAGACCGAGACACGGGGTAAATGTTCGCCTTCATGGATGAAAAGGTGGCTTTTTTTCCGCACATGTTCGAAGGAGAGACCAAATACCGTTCAGTACAGGAGAAAACAGAATACGCGAGATTTTCTCTTCTTGACGTGATCAAATGACACACTGGCGCAGGTATGAATTTTGGGCTCTGTGAGCTCCCATATCACAAACTCAAACCATGAAGGTGGTAAACTGCAGAAAGGCATTGGAAGAGAAATAATATATAACCAAAACTCTGCGTTAGAGTTCAATTTAAGGGGTAAATATATGCGTTTACAGATCCTATGATTATTCCTCCAGCTAAAATCACAAGAACCAAAACTAAGACACTGAATTTGAATCAATTCTTTATCTTCAATAAGCTTTCAACACTTCTATCCAAACCTATGAGTGAAAGGCAGAGGTCTTGATCCATTTAACCTGATACTGTGCATTAGAGCTGGGCAATTTATCACCAATTAAATAAAATTACAATAAGGCCTCCAGCACTACTCTAATTGCTCACAGTGCAGTACCTATTTAACCTCAAATGTGCCAGTATTGTAGATACATTTTTATGCAGTAGATAATGCTCTATACCAGGGTTACTCAACCCTGCTTAACCAAAAGGTAAACTTCTCAAAACTACTATTGCAAGAGCAATAATAAGTGGTCAAAAGTGGCAAAAACAGCAAGATGTATCAATAAACAAGTTTACAGTGGAACTATTGGTCAAAAAGCAAGAAAATAGTCAGAACAGTGACTTTCAGTAGGCAAAAAGCAGTCAGGAGTCTCAAAAAAAAAAGTATAGGTTGTTGTCTTACTGTCATTAATTTTTATTTCCAAAAATGTATTAATTCAACAACCCATTAGATTGAGAACTGAAAAATAATTGCACTTTCAATCGCAATTACAGTATCCAATAATTGCAATTAGATTATTCTTGCTCTTCCTCTTAATGGTTCAGCTCTAGTGTGTAGTCAGTCCATATCTTCATTACTTTAGACTTTTTGATGGAAACATCTGTTAGGAGGTCTTTCACTTTACCGTAGTTCCTCACCATCTCGGAGGCTCCCTAGTCCATCCATGTTCAAATGAAGCCGGTAGATGAAGTGCAATGAGAATTTGAAGATCTGGTAATGGTTCCTGTGCCATGACATGATGGACACAGCACTGGATTATTTTATTACCTTGGGCAGCCTTTTACTCTATTCACAATAACAGACAGGCTGGCGTTAACACTGCAACACCTTTTACTCCCAAAATATCATTCTCCTACCTAGCTTTGAGAATAAATTTAGGCTTGAATACCCCTTTAAGATCATCATATCATGGAAAAAAAAACTCTCAGTGTGACAGTGCAGGGTGAATAGAGAGCTTAACACAGACATATTAGTCTTAACAAGTAAAAGTTTATTGGAATGATACATTTTGCAAAATATTACTTTATGTATATTTTTTTAACATACTCATTGTGTTCTAAGGGTATCTGTCAAGTTCTCCAGAGGGTAAGATAGTTAAGACTGTCAAAGGCAAAGATATACAGTATTGTTTCCCAGAAGGTACAATAAACTACACAATCACTGTACCCAGGTCATGAGGAAAAAAGGTTAATGTTATTTTTGCTTTTTTGCTTTTTTTGAAAATACAATTAGAAAATATGAATGCAAAACATCTCAGATGAAAAGATTGTTATGAATGAGTGTGCAGAAACTTGATGTAAATAGAAGGCAAACACAGGAGAAAAACTCATTAGTACAAAGCAGTTGATACTGATTAGCTGATAGAAGAAGATTGAAGACAAATACATTATGAATGGGAATCAGCTGTTATTTTGAGAAAAAAAAAAATCAATTCAATGGCTCCAGTGTTTGAGTGGATCAGGTTGTGTTGCCTTCTACCCACCAATTTTATGTAGGACTCATAATCCTGTGTTTAAACGTAAAAGTATCCCATGTGCTCTCTTCAAGGCGTTAACATTATCTTAAAAATTTCATATAATTATCTTGTATCAATAATTGAGAAGATTTGAAAGGGTGTTGTGTGTGCTTCACTTTGCAAAAGATTTCAAAAGTTGCTTGTTGATCCACTGTAATGTTCAGTGAGATGCTCTAACATAAACAAAGGTTACACACAGATGAGACTGTCAGCTGTGGAAACATTGATTTCTCAGACATGTCTCAGCTCCTGGAGGAGTCTTGCTGTTGGGTTGCTCTACCACATGCAAGAAAAACCAGGCTCCACCAGAGAAACATGTATTATACAAAACACGCTTCATGTTTCCACACAGCTTTGAAATATTTCCATCAGACAATTCAAGACATTCAAAAAGGTATTCTGCATTTGATCTTAGTTACATTGAGAGACGGCTAAAATGATGACTCAAGCCTGCTGAAATCACTTGGAGTCAAAGAACATTCTTAAAAATGTCATGTTAAGAGATTATGACAAAGATTGATGCACATTAAACGATTCACAGAAGCTTTTCAGTGAGATGGGGGAAATACTAGCACCTAGGGCTTATGAAGGAAAGGGTGAAAGGAGGGTGAACGTCCTTCATCAAAACCAAAACATTGTATTCAGTCAACAAACCAGCCATAAGATTTGGTCTGCGATTGTCTTGCACCCACAGAAATAAACTTGGCAAAAGGGGACAGCTTTAGGATAGCTTCCTTTCTTTAATTTGTTACACAGAAGCTGAAAAACTGACAAAAGCACTCCAATCTCAACACTCCTAGAAATTTGGTTGGGCTATAAATCTATCTGAAGGTGTCACATGTTGATTTATACAAGAAATAAGAGAAAAGGATAAAAAATATCAACGTGAGAAGTACAAGTTAAGTGAAAATGATCTGCAAACTGTTACCTTACAACTGAATGAATGAATGAATGAATGAGTGAATGCTGCCCAGAAGAACTTTCTGACATGTTTCACTGGGTCGTGTTTCATCTTCAAAACAGAGCAGCCAAGAGTCCGTCCTGACAGTTTAAGCATTTTATCCATGATGTCATGTCCCCAGCACAAATAAAGCATGATTCTCTGCCATCTCTCTTTAAAAGTGAATTCGTACAAAAATAACATGCACATTTTGTTGAGACATTTTTGCTACTTTTTTTGCGTATTTAAATCCAACACCACCATCGTCACATACAGAAAACTTTGCAATGCTCTCAGTTTGTAAATTTGGCAGAAGTCATATTTGTTTATTTACGAAATCTTAATTGAGTTTCACAGCTATGAGACACAGTTGAAAAAGGAGATAAAGATGGATTAAGTCATTCTCTATCATTATTTATATATATATATTATATTTATATACACAGATACACATATAAGTAAAGATAGAGAACTGTATTATAAATGTACTATGATTTAAATAAACAATAGTCAGGAGTGTGACCACAATGTTAGTTGCTGTTAAATCACAGCTTTTTAAACCCACCCTTGAGCACTAAGTAACACACAAGCACAGAGATCGACATAAAAAGGACAAAATGATCACCAATAGGATTTAAGATGCTCTAATAAATTCAGCTAAGAGAAAGACAGACTTCAATGCAGACCTCATGTTTATCCATTCTCACAGGTCCTCACATGGAGTAAGGCCTAAACGAAGTGTACTGTGATAAATCATTCTCACTCTGATCAAAGAGGTCACCACTGCTTCCACCGCAAGCAGTGAGTGCATCATCTACCCAATAATCATGCCACATTGAGCAGACAAAGGCAGGCGCAGAAGCTTTCTACCAAACGGGCACAAGGGCTGATGCCACCACAGCCAAAACTCTGCGCCAGTGCTTTCGACACAGTTTTCCAACCAGTTGGCATTATGATAGGCACATCTGTTGGACTTGGTATTGCTTGGACAGATTCAGGATACAGAGATGAAGGTGGGGGACCAGGATGACAAGAATCAACAATCACTCTTTGAGAAGCTTGTAGAGGTGGTCCGTTAGAAAAAGAAGGAGCCTAGCAGATTCAGTACCTTAACACAGAATCAATGCCTCAACCTGCAAAGACTGAAAACATGTCATTACACCATCAGAAAAGATACAAGGATAGCTGGACAGACACAACCTATGCCTGTTCTCCTCAAGCCCCTGCCACAAACACAAGACGGGTAAATAAAATGAAAAGGTAACAGTTGAGAAACAATCAGAAAAGGCAACACTGCTGGTTCTGTTGGATCTTTCTGCACTTTGCCTACCTTTCCTTTTGGGGGATTTTACAATGTTGTCGTCGTTACATATAAGTAAGTTAGCAGTCCACCCTAGCGCTTCCTTCTTTTTGACCCCCTTTGACTTTCTAAAGACCTGTCTCTCTGTCTCTTCGCTACTCTTGGTTGGAACCTAGAACTCAGCAAACTCCTTTGCACACTTCTCTGTGAAGGAGACTCTGATTTCCTCTTCCTCGTAGTCGTCGAAGTTGCTTGTGTCACCGGGGCCTTTGCACTTGGGAATAAAGGGAGCTTCTACCTGGAAAACACAAGACAATCAAATCATGAGGATGATGAAGTTTGCTCGGTTAGACACTCATGCATCAAGGATGCATACAGACAAAAAATGGATTTACACTCATTTCCACACACAGATTGGCATTATCTGGTGCGCACATTTAATGGATCATACTTGAACCTTGTCATTAACTGTTTTGACACCCAAATCTTTACCAGTTTCCATGCAAAATTGATAAATAAAGGCCATATAGAGCATAATTACTGCATGTTGTGCCATTAAAATGAGGATCATGCTGGTATTCTCGGATGAATTGAATGGTTCCACAACATAATTTCAACATTAAGTGGTGATCATGAGCTGCTGTTTTCCCTGAAGCCAACGCATCAAAGGACATAATTTTTCAAATCATTTCCATGAAGTATTACAAGTGAATAAAAATGAAATTAATTATTTTAACCTATTTGCATTATGTGTAGGCATAAGAGTTTATTCCTGGATAATAAATCAATACAAAAAGAATGAAACTTCTTTTTATATAAAATCTCTGGTAATATGATGGTTTTAGACAGTATGTTTTCTCTACAGTTAACCCTGGTTTGAACACTGTCCACCCTCATTACATGGCTGACTGCTCTGCTGAGGGGATCCCTCTCTGTGCTGTATTGTTCTCAGCCTTTCTTGATGACTCCAAGGTTAGAGGATGCTTTATCACGGCATGTTCCATTTTAATGTGTGAACTCTGAAGAACCCATTGGCAAAAGAGACTGTGAATAAGACTTCACACAACAAACTTCTGGGTTTTTTTTTCTAAGATCTAATTAAAACAGGATCCTATCTGTCAGTAAGTGAAAGAAGATTTGATTCTACTCCCTGTAATTCTGTTTGATAAAACAGCTCCCTGTACAGATGGAGGGAAACATATGTTTTATGTGTGTTTAGCTATTATTTTGTTGGCTTTCAACATAATATCATCTGTGCCAAGGAAGCACAGACAGTCAAAATAACCCTGAGAGATGAAGGAATTCTGCAGGCCAACATCTCGTTAAACCCATTTTCTCATTTTCCAAACTCAGAACTCAAGTCTCTTTTTCCGTTTACACCACACTGCATTACATTGTGTTTTATTACACGTGGCCCATTACCTTCCTCTGGTAGATGGCGATCCAATCAGTGGTGGCAAACCACTTGTGCCCCTTGATATCATTGACTCCATTCCTGAGGTTGCCAAAGCGTTTTGTCAGGTCCACCTGCAGCAGATTTCTCAACAGGTCCTTCAGGTCTGAGCTGAAGTGAGAGGGAAAGCGAACCTGTAGAAAATGAAGCAGAGTGACTGTTTAGTTTGAACCCCTGGTCTGAAGCTTTATAGTGAGATCCTGTGAGTTTGAAATGAAAGGGTGCCCACTGATGATGTACATGGATGTGACTCGCATGATTTTGACATTTGCCTGTATGCTTTGCACTGTTTCACTTCAGCTCAACCATTCTGACGAGTTACATCAATTTAGCCCACAGTCTTGCTTGGTGCAGGTTGTTTTTGCTTCTCTAACCAATGTAGACAAACTACTGTGCACATGTTCCAGAGATGATGGCCATTGGGCAGAAAATACAGCTGGGCAGCCTGATGCTAACAATACTGTTGCATTCAGAGTCAGTGAGGACATTTATTTAGCTTCAGTGGTGATGGAAACAAACTGAGGCAGGACAAGCTGCCAGATATCCACTGTCCAAAAACTGATGAAAGACTTGCAGTTGTGTACATCTCATGTTCCCAAAAAAGTTGGGATATTGTGTTAGATTTAATAGGAACAGATCTTGATGGTTTGTAAACCATTTAAAACTTTGATTTGTTTGATACTACCAAGACATGATATGAAAGTTGAAACGGCAAAAATAAAGTGCTTAGATTTTTTACTGGCAAAAATGGCCAGCAACATGTTTCAGAGTGTCAGGATGGAAAAAACAATGCAATGAAAAAGTTGTGACACTGCCACAATCAAAACAAAAATTAGAAATTTAGAGGGAATATATTGACTAATAAGGTGAATGTTCAAGAAGTCAGTAAAATTAATGAGTATTCAGCTAAAGGGCTCTTGAGCTGTAGAGAAGTGAGAATCATCAGTCTGTGAGAGACTTTGTAAACAAGTATAAAACTAAACTATAGGAGTGTTCCTGGGCATGAAATGCAAAGATTATCATACATGACATGTATCATTACAAGAATCAGAGGATCTGGAGAAATCTCAGAAAATTGTGAAAATGGACAAGACTGTAAATCAATACTGGATGGCCGTGATCTTTGGGCCCTCAGGCTTCACTGGATTTGAAAACAGACATGACTCTGTAACGGAAACCATGGCATGGGCTCAAAACCACTTCCAAAAACCATTGTTTGGGAGCGTTTTTTGCTGGATCCACAAACACGGGCCAAAACTGTGTCACGCAAAGAGCAAACCACTTACAAACATGATACAAAAAGGCTAGTGACTTTGCTGTGTCCCAGACCAGTGAAGAATGTGGAGGGAAAAATGATCATTGATATAATCAACTTAGATTGTTTATTGACAACCTGTTTTCTGCCCTCAACTCTAGACACTCATTTCTTCTGTTTTCAAATGTTTAGAGAGAGAGAGTTGTTTTTTACACACCACAGGCATCTAACCTAGATTAAGGAGACTTTTGATTTATTAACAGCAGAGATTTTAGTTTCAATATTCAATTATAGCAGCACTATTTCATTCAAAGAGATCAAGTGATTTCATGGTAATCAAATCTCGTATCTAAATAATTTGCTCCAAAATGGCATTCGTGTATGAATATGTGACTTTGCTAATGTTTATGTATTGCAAGGTCACAATCCATCAACCTGTACAATGAACCAAATCTAAGGCAAAGAGTAATGGTGTTTGTTATGATCTCTTGAAAGGCTTCTGCTCCTTTTAGGTTGTAAAGATTCAACCATTGTTTAGAACTGTTGCAATGTTCTGTGCTATGACAATCAAACCCCATTCAAACATTTAAAAGTACAGTATCAGCGCTTTAACTCACCTTCCCTGATACAATCTTCTCATAAATCTGAATAGGCTGGTCTGCAAAGAAAGGGGGGTAACCGGCTGCCATCTCATAAATCAGCACTCCTAGGGCCCACCAGTCCACTGCTTTGTTGTAACCCTGGAGTAAACAAAGGAACAAAAAGACAGCCATTATACAACAATAATTATACATGAGACATAGTGTGGAAATTGTGCTTTCATTTAAATTCTGGAAACAGTTGGTTTCTCTTATCCTACTCTTATTAATTCACTTCTAGAGCTGAGAACATACCTTACTGAGGATGATCTCTGGTGCCAGGTACTCAGGGGTGCCACAAAGTGTCCAGGTTCGACCTTTCACCCTTTTTGCAAATCCAAAATCCGTTACCTGTGGAACAAAGTGTATGACTTTGCTCTGTGATCCCACATCACAAGGACATCGAGACAAATGCAACAAACTTACTTTAAAAGATTAAGGGGACAAAAAAAGACCTCCCTACCTGTATGTAACCCTGCTGGTCAATGAGCAGGTTCTCTGGCTTCAGATCTCGGTAGATGAGATCCAGTGAGTGAAGGTATTCAAAGGTCAGTACAATCTGGGCTGCGTAGAAGCGAGCGTGTGGTTCACTGCAAAACAAATCAGTTAACATGTTTACAGCCAGCTCCACTGAGGCATAAAAAAATAACTGGACTGACCTTCAAGTTGTCTTACCTGAATCTACCGATTCTCCTTAAGTGTGAGAACATTTCACCCCCGGGCACATACTCCATTATCATATACAGATTACTGTTGTCCTGGAGAGAAATAAGTCAAGTTTTATTTCTACATTCACAAACAACATGAGCGTGTTTCAAACATAGTGACAATCTTTCTGATGCCTACCTTAAAAGAGTGCTCCAGCCGCACTAGAAAGGGAAAGCTGACAGCTTGCAGGATACGTTTCTCATTCAGTGTATGTTCTATCTGCTTCAGCTTTACCACCTGGTATTCAGACAACATTCCAGATTAAGACATTTTTAAAATAAATAAAGACAAATAACTGATTTTAAATCATCATTTTTTAAAGTAGGGCACTCTAGTGCATTTGAACTTCTCCAACAAAGTAACCCTTGTGCTTTCTGCAATTGATTCACCATCAGAGGATACACTTGTTCTGCTGCAAAAGACGCTGCATCCTGTCATAGTCACATGCCCCGTTGATCAGAGATAACTGGGACTTTACACTGGGGGTTGACTTCTTTAATTTCATCATCAAGATCAGGAGGTTTAATAAACGTGTCTTCTTCTACAAAACCATTCTCTATTATTCAGGCTTTGGATACTTTTCAAAACAATTTCTGCAAAAGACCTACACAGGATCAAAGCATCCACTATTCTGAACCAAGCAGAGTTCCCCACAGATATCTTGGCTCACAGTTATGTACCTTCTGTTTGTCAAGTATTTTCATGGCAAAATGCTGGCCCGACTCTTTGTGTTTAACCAGCATGACCCGACCAAATGAGCCAGTGCCGAGGGTCTTCAGGCGATCAAAGTGATCCAATGCTGCAGTTTGCTGCGGGGAAAAAAAAAAAGAGGATGACAATCAATGAAAAAACTAGAAATCCACCAAACTCTTCTTTCCTCTTAGAAACATTGTTAATCCTGATAACAAATATGAATCAAAGTCTTTCTTGTTTGAATGATGAGTTGTAATTTTGACTCCACATAAAATTTACTTTCAAGATAGTGTCTGGAGTAGTGGAAATATCAAAAGAGTCCAGCAGAGGGTGCACTAGCCCTCAGAAATGATCCTAACATGGTTTGGTTTTGGGTGGGACATTTTCTGATCGTCTGCCTGTGCGACTAATATACATAAGAAACACAAACAGTTATCTGTTTCCTAATAAAAATAATCAAGATGATTAACATAACAACATGATTTAACGATTGTTCAGAAGTCATTGTATTTTCTCACTCACCTGTGCTGGATTCTCCCATTTCCTTAGGAAATCTTCTTTGGCTTTTGCAAGAAACTCCTTCACTGTAATTAAAAACAAGGAGAGTGGTGTAAATGATTTGCATGCTGGGTAGCTTTACATATTTCAGCCCAGATAACTGTACAAAGTTGGTGCGTGGTTTCCAAAGGCAGATACAAAAGACAATATGAACATAGATACAGCAAAAAATATTAATTGGTGCCCCTCAAAATTTGTTTTACAAGGTTTGACTTTCATTCTTTGATGGTAAGGTGGGGGATACAGTGACACAATGATTAATGTTAACTAAGGAATTCTGAAATGCATCTAGAAAAAAGGAAAAAGTACTGATGCACAAGGGCTGTACAATATTGAGGAAAATGATGATGGGATATTTTTGTTTCATGTGATATATAATGTGATATTTTTTGAAGGTTACTGCTTCACTGAGTTGAGCTGAATTCTCCCTGGAATGATGAGAACAGGCTCTCACTTAAGTGCTTCTGTCTCCCTCTCCCTCCATGAATACGATTTCTGTGCAAAGAATCTTAATCATGCTGATAACTGTTAATTACTGATATTGATCTTTGATATTTCCTGCAAATCCTAATGGTTAGAGACATTTCTAGAACAAATATAGTGAATTTCATGAAGATCATCCACCTTGGGGAGACAGAAACGACAATTTCTTCAGAAAGCAAAGTAAACTTGGACATTAACTGTTTCAAGTTTTTATGGCAGCTGATGATAATCAAACGGCGTGGGAAGGGGGACGTGAAATAAACTATAAAATGGGCAATCAGACGATCCAAACTTGGACCTCAACAAACTGTGAGTCTGTTCTGACAGAAGACAAAGCTGACTGCATAGACCTTGAAGCCATTACCTTTAACCATGAAAGTGTTAAAGATGCCATTTTACGTCTTATTTACTATCAGCAAACTGACAGATTGTCAAAGTCCCTGCCCATTTTCACCAATCCCTCTCTCTTACTCACTTGGGCAGTCAGAGTCAGAGAGTCATGTCACTCTGGTCGACCCTAATAACAGCAGGTGAAATGACAGAGCGCCAAGAAGAAGGTGTTTAAACTGTGCAAGTTGTTGTATGTAATTTGATAAAATATGTAAATGGATGCTCATTTAGATCTATTAGTGATGTCACTGGGTGCAGACAGGCGATATTAACTGAAAGGCTCAAATATATTGTGATATACTATATGCCATGCCACACAAACGTTGAAACTTTTGTGCAACCCTTTGATGCATCAGTTTTTGCAGCTGGAAAATAGTTTTACAGTAAAAAAAACAACAGTCTTGCTATGAAATAATCCTGCAATGAGAACCGTTTTAAAATACTTCTTGGAGACGGTTTTACATTTAAGTTAACACATGAGACAGCCTGATCAGCTGGAGAGTGGAAGTCCTGCTACATGTTATCATGAATATTGATAAAAAACATAGTTTAAAACAAGCTCATGACCATTGTGATTCTGACAGAATAAATGATTCAGCAGGAAAGTTTAAAAATATTCACACAACAGCTGATATTCCACAGTGAGCTCTGTCATTTGAAGAACTGATAGTTAACACAGCTCGCTGAAGTAAACTTTCCAGAGAGAACAGACAACAAATGGGTCTGTTAGGAACTTATGACAGAGGACATCAAAAGGCCCATTCAAATCTAAAGAAGCTGCAGGCTTCCATAACATGAGACTCGATACAACACACACACAAACAGTTCACTGAATACCTTTAAGACACATGTTCTCAAGAGTCAGGAAAAGAAACCAAGAAATCTCCTTGCATAACACGGAGACTGTCTAGAAGGCATGAGAGATGTGAAAGTGACTAAAAAGATCAGAGTCAAACAAAATGAAAAATTCGTTCTGATAACACCAAGATAATATTTAGCTCTCAGGTGTACTACCTGACAGGCTTTGAGTCAGAGTCACACTTCCTGCTGCCAATCAGCCTGCACCAAAACGAGCATGTGTTTTGAGCCACCACATGTGTGACCACAAGGGCACACCCTCATTGACTAATCCAAACAACCAAATATTTATATAATGCAACAGACTGTACTGACAGCGGGAGAAGTACCGTGTTTCCCGGACTATAAATTGCACTTTTTTCATAGTTTGACTGATCTTGTAATCTCTAGACAGGTGCGACTTACCTATCTATGCTGAGTTACTGGATACATTTATGGACAAGGACTCCTTAAGTCATACATGAGGAATATTGATGAGGAAATATTTCCTTTTAGTGAATTAAATAATAATAAAAAAAAAAATCACACAAGTTCTCTTCACTCTCTGTTGTAGACAGTTTTTCAGGATTTGGTCACTATGAAGTCTCAAAATGTGCCTAACTTTTTTAAAGTGAGGACATTTATCAAATGGTGTTTATTTAAGCTCACACTGCACCAGTCTATTGCACTAGTGTTGGGCCGATACCGATATAGTATCGGTATCGGGTGCCGATCTGAATTAATTTACGTATCGGCAAGTATCGGAGCATGAGGCATGAAACCCGATCCGATATTAAACAAATAGCGGCCTGTGCTGCAGCCTGCAGCGTTCCTTCACTCACACACCACATGTGCAGGAGGCGTAGTCTTAACGTGATGACGCACACACACAGCGCAGTGCAAGCACGCTGGCAGAACAGAGGGAGAGGGGTGTTTTGGTTGTGAGCGGCACAGCATGGCTTCTCAAGTGAGGATTTCTTTTCAGTTGAGACGCCGAAAAGTAGCCACGCAAAGTGCAATGTGTGTGAAACAATGGTTCCGAGGGGTGGAAAGAGCTTTTCGACGTACAATACCACCAATTTGATCAAGCATCTAAATAGCGAGCACGAATAGTAAGAACACGGGGAGCTGGTACAACTCCAGGCTAAACAACTACAATTGTCAATAACCGTCGTCATGTCAAAAACCGTGGTTTCCCATCTTGATCAGAATCTCCTCAACTAGCTGCGCAGGTGCACTGAGTAGCCTCCATTTGAACTTTATTGAGATTAGAAATTGAATCATGGCGGCAGCAGGAGTCCACAGCGCTCAGCAGATTATCATCCCTCTAATAAAATCCCAGATTCACACATGAAGCGTCTGCTCCGCTGAACGTCAGTGCCGCGCGCTGCGCTGAGCTCCGCTCTTTTCAGTCAGAGCCTTCCCTCAGCGCGCGCCACTGAGCGTCTGCTTCAGGAGACGCTGACAGCAGCTACAACTGTTTCACTGCGAGTCTGTTTTCGCCCGACTGTACCGCAGAAACGCATTCTGCAAAGCAGGTCGTATCAAACAGGAAAAAGCTTCGAAACAAACAAAGCATCCGATCATTTCAAAATAAAACACCATGTTCCTGCTCCCTACATTAGTTATTCTCAAGTGTCTGCTCAAGTTTGGAGCAGGAACATGGTGTTTTATTTTGAAATGATCGGATGCTTTGTCTCGAGGCTTTTTCCTGTTTGGTGCGATCTGCTCTGCAGAACGTGTNTGTGTTTTGAGCCACCACATGTGTGACCACAAGGGCACACCCTCATTGACTAATCCAAACAACCAAATATTTATATAATGCAACAGACTGTACTGACAGCGGGAGAAGTACCGTGTTTCCCGGACTATAAATTGCACTTTTTTCATAGTTTGACTGATCTTGTAATCTCTAGACAGGTGCGACTTACCTATCTATGCTGAGTTACTGGATACATTTATGGACAAGGACTCCTTAAGTCATACATGAGGAATATTGATGAGGAAATATTTCCTTTTAGTGAATTAAATAATAAAAAAAAAAAATCACACAAGTTCTCTTCACTCTCTGTTGTAGATAGTTTTTCAGGATTTGGTCACTATGAAGTCCCAAAATGTGCCTAACTTTTTTAAAGTGAGGACATTTATCAAATGGTGTTTATTTAAGCTCACACTGCACCAGTCTATTGCACTGGCAACAATCACAGTAGAGCAGGGGGGAAGGGGAAGGAGTGAGGTGCAGATGAGCAAAGTGAGTGAGAGGAGCACACAGAGAAGAGAAACTGAAACTTCACTATAGTAACAGATAGGGCTGGGTATGCTCACTGATTTTCTAAATTGAACATCAATGACTGAGAGAGTAAATCAAACGTATCCTTCCCAACACTGTGTGTTTAACACCAGAACGTTATACCACAAATACAGGTCAAATAGTTAAGCATGAGTATTTCTCTCTGTAAAAATACCAAATCATTCTAAATGAATGCATCCCATAGCCCAGTGCGACTTGTATATGTATTTCCTCTCCATGACGCATTTTTAACTGATACAACTTATGCGCCGGGGAGACTGCTATAGTCCATTAGATACTGTAAAACTCAAAGATGAGGGGGAAAAAAGCCCATTATGGGTCTACATACTCTCAGAAATGGACATCACGAACTGAGATAACAGCCAATAGCTGTTAGTGGGAGGATTTGTCATTTGTCCATTTCCAATATGGCCACACCAGCCGTTTTGCTTCAAAACTTGTTTCAGATTCAGGCCGGTGAAGTTGCTTAGACTATGTCCATCTATCATATGGTCTTTATGCGCAACACATGAAGCAGAGGAGAATTGTGAATGTGCAACCATGTATAGAGAGAAATGAAATCCTGACATGTAAATAAGATAAATAACACAATACCATTAAGTCTTGTACGGTGAAGTCCTGATCTAATAGAGGGAACGTTAAAGTACTTAGGCTGTAATCTGGTTCGATATGGAAAATAAAATTCATTTGCATGTGGGTAGGATTCAGAGATTTAATCACAAGGCGCCATTCGCTGTAAAACAAACCTTCACCCTGGTCTTACAAGCATTTTACGACAACCACATGCAAACTATAAGGCCGAGTAGCTGTGAGCTGATTTTGACAGATTGGCTCCCATTGTGTCAAATGGAGTTGTTCATTTTTGTTTGTTTCATTTTACTCACCCTCACCTTTATGGGGCCAATTACAGCACCCTGTGGGAACATGTAGATAAGCAGCCCTTCCTCATTCCTCCTCACTGTCTGTGTACTTGCTTTAAGACATTAGTTCTCCTAACAGGTGGGAGACCATAGTTTCTTTAACCATCAGTTTGAGATACACGTCAGTCATAGATGTTTACATTAATTCTCCTGAGAGTTGTACAAACGTGTTAAAATAACTCTTTTTTACTGACTGGAAACCAGGAGGAATTATGTAAAACTTTCCAGGAAAATGTGGAATATCTATCTGCCTGGTTATTGATGCCTTCAGCACAGTTTAAACACAGCCAGTCAGCAGTCAATACTGACAGCACATAGAATTTAAATAGACTGTGTACAGTAATGTGTTCAAACCAGAGTGCTGAGATAAATATTATGAATATGTCATAAACAAATTGCTGTGGGGAATAAAATCACTTGAAATCATTGGAGCACTTCCCACAAAACAATTACATGAAGGCTTATTCCTGATCCTGATAACGTGATTTCCTGCTAATTCTCCAAAGACTACAAGCTCTAACTAAAGAATGGGAGAAAGCAAGCTCTGAGCGGCAAAGACCAAAGTTCGTATAAACATGTCAAGAGAACAACTGGGGGGGATTAACTCCCACAACTTAGCGCTGGGAGCAACGGATGGAGCCAGTCTATCATAAGTTGGTGATGCTCAAATGAAACGTGCTGACCTTGCAACAGTGGCTGGAAACTTAATCAGTTTAAGACACCAAGGTGATCAACACCTGAACAATCCTTTGACCCCAAATTTCTTACCATCTGGGATGACAATGGGCACCTCTGGTAGTGCACTTTCTGCAGAGCGCGACCCTGATTCACTTGAGCGCGAGGATGACTCCCTCTTCCCTGCATGCTTTCTGGAGCTCTTCCTGTCACACATTAGCCCTGCAAAGTCTCCCCTGTTCTTCTTCCTTGGCCTCTTCCTCGCAGTCAATGACTCATGACCTATCCTCCCCCTCTGAGAGCACTCTGGTCAGCTCAGGAGCCCCGCTCGTCCACAGATACCAGTCCACTGTTCTTGCCAACAAGGTGATCTGCTGTCAATCTCTCCTGCCTTTACCGCTGTTTTGAAGAAGAGTTCGGCGACGAGCATTTACATCCAGTGTGTGGTCAAAATTAGCATGGAGAGGAGCGATGTTCCCGTTACACTCACAGATCAATTGGACCCTTGCTTTGGTTTGTATCAATATTTATTCTGTGCACAAAGTACTCTCTGCTGCTCCCTCCCATGTCAAACACACACACGCAAACACTCACACGCGTGTGCACACAGCAGCTAAATATTGATCAAAAACAGGGGCATGATCACCAGGGGGAGGGGGGTAAAACACTGGCTGGTATATTTAGAGGAAGTTCTATGGAAAACTAGGCCTGAGTCAGGACACTGGAGATGAAACAGAAACATATAGATTCATCAAAAACTTTCCCTGATTAGCAAAACCAATCGTATCTCACATCTACAATGAAAACTCCCAGAGTTGATTCAACTGTTTGTCATGACATGTTTAAAAATGATTCCCTCTATAAAGATGACCAGCCACAGCAAACTTATCCCTCAGCCCAAATGCATCAGATAGTCTATGTTGGGACAGCGCTGGATCGATCCTCCAAAAATCAATCATACATCTCTCCCTTGGGCCTCAGTGGTCCGCTCTGACGCAAAAACAGAGGGTTATATTAGGGCGAGCTGACCGACATTTAGCTGGAAAGCGCAACAAATCAGGTCCCAGTGTACACAAGGCCTTGTTCAGAAAGCAGACATCCCCATGTGGTGCAGGAGAAATCAGCCAAAGCGAGTGCTCGTAAACTGGGGAGGTCTTTTATTTCTGTACAAGGTGAGAGCTGAGAGGTCAGTTGTAGTCATCAGTTCAATACAGTAAGTGTATTTTTCTGTTTCTGGCGGGTATGAGGTTGATTAAAAATCCACTAACAGGAAATCACTTGACTTTCTCCAGCAAGAGCAGATTGCTGAGTTTAACCACAGACCAATTTAGGTGCAGCACTTCTGAAAGTCTGAAAAATTAATTCTTCCGTCAAGTGTTACAAATGTGCAGTAAAGAGTCAAGTTTTTCTGTAACGAATCACCGACAACTCAGATGCAGACTGGGATTTTAAGCTTATTGAAGACAAAACTTTTTATGAGGATACAAGTGGTCACATGAAACTACATCTACCAAGCTGGCAGCACGCTCGTCCAAGTGTTAATTTTGATAAACACGTGATGTGTAGCTCCGAGCAGGTCCACAAGTTTACATGGCAGTAAACAGTTCAGGGCATTTGTGTTCAAACTGCACAATCATTTTCTGTCTCTTTCACTTGCACTGACAAGGGATGACAGTCAATGCCAAACACTCTACATATTTTACAATAAATGTTTCTGATCCCTTTAGGATATTTCAAAACATAAAACCTTCCAAACAGAAGACACTGCTCCCCTCCAGAGCACACACTCTTCTCTGTGTTACTGGTCACTATATTTTTATCCTCCATCACCTCTATCACTCTGTTTCCTAACACACCTAAGTCTCTCCCAGCTGTTAAGCACAAAAACTTAACGATGAATCAACGTAGTCTCCATGGCATCACCCGTCTGTTTCTAAAACAGAGTTTTCATATTGGAAACAAGGTGGGCTTTGAGTCTAAACACTAACAGCTAAAGGTCACCTGCCTGTCAATCATTTGAGCTCTGTCTCTTATTGGGTAATTCATTCATCTTAATTTTTTTTAAGGAAGAAAAATTCACCTCTTGTACAGTGTGTTGAGAAATGAGCTAATCAGACTGAAGGCAGTTTTTCTAACAAGCAGTAAACGTTTCTTCTGCTATGAAAATTGTCTTTTCTGCACATTGTACACATGTACATTGAATTGCCTTATATTTTTAGACTGGAGGTTGTTTCTTGGTTTGGCATCACTACAGCTTGTGAGCTACACCAAGAATACCTTCGTGGACTGTTACCTTATAATTATTGAAACCAAAGGTGAGGGAACACAATTAATAGAGGACCCTGCTACAAATTGTAAATTTAGAAAGACAGGGCAGGTATACATAATAGTGACAAACAAGTACTGGTATTATGTCCAATTCAATGCTTCAAAACTGTTTCAGCAACATGTTATGTGTTTGTTCAAATGTGTAGCTTGCATTTCTGTTGGTGTCATAGTATATTTTGTTACATTTCTACCATTTTTGATCAATTAAAGAACCAGTCCCATTGAATTCTCAAATAGTATGACCAAAAAAGTAGGGCAAGTATTTTCTCTCTCTGTTTGGGTCAGTTGGTTTAATATCATTTTCATCTCTTCCTTTTTTTGGTGTAGTAGGCTCTTAAAATCAAATACACAATGACTTTTTTTTTTTTGCACAAAAATCAGATTTTTATGAGAAGGATTTGTTACGCCAATTGAAATTTATCAGTTACATCTACTAACCATGTCTTTCATCCATAACCATGACACACTGAGATGATGTTATATGGAAATCTGGAACCGTGCAGAACGCTCCGGACAGTATACTGGTGCACTGGTCTACCGCACAGCCCTACTTCCTGCTGAAAGGTCTTCACTCTGGGAAGCTAAATTTGAGTTGACACACAAATATTGACTATCAGGTACATCTATTTACATTTTTTTGAGTCAGAGTTTCAGTGTCAACTTAATTAGACATGGCTATAGTTGTTCCACTGAGAGCACAGTTTGTTACTTCTTTTAACAACTTGATAGGAATGAAAAATAAATTACCCTTCTTTTTCATAATCACTGAAATCCATCTTATGTTTTGCTTTGCTTGCTGCTTGATTGCATCTTTGGATCATTCCCTGGCGGTATGTCAGCTTGCCAACTTCCCACTTCAGTGTTGTAAGCTTATCTAAGGTTAATGATTGGCATTTCAACAGTAAGGTCCACTAGTAATCAGTGTAGGCTTTTAACAAAGACCCTCTAGAGACAGGAAGTGATGAACGATCCAAACACAAACCTTCCCGTTTCACCAACCAGCTGCAGGCAGAGCAGGGGCAGGACATGAACATGAACCACACGGATATTTATAGTAAAGGGGAGTTGCTTTTTGATAGGGCACCGCTTCATTATCAGTCCAATAAAAAAACAAGACCCAATAACAGTCTCTTATGTCATAACTGGCCAAGAGAGTGGAGGACAGGAAAATATTCTCAAACAGTCGCGCAATCAGCTAGACTTACAAGATGCCTCCCAGTGGGAGAGACAATGGAGTTTTCTTACCAAAATAAAACATGAGTGTGTGTTTGGATTGGTCCGCTATTACACTATGTTTCAGTACAAGGCTGAGAGAAAATCTCACTTCCACAGCCACTGAAAAATGCTTTACTCTTAACTGTTTTAAGCAAGTCAGCACAACACCAGAGACAAATAACATACTGTTCTTTGTATGTGTACACAGGAACATATGTAGATACAGTTTGGCTGTTGGCCATAAGTACTAGAACAAAATTTAAACCACCATTCCACCAAAACATTTCAAAACTCAAGTTACCTTGTAGGTATTTGAATCTGATTAACACTGAACAAATAGTAAAACAAAAAGCTTCATTATCTGTACGCCTCAGAGCTCAGTCAGTGACCAGCTAAGCTACAGGGACAGAGCCTGGCGTTGGTTTCATCCCTCTGTCCAGCTCCAAGAGAAACTCACTCCAGCGGCAAGCCTCTAGCTCCTCCTGTGGTGGGTTATGTCGGCCGTCTCCACTGCCTGTGTCCCCTAGACAGGGCCCAGCTCGCTGAAACAGCCGTCCTGCCAGTCTGTGAATAACAGACATTATACAGGGCAGAAGGAAGCACGCTGCGAGTCGGAGCAGAATCACTGCAGTATATCCACTGGTTTTCACAAAGGTGATAGATTATGAATATTTGATATAAAGAGGCATCTTGAGGCAAAAAGCTGAAAGCTATCCTGGTCGGCTGTGTTTGGTTTACAGTGCGGTCGAGTCGATGACCAGCTGTGCGCAGCCTGGGTTGGACCTTCCTTACTCCATAACTTCCTGCTGCAGTTCAGTGTCTGTCTGCCCGCCCTGCTTCCTCCTTTAGGCCAGAAATCAGCTCTGTGCTCCGAGTGCAACTGCTCCTGCTTTGTCTTCTCCAGCATGGGAAGCTCAAGAAAAACAGACACTTCGTACCTGCCTGAGCTCTCAACAATCTCTTTCCTTTTCCACAGAAACCAAAACAGACCTGAGTGTTGTCCTTAACATGTCACCGCTCTATGGAAAATAACGCTCCACCCTGTGGGCTCCGAGCCCCTGATCTGCACCTGTCTCTGGGGATCAGGGTGGACCCTCTGTGATTTAACTGATAAGGATGTGAAGCATGGCATACGTGTAAACTTCCCACCAACTTTTTCTGCATCTCACTGACCATTCACCTAATTTCAGTGGCTTCCTCAGTCTGAGGTTTGGTATTATGATACCTAAATGTTGTGGCTCTTGTTACAAGGGTTACCAGCTATGGGTTAATGTTACAGAGGCACTAGAGGCCATTCTTCACACACACTCTCTACCAGCAACAAGGAGCTGATACTCATTTTGCAGATACCTGTTCAGACTTTGCACTCTCAAGTGTTATTTATAGAGTCGTGGATAAAAATCATAAAATGTGTCCGCCAAGGCCCTCTTAAGGGACGGAGATCAGTCAAGGAGGAAAATGAAGCCTTAACATCTGGGCTGAGTTAAAAAGAATTTTCATGAGAAAAGGAGACAGTCTTACTTAACTTTTCATAACTGATGGTAACTGAAACACTTTGTTAGCTTTATTTGCTTCACTTATACAGCTATAAAAGCTTTCCCAATCAAATGTTTGACCACCTCACGGAGAAAATAAAACAGTTCCACATTTTGGGAGAGAAAAGCATCTCCTCCTTTGCACACACAAACACACATTTAGTGACACATACAAGTGCCCTTGTTCTAAATGCTGCTCATCACATGATGTTCAAGAGACTCCTCAACTCCCAAGTTTCTGCCTGGAGAGGATCACCCTCATGCATCATATGACCCCTTCTTGGTGGCTTTTCCTTCTCTATTAAGCACCAATTTTTACTCAGATACAGCTGAACATAGTCTTGGACTAAAAAGTCAAGTCCGTGGAGAAACTCAATGCTTGTGCCATTCAGATATGTTACTCACTCCTGCTTCTATACCTGCATTTAAGTAAAGTTAAGTAATTTACTGAGACACGATTATTGAAGAACAATACAAGAAAATGATAAAACTGTATGAAAAAGGTAGAAACAACATAGTGAGTCTATCAAAGTGTTGTATAAGGTTATTTGCATCATCTTAACTTGAAAGTCTGAATATAACCTGGGGCTTTTAATCACGAGCTTTTCCACAGACTATGAGGAGTGAAAGAAAAACATCCACATCTGCTCAGCAAAGATGAGCTAGGTGTCACAGTTCAAACGTGAAACAGTCTTTTGTTATGTGCATTTCAACAGACTATTTTATGTTTTCTTTTTTTTAGCTGTTTCAAAGTTTGACCTAGTCTTCAAAAGCTCTTCTTCATATTGCAATAGTGTGTCAACAACATTTGAACAGGGTTGAAGGAGGGAAGAGCTCTGGGCCGTCATGCATTTAGACAAGTGCAAGGTTGTGTATGTTTTATATCACCCCCAATAAAAAGTATAAGGACAAAGATAGCTGCACCAGATATGACTGAAATGTACTCACCACTTTCCATCTCATTGCCCTTCTTTGCGGTGGGCGTGTTGCCCATGATGGCAGGCTGCTGGTTGAGTCCCTGGGCTCGAACTGACTCTTCCTTTGCAAGTCGTGGAGTGATGCTACACCACAAACGCAGTAACTTGTCTAAATGAAGCTGACAGCTGACTACTAGCTTACAGCTATCATCATCAACTGACGAGTATGACTTTACTTTCTCCTTTTCCTCTCTTAAGTGTGTTCTGAAAACTCAAAACCAAGCGAGAGCCTTCCTTCAAGTTTGCAGCCCAAACTCACGCTAAGCTAAGCTAGTGTGCTAGCTGATTCTAGCAGCAGTAGCTAGTAGGTGTTCGCTCTGTGGCTTCAATTTTCAAGCAAGCATCGGTTCATTGACATGTCACTCGTGTTTGATTTTATTCCATAGACGATCAGGTCCATCCAAAGTCAAATCCAGGACATTAAACGGGTCACCTAAAAACGTTTTCCGTCAATGTACCGAGAAAGCTAGCACTAGCTTGTAGCGTCCCTCGAAGTCGTATCCTGGCCTGAGCAAACCAGGTGCTTTCTTCACAGGCCTTTTCAGGAGGGACCCGGATCACTAAAGTGCTGTCCAGTTTTTATCGTCGTTGCTGCACTTGTTTTATTCAAACAACCTTCCCCCATTCGCGTCGACACTCGGCATCTAGTGCAAAGGTTTCCTGGGACCGACCATCTGATAGCTGATTCCTAAGATCAACAGACCCCTTCCATTAATCTTCAGTCCGTAAGGGAAACTCCAGTCATCCATCGAAGAGATCCCGCCTCTGACTGGCTCTGATTGGTTACATTTTCAGACCCAGAAGTTAGAACCCTAATCTGATTGGACGAGCCTCAGTGCATACAAACTTGCACTGTTACTATTCGTCAGTCAAACGGCTTCGGCCCCGCCCCTGGACCTGCTGTTATCCGATACGCCTAAAACTGCCAGTTTGTTTCTCTGTGCCTTGACTATCAGCAGTTTGTCTATGAATGTATTTCGTGCAGTACACAGGTGAAACGCAGGTGCATCTTAAAGTCATCATTATCTGCAGAACAATAATGTAAATTCTGTTTCAGTAACCCTCTCACTCCGTTTACCCCTCTGAGCTATGATTGGTCGTGACGTAAAGCCAGGCTATTTTTAGTCAATTGTAAAAGTATATTAGGATATTTGCTCCTATATTCAAACTTCTTTTTTAACAACATGTAAAACTGTATTGTTGTTCTTCAAATGAGGTTTAATACTTATGTAATTATTTAAGTCTTAACATGAGCCACTATAGCAATGATTTTCAACACTGGGGTCGGGACCCCATGTAGGGCCGCTTGGAATTCAAATGGGGACGCCTGGAATGTCTACTGATTGATTTAAAAAAGAAAGACTGAACTGAGTTTTCTTCTTTGTAAAATGAAAACTCCACACACAATATTAAACAACTATTCTCTATGCTTTCACTTTCTAACTGTCTGAGCAGCAACATCTCAATTGATGACCACAATCACATGACTGCACAGTTACTGCTACTTGAGTTCCCCCACTTCAATCTGTATAAACATAAACATGCCATCAGTAGGGAAAAACAGAAAATAAATGGAAAGATTCATTTGCCTACCTGTCGTCACAGACAGTACTAAGAGGAACTCAAACACTACATCAGTGTCTTACAGCCACATAAAGACATAAGTCAAATCTCAAGGAAGAAAACTAAAAATTTTTGAGCTTAAACAACAGAGGATTTGCCTTTTTTCCCCACTGATAACATAAATTTCATGTTTGAAAACAGTGATGTACACAGAGGGGGGCAGTTGATGAAAAACGCTCTCTTTGAAGACAAAATGTGTGCTAAAGTTCTTTCTTGGGGGCTTAATCTGACCCTTTGACTGGTTGAAACATGATTAATGGACCCCTGAGTGCCAGAAACACAGTTTAGTGTCCTCTTCGAAGCAAAAACGTGTTAAATTGCTCCCTTGGGCCCCAAAATACATGCTGTATTTGGGATATTTGTCTTTCGCCCCTGCCCTTCAAAATGTCTGTGCAAGCCACTGGTTATAATAGTTAGTGCAAGGGTACTGAAAGCATCCTTGGATATGATATTTGTCATTATTCAGGCAATGAAGAAGCGTACTATTGATAGGACATTAGTTCTAGAGAGAAAATGTCTTTAGGGTCGCTGGAAAATTGTGATGTAACACCAGGGTCACAGCCCAAATAACGTTGGGAACCTCTGCACGACATACAATTTAGATTGGTCACTCTCAATTAAAAAATCCATACACAAACTTATAACAAATACTAGGTTTTTTTATTGGAACACAAAACTGAAATGTAAAAAGCAAAAGAAAAAAAGAGAGGAGATATTAAAGCTCTGACAAAGACCGACAGAACTCTTAAGTGTAAGTGAGAGAGAGGGTAAGTGCAAAAGAATTTTGAACACAATACAGCAGACTTCCTAATTCCTTAACAGCAACATATTGTTATTTATTTGCTGAAATCCTATTAAACATGTAAGTGCTGCACCAACACAGGAAAGGAAGTTGTATCATACATCGGCTTTGTGTAATAATCAGATGTACCTTTTAATTGTAACAGATTCTCCTTCAGAGAGCTTTAATGCTGCACTGTTGCATCTAACTTGGCAAGGAACCCTCTGTCTGCAAGTGCAATTTACACAAATAGGATTTTCATGTCCCCCCTTGGAACAAACTCGTCTCCTTAAGTCCAAGGTGAGGGTTTGCTTTGTCAAGCTTCCATTAAATGAAGGCAGCTGTAAGGCAGATGTTTGTTTGTCTGTCTGTACTTCCACACCAGAATGTCCACAGGCATCCTTCAAAAATATGATCTGGTGCTCTGAGTTAACACCTTTTTGTCGAGGTTGTTCTTTATAAGCAGTCCATAGAGTTATCTGGTAGTAGCCCCAGGGGTGGGGTCTTGCCTGGGAGACAGGATGGAGGAAGCATGGAGTTTGAACTGGGATCAACATTTTCAGAGTCTTCCATTCGCTCCGCACAGCCCTCCCAATTTATATGAAATCTGGTGACACGTGGATTTGATGCCAGAATATTTCTCTGGAGCTGCAAAAGAAAGTTAGAATTAAGGTTGAATACTGAGAAAATGGACAAGCAAACTGATTCATCAAGGGCTATGTACACTGCCACTACTGTTATGCAATATATCCTGCTTACATACTTAGGCTTGGGGCAAGAAAGCATTGTCCTTGGAGATAAGAATGGTACAAAGGTTTGAATTGAGCTGATAAATTTCACATGAACATGTATATCATAATCACATTAACTCAGTTCAGCAAATCTATAGTACAATATATATATAGTACATATATAATACAATATGCATTGCTTTAAATTTATGAGGAGGTTTAATTCCCTAAGCCTCGAAGTTCAACTTTTTTACCAGTGAAAGGCAGTTATGACACCAACATTAGATTAGGATATCACTTCAAATAAGTGTCCCAGTTTGTTAAGTGTAATGAACTTTCACAGTGTCACTCATCTGACCTGGGTGTAGTCTGGCTTGATTGGCGGGTTCTCACGAAGCTCTGGGTCTGTGTACTCATTATTCACATAGTAACCAATGCGGATGAACTCCTGGTTACGATATGTGCAGGTAATGAGCACTACGGTTACACCAACAGCATCACTTTCAGGGATGAGTCCAGTGTTTGGAGCATCAGCCTATTAAAAGAAACAACATTTTTAGGAACAGAAAATATAAATTATGCATTCATTCAGATTAACTTTACTTCTCAACCCCAGATTTTGAGACTTGACAAAATTTTGATTTTGATGTTTTTCTTTTTCACTTGATTTGGACATTTTTGACTTGGCAGGCTCACTTTAACCTGATAAATAAAAATGTAAGTCCCATATAGTGCCTATATCATTAAGTTTTTACACAATTATTGTTTCTAGGGTTTAATGAATTAATATATCAAAAGGACAATTGATATTGCTGAAAAAGAATTTGAGATTAATACCTGGCAACATGTGTGACACATGCATACTCCCTGTTTCTCTTTATGAGAGACAAGGTTATAACTCAAGCCAACCAAAGCAGGGGTTGCCAAACTTTTTTAGCCCGTGCAGCAAATGCAAATAGTTTTTGATCTTAGAAAACACTTTGTGCACTTTCATGTTCGACTTCAAGAAACGAAGAAAACTTATTTTCAAGTTATTGTTGATTGTCCTCACAGAACTCACCTGAAACACAAACATGTGTCTCCCAGCTGGTACCGGACCAACCAAAACTGAGTCAAGAACTTGGTCATACTCTTCACTCTCTGCAGAGCCAACATAGATGATCTTCCATTCAAGATCTGGAAACATAAAAACAAGTGTTTCATCACTAAGCAGCAAACTACCTACATGGTGTAGTGACATTTGGCTGACTGAATACTTAAATGATTCGTAGTGGCCATTCTCTGTTATCAATGAAATGTTTTTTCCAGTTCACTCAATTCACAGAGTGCTCACATTAAGGCGACAGTGACGCCATTTTTGAACGTTGAATGCTGTAACAGTCCACTAGAGGCATTTCATGCATTAATTTAATGTGTCCGAATTAATCAGACCATTTTGATTCGTACTGATATTTAATTTCAAAGATGCAGTCTTGTAGGGAATTACTTCAAGGGGAGACTCTGATAAAAATACTGAACCAAATATTGGATTAGTGGTTTCCATGCACTTAAATGCATCATTGTGAGTTAGGTCAGTCCATGTATCAATATGTGGTTTGATTTCTGAACAATTTAAGTACTTTTTGCACCACTACTAAACTGCCCTGTCTAAAATTTGCAGAGCATTGTATGAATTGGCCTTTAAATGGTTAAAATCGCTCATGTAACGCAAACAAACCAAACGTTAGCAGTTAGCACTAACCACAACAGGCACACGGTTTGTGACTTAGCTTCAGAAACACAGAAATGACAGCTTTTTAGTCAGGACATTTACCTTCAGGGAGGTCCTCCATGCACTCAAACGTTATTTCAAATTGAAATGGGTTTCCAAAGGGGCTCGGGTTATCTAGGACAGCCACATTTAACACCTGTACCTTCGCCATTGTTTCTGAAGTGCTCAAACGGCTAAAACCAAAAACAAACGCTCCAAACACTGACCCGGGGACTGTGAAGAAGAATACACAACACCACGAGCTCTTACGATTTAACACTATCAACTCACAATCACCTTCGTGTCAATCATGCGAATAAACATTTATTCCTGGTTTAGATAACGGTGAATATTGAATCCTAAGATTAGTTTAGAGATATATGAATCGCACTCCCGCCGCTTTCTCTATCCAACCCAAGCTTCACCGCGCCTACGGCAAGCCAGTTGTGCGAGAGCGTGCTGTGCGTAAAGAAAGTGCAAAGGGCTTCTGTCGCCCCCCAGTGGAGAGTTTGGATCCTACAAAAGCAACACAAGGGACTTCACATCACTCCAGACAAGCAAATGCATACAGACTCAAGTTCTCAATTACTTCAGAGATTTTTCAACAATATTCAACGTATAGCCAACACACACAAAATAATATGCCTTTCATATATCATGTCCCCCTATTAGTCTTAGGGGGACAATGAGGACTTTCTAGGTGATCTTTAAAAAGTCTGATCTCTGGATAAATGCCTAATCATAGTCCTCAATTTAAAATGAGTTTATTAGCGCGAAAGTAGGTTATTTCTAAATGCTAATTCCTAGCTTTGGTACTGGTCGAGTCAGGCCAGACTGTTTGAAGGCACACCAGAGTCTTTCTGAAAACTCCACACCAGCTGTTGAAGTTTAGCAGTGAGACAAATATCTGTGTTTTTTTTCTCAGCTGAAAACTATTCCTTGGATATGTTTAGTGATAATAGTGGACACTGGAGCTGGACTGTCTGACAGAAAAGGGACAGAAGAGCAGAAGGAAGCTAAACAGGAGAGTGATGGAGCACAAGCCAAAGGCTAAAACACAGATGACAGGCTGAAACAGGGGTTAAGTAGTTTATGATGATATTCATTCCAACCCACATGCAGCAGTTATACTTAAGTTATCTGTTTAAAATTGGAGAGTCCACCAATAAAATGAAGAGCCAGGTCATGTCTACTCTGCTTTGTAGATGAGCACTGGCAGGACATATGGAATCGTCTCACTGCAGCTTTAATCTTAAACACACACAAAGGTCACATTGCTATAAAGCCAACATTTTACTGCCACTGAACATGTGATGTGTCCATATACTAATAAAACAGTTATATACAATGGAGCAATTTCTATTTATCTTGTTAGATGACTATAATTTACGAGACTAATACAACAACATCCGAAATTAAAGTAGACAATAATCTGCTCAAGCTGTCACTAAATCAAAATATTTTGACAAATACCCAACTTATTATTTGTTTTGTTTTTTCTCCCATAACATTTGAGTCAGTAGTAGGATGATTCCTGGATATTTGATGCTAGGGCATGAAATCAATATGGATAAAAGATTGTCCTTCTTAAGGCTTAAGTAGTACCTGAATCAAAGAAGTAATTTTCCATTGCATTTCTCTCCTTTTATCAATGCCTCAGTGCCCTCACACACAGTCCAAACGAAAACTATCTGAACACCAGATTAGGCCCAAAGCAGCCTACATTTTCTTTGCCCTTCTGAGTCTGAGAAGGAGAGATTATATGAGGATTAGAGTCCATTGGACCAGCTGGCCGCCGAATTCATCCTTCAAATATTTCAGGAATGTTGATATTCTTTCACATGTTGGGCAACCTGAAACCTGAGGGAGGCGCTATCATGCAGACACCACCTCATTCAGACAGGTTGCTAGGTAGGTGCTGTGTAGTTGGTGCAGTCAAACACTGTGCTCAAGTGGGAGAAACCTGGAGTATTAACCACTTCATGAAAGTTCCGTTTGAACAAGATCTAGCAGATAAACAGAAACAACTGATCACAAATAACATCAAATGTATTATTTAGGTAGCAGTTAATCTACTTCAAAGACTGTTTTTGAGCGGAAAGAGGAGAAATCGGGCTGTTGTGCTTCAGTAAACCGCCTCTCTCCTCGACAAAGGACTATCTGTCTGCGCGGCGGCAGGTGGATAAGTGCGCTCAGGTAATGTAATACGAAACTGAATCACGTGACCAACGGCGATTTGAAGAGTGGAGGAGAAAAAAACTGTTTTACATAAAACACCAACTACTGCTCCGACAAGGATGACAACTCTGGACTCCTACTGAAAGCCTGTGGGGCAATTTTTTGTCTTTTAGTGTTGCATGACTTTACCATCGGAGCAAACCAGCATGTTGTCATTTCACTTTTGATAAGGTGAGGCGGAAGCTCTGCGTGAGGAAACAATCTGCTCGATGTTTCCCGTTTTACTTCGATCACCTGGACACGGCCCCATCAAAGGTATGTATGAGAAATTAACTAAACATATTTTCATCTATCCTTTTCATCTCTCCAATGGTATGGACCGAGACAAAAAAAGGAGTGAACTTTTATAGCTTTCTCTTTCTACTTCATGGGCTCTGAAGGAGCAGGTTTCATGGTGATTCAACATCAGGCAGTATGTGCCCTGCAAAGACCCAATAACTGAACAAGAGTACTCTTCTAATTTCTAGCCAAAAATTCCTCATCACACTAAATACAGGACATAAAGGTAAACATTCCAGTCAGACTTGTGAATTTGTTTCTAGATGGATAATCCTGAATATCTTGAGTCTTAGAAACATCTTCATTTAAGTAGTATTTTAACTGAAACGAACCTTTCTTACTTGTTATCAGGTTTTGAATTAGCTGAGTTATTTGTTAAAGATAAATCATCTTGGTTCAAGAAAGAGACTCAGCTTCAGTAAAGAAAACAAAGCTTCATTTAAATCTGCAGCTCATGAGACACAAAACTTCTCAATACAAGAAAATTAGGCTTTACAGCTATACTCAAGCTTCAGTCTAATGTCTAATTTTAAGATATCCTAACAAGACAATTTTCTCTTGTGCCATTGTCAGATTTTTTTTTGCTTATTATAAGCAAAATTTGCCTTGTTTCTAGAATATCATTACGTAAAGATAATGGGACTAGCATTTACTTAATATTAAAATATTTTTCAACATTTTAGGAATGAAGTCTCATGTTTTTGACTCGTATTTAAAAAAATTGGCTTGTTATGAATGAGAATACACTAATTTGAAGGTATCTCTGGGTTCATTGAGGTCAGATGTTTGTACGTGTTGAGGAAAGTCTTGACAAGTCCTTTTTCCTGCTCAGTTGGTAAACAATTTAGCTCACTTTATGTAAATACCCCCAGTTTTTGTGTAATTTTTGTTGTTTTTGAAGGCTGGCTCTTTGCAGTGTGACTGCATCGCTTCATAGGGATTTACTCACCCAACCTCATTAAGTGAGTCTGTAACAGTGTCATTGTCTTGACACATGTAATATTGTATCTACAGGTGACCAAGGGTGAAGATTAATCCACACACTGAATGTTGGATCAAATGAAATGGACCCAAGCTGATATTCCCAGTCTCACACCTCCCTCACTTGGCCTCTCTGGTCCCAGGACGAGATGGCAGCCAGTCTAGAGGCAATGGTCATACCTGGAGGAGTCGTGGTTGGGAGTGTTTTACTGCTGGTGCTGAGCAATAATCCTGTATGGGGTGAGTCAGTAACCATTGCTTTATCTTTTGCACTCCCTCACAAGCAAAACATCTGACCACACCTACACACAAACACACACACACTCACACACAAGCACACACAAATACATAATAAAATGTTGCAGTGATAGAAAGAAAAAAGAAAAAAGAAAAACAACAAAAAAACATTAGACGTTCCAAATTAAATCTTGTCAGCATGTTGCATGAATATAGGACTAGGAAATTTATGTAAAAACATAATCATGCTACAAATAAATATATTTTTTGGTTCACATAAGTCACCGTAATTACACTTTTAGAGGACAAACTATAATACATAGCTGTCTGTCTTGAGCATGACTGCCCCTTGTTTAACCTATGCCTTTTTGGTATCAGGTTGAACTTATGTCCTTGCTTTCTGTTTACACCTGTGAATGATTGACTCTGAGGACGGTGGTGAAGGCTTTGAGTTCCAGACTAAAAGACAGGCATGCGTTTAACCGTACAGTCTGATTAATATTCACTGCTCTATTCGAAGTAATAAAATATTCAGTAAATCAATACTTTCAAACATGTTTCGTGCAATAACTTCAAAGCGTCACTGGTTGACTCTGCTCCTGTACACTGCATTCCTGAGCTTCCCCTCTCTCACCCTCTTGGTCAAGTAGTTACTCTGTAGTTTCGAGATGTCACTGAGTAATCACATGATCGGCCATGGATAAAATGTGCAAAGTTAAGAAGGATACCTGGAATGTTGCAGTTTATAATTATATTTTTCTTGTGCATCAAAGCAATCTCCGCTCTGCTGTTGGATCCTGTTTTTTTTTTTTGCCCTTAGTCACGGGCAGAGGGTTGCAGCCACGTCTGAATCATTGAAATGCTAAACTAAGCCACTCTATGCTATGCTAAACAATCACACATCAGATGTATTATTCCCCCTATTAACAACAGTAAAGTTGAGTTAAAGCTGGAGTTATAAATACTGCTATCAGAGCTTTGTGATAAACATGTAGCTAAGGTCAGCAGTAGTTAGCGTAGCACGAAGACCACATGAACTTTGCTCTTTTTGAAGGCATGAAAAATCACAAATGAGTTGTGGTCTGAAATTTAAATCACCCCATATAGTCTAATGTTTAAAAGGGGGGTACATTTTTTCACAGCTGCTTGGACAAGATTGAAATCCCATTTTGATGGTTGCCAGGAAATTGTCCAGCAAACCACAGTGATTCGCAAAATGTCGACCAATACCTCTACACCTAATCAGATTACTGTAAGAGTCACTGCTAAAACTGGTCAAGTCAGAATTAGTAAACATTTTTATTAAATATGACATCAAAAAATGCCATGTTAGTTTACTGAGAAGGAAAGACTAGGAGAAAGTAACAAATGAAGAAAATCTTAAAGACCTCCCTCCAGAACATGCTCATGTGCACTGTCTACGTGTGGAAGAGCAAGCACAGGGAACCATTTCAAACAGATTTCCATGCTGTTCTTTTGTGAGTGGCCTGCTTCCTGTGGAAGACTTGGCTAAAATTAATTAGTGTACATGCTGAGCACTAACAGGAGGTTATGTTGGTGTGTAAACAGTGCTTGTGACAGCCACAGATACTGAACTTTTATTTGATTGTCCATGAATGCAAGAGTAGAAAGTTTGTATATCTGTTTTCTTGTTCTTCTGTTGACTTTCATTTTGTAGTCAGTCCTGATTTGTGTTAAGAGTCAACTAACTTACTTGTAGATAAAATGACATTGAGACCTGAGAGTTTGTATTGTTAGCACAGTGTTCATAACATGGCCTGTTCTTCTGTATTCTCACAGGAAATAAAACCAGTCCTGAGGTTAGAGCCAATTCCAATAGTACTGCTGTAAGTGAACAACTCTTTTGAGTAAATAAAAAATTGGATATCACCCACTTTCAGCAGACTAATCATTACTTGTGTTCCTGATTTACAGGGGCCAAACATTGCAGCTATTGTCGCCCCCACGGTCACCCTGGGTGTTTTGGCCATAGTCCTGGCTATTCTGGCCTGGCTCTTCTGTGTGGTGAAGAAGAAGAGACAGTCTGAAGGGACTTATAGACCCAGTGCTGAGGAACAGTCTGGTTCTTGCACGATGGTGACACCAGATGCATTGAAGTTACCAAAGGAAGAAAGACTAATATGACATTTTCTGCACTGTGTTTGGACTAAAACTTGTGCTGCAGGATAACTGTGCAACGAGGCTCTGTTTCTGAGCGGATACATGGAACAAAATTTATGGGATTTATGGAAAGACCGGTTTCCCCCGTGTTCACCAAGACTTGATACATTTGTGGCACCACTTTTGTTTCGACAAGCATGGGGCAGTTTCCGAATGACACTGGAGCTTATCATTTCAAGAAAAATGAATATTTCAAGGAGGTTGTAAACATTTCTTCAATACAAATGAAACAGAACTTGCAGTATTTATCGCAATAGGTAGATTTAAAATGTTAACTTGATGCACAATCACCCATGTACCTTTACTTGATTGGACTGATTCAGTAAGAAATCACTTTCACCTACATGCTGATCCTTTACCTCAAACTCTTGTATTATTTTGAGAGATTTCTGTCAAACAAATTGGGTTTCCAATTGATATTTTTTTTGTCGAAAAGCTGACCTTTTATTTCAGAGAAAAGGCTATGGTAAAAATGGAGTTCCACTTGTTTACACTCCAGATTCCAAACTATTTCAAAGTTGAACAAGCATTGCAAAATGTATGTTAATCAAGCAGACACTGTTTTTAAATGTGAATCACTTATTTATGCTTTCGTTGAATAAATTTAAAAAATGAAGCATTTAAATATTTTTACCAGGCAATTAGTTCAAGCATAACTGTGGTAGAGTGTAGTGCCCCAGCAGAGGAAGTGCACCTGATAATGCCACTGAAACCATTGTGTGTAAATGTCTCTTTGGCCAAAGATATCCATGGTATTTGATATTTGACATATCTAATATTTTGAAGAACCAATAACTCGTAAATGAAAATAGCTTTCATCATAGATCATTTTTACAGAAATCTATCAAAGCTGATCAAGATTTTCAGTACTGTTCATGCCAGCTTCTTAACTTTAATTGTAATCATTGAAATCAGCTTGAGATAACAATTACAGGTATGGTTTCTCTCTGCTCAAGCTCTTCTTGCAGCGAGGGGTGGATTACAAATACATTTTCTGTCCCAGTAAATCTCAGCATGTACAGAAGATGTTTGTTCAGAATGAAGAGGTCCCGGCTTACAGTATAAGTTGTCAGTTTTCAAGATTTATGTGGGTAAATACATTCTTTTCTGAGACATCCCACAAATAAGAGAAGTTTGTTTGTGGTTGAGCTGAGAGCAGAACAGGCAGGGCTTGTATAAACAGCCCCAGAACGTATTTTCACTGGAGTTATGTTTTAGAAAGTGCTGAAACAGAGTCTTCCTTTCTTAATCACGGGAGCCGGATTAGTTGAACAAAGATTAATTGTTCATTGTTATACTTGCATTACAGTGGGTCACATGACTGTGAGGCTTTCCACTGCTGGAAACCATTTTAAGTTTCAGTCTTTGTGATTTTGTGATTAATACACCCTTCATTTTGGTACTAGGAGTCAGTGTGAGCAGTGGTTTGATATAGATGATGGTCATTCACTTCACCACTTTTATACTTATTGGGTCATCTCTATTCTTTATATGCTGCCCAACCAGCTTTCATTTCATTAACTTGTACTCATTTGAAAGGATTAAAAGGTTTTGCAGGTAAACCTCTAATGGAAAAACACCTTCACTATTAGCACATTGTTGATCAGAGACTAAAAGTGCAGGAATAACATTTGATCATGAAAAAATAAAAACTCAGAGGCTTTAAAAGGTATTTTTGATCACATTTTATTCAACCTCCAATTTCATAGCTTCACAGTTAAAATCACTTGCCTTTGAATTATTGCAACACAAAGGACAGATGTAAAGGGTGAGAGAATTCATTCACGACACTGAAACCAAACTTCACTAGCATCAGTTAACACCAGTCTAATCGAGCGACAGCGACCTACGTGGTATAGTTTTCTGGAGTGTGGCAGACCTTTTGATTCATGATGAAGAAGAGTGAAAGGGACAGATTTAGGGAAATGATGAAATGAAAGGTGGTTCTGGTAGACTGATGTTTAGGCAACCTCCTCCTCTCCCTCCTCTTCAAACTCGCCCTCCTCAGCGGTAGCATCTTGGTACTGCTGGTACTCAGACACCAGGTCGTTCATGTTGCTTTCAGCCTCAGTGAACTCCATCTCATCCATGCCCTCACCAGTGTACCAGTGCAGGAAAGCCTTACGGCGGAACATGGCAGTGAACTGCTCAGAGATGCGCTTGAAGAGCTCTTGGATGGCGGTGCTGTTGCCGATGAAAGTGGCTGCCATTTTGAGGCCACGAGGTGGGATGTCACAGACGGCGGTCTTCACATTGTTGGGGATCCATTCAACGAAGTAGCTGCTGTTCTTGTTCTGCACATTCAGCATCTGCTCATCCACCTCCTTCATGGACATGCGGCCCCTGAACACTGCAGCCACAGTGAGGTAGCGGCCATGACGGGGGTCACAGGCGGCCATCATGTTTTTGGCATCAAACATCTGCTGGGTGAGCTCCGGCACAGAGAGGGAGCGATACTGCTGGCTGCCCCTGCTGGTGAGGGGGGCAAAGCCCGGCATGAAGAAGTGCAGACGGGGGAATGGCACCATGTTGACAGCAAGTTTACGGAGATCAGCATTCAGCTGGCCAGGGAAACGCAGGCAGGTGGTCACACCGCTCATGGTGGCGGACACCAAGTGGTTGAGATCTCCATAGGTGGGGGTGGTGAGTTTGAGTGTGCGGAAGCAGATGTCATAAAGAGCTTCATTGTCAATACAGTAGGTCTCATCTGTGTTCTCCACAAGCTGGTGGACAGAGAGAGTGGCGTTGTAGGGCTCAACCACGGTATCGGACACCTTGGGAGAGGGCACCACGCTGAAGGTGTTCATGATGCGGTCGGGGTACTCCTCACGGATCTTACTGATTAGCAAGGTCCCCATACCAGAGCCAGTGCCGCCACCAAGGGAGTGGGTGAGCTGGAAGCCCTGGAGACAATCACAGCTCTCAGCTTCTTTCCTCACCACATCCAGGACGGAGTCGACCAGCTCAGCTCCCTCAGTGTAGTGACCTTTGGCCCAGTTGTTTCCAGCTCCACTCTGACCTGTAACCAAGGTTATCACATTTCATTGAAGTAGAGATCAGATCTAATGTGCATCTTTATTTAATAAACCCAGCTTACCGAAGACAAAGTTGTCGGGTCTGAAGATCTGCCCAAAGGGACCAGACCTGACTGAGTCCATCGTTCCTGGCTCCAGATCCACCAAGATGGCACGGGGCACATATTTTCCACCTAAAAGCAAATAAAATTAACCAGTAAAGTTTTTTTTCTAAATCTTTTTATAAACATATCGACAACACCGTAAACTAACAGCCTAAGTCACTTTTTGACGCACTGCAAAAAATGAATGAAAAAATGAAGCACTGCATGGTCAACAAAAAGTCGCCAACAGAAAACAGGTATCTTATCTCTTATCTTTTGTTGGACTACCTTTAAGTTGATTACAGCACACATTCACTGAGGCATTGTTTGGATAAGCTTAGATAAGCCATAGGCTTGTACAGTAGGCACGGGGCATGATGGGTACATCACTTCACCTGCCTCTCTTATTACCCTGATATGCCCATCTTTCAGGGATAGCATAAATCTGGATGCATCAGACCACATGACCTTCCATTCCTCCAGAGTCCAATCAGTCCAAACTCAAGTGGCGACAGTTGTTTATTTTGGCCAGGCAGTGTATTTTTGCCTTCAGGATGCTGCCCACCTCTGGAAAAATGGTCAACACCCAGAAAAGATAACACTAGTTCCTACCTCAGTAGTCTAATGGCCTATGTCAAGAGTGTACCCAATTTAGTTCAGTTTAATCCGTTTCCTGAAAAACTTGAGATTTTGACTTAGGCCATCAGTTTAAGAGAGTGACGAAATGCAAAATTATTGTGCACAAAGTGTGCAGGAACACCCACCTGAAGCCTCATTGTAATAGACACTGATCCTGTCTAGCTGCAGATCACTGTCTCCATGGTAGGTCCCGGTGGGATCAATGCCATGTTCATCACTGATCACCTCCCAGAACTGAGGAAAAAAAGAGAAGACAGGAGTGGGGAAAGAAACAGATTTCAATTATGTTGTTTTGATACAAGCAATTTTATACACTCAACAGGCCCGCATTAAGTTTAAATACATGAATGGAAGAGCATTAGCTGTCGGACAGTTTAATTCTGTAATGGGGGTAAAAGAGTGTACTCTAATAGTCTGAAATGCAGACAGTCTCAGGAGGAAACAAGCTGATTGCAATAATCTGATAAGCAACATTATCTTCATCCTAGGAGCACACACTGTGTACAGGAGATAAAAATAGACCAAACTACTACAGGTTGATAATGCTGTTGTTGAAATCAGTGATAAAAATAGTGAAAATGATTTTTTTTTAAATTTCAAATGTTATGGCTTCGTAAAGAATCATAGGTAAAAATAGGTCATGAAAGTGGAGGGGGAGGGGTGGCTGATCTAAAATTGTACAATGGTTACATTATTTCTTCCCATAATCGTCTATATAATCGCTTGCAGCACTCTATAAAATTTCAGAGAAACTAAAAGATTATCAAAAGCTTAAGCTTATTAAGTTTGGGCTCATTGCATTCATGAATGGCTGCACGAGTCTTGTGCCTAAGACAAGCTCTGCTGAGAATATCAATGAGTGGACCCTCCATGTCAAATAAGCCAGTTTATTCATTTCACGACGATGCCTCAGAATGCAGACTATTGCGTTAGGTGTTTTTATTTTAGAACTCTAGGAAGATGGATTAGACTTTTCCTCTCTGTGGCATGAGCCTTGCTGCACAAATCACGACTGCGCCTTCAGTAAGAAAATACAACAAAAAAAGAATACCTTGGCTCCGATCTGGTTTCCGCACTGACCGGCTTGCAAATGCACAATTTCGCGCATTTTGAAGAGATGGAGATGATGATCGAGCAGAAGAGAGGGGAATCACAGCGACGGGAGGCTCACAGGATGGTGGTTCCTGCGTGGAATGATCGAGATTTGTTGCACCGCCTCTTAGAGCGTCTACTGGACTGAAACGGTGGTGCAACTTGACGTCATTTCCATGGCAACCAAAGAGCGGAGGAGAGAGGGAGGGACCCGGACCCGTGGAGATGGTTGATAGGGTGAGAGGAGCAGCTGCATCACTTGCTGAGAAAGGTTTTCATCGCTTACAGGGACTGGGTGCTTCTACACCCACCCCAAACCTGCACCCAACATCAATACACACACTTCCACACGGGGGAGTAAGTGTGTGAAGTCTGGCTGCATATGTTGGTATCAAGGTCATCATTTTGCAGTTGTAAAATTGTTGCACATTGAAGCACACTCTGAGCTCACCAATTCCAGATAGGGCTACATCATTTAGTCATGAGAACCTAGAACACTTGATATTTTAAGTATCCACTTGATATTATCCCACAGTGGAAAGAACGCTTTACTGTATTATTTATGCTTGTGTGAAGGGGACACAAAGTTCAAGGCCTGTAGTTGATGTGGAAAAAATAAAGGGTCCAGACTTTGCTTTTATAGGTTTAATGATCTCTCTTTGTGTCACAAGAGGTCTCTCCTACTTTTATTTTTCAATATTTCATTTGACAGACAAGATTAGAATGGTAGAATGGTTCTGTGAGTTTATAGACAGTTATTGAGCAGGCTGGAATTAGTAGCTGTCTAATTTAGAGATTAGGAAAATTAAAGAGACTGTGAGGACTTTCTAAGTGATCTTGACAAGGTCTCATATCTACATGTATGCCTGATCATTATCCCCAGTTGAAATGAGACTATCAGCGCCAAAATAGGTTATTTCTAGATGCCAATTCCAAGCTTTCCTATCAGGTCGGACTTGACCGGATTGATTCACGGCAAGTTGAAGTCTCTATGACACTGCCATGCTGCCTGACTAACATTCGCAGTGAGAAGAGAGATCTGCTTATTTTCTCAGCTGAAAATTTTTCTTTTTTAAATAGTAATGGTTGACACTGGAGCTTGACTGTCTTAGAGAGTGATATGACTAAAGGCTAAAACACTGGTTAAGCTGTTTGTGATAATGTTCATTCCAATCCACATGCAGCTGTTAAACGACAGCAGTCTGTTCAAACCTGAGTATAAAAAGTGAATAATTTTGTTAACATTTTGAGAAAATTAACTGTTTTTTAAAAAGATGAGACTGCATGGACAGCACTTGATCAGAAAACTGTATTTTTCATCAATCCTGTAACTTTATTGCTACAACTGCATATGACAAGAGGTTTTTTTTATTTTTTTATTTTATTTTTTTTTAACCCTTTTACCCATTTTGATAAATCTCACCTTGTGAGAGCAGGAACATTCCTTGGCCCAAAATACAGACACTTGGCTGCATAATGTTTCAACATTAAAACCAGGACACATTCAAGATTAAAGAAAAGCCACCTAATGAGTAGAAATCATGTGCTGTTTAATTCATGGACACTTTCTCTGCAACATCCCCAACTTGTTCTGATGCAGAGCTTTGAATCCCTTAGTCATCAGGTGCCATGTTGGTATTGCTGAACTCAACCTAGTTTTTTCTAGTTTGGATGAGGCAAAGAGGCGGGGCTTTGGCCTCTTTGCAGCTGCCGAGGTGCCTGTCTGTCCGTCTAGTTTTTAGAAGGATCAGGCTGTAACCATTTGTTTTTCCTGTACGAACCTGCTTTTCTTTTGTGCCAAATAGACTCCTGAAGAACTGCAGCTTTGATCACTTCCAAATATAGGCCTCATCATTTAGATCCTGAAGTTGCACTACAGCAGGTGTTCACCGGGCTACATCTATTATTAGCCTCCACATATTTTACCTTCAGCTGTTGTTTTTAGGCACACAGAAGCTCCATGTGGGAAAATACTTGCCTACAGTGCAGCATGCTTTTGAGCGAATCATCAATACAAGGCCCAGTTGTCCTCTAAATCACATGCATAAAAATGAGAGTTAGGACACAAAAGGCACAGTGTGTGCAATCAAAACTGGTTTCACAAATAATCGGTCTCATCTGTGTACGGGGAAACATGTTTTTCTGTACTTGAGCATCTTGTGGATTGGTTTATAAACTGAGTTTGAGTCGTACCCCAAGTTGGTCTGCTTCGATTGTCAACAAACTCACTCATGTATGTAGTTGTACTGTGATGAACCACTGTCTTCTGATGTGAATTAATGAGATATTTGATTACGTTTGACTCTCTCAGCTTTGAAACATCCATTCATACCCTGACTGATGACATTCCAAACTTGCAGCAAGCATCCGTTTTTTTTAGCTCTAACAACTGGCCAATGGGACTCTATTTCCTGCTTCCCAGCACTGCTATATACAGTGTTGTCTCACCCAGCTGCATGATTTCAGTTACTCCCACAGAAGTCATGCAGGCAAACCAAGAAGAGCATTTGCTTCTTCACATTCAGAACAATAGAGAGCAGTCATTGTGATCTGTGCCTTTCAGGAGACAGGTTCAACCGGGCTCTGAATTATGCTGTTGAATGAAGACTCACAGGAGATTTAAACCTGAGGATTTTCCCTGTTTTTAACTTTGGATTTTGCTTTATTACATCTGTCAAGAATGTCCCTCCCAGAGGAGGATCTCACATGCCCCATATGCTGTGACATTTTCTCAGACCCCGTTTTGCTGGCGTGTAGCCACAGCTTCTGCAGGGGCTGTCTAAAGCGTTGTTGGGACACCGGCTTACGTGAGTGTCCAGTGTGCAGAAAAAAGGCATCCAAGTCCAGCGCGCCTTCAAACTTGGCTCTGAAGAATGTTTGTGAAGCTCTTCTTGAAGTCAGGAGACAGAACTCAATAGTTGAAGAAGACAAGACAAATTGTTGCCTACATGGGGAGAAGCTGAAACTATTTTGTCTGGTTGACAAACAGCCTATCTGTGTGATCTGTCAGTCCTCAAAACTGCACAAAAATCATGACTGTTCGCCAATTGAAGAAGCAGCAGTAGACTGCAAGGTAAGGGAAAAATAACAAATGTGTCTTGACCCATATTGCAACATCAACCTGATAAACTGACTCTGCTGTTTTTGTTAGCTTCAAGTATTTGAGGTAACACCTAAAGGCAGAATGTTGCCACACAAGTCTGCCCTGATTGTTACCTTTAGGCCAGCTGAGCTTCAAATAAGCTGCCAACACTCACTATAAAGTGACCTAATACCCGACTGTGGCTTTCTTTATTTTCAGGATGAACTGTCTCTCTTCCTTAAGAGCTTGCAAGACAAACTGGACAACCTCAAAAGAATTCATGCAACCTCTACAGACACGTTGAAGTACATCAAGGTAACCTGTGATCATATTTTCACGCCAGTGATGTAACGCAAATACATGTACCTACACAGCAAAAGCTCAATATTTTACCAATTATATTCACGTAATATCTAGTCAGAATATTTTGTCACACTCAATACAAGACAGTTACTGTAAAAGAAACATTTCAGTCGGATATTGGAACTTGTTTGTAGTTAGATCATCTTAATATCTTGTTGAGGTAAACAATCTTGAAAACATCTTGATTTGAGTTATTTCTCAGATTAAACAAGCTTTCATCGTCATGTCATAAGGACTTCAAGCTGCTGAGTTATTTAATGAAAATAAATCATCTTGTATCAAGAAACAGACTCAGCTTGAATAAAGAAAATAAAGCTGCAACTCATTATAGGGTAATTATGAAATACAAAACTTCCTATACAAGAAAGTATGGCTGAAACGAGTTTAAAGCTTAAATCTAATGTTGTACTTTAAGATATTTTGCCAAGACAATTTTCACTTCTCCCAGCCCATGATTATTACTATCTTTTTGGCCTACTGCTTGCAAAAACAATTTGTATTCATTTTTCAAACTCATGTTTTTTTAAAGTGGCTTTTTTCCAGTGTATCATTAGAATTTACTTAATAAAGGATATTTATTGGTATATTGAGTAAAAATGCCTCATATTTTGCACTTGTTATGAACGAGCGTACACCTATTTTAAGGTATTTATGGGTTCATTGAGGTTAGGTAATTTTTTTACTTGTTTTAGAAAGTCTTGATGAGCCAAATTTTGTTGCTCTGTTTGCAGATAATTTTGCTTAATTTAAGTGAAATAACCCCAATTTTTGTCTAATTCTTGTACATGAAGAACATTTCTTGAAATACTATTTGACACAAATGCCCCATGAGACAAAGCAACTTGTTTATATGAACTAAAAACTTTTGGTTATCTTCCTCAGACTCAGTCACTTGAAGTTCAAAGAAGTATAAAGAACCAGTTCCAGGAGCTTCACCAAGTTCTTCAAGCAGAAGAGTCAGTCAGGATAGCTGCTGTGAAAAAAGAGGAAGAGGAAAAGATTGCAGGGATGAAAGATAAAACAAAAGAACTCTCAGCAGAAATGCTGAGCCTCACAGAAATCATCTCCATCATACAAGAGCAGCTGAAAGAAGAAGAGATTGAGCTACTGAAGGTCTGCAACAGTCTAGTAAACATGAAAACCTGTAATCATTAACTCCTTTCTAACCCAAAACATCAAACCTTGAAGCTTAATTGTTCTCTTTTCCCCAGAATTTCAAAGAGACTGAAGAAAGGTAAGTCAGAAAAGCTGTGTGTATGCTCTGTCTTGATTTAGTGTGTTACCTGAGTATAAAGTTTCTGTATCTTCACAGAGGGAAAAGTGTAGCGCTTGGTTCAGACAACATGTCAGGTATACTGGTTGACATGAGCAGGCATCTTGGCAACCTCAAATACACGGTCTGGGAGAAAATGCTGGACCAAATAGATTACAGTGAGTACAAATTCTTCTCAGAGGTGGAGTCTCAAAGAGCACAATTGTTCGACCTGAGATATTTTGAATAAATCAGTCTTAAAGTATGGCTAATTTCCTGTCTTTTAGCTCCAGTGACTTTGGACCCTAACACCGCCCACCCCTGCCTCATCCTGTCAGACGACCTCACATCCTCTCACTACTCAAAGCAAGCCAGCTGTTGCCCTGACAACCCAGAGCGCTTCCACATCAGTGCTGAAGTTGTAGGCATGGCTGCCCTGGGTTCAGGAAGCCACCACTGGGTTGTGGAAACAGGAAGTAATCAGGACTGGCTGCTGGGCGTGGCTTCTTTGTCTGTACCCAGAAACACCGAGGTCACTGCTCGGCCTGAGAACGGCTTCTGGACTTTGTGTTTCCGGGATGGAAAGCTCAGGGCAATGACCTCACCACCGACCACACTGACGGTGACAAAACACCCCGAACAAGTCAAAGTGCAGCTGGATTACAACAAAGGATCTGTCTCTTTTACCGACGCTACTGATGACACTCTGATTTATGCATTTACAACAACATTCACAGAATCTGTACTTCCATATTTTTACACACAATGCAGCCATCCATTGAGAATAATGCCTGAAAAGGTTCTTATCACAATGCTGCGCCATTAAGCAGATCAGTGGTTTAGCTGTTGAGAAAGCAGGTTTGTCAACTGCAGTTTCAACTTTTCCATAGGGAGACATTCAAAACATTCTCAATTCTTGACACAAACAAATGATCATATCCCTTTTTTATGTAACTACTGAGGCAACCCACAGTTTTCTCTGTTGCACAAGGATAAAAAAAATGCCTGGTTTAGATAATATGGTAACAAACTCTTAGTTTTTCTAAAGCTCACATGTATGGTACTTGGGGCTTTGATGCAATATGTGGACTGAATCTTCACTTGGCTGATTTGATACGTAACTAACAGATGTTCAATCTTCATATTAAGGGCTTCAACATGATTACTATGCAGGTTGGGTAGCACACAAAAGCACATTAAATTATGGATTTATATTATTTAGACTTCTCAGCTGCTCTTTTTAAATCAACAGTCTGATTCTGTATTTCTGACTAAACTGTTCCTGGTGAACATATAGTAAACTTTTCTGAAAGAAAAGGCTTTCGCATTCAGTCTGCCTGTTGACCTTCCTAAAATGCTGTTTTAGAAAAAGCTCAGTCACTTTAAAGCTGGTCAGTAATTGGGTTTTGGTGTCCAGCAAACATCATTTTTTTCAAAACTATTTTCCAGGTTTTTTTAGACTACCGTTATTATTATTATTATTATTATTATTTTTCTTCATTTTTTTCATGTCATTATTTAGGAATAATACTGCTGTGCAGGTATGCTGTAATTCCTTTTTTAATAATCATTGTATTTCCAGACTAGGGGGAGGAAGAAAAGCGCCATGCACTTTATACACACAAACATGTAGCCAAAATGAACTTGATGTATTTGAGATTTGTTTAATTTTTGTTGAATTGGTTTGTAACAGACCAATATGTAAAAATGAACTTAAATGTAAGAATTAAAAAATGTAACTAAGCCCCAAAAATGTGTTAACTGGTTTATAATGTAACAAAAGCACTGAGCCCTGAATGTTATAATTAAGTGTAATAAAACCCCAAAATGTAACAATTGGGTGATAATGGAACATATGCTTAGCCCAAGACATTATAACTTTTTGCCTAAAAAGTAACAACTTGTTACATTTTGGGTTTTGCTATATTTTTCAGTCACATTTTAAATTCAGCTCTTAAGTTACATTATTTATCAGTTATTGTGATTAGGGTTTGGTACACTTTCACAAAATACTTATATTATAGGTTGTTGTTGTAAGACTCTGACAAGGCCTATAAAATACCCTTGAAATGAATGAAAGTCAAAAACAACTGAGTGATTACTGTACTCTTTATACCATAGAATAGAGGCAAAATGAGGAGATTCAGAGTATTATTGTAAGATGTTAATTTGGACAGTTAAACAGAACCAACTGTACATTGACTGCACAATGCTGTTTATTCATCTCTTTGTACACAAGATGGCGCCAAGGTCACACATATATTATGAAGGGTTTCGTTACAATCAGAACTGTTTTGTTGGATGAATGTAAACTATCATCATGTTGTAAAAAAAAATCATAATACAGTTGATTTTCAATTTTTGACTCATTATTGATGAAGACTTTGTAGCTGCTCTCTTTAACTTTATAATTGTCTGTCCAATCAAAACAGATTTGGAAACGGTGAAATGAAAAATGATTCGGTCAAATGCTTTGTAGTGTGTCACAGTATTACTTTCTTTCACTCACAGCTCATTTTTAGAAATACATGGTTAAATGTGTGTGATATCTTTCCAATGCTAAGCCTGTTGTTTTTGATCAGGTGTGGTTTTGTTATCAGAAGAGACACAGGCGCACCACTTTTTTACGCAGCTTTCTGGAAGAAAAGGCAACTTATCCAGACGTGACAGATAAACAAGTGGCTGGATGGTGCTACTGATGTTCAGAAAAGCGAAGCCAACAGGCTGCACGTAGCAGCGAAACACATCAGGGGAGTAGTAGTCCTCAAAGGGGAACAGTGCAACAGGAGGAAGGTAGTTAAAGATGATGATACAAAGAATGGAGAGCACCATCTTGAAGGCCTTCTTCTTCATGGGATGCATCTCATCTTTCCCTGCTCCACGTGATTTCTTCAAGGCCCACAAAATACAAATATTACACACAACCATCCAGGTAAATGTAGCCAGGATCTCACCAGTGAAGACCTTCTCAAAGTTAGGGAGACCTCCCACAACTTTTGCTGCTGAGTAGGCAAAGGTGAGGCAAAGCACCAGCACTGAGAGGCTCAACCGATACTTGATGTGTTTAAGCTGACCAAACATGATAGGAAAGAGCACAGCTATGAAACGATCTAAGCAGATACAGGTGAGAAATAATGGCCCACTGGTGTCTTTTACACCATAGGAGAACTTAAGGGCAGACCACACCTCTTTGCTCTGCCAGTGGTAGAGGTTTAAGAAGCTAACAGGGGTCATGGCGCCAAAGTAGGCATCCATGAAGGCAAGACAACCAATGAATATGTCAGAAGTGGAGGGTTCTTTGCGATTGTGGATGAGGATTGCTATGACCAGTATGTTTGCAGGGATCCCAACAATTACATTGATGCATTGCAGGGCCAGGTCAAAGAGGATGCCTTCTACTTTATTATCACAGCCATCAAACACACTGAAGGGCTTCACTGTGGCATTCACATCAGAGGTGATATTGGTGGGGAATGGAGTTGGGAGGAAAGTGGAGTTGAGTGGTGAGGATGCATTTATGTCCATGATTCTGGAAAAACAAGGAGAGAAAGAAACATAATGATCACTTTTTGCCAGTTATATGTACGGATACTCTGAAAATCTCAAGCCTTGTCTCAAATCGTGTACTTTGGTAAGAGCACTTATATAGGATCACATAACATCCTATTTTTCACAGACATGTCCTCCTTTTAGTAGTAAAAATATGTCCTGGGGATTTCATAGGATTCCTCAAAATGTCCAGGTTTTGCTCAGATTTACTTAAGATCATTGACATTTATAATAAAGCACTGCACTGGGTCACTCATTATTCTGAAGCCCCAACCTGTTTAGATGTTGAGCATATAGGAAAACATGCTCTGACTGCTTGTGCTGCTCTCTTAGACAGAAAATGCTGGAAATGCATACCCTGTAGCCTTCCTAGAACAATGTACAGGGCTAGGTTATCCCAAATCAAACACTGCGGCTTTGCACTTAACTCAACTTCTTGATTGTTTTGAGTGTGCCAGCTTAGAAATTGAAGTGCACTGCATTTTTCCATACTGTCAGTGTAATGGCGCTTTTCCACTATACAATTCCAGCCCTACTCTACTCGACTCGGCTCTACTCGACTCGGCTCTACTCGGTTTGGTTAGCTTTTCCACTAGCCCGGCTCCAGACTCACGGTGGGCGTGGATTTTATAGCAGCTGCGCTAAAGTGCTGCGCAGAAGTGCGTGCATGTCCTCTATAACGCGACACAAACATAATTTTGTACTAACATATGTGCCACCGTGGTCTTTAAAGGAAAAAAACAAAGCTTTCAAAAGATTTCATTAAAGTAATACAGCGGCTCAATGTGGTGCGGCATGACACAGGAGCGGAGGTAAACAACAGCCTCGTGCTGCTGCGCGCAGAGGGAAACGAAGGCGCTGCTTAACGACATCAACTCTTCACTGGATCCTGTAAGATCGCTTTAATTTTTGATTTTTGGGCCTGGTATGCCGGAGATTTTTTGTTGATCAATCATTCTTCTTTGAACTGGTTTTCCTTTTCGGTTCCCTGTGGATTAATGGACTGATTGGTGCTTAAAGATTCTCGTAGCAGACAGATCGCTCCTGTGCTGACCAACTTTGATTTAATTTAAAAGACTCTTTAAACCGAACTATCTTTGCTGTTCACTTCTTTTTCGTTTAAAAGGGACTTTTAACTTATTTAGGAATCATGAAGGTACATTTTAAGGTGGTATTTTGTGTTCATTCAGTCTGGTTCTGTGCCGTCGGGTTTAAATGTCATTAAAAACTCGTCGCTGACTTATTCGTTTGCCTCTTGTAAGTGATTCTACAGAGTCTTAAGCTTCCGTGAGGACATTCTCTGACCAATGAGTGACCGGCAGTCCGTCCACGTCACGTTTTAGTATCGGCTTTACTCGCTTGGAACCCGGGTAGAG